>CM038147.1:104445060-105147298 GCA_021437245.1 Aegilops speltoides
ATAAATGGATCGCTGGAGCTTGCACACTTTGTTAGCTCCCTTTGGATCGATAAAACCTTCGGTTGCATCATATACAACTCTTCTTCTAGAAATCCATTCAGAATGCAGTCTTTACATCCATTTGCCAAATTTCATAATCATAAAATGCGCAATCGCTAACATGATTCGGACAGACTTAAGCATCGCTACGGGTGAGAAGGTCTCATCGTAGTCAATCCCTTGAACTTGTCGAAAACCTTTTGCGACAAGTCGAGCTTTGTAGACGAATATTACCGTCGTCGTCGGTCTTCTTCTTGAAGAACCACTTGTTTTCTATTGCTTGCCTATCCTCGGGCAAGTCAACCAAAGTCCATACTTTGTTTTCATACATGGATCCCATCTCGATTTCATGGCCTCAAGCCATTTTATGGAATCTGGGCTCACCATCGCTTCTTCATAGTTCATAGGTTCATCATGATCTAGTAGCATGATTTCGAAACAGGATTACCGCACCACTCGTGCGGATCTTACTCGTTGATCTACGAGGTTCAGAGTAACTTGATCTGAAGTTTCATGATTAACATCATCAACTTCCTCACTACTTGGTGTAGGTGTCTCGTAAACCGGTTTCTGCGACAAACTACTTTCAAGTAAGGAGAAGGTACAATTACCTCATCAAGTTCTACTTTCCTCCCACTCACTTCTTTCGAGAGAAACTCCTTCTCTAGAAAGGATCCATTCTTAGCAACAAATGTCTTGCCTTCGGATCTGTGATAGAAGGTGTACCCAACTGTCTCCTTTGGGTATCCTATGAAGACACATTCTCGATTTGGGTTCGAGCTTATCGGGTTGAAGCTTTTTCACATAAGCATCGCATCCCCAAACTTTAAGAAACGACAACTTTGGTTTCTTGCTAAACCATAGTTCATAAGGTGTCGCCTCAACGGATTTCGACGGTGTTCTATTCAAGGTGAATGCGGCCATCTCTAGTGCATAACCCCAAAACGATAGCGGTAAATCTGTAAGAGACATCATAGATCGCACCATATCTAGTAAAGTGCGATTCGACGCTCGGACACACCATTACGCTGTGGTGTTCGGTGGCGTGAGTTGCTAAACTATTCCGCATTGTTTCAAATGTAGACCAAACTCAGAACTCAAATATTCACCTCCACGATCAGATCGTAGAAATTTGATTTTCTTGTTACGATGATTTTCAACTTCACTCTGAAATTCTTTGAAGTTTTCAAATGTTTCAGACTTATGTTTCATTAAGTAGATA
Organism: Aegilops speltoides; assembly: GCA_021437245.1. Taxonomy (NCBI): domain Eukaryota; kingdom Viridiplantae; phylum Streptophyta; class Magnoliopsida; order Poales; family Poaceae; genus Aegilops; species Aegilops speltoides. Next base: position 104,446,322 of record CM038147.1, read on the forward strand.
TACCCATATCTTCTTAAGTCATCTGTGAAGGTGAGAAAATAACGATATCCGCCACGAGCCTCAACATTCATCGGACCACATACATCCATATGTATGATTTCCAACAAATCTATTGCTCTCTCCATAGTACCGAGAACGGGTTCTAGTCATCTTGCCCATGAGGCACGGTTCGAAGTGCCAAGTGATTCATAATCAAGTGATTCCAAAAGTCCATCAAGATGGAGTTTCTTCATGCGCTTTACACCGATATGACCTAAACGGCAAGTGCCACAAATAAGTTGCACTATCATTATCAACTCTGCATCTTTTGGTTTCAACATTATGAATATGTGTATCACTACTATCGAGATTCATCAAAATAGACCACTCTTCAAGGGTGCATGACCATAAAAGATATTACTCATATAAATAGAACTACCATTATTCTCGATTTGAATGAATAACCGTCTTGCATCAAACAAGATCCAGATATAATGTTCATGCTCAACGCAGCACCAAATAACAATTATTTAGGTCTAAAACTAATCCCAAGGTAGATGTAGAGGTAGCGTGCCGACCGCGATCACATCGACTTTGGAACCATTTCCCACGCGCATCGTCACCTCGTCCTTCGCCAGTGTTCGCTAATCCGTAGTCCTGCTTCGAGTTGCAAATATTAGCAATGTAACCAGATCAAATACCAGTGCTATGCGAGCTCTAGTAAGGTACAGATCAATAACATGTATATCACATATACCTTTGTTCACCTTGCCATCCTTCTTATCCGCCAAATACTTGGGGCAGTTCCGCTTCGGTGGACTGATCGCTTGCAGAGAAGCACTCGCCAGTGCTTAGGTCCAGACTTGGGTTTCTTCTCTGAGCAGCAACTTGCTTGCTGTTCTTCTTGAAGTTCCTTCTTCTTCCCTTTGCCTTTCTTCTTGAAACTAGTGGTCTTATTGACCATCAACACTTGATGCTCCTTCTGATTTCTACCTCCGCAGCCTTTAGCATTGCGAAGAGCTCTGTATAGTCTTTACTAACCCTTGCATATTATAGTTCATCACGAAGCCTTTGTAGCTTGGTGGCGTGATTGAAGAATTCATCAATGACACAATCATCCGGAAGATTAACCCCAATTGTGTCAAGTGATTGTAATACCCGACATTCTGAGTATGTGCTCACTAATGTAACTATTCTCCTCCATCTTGCAGCTATAGAACTTATTGGAGACTTCATATCTCTCAATCCGGGCATTCTGTCGAAATATTAACTTCAACTCCTGGAACATCTCATATGCTCCATGACGCTCAAAACGCCGTTGAAGTCCCGGTTCTAAGCCGTAAAGCATGGCACACTTGAACTATAGAGTAGTCATCAGCTTTGCTTTGCCAGACGCTCACAACATCCGTGTTGCTCCAAAGAAGAGGCACTGCACCTAGCGGTGCATCCAGACGTAACTCTTACAGGCAGCAATGAGGATAATCCTCAAAGTTACGGACCCATCCGTAATTGCTACCATCATCTTTCAACTTTGCTTTCTCAAGGAATGCATTAAAATTCAACGGAACAACAGCACGAGCCATCTATCTACAATCAAACATAAACAAGCAAGATACTATCAGGTACTAAGTTCATGATAAATTTAAGTTCAATTAATCATATTACTTAAGAACTCCCACTTAGACAGACATCTCTAGTCATCTAAGTGATCACGTGATCCAAATCAACTAAACCATAACCGATCATCACGTGAAATGGAGTAGTTTTCAATGGTGAACATCTTATGTTGATCATATCTACTATATGATTCACGCTCGACCTTTCGGTCTCCGTGTTCCGAGGCCATATCTGCATATGCTAGGCTCGCCCAAATAACCCGAGTATTCTGCGTGTGCAAAACTGGCTTGCACCCGTTGTAGATGGACGAGAGCTTATCACACCCGATCATCACGTGGTGTCCGGGCACGATTTAACTTTGGCAACGGTGCATACTGGGAGAACACTTCTTGATAATTTAGTGAGAGATCATCTTATAATGCTACCGTCAATCAAAGCAAGATAAGATGCATAAAGGATAAACATCACATGCAAATCAATATAAGTGATATCATATGGTCATCATCATCTTGTGCTTCGTGATCTTCATCTCCGCAGCACCACCATGATCACCATTGTCACCGGCGCGACACCTTGATCTCCATCGTAGCATCGTTGTCGTCTCGCCAAACTTATGCTTCTACGACTATCGCTACCGCTTAGTGATAAAGTGAAGCATTACAGTATGATGCATTGCATACAATAAAGCGACAACCATATGGCTCCTGCCAGTTGCCGATAACTTCGGTTACAAAACATGATCATCTCATACAATAAAATATAGCATCACGTCTTGACCATATCACATCACAACATGCCCTGCAAAAACAAGTTAGACGTCCTCTACTTTGTTGTTGCAAATTTTACGTGGCTGCTACGGGCTTAAGCAGAACCAGTCTCACCTACGATCAAAACCACAACGATATTTCACAAATAGACTCCGTTTAACCTTCTCAAGGACCGGGCGAGCCACACTCAGTTCAACTAAAGTGAGAGAGACAGACACCCGCCAATCACCTTTAAGCAACGAGTGCTCAGAGCGGTGAAACCAGTCTCGCGTAAGCGTACGCGTAATGTCGGTCCGGGCCGCTTCATCTCACAATACCGCTGAACCAAAGTATGACATGCTGGTAGGTAGTATGACTTGTATCGCCCACAACTCACTTGTGTTCTACTCGTGCAAAACATCAAACCATAATAACCTAGGCTCGGATGCCATCATTAGGGAACGAGTAATTTCAAAAATTTCCTCGTACACACAAGATCATGGTGATGCATAGCAACGAGAGGGGAGAGTGTTGTCCACGCACTCGTGAGACCTGAAGCGGAAGCGATCACAACGTAGAGGAAGTAGTCGACGCTCTCCTCGCGATCCGACCGATCCCGCGCCACATTCGGCGCCCCGAGTTCTTGACACACGTACAGCTCGATGACGCCCTCGTACTCGATCCAGCCGAGTGTCGAGGAGAGTTCTGTCAAGACGACGGCGCAGGACGATCTTGATGTGTTATCGCGCAGGCTTCGCCTAAGCTTTATGGACGATATGACCGAGGTGGAATATGGTGGAGGGGGCACCGCACACGGCTAAGGAACGATCCGTAGATCAAACTTGTGTCTTCTAGGGTGCCCCCTGCCCCGTATATAAAGGAGCAGGGAGGGGCCGGCCGGCCAAGAGGAGGCGCGGCCAGGAGTCCTACTCCTCTCGAGTAGGATTCCCCTCAATCCTAGTTGGAATAGGATTCACCGAGGGGAAAGAGAGAGAGGGGCGGCCCACCTTTCCTAGTCCAAGTAGGACTAGGGAAGGGGGCCTTGCGCCACCTAGGGCTGGCCCTTTCTCCTTTCCACCAAGGCCCACTATGGCCCATATAGTTCCGGGGGTTCCGGTAACCTCCGGTACTCGATAAATTCGATTTCACCCGAACCATTCGAACTTCAAATATAGGCTTCCAATATATCAATCTTTATGTCTCGACCATTTCGAGACTCCTCGTCAGGTCCGTGATCACATCCGGGACTCCAACTTCTTCGTACATCAAAATACATAAACTCATAATAACTCGCCATCGAAACCTTAAGCGTGTGGACCCTACGGTTCGAGAACAATGTAGACATGACCGAGACACGTCTCCGGTCAATAACCAACAGCGGACCTGGATGCCCATATTGGTTCCTACATATTCTACGAAGATCTTTATCGGTCGAGACCGCATAACAACATACGTTGTTCCTTTGTCATCGGTATGTTACTTGCCCGAGATTCGATCGTCGGTATCCAATACCTAGTTCAATCTCGCTACGGCAAGTCTCTTTACTCGCTCAGTAATACATCATCTCACAGCTAACTCATTAGTTGTAATGCTTGCAAGGCTTAAGTGATGTGTATTACCGAGAGGGCCCAGAGATACCTCTCCGACAATCGGAGTGACAAAACCTAATCTCAAATACGCCAACCCAACATCTGCCTTTGGAGACACCTGTAGTACTCCTTTATAATCACCCGATTCGTTGTCACGTTTGGTAGCACCAAAAGTGTTCCTCCGTAAACGGAGTTGCATAATCTCATAGTTACGTGAACATGTATATGTCATGGATAGAAGCAGTAGCAACATACTAAACGATCATGTGCTAAGCTAAGGGAATGGGTCATGTCAATCAGATCATTCTACTAATGATGTGACCTTGTTAATCAAATAACAACTCCTTGTTCATGGTTAGGAAACATAACCATCTTTGATTAACAAGCTAGTCTAGTAGAGGCATACTAGTGACATCTTGTTTGTCTATGCATTCACACATGTATAATGTTTCCGGTTAATACAATTCTAGCATGAATGATAAACATTTATCATGAAATAAGGAAATAAATAATAACTTTATTATTGCCTCTAGGGCATATTTCCTTCAGCTCCAAGAAAAACACATATCATGTGACGAATAAAAATGTAGCACCAAGTGAGGTTACCGACAATGTTGGAGACGAAAGAGGGGTGTGTTCCGGGGCATCCCCAAGCTTTGTTGCTTGGATCTTCCTTGAATATTACCTTGGGGTGCCTTGGGCATCCTCAAGCTTAGGGTCTTTTCACTCCTTATTCTCCTCATATCGACATCTCACCCAAAACTTGAAGACTTCAATCACACAAAACTTAATGGAACTTCGTGAGATATGTTAGTATGATAAAGAGTAAACCATTTCACTTTGGTACTATCAAAGACGAGATTCATAATTGTTTCCACAAAATGCCTACTGTATCATATCATTTCCACAATTTATATTGAGCAATATAAGCCATAGAAATTAGGAAACGATCAAACTATGCATTGAAAACATAATCTGTCAAAAATAGAACAGTCTGAAGTAATCTGTACTCCAACCATACTTCTATAACTCCAGCAATTCTGAAAAATTAGGAGAACGTAGATAATTTTTATATCTATCACCTATAAAAAGTTCAGATTAAAAGCAGATTCCAGTGAATTTTCAAAATTCCTAGACTGAGTGCAAAAGTTTCTGTTTTTGCACAGATTCAAGTCAACTATCATCCACACTATCACAAAGGCTTTACTTGGCACTTTATTGAAAAAAAACAATAAAACATGATTAATACAGCAGACTAATCATGTGAACACACAAAAACAGTTGGTAAATGCTGGGTTGTCACCTAACAAGCGCTTTTCTTTAATGCCTTTTAGCTAGGCATGATGAGTTCAATGAACCTCGCATAAAAGATAAGGATTGAAACATAACAAGAGCATCATGAATCACATGGCAAGCACATTTAAGTCTAACCCACTTCCTATGCATAGGGATTTTGTGAGCAAACAATTTATGGGAACAAGAATCAACTAGCATATGAAGGCAAAACAAGCAAAACTTCAAAATTTTCAACACATAAAGATAAGTTTCAGTAGCATCATGAATGAATTCAACAATATAACTATCACATAAAGGATTCTTTTCATAATCCACAAGCATAGAAATTTTCTTACTTCTCCACATAAGCAAATTTATTCTCATGAATGGTAGTGGGATCAAACTCAACAAAATAACTATCATGAGATTGAAAATTAAAATCATGATGACAAGTTTCATGATTATCATTATTCTTTATAGCAAACATGTCATCACCATAATCATCATAGATAGCAACTTTGTTCTCATAATCAATTGAAATCTCTTCTGAAATAGTGGATTCATCATTAAATGAAGTCATGACCTCTCAAAATCCACTTTCATCATTGTGATAAGATTCAACACCCTCCAAAATAGTGGGATCATTACCTAGAGTTGACACTCTTGAAAACCCACATTCACCATTGTAATCATCATAAATAGGAGGCTTGCTACCATTATAACAAATTTGCACATCAAAACTTGGGGGAATAAAAATATCACCTTAATCAAACATAGCATCCCCAAGCTTATGGCTTTGCATATCACTAGCATCATGGATATTCAAAGAATTGATACTAACAACACTGCAATCATGATCATCATTTATGCCAAACATTCTATTGAATTCTTCTTCTATCAATAGAGCACAATTTTCCTTTCCATCATTTTCACGAAAGACATTATAAAGATAAACAATATGATGCAACCTCAGTTCCATTTTTTTAGTTTCCTTTTTATAAACCAAACTAGTGATAAAACAAGAAACTAAATGATTCGATTGCAAGATCTAAAGATATACCTTCAAGCACTCACCTCCCCGACAACGGGGCCAGAAAAGAGCTTGATGTCTACTACGCAACTTTATTCTTGTAGACACGTGTTGGTCCACAAAGCACAGAGTTTTGTAGGATAGTAGCAATTTTTCCTCAAGTGGATGACCTAAGGTTTATCAATCATTGGGAGGTGTAGGATGAAGATGGTCTCTCTCAAACAACCCTGCAACCAAATAATAAAAAGTCTGTTGTGTCCCCAACACACCAAATACAATGGTAATTTGCATAGGTGCACTAGTACGGTGAAGAGATGGTGATACAAGTGTAATGTAGATAGTAGATATTGGTTTTAGTAGTAAGAACAATAAAAACAGGAAGGTAGTAATTGATAAAATGGAGCACAGATGGTATTGCAATGTTTGGCCTAGGGTCCGTACTTTCACTAGTGCAATCTCTCAACAATGCTAATATAATTAGATCATATAACCATCCCTCAGAGTGCGATGAAGAATCACTCCAAAGTTCTTATCTAGCGGAGAACATAAGAAGAAATTGTTTGTAGGGTACGAAACCACCTCAAAGCTATTCTTTCCGATCAACCTATCCTAGAGTTCGTACTAAAATAACACCAAGCTATTCTTTCCGATTCATCTAACCAAGAGTTCGTACTAAAATAACACCATACGATACACGTCAACCAACTCTAATGTCACCTAAATACTCCAATGTCACCGCGAGTATCCGTGAGTTGATTATACAATATACATCAAATAATTTTCAGATTCATAATACTCGATCCAACACAAAGAACCTCAAAGAGTGCCCCAAGATTACTATCGGAGAAACAAAGACGAGAATGTGCATCAACTCCTATGCATAGATTACCCCAATGTCACCTCGGGAATTCGCGAGTTGAGTGCCAAAACACATATCAAGTCAATCAATATGATAGCCCATTGTCACCATGGGTATTCATAGCAAGACATACATCAAGTGTTCTCAAATCCATAAAAGTATTCAATCCGATAAAATGAAATTTCAGAGAGAAAACTCAATTCATCACAACAAGATAGAGAGGGGAAAACACCATATGATCCAACTATATTAACAAAGCCCGTGATACATCTAGATCGTGACATCTCAATAACACGAGAGAGAGAGAGAGAGAGACTAAACACATAGCTACTGGTGCAAACCCTCATCACCGAGGGTGGACTACTCACTCCTCATCATGTAGACCATAGGGATGATGAATATGGCCTCCGGGAATGGGCTCCCAGTTGGTTTTTCGTGGCTACAGAGGCTTGCGGAGGAACTTTCTGATCTAGGGTTATCTCTGTTGGTTTCACACGAAGATGGGCCTTGAGGTGAGCACAAACCACCCGGGCACGACAAGGGCCCAGGTGTGCCCCGGTGTCTTGTGCCCTACTCCTTCACCTTCTAGTCCTTCTACGAAGCTTCGGGGGTCTCTTTTGTTCCAAAAAAAATGTCAAAAACTTTTAGCTCATTTGGAGAACTTCCATTTCTGCACAAAAAACAACACCATGGTAGTTCTGCTGAAAACAATGTCAGTCCAGGTTAGTTCCATGCAAATCATACCAAAACCATATAAACTTGTTGTAAACATGGCATGAATACTTCATAAATTATAGATACGTTGGAGACTGATACGTCTCCAACGTATCTATAATTTTTTATTGTTCCATGCTATTATATTATCTGTTTTGGATGTTTAATGGGCTTTACTATGCACTTTTATATTATTTTTGGGACTACCTTTTAACCGGAGGCCCAGTGCAAATTGCTGTTTTTTGCCTACTTCAATGTTTCGCAGAAAAGGAATATCAAACGGAGTCCAAACGGAATGAAACCTTCGGGAGAGTGATTTTTGGAACAAACGTGATCCAGAGGACTTGGAGTGGACGTCAAGAAAGAAGCAAGGAGGCCACGAGGCAGGGAGGCGCGCCTGCCCCCCGGGCGTGCCACCACCCTCGTGGGCCCCTCGCAGCTCCACCGACCTACTTCTTCCTCCTATATCTACCCCTATACCCCGAAAACATCCAAGAGCACAATAGATTGGGAGTTCCACTGCCGCAAGCCTCTGTAGCCACCAAAAACAAATCGGGACCCTGTTCCAGCACCTTGCCGGAGGGGGATCCCTCACCGGTGGCCATCTTCATCATCCCGACGCTCTCCATGACGAGGAGGGAGTAGTTCACCCTCGGGGCTGAGGGTATGTATCAGTAGCTATGTGTTTGATCTCTCTCTCTCGTGTTCTTGAGGTGATACGATCTTGATGTATCCCGAGCTTTGCTATTGTAGTTGGATCTTATGATGTTTCTCCCCCTCTCCTCTCTTGTAATGGATTGAGTTTTCCCTTTGAAGTTATCTTATCGGATTGAGTCGCTAAGGATTTGAGAACACTTGATGTATGTCTTGCATGTGCTTATCTGTGGTAACAATGGGATATTCACGTGATCTACTTGATGTACGTTTTGGTGATCAACTTGCGGGTCGAGTGACCTTGTGAACTTATGCATAGGGGTTGGCACACGTTTTTGTCTTGACTCTTCAGTAAAAACTTTGGGGCACTCATTGAAGTACTTTGTGTTGGTTGAATAGATGAATCTGAGATTGTGTGATGCATATCGTATAATCATGCCCACGGATACTTCAGGTGACATTGGAGTATCTAGGCGACATTAGGGTTTTGGTTGATTTGTGTCTTAAGGTGTTATTCTAGTATGAACTCTATGATAGATCGAACGGAAAGAATATCTTCGTGTTATTTTACTACGGACTCTTGAATAGATCGATCAGAAAGGATAACTTTGTGGTGGTTTCGTACCCTACGATAATCTCTTCATTTGTTCTCCGCTATTACTGACTTTGGAGTGACTCTTTGTTGCATGTTGAGGGATAGTTATATGATCCAGTTATGTTATTATTGTTGAAAGAACTTGCACTAGTGAAAGTATGAACCTTAGGCCTTGTTTCCTAGCATCGCAATACCGTTTTCGCTCACTTTTATCATTAGTTACCTTGCTGTTTTTATATTTTCAGAGTACAAAAACCTACATCTATCATCCATATTGCACTTGTATCACCATCTCTTCGCGAAACTAGTGCACCTATACAATCTACCATTGTATTGGGTGTGTTGGGGACACAAGAGACTCTTTCTTATTTGGTTGCAGGGTTGTTTGAGAGAGACCATCTTCATCCTACGCCTCCCATGGATTGATAAACCTTAGGTCATCCACTTGAGGGAAATTTGCTACTGTCCTACAAACCACTGCACTTGGAGGCCCAACAACATCTACAAGGAGAAGGTTGCATAGTAGACATAAGAGACATATCACTTGCTCAGGTACTTTGTTCTCTGGCGGCGGGGGCGGTTCCGATCCAAAATGGGCCTTCACTTAGGCCCTCACTTCAGCTTTGTTTTCCTCTTCGGTCGGGTCATAAGGCAACCTTGGAAGAGGCTTGAGACTTGGACCAAATCTGTATTTCTTGCCTCCTGTACTTGTACCGCTAGGCACCGTAGCTTTGGTGCCTCTCTTCCGCTGTTGCTTAGGTGGCGGAGATGGCTTATGCGGTGCCTGACTTGGAGGAGGAGGAGTGGGCTGACATGGTGCCGGACTTTGAGGAGGAGGAGTGGGGTTACGCGGTGCCAAACTGGGAGGAGGAGGAGTGGGCTGAAGCGTTGGCGGACTTGGAGGAGTAGGAGTCTGCAGAGGCGGTGGCTGACTTGGAGGATCTAGAGTCGACTGCTGACGTGGTCGCGGACTTGGAGGAGGAGCCGGCTGAAGCGGTGTCAGTGGTCTTGGAAACACGATGCAATCCTCTCTCCATAGGATGGTACGATGTATGGCCTCTCCTAGTGTGCGCTCGTCATCACCTCCAAGAATGTCAAGCTCTAGCCTTGAATATTGTGCCACCACTTCATCAACCGCGACACGAGCATAGCCAGCTGGAATTGGATTGCAATGGAAGGTTGTTTCAGGGGCATTTGTATAAGCAACACCATCCTCCACCTTCATGGATATGTTCTTTATTTTGAAGTGTAGCTCACAATTAGTCATATCTATGATGTCATCCACAGGGTATATATCCAGCAGTGCCTCGTGGAACCAACGCTACTTCTCAGCATGGATGGGACGATGCTACCCAATGCTGGATCCGCTAGCTCCTGCCGCTGCTGAGACCCCCTGTCTTGGCTAAGTGACTCGATCTGCTGCTGCTGCCACTGGAAAGCGAGTGCCAACTCCGCGTGCCTTGATTCTAGGCCTTGAAGGCGGTTGATACGTCCATTTTGCATCATGTTTTTATATCGATATTTATTGCATTATGGGTTGTTATTTCACGTTATGTCATAATACTTATGGACATTCTCTCTTACTTTACAAGGTTCACATGAAGAGGGAGAATGCCGGCAGCTGGAATTCTGGCCTGGAAAAGGAGCAAATATTGAAGGACTATTCTGTGCAACTCCAAAAGTCCTGAAACTCCACGGAATACCTTAAAATAAATAAAGAAAAATTGTCGCCAAAGATGAAGGCCAGGGGGCCCCCACCCTGCTCAAGAGGGTGGGGGCCCCTGGGCGCGTCCCCTACCTCGTGGGCCCCCTGGTGGCTCTCCGACGCCCATCTTCTCCCATATGAAGTCTTTCGATGAGAAAAAAATAGAAGAGAACCTTTCGGGACGAGACTCCGCCGCCACGAGGCGGAACCTTGGCAGAATCAATCTAGGGCTCCGGCATAGCTGTTCTGCCGGGGACACTTCCCTCCGGGAGGGGGAAATCATCACCAACGCTCCTCTCATCGGGAGAGGGCAATCTCCATCAACATCTTCACCAACACCATCTCATCTCCAAACCCTAGTTCATCTCTTGTATCCAATTCTTGTCTCCAAGTCCGGGATTGGTGCTAGTAGGTTGCTAGTAGTGTTGATTACTCCTTGTAGTTGATGCTAGTTGGTTTATTTGGTGGAAGATCATATGTTCAGATTCTTTATGCACAATATTACACCTCTGATTATGAACATGAATATGCTTTGTGAGTAGTTACGTTTGTTCCTGAGGACAAGGGAGAAGTCTTGCTATTAGTAGTCATATGAATTTGGTATTCGTTCGATATTTTGATAAGATGTATGTTTTCTAACCTCTGGTGGTGTTATGTGAACGTCGACTACATAACACTTCACCATTACTTGGGCCTAGAGGAAGGCATTGGGAAGTAATAAGTAGATGATGGGTTGCTAGAGTGACAGAAGCTTAAACCCTAGTTTATGCGTTGCTTCGTAAGGGGCTGATTTGGATCCATATGTTTCATGCTATGGTTAGGTTTACCTTAATACTTTTGTTGTAGTTGCGGATGCTTGCAATAGAGGTTAATCATAAGTGGGATGCTTGTCCAAGTAAGGGTAGTACCCAAGCACCGGTCCACCCACATATCAAATTATCAAAGTACCGAACGCGAATCATATGAGCGTGATGAAAACTAGCTTGACGATATTCCCATGTGTGCTCGGGAGCGCTTTTCCTATTATAAGAGTTTGTCCAGGCTTGTCCTTTGCTACAAAAAGGATTGGGCCACCTTTCTGCACTTTATTTACTTTTGTTACTTGTTACTCGTTACAATTTATCCTATCATAAAATTATCTGTTACCACTTATTCCAGTACTTGCAGAGAATACCTTGCTGAAAACCGCTTATCATTTCCTTCTGCTCCTCGTTGGGTTTGACACTCTTACTTATCGAAAGGACTACGATAGATCCCCTATACTTGTGGGTCATCAAGTCTCTTTTCTGGCGCCGTTGCCGGGGAGTGAAGCGCCTTTGGTAGGTGGAATTTGGTAAGGAAAAATTTATTTAGTGTGCTGAAATTTTCTATCACTTGTTACTATGGAAAGTAATTGTTTGAGGGGCTTCTTCGGGGTTTCTTCACCCCGTCCGGTTGAGCCAAGAGTTGCTCCTCAACCTACTTAACCTACTGAATCTATTGAAGATGAAACTGCTTTTCAGATTCCTTCGGGTATAATGGAAAAACTGCTAGCTAACACTTTTGCAGGAGATGGAACAAAGCATCCTGACGAACATCTACGCTTTGTGGATGATACTTGTGGACTATTTAAGCTTGCAGGTATACCCTATGATGTTGTTAATAAGAAGGCTTTCCCTTTATCTTTGGAGGGAGACGCATTGACATGGTATAGGCTATGTGATGATACGAGGTCATGGAACTATAAAAGAGTGAAATTGGAATTTCATCAAAAGTATTACCCTATGCATCTTGTTCATCGTGATCGCAATTATATATATAATTTTTGTCCTCGCGAAGCAGAAAGCATCGCTCAAGCTTGGGGAGGCTTAAATCAATGTTATATTCATGCCCCAATCATGAGCTCTCAAAATTGACAATTCTCCAGAATTTTTATGCTCGGCTTTCTGAAAATAATCGCAACATGCTCGACACTTCTTGTGTTGGCCCTTTTATGATGAATTCTATTGAATTTGGATGGAATTTATTGGATAGAATTAAACGCAACTCTGAAGATTGGGACCTCGACGAAGGTAAGGAGTCAGGTATGACACCTAAGTTTGATTGTGTTAAATCTTTTATGGATACCGATATTTTCCGCAAGTTTAGCACTAATATGGACTTGACTCTGAGATAGTAGCTTCTTTCTGTGAATCTTTTGCTACTTATGTTGATCTCCCCAAGGAGAAGTGGTTTAAATATTATCCTCCCATAGAAGTAAAAGTAGCTGCACCTATTAAAGTTGAAGAAAAGATTGCCACTTATAATGATCCTATTTTTTCTACTTCTTATGTTGAGAAACCTCCTTTCCCTGTTAGAATGAATGATCATGCTAAAGCTTCAACTATTGTTCGTAAAAGCAATACTAGGACTTATACACCTCCTGAGCAAGTCAAAGTAGAATCCAATATTGCTATTGTTAAAGATCTCTTGTCTGATAATATAAAATAGGAGATCATTGTTATCATGGCTTGTGTGATATGGGTGCTAGCGCTAGTGTTATACCCATTGACTTATACAAAGAAATTATGCATGAGATTGCACCTGCTGAGTTAGAAGATATTGATGTTACAATTAAACTAGCCAATAGAAATACTATATCTCCAATGGGAATTGTTAGAGATGTTGAAGTCTTGTGTGGGAAAACCAAATATCCCGTTGATTTTCTTGTTCTTGGTTCTCCACAAGATAGCTTTTGTCCCATTATATTTGGTAAATCCTTCTTGCGTACCGTTAATGCTAAGATAGATTGCAAAAAGAATGTTGTTACTGTTGGCTTGGATGATATGGTCCATGAGTTTAATTTCTCTAAATTTAGTAAACAACATCATGAGGAAGAATTGCCTAGTAAGGATGAAATTATTGGTCTTGTTTCTATTGATGTACCTCCTAGTGATCCTTTAGAACACTATTTGCTAGACCATGAAAATGATATGTTCATAAATGAAAGAAGGGAAATAGATGAATTATTCTTTAAACAGGAACCTACTCTGCAACACAATTTGCCTGTTGAAATCCTAGGGGATCCTCCTCCACCAAGGGTGATCCCGTGTTTGAGCTTAAACCGTTGCCTGATAATCTTAAATATGCATATCTTGATGAAAAGAAAATATATCCTGTTATTATTAGCGCTAACCTTTCAGAGCATGAAGAAGAAAGATTATTGAAAACTCTGAAGAAGCATCGTGCCGCTATTGGATATACTCTCGATGATCTTAAGGGCATCAGTCCCACTCTATGTCAACATAAAATAAATTTGGAAGCTGATGCCAAACCAGTTTGTGATCCTCAACGACGTTTGAATCCTAAAATGAAAGAACTGGTAAGAAAATAAATACTCAAGCTTCTGGAGGCAGGTATAATTTATCCCGTTGCTGATAGTCAGTGGGTAAGTCCTGTCCATTGTGTCCCTAAGAAGGGAGGTATTACTGTTGTCCCTAATGATAAACATGAACTGATTTCGCAAAGAATTATCACAGGTTATAGGATGGTAATTGATTTCCGCAAATTAAATAAGGCTACTAAGAAAGATCATTACCCCTTACCTTTTATTGATCAAATGCTAGAAAGACTATGCAAACATACACATTATTGCTTTCTAGATGGTTATTCGGTTTTCTCAAATACCGTGGTCGGCTAAAGATCAATCAAAGACTACTTTTACATGCCCTTTTGGTACTTTTGCTTATAGACGTATGCCTTTTGGTTTATGTAATGCACCTGCTACCTTTCAAAGATGCATGATGGCTATATTCTCTGACTTTTACGAGAAAATTTGTGAGGTTTTCATGGGCGACTTTTCCGTCTATGGTTCCTCTTTTGATGATTGCTTGAGCAATCTTGATCGAGTTTTGCAGAGATGTGAAGAAACTAATCTTGTCTTGAATTGGGAAAAGTGCCACTTTATGGTTAATGAAGGTATTGTCTTGGGGCACAAAGTTTCTGAAAGAGGTATTGAAGTTGATAAAGCCAAGGTTGATGCTATTGAAAAGATGCCATGTCCCAAGGACATCAAAGGTATAAGAAGTTTCCTTGGTCACGCCGGATTTTATAGGAGGTTTATCAAGGACTTCTCAAAAATCTCTCGGCCTCTGACTAATTTATTACAAAAAGATGTACCATTTGTCTTTGATGATGATTGTGTAGAAGCATTTGAAATACTTAAGAAAGCACTAGTCTCTGCACCTGTTGTTCAGCCACCTGATTGGAATTTACCCTTTGAAATTATGTGTGATGCTAGTGATTATGCTGTAGGTGCTGTTCTAGGGCAAAGAGTTGATAAGAAATTGAATGTTATCCATTATGCTAGTAAGACTCTAGACAATGCTCAAAGAAATTATGCTACTACCGAAAAGGAACTTTTAGCGGTTGTATTTGCTTGTAATAAATTCAGACCCTATATTGTTGATTCTAGAGTAACTATTCACACATATCATGCTGCTATTAAATATCTTATGGAAAAGAAAGATGCAAAACCTAGACTCATTAGATGGGTTCTCTTGCTTCAAGAATTTGATTTACATATTGTTAATAGAAAAGGAGCTGAGAACCCCGTTGCTGACAACTTGTCTCGGCTAGAGAATGTTCTTGATGACCCACTACCTATTGATGATATCTTTCCTGATGAGCAATTAAATGTCATAAGTACTTCTCGTAGCACTCCTTGGTATGCTGATTATGCTAATTATATTGTTGCTAAATTTATACCTCCTAGCTTCACATACCAACAAAAGAAAAAGTTTTTCTATAACTTGCGACATTACTTTTGGGATGACCCAAATCTTTATAAAGGAGTAGATGGTGTTATTAGACGTTCTGTACCTGAGCATGAACAGGAACAGATCCTACGCAAGTGTCACTCCGAAGCCTATGGTGGACACCACGCTGGAGATAGAACTGCACATAAGGTATTGCAATCCGGTTTTTATTGGCCTACTCTCTTCAAGGATGTCCGTAAGTTTGTTTTATCTTGTGATGAATGTCAAAGAATTGGTAATATCAGTAGACGTCAAGAAATGCCTATGAATTATTCACTTGTTATTGAGCCATTTGATGTTTGGGGCTTTGATTATATGGGACCTTTTCCTGCCTCTAATGGTTACACTCATATTTTAGTTGCTGTTGATTACGTTACTAAGTGGGTAGAAGCTATTCCAACTAATAGTGCTGATCATAACACTTCTATTAAAATGCTTAAGGAAGTTATTTTTCCGAGGTTTGGAGTCCCTAGATACTTAATGACTGATGGTGGTTCACACTTTATTCATGGTGCTTTCCATAAGATGCTTGCTAAATACGATGTTAATCATATAATTGCATCTCCATAGAACCCGCAGTCTAGTGGTCAGGTAGAATTGAGCAATAGAGAGCTCAAATTAATTTTGCAAAAGACTGTCAATAGGTCTAGAAAGAATTGATCCAAAAAACTGGATGATGCATTATGGGCCTATAGAACTGCATATAAAAATCCTATGGGTATGTCTCCGTATAATATGGTTTATGGAAAAGCATGTCATTTACCTCTCGAACTAGAACATAAGGCATATTGGGCTATTAAGGAGCTCAACTATGATTTCAAACTTGCTGGTGAGAAGAGGTTATTTGGTATTAGCTCACTTGATGAATGGAGAACCCAAGCTTATTAAAATGCCAAGTTGTTTAAAAAAAAGTTAAAAGGTGGCATGATAAAAGGATACAAAAGCGTGAGTTTAATGTAGGTGATTATGTATTGCTATACAACTCTCGTTTAAGATTTTTTGCAGGAAAACTTCTCTCCAAATGGGAAGGTCCTTACATTATCGAGGAGCTCTATCGTTCCGGTGCCATAAAAACCAACAACTTCGCAGGCACAAATCCGAAGGTGGTGAACGGTCAAAGAATCAAACACTATATCTTAGGTAATCCTATAAATGTTGAAACTAATGTCTGAAACCGTAACCCCGGAGGAATACATAAGGGACACTTTCCAGAACGTTCCAGACCCCGAAAAGGAATAGGTATGTTGCACGGTAAGTAAACCGACTCCAAAACAATTTTTAAGGCAATATTTCTCCATTTTGGAATATTTAGAAAAATAGAAAAATAAGTAGCAGTCCGGGGAGGGTGGAGGGCGCTCCCTACCCCCCTGGGCGCGCCCTCCTACCTCGTGAGCAACTCATGTGCCCTCCGGACTCTGTTTCCTTGCACGATACGTATTTTGGTCGATAAAAATTCATTATATATACTCCCGAAGGTTTTGACTCTCATATCACGCAAATCACCCCTGTTCTTGTTTCAAGCTGTTTTTCTGACAGGTCTAGATCATCATGGCGACCCCAAGTGCTTACAAGGACAAGTTCTTCGACAAGGTTATCAACCCTTACCTCGCGGAGGTGCTGCGACACCCCCAAACCATTGAGATGCGTGATGGGTTGTTGCACATCCGCGATGTTGAGGGACCAAAGGGAACCGGAAGCGTGGAGTTGAGGCTCGAAGCAATGGAGCAACAAGTTTTCAAGTGCCAGGGGCTGGTGGAGCATGGAATCAACGCTGCCCACAAGATGCTTGCGGAGTTCACCAACAACTATGAGCCGGATGCCAAGAGGACCGAGGAAGCCATCTATAAGCTACATGAGAAGATCGAGCACCTCCAAGCCCAAATCTATGATCTGCAAAACCAAAACTGTGAGTATGAATATAAATTCAAAAGGATGAGTTCGGCTGCAGATTGAGGATTCCGGAGACTCGATCATCCTTCTATGATGGTGAGCCTATGCCATGGAAGGTGGACGACAAGCTTGCATCATTATCAACACCTCCACCTTCAACAACAAGGAAGGAGACATAATCATCTGGGTATGGGCACTCCCCTTGGCAACTGCCAAGCTTGGGGGAGGTGCCATGGTATCGTATCACCATCACAACTCCTATCTTTACCGTTTTTCTTAGTTCGATCCTATTAGTAGTATCTTGATTTAGTAGAATAAAGTCATGGCATGATCTAGTTTTGAGTTTTGCTTTATGATCCTTCTTTGTAATCAAGTCCATGAGCTATATAATAAAGATTAGTGTTGAGTCAAGGGCTTGAGTATTTTGCCATGATCTTGGGTGATTAGGAGAAAAAGAATAAAAAGAATCAAGAGTTCATATTGATCTTATTGAAAGTAATGACTTCACATAGAAAGTGTATGATGATTTAAAGTTGTTGGGATTTGGCAAATATAGCTTTGGTCATCGTTGCAATTAATAGGAAGTAATAAGGAAAGAGAGGTTTCACATATAGATATATTATCATTGACATCTTTTATGATTGGGAGCACTCATTAAAATATGACATGCTACAGAGTTGATGTAGGACAAGGAAGACAACATAATGAGTTATGTTCTCTTACATATGAGATAAAGTATGTTGTCATGGTTCCTCTACCGTGTTGAGCTTGCCTTTCCCCCTCATGCTAGCCAATCTTCAGCACTAAGTAGAAATACTACTTGTGCTTCCAAATACCCTTAAACCAGTTTTGCCATGAGAGTCCACCATATCTACCTATGGATTGAGTAAGATCCTTCAAGTAAGTTGTCATCGGTGCAAGCAATAAAAATTTGCTCTCTAAATATGCATGACTTATTAGTGCAGAGAAATAAGCTTTGTACGAACTTGTTGTGGATGCAATAAAAGCGACGGACTGCATAATAAAGGTTTACATGCAAGGGGCAATATAAAGTGACGTTCTTTTGCATTAAGATTTTGTGCATCAACCCTAAACGTGCATGACAACCTCTGTTTCCCTCTGCGAAGGGCCTATCTTTTATTACTATCCTCTACCCTATGCAAGAGTCACGGTGATCTTCACCCTTCCTTTTTCATTTTATCCTTTGGCAAGCTCAGCATGTTGGAAAGAACATGATATATATATATCTAATTGGATGTGGGGGAGCGTGAATTATTATTGTTGACATTACCCTTGAGGTAAAAGGTTGTGGGGAAAAAACTATAAGCCCCTATCTTTCTCTCGTCCCATTAAAACTCAGAACCACAAGTATCGCGTGAGTGTTAGCAATTATGAAGGACTAAGTGATAGTTGAGTATGTGGACTTGCTTTTAAGCTCTGACATAGACTCTTTCCGATGTTATGATAAATTGCAATTGCTTCAATGACTGAGATTATAATTGTTGGTGCCCAATAAGGTTTCTGATTCACATTTTGGTTTTGTGAAAAGATCATCACTAGAACATAAGTAATCATATGACAAAATTTATATAAGCTGCTGTTATGAAGTAATCATGATGCCTTCATGTCCGTATTTTATTTTTATCGACGCCTCTACCTCTAAACATGAGGACATATTTATTGTTATCGGCTTTTCGCTTGAGGACAAGCGAGGTCTAAGCTTGGGGGAGTTGATACGTCCATTTTGCATCATGCTTTTATATCGATATTTATTGCATTATGGGTTGTTATTTCACGTTATGTCATAATAATTATGGCTATTTTCTCTTATTTTACAAGGTTTAGATGAAGAGGGAGAATGCCGGCAGTTGGAATTCTGGGCTGGAAAAGGAGCAAATATTGAAGGACTATTCTGCGCAACTCCAAAAGTCCTGAAACTCCACGGAATACCTTAAAATAAATAAAGAAAAATCATTGCCAAAGATGAAGGCCAGGGGGCCCACACCCTGCTCACGAGGGTGGGGGCGCCCCCCTTGGGCGCGCCCCCCTACCTCGTGGGCCCCCTGGTGGCTCTCCGACGCCCATCTTCTCCCATATGAAGTCTTTCGATGAGAAAAAAATAGAAGAGAACCTTTCGGGACGAGACTCCGCCGCCACGAGGCGGAACCTTGGCGGAATCAATCTAGGGCTCCGGCAGAGCTGTTCTGCCGGGGACACTTCCCTCCGGGAGGGGGAAATCATCATCATCGTCATCACCGATGCTCCTCACATCGGGAGAGGGCAATCTCCATCAACATCTTCACCAGCACCATCTCATCTCCAAACCCTAGTTCATCTCTTATATCCAATTCTTGTCTCCAAGTCCGGGATTGGTGCTAGTAGGTTGCTAGTAGTGTTGATTACTCCTTGTAGTTGATGCTAGTTGGTTTATTTGGTGGAAGATCATATGTTCAGATCCTTTATCCACAATATTACCCCTCTGATTATGAACATGAATATGCTTTGTGAGTAGTTACGTTTGTTCCTGAGGACAAGGGAGAAGTCTTGCTATTAGTAATCATGTGAATTTGGTATTCGTTCGATATTTTGATAAGATGTATGTTGTCTAACCTCTAGTGGTGTTATGTGAACGTCGACTACATAACACTTCACCATTACTTGGGCCTAGAGGAAGGCATTGGGAAGTAATAAGTAGATGATGGCTTGCTAGAGTGACAGAAGCTTAAACCCTAGTTTATGCGTTGCTTCGTAAGGGGCTGATTTGGATCCATATGTTTCATGCTATGGTTAGGTTTACCTTAATACTTTTGTTGTAGTTGCGGATGCTTGCAATAGAGGTTAATCATAAGTGGGATGCTTGTCCAAGTAAGGGCAGTACCCAAGAACCGGTCCACCCACATATCAAATTATCAAAGTACCGAACGCGAATCATATGAGCGTGATGAAAACTAGCTTGACGATATTCCCATGTGTCCTCGGGAGCACTTTTCCTATTATAAGAGTTTGTCCAGGCTTGTCCTTTGCTACAAAAAGGATTGGGCCACCTTGCTGCACTTTATTTACTTTTGTTACTTGTTACTCGTTACAATTTATCCTATCACAAAACTATCCGTTACCACTTATTTCAGTACTTGCAGAGAATACCTTGCTGTAAACCGCTTATCATTTCCTTCTGCTCCTCGTTGGGTTTGACACTCTTACTTATCGAAAGGACTATGATAGATCCCCTATACTTGTGGGTCATCAGCGGTCTGCTTCTTGCTTCCTCTGCTCCTCCTCCAGCTTCCTCTTCTTCTCCTCCTCCATCTTCTTTCTCACACGGCTTCTATAGTCGGCGTTGCAGTCCGCAAACCCCTCAAACCATGGAACAACGCCTTTGCCTCGTGTTTTTCCCGAGTGTTCAGGATTCTTTAGGGCGTGTGTAAGCTCTTCGTTCTCTCTATTGGGCGTGAACACCACCGTTCGAGCCTCTTCTATTGCAACAAGTAAACTAAGGTTGGCTACTTTAAGACATGCCCGCTCCAAAACCTCGCCTGTCTTTGGGTCCAATGCCCCCCATGCGCATAGAATCAAGTCCTGGACCTGGGGGGCCAGCTCAATGTAACTGGAGTGACCACTGCATCCACCATCTGTTGCTTATCGAGATCCCACTTAGGCCCGGCCACCTGGTGGCCACACCTGGCCCCAGCTTATGGTGCCACTGCTTTTTCACGGCATTGATCTTGTTTATTCTCGACCGTTCCTGAGCTACTTCCGAATTCTTGAATTTCACGAAAGTGTCCAAGTGATCTCTGGCCTCCTCTGGTGTTCCCTTGAATTCTGGAGTCTTCTTTCCTCCTTCGACATACTTGGTCCATATACTTTTCTTGTGGTTGTTGAATGCTATCGACATCTTCCTAAGAGTAGCGTTCTTGACTTTCTCCACATCTGCATCTTTGAAATGATCTTGTAGGGTGAAATGTGACATGAGAGATTTTCAAAGCCGATCTTTTGCTCTTTGGTCGACAAAAGTAAGATCTGGAAGTTCCTTTGTTGGCTTTTTCCATTCTTGAATGGAGATCGGAATTTGGTCCTTCACAAGAACTTCGCATTAATGAACGAACTTGTTCGCATTGTTCTTAGGTTCGTTAGACTGCTCCGGGTATTTGGAGCATAGAATATTCTCGTGTGCCTACATATACGAAGCCACCAAAGCGGAATTTTGTAGAAATATGTAGTGTGCTTGAGTGAGAGAATGCCCGTCCATACATATTATTTGATTCGGTCCTAGAATGCCATTTCCACCAAGTTTGCCCTTATGCTGCGATTCAGGAACACCAATCGGCTTAAGGTCAGGAATAAAGTCAACACAAAATTCAATGACCTCCTCATTTTCATGGCCCTTGGAGATGCTTCTGTAGGATCGTTGAAGGCAAGAGTGTCTAGAGGGGGGGGTGATTAGACAACTCGACAAGATACAAAATTATGCCTTTTGATTAACATAGGTTCATAGCAAATTCACAATGAAAGACAGGTCAAGCATCATGCATACAAGTCGAGCAACATACTAAGCATGCAATTCTAGAGTATAGGGCAGCGGAAAGTAAATTGCATGAATAGTAAGGGAGAGATTGTGAAGAGCAAACGCAATGGAGACACGGAGATTTTTCTCGTGGTTCCGATAGGTGGTGCTATCGTCAATCCACGTTGATGGAGACTTCAACCCACGGAGGGTAACGGCTGCGCGAGTCCACGGAGGGCTCCACCCACAAAGGGTCCACGAAGAAGCAACCTTGTCTATGCCATCATGGCTTACGCCCACGGAGGACTAGCCTTACTCGGGGTAGATCTTCACGAAGTAGGCGATCTCCTTGCCCTTACAAACTCCTTGGTTCAACTCCACATCATGACGGAGGCTTCCAAGCGACACCTAACCAATCTAGGAGGCACCACCCTCCAAAAGGTAATAGATGGGGTTGGTGATGATGAACTCCTTGCTCTTGTGCTTCAAATGATAATCTCCCCAACACTCAACTCTCCTCACTGATTTGGCTGTGGTGGAGGAAGGGATTGAGTGGAAAGCAACTTGGAAAGACTAGAAATCAAGTGTCATATGGTGGGAGTGGAGCAACTTGATCTCAACACAAGGGTAGGTAGTTTTCTTCTCGAAATGTAAGGTAGGAGTGGTAGTTCTTTCGATGGCTCTCTTCACTAATTAAGAGGAGGTGGAGGGTATTTATAGCCTCCACACAAAATCCAACTGTTACACACATTTGACCAATCTCGGTCGACCGAAGTTGACAACTCGGTCGACCGAAAGTTCAAATCTTGTGAACGTTGGGATTTTCGTGGGACCGAAAATACAATCTCGGTTAGACCGATTCTTCCAAAGTCTAGGGTTTGCCAATCTCGGTGGGACCGACTTTCTCATCTCGGTGACACCGATTTGAGTACGTAGGTTCTGAAGCTTGGCAACACCAATTTCGAATGACCGAGTTTGGAATCGGAAAATCCGAGATTCTTAGGGTTTGGCTATATGGCTGAGGTGGTTCATCTCGGTGTGACTGAGTTTGGAATCGGTGGGACCGAGATTACTTATGGGTTTATGTTGGAATGAAAGATTGCTGATTGTTTGAGAGATAAGTCACTAAGCACTTAGAGCAACCAGATCATCATCATAACCGCACCCCCTTTTAATAGTATTGGCTTTCCTATGGACTCAATGTGATCTTGGATCACTAAACCAAAAATGGAGTCTTGAGCTTTTTGCCAATCCTTTCCTTAGCATCTTAGGGGTTCACCTCTCTAGTTCTTTTGCCATTGCCAGAATGATTGACTTTCCTGAGACATACTTGATAAAAGCATTAGTCCAACCACAAAGTATGTTGTCATTAATTACCAAAACCACCTAGGGAGCAAATGTGCTTTCAATCTCCCCCTTTTTGGTAATTGATGGCAACACACAGAAAAGGATATCAAAGCTTACTAAAAGAAAGACATAGTTAACATTAAAGCTTTGACAGACATGTAGTACACAAGCTCCCCCTACAAGTGTGCAAGATTTTAGATTTTGGTTTTGGACTACCACAAGCACACATGAGAGAAAAGCAAGGTGTGCTGCATGCAGCTTGGCTATATGCATCAGAGCAGATAAGGTAAATGAGATATGATGCATATGTGCATGGTGATTTCTTGCAAACAAGTATTCACACGCAAGTTACCATCATGCACATCCTGCAAGATGCATGTACTTACCTTGAAGTTCCTTGGTGATGTGCCTGAAGAAATAAACTTGGGAAAACACGGTTAGATAACACAAGAGTAGTTCTTCAATCAGCAGCAAGAACATCAAGAGTACCAAGCCAGGGATGACATGTATAAAGAGTGTCTCATGTTGAGCACTAGCTTGAATCAGCCAACATGTCTCCCAAGACTAAAAGATTTTCAATGAGCTCTGAGAGATTTTGCTTTTCATAAAATACCAATTGTGATCTTTTAAGATACCAATTGTATAAGGTACCAATTGTATAAGATACCAATTGTACATTTCAGAATATACCAATGGTGAGAGCAAGACAAACAAAATCAAGAGAAATAATGCCAACAGTGTTATCACAGTGAAATATATGGCAAAGCTTTGATGTGATCCTTTCCCCCTTAAGGTAAGGATGTTTTTCCTTTAAGATATCTCTTCTCCCCTTATCCTCCAATCTTCCCTTAAGCTCCCCCTAAATCTTCTCCCCCTTTGACATCAAGTGCCGAAAAGGACAGTAAACCAGGAAGGGCAAGAAAGATGGAAGGAAAGAAGTGGGTTCATTAAGAATCACACCTGAGCAAATGTAAGTCATTCAGATGAGCTGTAGAAGATGATATCCTGATGAATGTAGATCGGTGACACCGAAATGATATGGATCGGTGAGTCCGAAAGTCAGAGACTTAGGGCAGATCCTTTTTCGTCGATCAAAATATTTAAATCGGTGACGCTTGAGTTTAATTCCAAGGAAATGTAGAAATAATTCAGCTCACTTTGCAAGAAATGTTTCAAAGATTTGCAATGAATTTGTAAATGATTTTCGTGGAATTTATCGAGCTAAAGGATATACACAAGAATGTAAGAAATGAAATGAAAAGATTGCTAGATGAAGTTTTTTTTTTTTGAAAAACAAGGAAACTCAATGAGAGAGCATAAGAGAAAACAGAAAACTCCAAAACAGATGTACTTCATCTAGATAGGGTCGGCGACAAAGTCACCTATGTTTGAGTATATTGACTTAGGAGTCAAATGAGAACATTTGATCATAGGTCATACTCATCGTTTAAGCTCAAAATGGGGTTACCATTTTTCGATTAAGCATTTGATGTGATCACATCTTTTGAAGCTGCTTGTACTCATGTCTTTGAGCAAAGCTTTTTCAAGATGTGAAAGACATACCTTGGGCTTGTTGTTGCTTGTTCTCATGTAGGTGAACTTGATGTAGTTGCTCATAGGATGTGAAGTTGGAGCACCATTTTCAAGTGTGTAGTTCATCTTCCTACATGGGTTAGGCAAGCAAGGAAATACTCAAGAATATCCAATTTGACATGAGTGAAGTACTAGAAGTATGTGGTGTCAAAAAGGATATGTGGAATTTTGTTCCTTGAACTCAACATCCCAAGAGCTAGATACTTGGTCAATGACAAGATTACTCATGATTTGAGTGAGTGTGATAATCTTGTAGAATGTAGATCATCCAAGTACCTGCAAGGAGTTAGATGCAATACAAGGGGGGGGGGCAAATGTGTCCAAGACATATGATCATCATCATAAGAGAAATATCAAGGATTAGTCAATTAGGCTCAAGCCTTGCATGCATCAATGGAGTTTTCACTCCAAGTTTGAAGCATCAATGATGTTCAACTCACTCCTTAAGCGACAAAACACTTTCTCGTCAAGTGGTTTTGTGAAGATATCTGCAAGCTGTTTGTCAGTACGAACATGCTTAAGATCAATGTCACCCTTAGCAATATGATCACGAATAAAATGGTGACGAACTTCAATGTGTTTTGTGCGAGAGTGTTGTACAGGATTGTGTCCAATCTTAATTGCACTCTCGTTGTCACAAAGCAAAGGAACATGTCTTGCATGTATCCCATAGTCCTTAAGCATTTGTTTCATCCATAGCAACTGAGCACAACACGAACCAGCAGCAATATATTCTGCTTCTGCAGTCAATAATGATATTGAGTTTTGTTTCTTGGATGACCAAGACACAAGAGATCGACCAAGAAATTGACATGTACCCGAAGTTGACTTTCTATCTATCTTGTCTCCGGCGTAGTCCGAGTCGGAATAGCCAACAAGATCGAAAGAGGCCCTCTTAGGATACCAAATGCCAAAGTTAGGTGTGTGTATCAAATATCTCACAATTCTTTTAACAGCTTTAAGATGACATTCTTTAGGAGCAGCTTGATATCGAGCACACATGCATACACTCAAAGATAATATCGGGACGAGAAGCACAAAGATATAGTAGAGAACCAATCATGGATCGATAAACCTTTTGATCAACAGGTTCTCCATCTTTAGTCAAGTCATTATGTCCATTAGTAGGCATGGGGTTCTCATACCTTTGCTCTCTTGCATGTTGAACTTCTTGAAGAGATCCTTAGTGTACTTAGTTTGTGAGACAAAAGTACCCTCCTTAGATTGCTTGATTTGCAACCCAAGGAAGAACTTGAGTTCACTCATCATGGACATCTCATACTTCTCTGACATAAGCTTCCCAAACTTCTCACTAAAATCAGGGTTAGTTGATCCAAAGATAATATCATCGACATATATTTGGCACACAAATAGTTCTCCGTCAACCCTTTTGTGAATAGCGTTGAGTCAATTTTACCAATCTCAAATCCTTTTTCAAGAAGAAAGCTAGTCAAGCATTTGTACCAAGCTCTAGGGGCTTGTTTAAGACCATAAAGAGCTTTGTGCAATTTATAAACATGATTAGGCTTTTTAGGATTCACAAATCCGGGAGGTTGTTTCACAAAAACTTCCTCCTCAATTTCACCATTTAGGAAAGCACTTTTAATGTCCATTTGATAGAGAGTAATGTTATGGTGGTTGGCATAAGCAAGAAGAATGCGAATGGACTCAAGTCTAGCAACGGGGGCATAGGTCTCACCATAGTCCATACCTTCGACTTGTGTGTAACCTTGTGCTACGAGACGAGCCTTGTTGCGGATGACTTGTCCATCTTCATCTTGCTTGTTCCGAAACACCCACTTGGTTCCAATGACGTTTTGGTCATCATTGGGCTTCTCTACCAAGGACCAAACGTTGTTCCTCTCGGTTGTGCAGCTCTTCATGCATAGCATTCACCCAATCCGGTCTTCAAGCGCTTCTTCTACCTTCATAGGTTCAAGACTTGAAATAAATGAGTAATGCTCACAAAAGTTAGCTAAACGAGTTTTAGAGCGAGTGATTCTCCCGGAGTCGATGTCATTCATCATTTGTTCCACGGGATGGTCTTTCTTGACTCTTTCTCGAACTCGGGATAGCTTTTGTCGTGGTCGTGGCAGAGCTTCCTCATCATCCTCATCTTCTTCTTCATCGGTGTTGTCTTGAGGTGGTGGAGAAGGAGGTTGTGGTGGATCTTCTTGTCGCACTTCCTCATCTTGGTGAGTTCCACTTGTGGAGGCCTCCATGTTGCCTTGAGGTTCACCTTGCCGTGAGGTAGGGGGCTCCACGTATGTAGATGAGGTACTCTCCTTCACTTCCATGGGACGAATCTTTCCAATGGATAAATCTTGGATAGCTTCCGATGGGTCCTTATCTCCTACATCAATAGGCATTTGCTCTACTTATGAGCCATTAGATTCATCAAACTTCACATCTACCGCCTCTTCAACCTTTCGGTGAAATTATTGTAGACACGGTAAGTGTGAGAGTTTGATCCATAACCGAGGAAAAAGCCTTCATGAGTTTTAGGAGCAAATTTAGACCGACGATGCTTATCAAGAATATAGCACTTTGAACCAAAGACACGAAAATATCCCACTTGGGGTTTGTTACCCGTAAGGAGCTCGTATGAAGTCTTGCCGAGAAGCTTGTGAAGATAAAGTCTGCTGATGGCATGACAAGCTGTCTCAATGGCTTCACCCCAAAAGTGTTTTGGTGTCTTGTATTCATCAAGCATTGTCCTCGCCATCTCAATGAGCTGCTCGGTTCTTCCTCTCAACAACCCCGTTTTGTTGAGGTGTGTACGTAGCTGAGAACTCATGTAGAATTCCTTCCTCATCGAGAAAAGAGTCCACATGGGCGTTCTTGAACTCCGTTCCGTTGTCACTCCGAACCTTCTTGATCTTCACCTCGAATTGATTCTGAGCCTTTCTAGCAAAGGTTTTGAAGATTTTCTGAACCTGCGATTTGTCATCAAGTAGAAATACCCACGTAAATCTGGAAAAGTCATCTACAATAACTAGACCAAAGGAGTTACCACCCAGACTTTTGTAAGCATTGGGACCGAAGAGATCCATATGAAGAAGCTCAAGCGGTCTCCTTGTGGTCATGATATTCTTCACGGGATGACTTCCTCCAACCTGTTTTCCTGCTTGACATGCACTGCAGAGTCTATCTTTGTCAAAGAAAACATCTTTAACACCAAGAATGTGATCTCCTTTGATTAGCTTATCTAAATTTCGCATACCAACATGTCCAAGACTTCTATGCCAAAGCCAACCTTTTGCAGATTTAGCAATAAAGCAAGTTCTAGGTTGAGCTTTCTTAGTGAAATCGACAATGTATAGGTCACCTCTACGAATGCCAGTAAAGACCATGTTATGATTGTCACTACGAAAAACTTGGCAATCTACTTTGGTGAATAGCACATTGTATCCAAAGTCAGCTAATCTAGACACGGAAAGTAAATTGTATCCAAGTGATTCAACAAGCATGACATTTTTAATGGAGCTATCATGAGATATGGCCACCTTACCAAGGCCAAGTACCTTACCCTTGGAGTTGTCTCCAAAAGTCACATACTTGCGTGGACCATTGTTCTTTGCAAGCTCTCGAAACATGTCTTCATCTCCGGTCATGTGATCGGTGCATCCACTATCAAGAATCCATTCTTTGCCACCGGATATGTAGTCTCTCATATTCGCCATTAGACTGAGACTCTTCATGATCTTGTCTAGCTCGGTGTCCGAATCGTCATCATGCTCATGCTCATCATCATATTGACCCTTAGACAATTCATCATCAATACCTAGGTCAATTTGACAATGTCTTGCATCAGTTTTATCAACGTGATAATAGTCATCGGAATGCAAAACAAGAGCATTTCTTATTCGAACATTGATAAAACCGGGATCACCCTTCTTTTTCATAAGATCACGAAGCTCAAAGAAGCATTTATCAAAGTTAGGATCTTTGGGACGCAACATATCGAATTCAACAGTCTTGTATAGAATTTCATCAAGACCTCTCAACGAGTAGTCCGGATAAAGTTCTTCCAAGAACTTCCACATAGCATGGGCGCACTCAAAGTTCGTGACAAGCTCAAGCAAGTTATCGAGCAAACTTCTAATGATAAGATTGATGTTCTAAGGTTACTGAAGCAAATCAAGCTCTTCATCTACAGAGGGTGCAAGGGGTCAAATGGTGGTACATATGGGGTTTCAACATATTTGCAAAGTTGTATATCTTAAAGATAGCAAGCATTTCAATCCTCCACGAGTTATAGGACACTCCATCAAGAATAGGCACTCTATGACTAACACTCCCAAACGTAGACACGTCCATCTTCCTCCAATGGTGTGCAAACCAAAGCAATGGAGACCAAAGCTCTGATACCAATTGTAGGATCGTTGAAGGCAAGAGTGTCTAGAGGGGGGGTGATTAGACAACTCGACAAGATACAAAATTATGCCTTTTGATTAACATAGGTTCATAGCAAATTCACAATGAAAGACAGGTCAAGCATCATGCATACAAGTCGAGCAACATACTAAGCATGCAATTCTAGAGTATAGGGCAGCGGAAAGTAAATTGCATGAATAGTAAGGGAGAGATTGTGAAGAGCAAACGCAATGGAGACACGGAGATTTTTCTCGTGGTTCCGATAGGTGGTGCTATCGTCAATCCACGTTGATGGAGACTTCAACCCACGGAGGGTAACGGCTGCGCGAGTCCACGGAGGGCTCCACCCACAAAGGGTCCACGAAGAAGCAACCTTGTCTATGCCATCATGGCTTACGCCCACGGAGGACTAGCCTTACTGGGGTAGATCTTCACGAAGTAGCGATCTCCTTGCCCTTACAAACTCCTTGGTTCAACTCCACATCATGACGGAGGCTTCCAAGCGACACCTAACTAATCTAGGAGGCACCACCCTCCAAAAGGTAATAGATGGGGTTGGTGATGATGAACTCCTTGCTCTTGTGCTTCAAATGATAATCTCCCCAACACTCAACTCTCCTCACTGATTTGGCTGTGGTGGAGGAAGGGATTGAGTGGAAAGCAACTTGGAAAGACTAGAAATCAAGTGTCATATGGTGGGAGTGGAGCAACTTGATCTCAACACAAGGGTAGGTAGTTTTCTTCTCAGAAATGTAAGGTAGGAGTGGTAGTTCTTTCTGATGGCTCTCTTCACGACTTAAGAGGAGGTGGAGGGGTATTTATAGCCTCCACACAAAATCCAACTGTTACACACATTTGACCAATCTCGGTCGGACCAAGTTGACAACTCGGTCGACCGAAAGTTCAAATCTTGTGAACGTTGGGATTTTCGGTGGGACCGAAAATACAATCTCGGTTAGACCGATTCTTCCAAAGTCTAGGGTTTGCCAATCTCGGTGGGACCGACTTTCTCATCTCGGTGACACCGATTTGAGTACGTATGTTCTGAAGCTTGGCAACACCAATTTCGGAATGACCGAGTTTGGAATCGGAAAATCCGAGATTCTTAGGGTTTGGCTATATGGCTGAGGTGGTTCATCTCGGTGTGACTGAGTTTGGAATCGGTGGGACCGAGATTACTTATGGGTTTATGTTGGAATGAAAGATTGCTGATTGTTTGAGAGATAAGTCACTAAGCACTTAGAGCAACCAGATCATCATCATAACCTCACCCCCTTTTAATAGTATTGGCTTTCCTATGGACTCAATGTGATCTTGGATCACTAAACCAAAAATGGAGTCTTGAGCTTTTTGCCAATCCTTTCCTAAGCATCTTAGGGGTTCACCTCTCTAGTTCTTTTGCCATTGCCAGAATGATTGACTTTCCTGAGACATACTTGATAAAAGCATTAGTCCAACCACAAAGTATGTTGTCATTAATTACCAAAACCACCTAGGGAGCAAATGTGCTTTCAGCTTCCTTCTGGCCTAGCACGGTTAGGAACATATTTATTTAAGACTCCCATGAACCTCTCAAAGGGGAACATATTGTGTAGAAATACAGGACCCCTAACAGCAATCTCTTCACATAGGTGAAATAGGACGTGCGTCGTGATATTGAAGAAGGATGGTGGGAACACCAACTCGAAATTAACAAGATATTGATGCAAATCATTCTCTAACCTTGGTATGATTTCTGGCTCAATTACCTTCTAAGAGATTGCATTGAGGAATGCACATAGCTTCACAATGGCTAATCGAACATTTTCTGGTAGAAGCCCCCTCAATGCAACCGGAAGCAGTTGCATCATAATCACGTGGCAGTCATGAGACTTTAGGTTCTGGAACTTTTTATCTGCCATATTTATTATTCCCTTTAAATTCAACAAGAAGCCAAACGACACCTTCCTACTAAGCAAGCATTCAAAGAAGATTTCCTTCTCTTCTTTGGTAAGAGCGTAGCTGGCAAGACCCTGATGTATGCCATTTTTTCCGTGCATACGTTAGTGGTCCTCCCGTGCCTCCGGTGTATGTTTTGTCTTCCCATACACGCCCAAGAAGCCAAGCAGGGTCACGCAAAGATTCTTCGCGTGCATCACATCGATTGCAGAGTGGACCTCTAGGTCTTTCCAATAGGGTAGGTCCCAAAATATAGATTTCTTCTTCCACAGGGTGCGCGTCCATCAGTGTCATTCAGAACAGATTGTCCGCCAGGACCCTTTCCAAAGATTACCTTTAAATCCTTGACCATATCATGTACATCACTAGTACGGTGGCGAGGCTTCGTCCGGTGATCTGCCTCACCTTTGAAATGCTTGCCTTTCTTTCTTATGGGATGCCTGCTCGGAAGAAATCGACGATGTTCCAGGTACACATTCTTCTTACAATTATCCAAAGATATATTCTCGGTATCATCCAAACAGTACATGCATGCGCGGTATCCCTTGTTTGTCTATTCTGAAAGGTTAATGAGAGCATGCCAATCATTGATGATCACAAACAACAACGCATGTAGGTCGAATTCTTCCTGATCGGTTACAAAACATTTGCCCACCCCGCGTCGCCCCCCTGCGGGCGACTCGGGTGCCCTAACCCCGCCGCCGACACGAGCCTCCTTCCCTCTCCCCCTCCCCGTCGCCGCCGCCGGGCAAAGCCCGCGTGGTGCCGGCGGCGGCGGGACTCATATGGCCCTCACCTGGAGCGGTGATCGGGGGGGACCGCCTCTTCGCCCTGGTGGCGGATCTCGGTGGCCGGCGCGGCAGATGGTTGCGCACTGGCGGGAGGTGGTGCAGGGCGTCGCGGCATTCTGGTGGCGGCGAGTCACGGGCGCAGGCCGGCGGGGCCGCTTCTTCAGCCTGGCGTCGAACCTCGGTGGCCGGCGCGGCGGTTGGATGCTTGCTGGCGGGAGGTGGTGCGGGGCGGCGCAGCGGTCTGGTGGTGGCGCGAAACTGTGGAGGGCGCAGGCTGGCTGCGGGTTGGTGCTCCTCACCACGAGGGAGGTCATGGATGGCCAGATCCGAGCGGGCTGATCCGTTATCGGTCCGGATCTGTTGCGTCTTCAGCGCTGGCCGACGACATCCTTGGGGTGCTCATGGCAGGGAGTGCGGCGGTTGTCTCTGGATCCTTGCGTGGAGCGTAGCAGGATGGAGGATGTAGGTGGTGCACCAGCACTGGAGGTGGCGGCGGTGCGAGCGCAGCCATGGCGGCGGCGGCGCTGCTAGGCCTTGCCAGGAAGGGTCTTGGCGGGGAGCGGGCGTTCGGTTGCTGCCGTGTGAGGCGTGCAGCGATGCCTCGACGGTGTGGGTGCCGGAGGGAGGTCGGAGGTGCGGGTTGGATTCATCCTGGTGGCAGTCCCCTAGCGTGGGTGAAGGCGTCTGTGGTGCAACTGGCTTTGCACCGCTTGGTGGTTGCTGCGGCTCCTAGTCGATGCTAAAGGTGATGGCTTTAGGCGTGTTCCCTGGCAGTGAGGGGGGCTTTGATGGTAAGTTGTTGCGATAGCGGCGGTGCGAGGCATCTGATCGGGACTGGCCGGGATCTTGGAGACCTGGAGATGTGCAGAGCTACGGATGAAAATCCTGTTCGGTT
The DNA here is from genome assembly GCA_021437245.1 of Aegilops speltoides. NCBI lineage: Eukaryota > Viridiplantae > Streptophyta > Magnoliopsida > Poales > Poaceae > Aegilops > Aegilops speltoides. The sequence continues at coordinate 104,479,192 of CM038147.1, forward strand.
GTGGCCGGAGCGGCGTTGATGGCACCCGGGGGTGTCATTCACCTTCATGGAGGCTTCGTCGAGTGCAACGCCATCTTCCTCGTGACCTCGTATCAGCAGCTGTATCCGGGGCGAAAGCCTTGATTCGTAGGATCGGAATGATGGCACCTTCTTTGAGGTTGTTACTCTGTTGGGAACATTGTGCTGGGAGACTCGAGGTCCCATGATGCGCTCCTCCGGTGTTCACCGCTACCTGGATCTTTCTCCTTCGGCGCCATGTACGGTCGTCGCTGGCTACTCCAAGGAAGCTGGAGTTGCTATTCTTCGGAGGTCTTCAGTGTCGGCCGAGACGCGGCTAGGGGCTCGGTGTTGGGTAGGCTTCTTGTGTCGTAGCCGTGTTGTTGTGTTTGGTTGTCCTTGTATGAACTGGGTGTGGAGTTGGTCACCTTCGTTCTCCGCAGCGAATGGTGTATGTTGTTGTATGTCTTATTTCTCTCATTCTATAAAGCTAAGGTACGCAATTTGCGTACCCTCGGAAAAAAATCTTCCTGATCGATCTCATCCCATGCACGTACACCTTTTCCATTCCACAGCTGTAAGAGTTCTTCAACTAATGGCCTTAGGTACACATCAATGTCGTTGCCGGGTTGCTTAGGGCCTTGCATGAGCACTGGCATCATAATGAACTTCTGCTTCATGCACAACCAAGGAGGAAGGTTATACATACATAGAGTCACAGGTCAGGTGCTATGATTGCTGCTCTGCTCCCCAAAAGGATTAATGCCATCTGCGCTTAGACCAAACCATACATTCCTTGTGTCATCTGCAAAGTCCCTCCACTTCGTCTTGATTTTTTCCACTACGACCCGTCAGCGGGTACTCTCAACTTCCCATCTTTCTTACGGTCCTCTTTGTGCCATGGCATCAACTTGGCATGCTCTTTGTTTTGGAACAAACATTTCAACCGTGGTGTTATAGGAGCATACCACATCCCCTTGGCAGGAATATTCTTCCTGGGGTGCTCGCCCTCGACATCACCAGGGTCATCGTAGCTGATCTTATAGCGCAATGCACGCATACCGGGCATGAGTTCAAATCCTCGTACTCAACGCGGTAGAGGATGCGGTCATTAGGGCATGCATGTATCTTCTGCACCTCTAATCCTAGAGGGCAGACAACCTTCTTTGCTCCGTACGTACTCTCGGGAAATTCGTTGTCCTTTGGAAGCATCTTCTTTAACATTATTAGCAACTTTCCAAATCCCTTGTCAGATACACCATTCGTTCTCTGCCTTCCATTGCAGCAATTCCAGTGTGGTGCCCAGCTTTTTCTTGTCAGCTTCGCAATTTGGGTACAACAATTTCTTGTGATCCTCTAACATGCGCTGCAACTTCAGCCTCTCCTTTTTAGTTGTGCAGTTTATCTTTGCATCGGCAATGGCCCGACCTAGATCATCAGCGGGCTCATCTGATGCCTCTTCTTCAGCTTCTTCCCCCATTGCCAGCTCAGCTTCTTCCTCCATTGTTGTACCATCATTTTCAGGGAATCCATGGCCAAGATAGCTATCGTCATCCTCTTCTTCTTCATTCTATTCCATCATAAACCCTCTTTCTCCATGCTTGGTCCAAACATTATAGTGGGGCATGAAACCAGACTCAAACAGGTGCCAGTGAATGGTTCTTGACTTAAAGTAATTCCGATCATTCTTACAGATAACACAGGGACAACACATAAAACCATCCGCCCGCTTGTTTGCCTCAGCCGCAAGTAGAAAAGTTTGCACGCCATTAATGAACTGGGGAGAGCATCGGTCATCATACATCCATTGCCGGATCATCTTCATTACACAGCACCAAAAAGACCAAATAAATACAAGTTCATACATAAATTTTATACACACTTATTCTCATAAAACAACATACAAACTCTCTAGCTAAAGCATTTAAATGCAACAACAAATGCGATCAAGATCGCAACTAAGGTAACAATTGATCCAACAACATAATGATACCAAGCCTCACTATCAATGGCATATTTTCTAATCTTTCTAATCTTCAAACGCATTTTCTCCATCTTGATTTTGTGATCATCGACGACATCGGCAACATGCAACTCCAATTCCATCTTCTCCTCCTCAATTCGTTTCAATTTTTCTTTCAAATACTAATTTTGTTTTTTAACTAAATTTAACCTCTCGACAAGAGGGTCGGTTGGAATTTCCGGTTCACATACCTCCTAGATAAAGATATCTATGTCAACTTGATGGGCATAATTTGTCATAAACACGAAATGCAAGAAATAGTTATAGAAGAGAATATACCACATCCGAATCATAAATTGGACGAGGGCCGACGGGGACGAATATCAAAACCATGGCACTATATATAACAAACAACGTACGGGTAAGAAAATTATACAAGTAACTATATATCTAAATCACACAAACATGATTTTTTTTATATAAAGAAGATAAGAACAAGAGGCTCACCACAAGGTGGTGCCGACGACGGGATGGTGCGGGCGATCGACGGTGGTTTGGATGGAGACGGGAAGGCAGTAAGTAAACCACACCTACATAGGCAAACTAATAGTAATTTTGAGCTTAAATTGCATATAAATCAAATAAACTACCACATATAATTCCTCCCAAACTAAAACCAACAAATTAGTACTTATAGAGCATTGCAAGAGCTAATCTAGCAATGAGAGATGAAAGGACAAAGTTGCTAACCTTTGTGATCACTTGAATGGATGCGGGCCTTCAAATCTTGACAAAATTTGGGCAAAATGACGGATGAGCTCGAGGAAGAGGGGAAGCACAGAGAGGAGAGGAAAGAGGAAGAACAGAGAGCTCGGGCTCAGCGAAGGGGTTTATATAGGATGATCTTTAGTCCAGGTTGGTTATAAAAAGGTGCATCTCTAGTCCCAGTTCATGGCATGAACTGGGACTAAAGGTGTTGGTAGGGCCCCAGCCTGACACCGGCCTGCCACCACCTCTTTAGTCTTGGTTCGTGCTACGAACCGGGACTAGACACTACTAGGAAAAGGCATGCTAGTGGCGCACTGGTTTTGCCTTCTAATGGCGCCTGCCGATGGCGCCATCGCATCACGCCATTAGAATTAAATTCTAATGGCGCATCGCTGGTCGCCATTAGTATCAGGTGTTCTAATGGCGCACCACGTAGTGCGCTATTAGTATAGCCCGCAGTGCGCCATTAGAATGCCTCCCAGGGGCCATATGTACAAATGTGCTATGGCATTCTAATGGCGCATTACCTGTACATGCGCCATTAGTGTGATGATCACAGTGCGCCATTAGTGTCTTTTCTGGTGCGCCATTAGTATGAATATTAGGTTTTATTTATTTATTTTTTGCTTTTCTGATTTTTGCACAGATTACAAAATATATTATTGCATAGAATATAGACAGCAGCACACAGCAACATCAAATTCATCAAATACAATAGAAGATTAGTCTCCGAATACAATTCATCATATTAGTCTCCGGATTCAAAAGACCGGACAAAGATAAAACATTACAAGTCTCAAGACCGCGAGTATCGAGTTTGCCTTCACATTACAAGTCGATATCGATCATCTAAACTACCATCACATAGAAGAGAGTGTGGTCATCACGATGAGCATCATCGCGATCAAACTGGTCTTCATCCGGTTCCTCCAACGCCCTCCTCTCTCCGCTAGATAGCGGGCGATCTAGATTCGGCCTCCGCCCTAGTGGTGTACCTTTGTAACTATTACCGCTGAACGGTGAACCTGTCTCCGACACTCCTCCCACCATCGAGACTCGAACCTTACCCTTGTACACGACATACGACGGCATCTCTATGCACAAGCCAAACAATGCATAATACATAAGCAATGTGTAAGTATGCAACAAAAGGATCGGAAGAGAAAAGCAAGACATTAATAGCACGATTCATGGTCCTACTAATAAAATAGCATCGATTACATCTAAGTTGAACAACCGTCCAAACCAAAGAGACATACTGAATTCATTAAAAGTTTAATTACAACATGAGCCAATCAATGTTTCGAACTACACATCACTACTTTCGACTCGACTCATCGGACAGAGCGTGGATGAAGCCGCCGTCTGTCGCGATGGTCATGAAATCGCGATCGTTGTCACCCTGCATTTGTAGCATTCCATCTATCTCACTGTTGGACGGTTGATTTCGAGGAAGAACTGCCCGACGTATGAAGGACATCTTGATGGATGATGTCCGCAAACTCCGATCGGATGCGAAGAATTCTTGTCCGAGGTCCGCGTCTGGACTGCCGACAAGCTCGCGCCCAATCTTTGAGATTATCCGGTAGCGAAGGTGATGATGGTCCTTACGATCGCCGCATGTGATGGAGGGCGTAGTAGGCATCCTTCGACCACAAAGCGGCTGCTTGACGCAGCAGAACTTCAGATTGTGTGAGAAGATGTGCTTGCCGTGACTTACTTAACTGTCCCGTGAAGGTGCCTCCAGATTTGGCGAGCCGGGAGAACATCATCAAGAACTTTCTTCACATTTGTGTAGTCTATCATGGAGTTACGGTTCGGGTCGTAAATACGTGGCCATGGAATATTTCGGGCTTAAGAGGATGAGTGTGCAATGTGTCACCGCACGTAACACGGAATGTTAGAAAAAGAACGATCGAAATCTAAGAAATCATATGTTACGGGCGGTTAAGGGATGACTTACTCGGAAAGTAAGGCACAAGGAAGTTATCCTTATCTGCGCTTGCGAATGACGCCTTGAGGTGTGAACTCGCAACTTGGCGGTCCCAGCGCTGCTCAAGTGCTTGGCACGCATGTAGAAGGGGTCGACTATCACGATGTCCGGGTATTGTCTCTAATGATCCGCATCCGCATGCTCGGCGAAAACAGCCGAACGAAGGTGTAGTGCAACGGATGAAGGTTAAACATAGCAAAGATGTCATCAAACCGCAGGACGATCATACCCCGATGTCGCCATCCACAAAGCTCTTGCTCTCGCACCTTGGCCACAAAACCGGTATGCCACATCCTTCTCTCGAGACGCCGCTTCTCCAAAATCGTAACACCGCTCATGCAGACTCCGATAGCACCGGTTGCAGATTCAGCATATTTGGCGGTAGCATCGCCCTACCCGCCACATGCACCCTCCTCGAGATATCCTTAGGTGAAGGTGGCCCGCCCCGAGCACGGATCGAACTCGGTGCCGGGCTGGCTCGCACCGGCGCCTTTGTTAGTCTTTCGCTTCGGCCCTTCTTCTTGATCTCCTGTAATGGGACCGAGTTACGCTCACAGCATCGCCTTCTTCAGCGTGTTGGGGCTGATAATATTCGCGCCTCAGCTATCTCGAGGCTTGATGAAGACGGAGCTGGGCGCGGTCTCGAGAACTGAACGCCGACGACGCTTGTTGCAATTGGATTTCTCCGCCGCACCAGCTAGATCGCGGTGGTCTTGGCTGGGTTCTGAGAAAGAGGCCCGCAGAAATCGTCGGCGCACCCATGTTCGCAAAAGTACTTGTCAACTTTGGTAAATGTACCGTCGTCGTTGTCGCCGCCGTCCGGATCCTATGCCATAGGGCTGTCCGGATCTGTGCATAGGGATGTCCGGCAGGTCCGTAGCGTTGCTGCGTTCTTGCCATGGCTTGGCGCCGCACGATCGGGCGGTCTTGTGCGTGGGTGGTGTCCCCGCCCCAAACGAATCCGCTCTTCGCCATAGCAGGGCCAGTTTATGCAGTGCCGAGGGTCATCTCATCTTCTTCGCCGCCCCGCCGGTCGAATCGAGGTAACAACTCGTCGCAGCCCGGCAGCACCGGACCACTTCAACCCTATACATTGTGGGTGGCATCGGATTACCGTGGAACATGGGGTTGCCGGTTGAACGATTTTGCCCTTGGCGACATCGACCAACTCGGCGCCCACGGCGTGCGTAAGAGTGCAAGGAACGTCGGCGGTGCCTCGCGAAAACATGTGTAGGGCGTCGTGGATGCCCATCAAAGGCAAGGAGATGAAGTCATCGGCCGAGAGGCTTAGTTACCGTGATGCCGCTAAGCTCGGCTAATGTCGAGGTTTCGCCAACGGCGGGCGGTAATCGACGGAGGGGGCGCTTTTGGCGAGGTGCCGGTCGGCGTACACCCGGGTGCATTAAGCTCCAATACCCGTGCCGGTGCCGGAGACACGAATACCGCCTCCGCCGGAGACACCGATGGCGCCGCCGCCGGAGACACCAATGTCGCCGCCGCCAGAGACACCAATGGTGCCGCCGCCGCGCTGTGCGAGTTGCTGGCCATGAAGCTGGGAACCGGGGGAGGACCCTTTTGGCCGCCCGCAATCCACGTCGTCAGCCCATGAATCAACGTAGGCACCATGGCTTCGAGCTTCGTTTCCAGCTGTTGTTCCACTTGCTCTTGGACAAGCTCCGGAATCCGCGCCACTTGTGCCTTGAGTGCTTCAACCTCGCGCGTCTGGCTTTCCGAGCTGGCCTTTTTCTCCTTCCGCACACCAGCGGTATAGTATGACCCCCATTTTGTGGACAAGCCTTTGCCGGCCACACGACCAGCTGACGTCGGCTTATCGAGCTTATCCTTCTTTTTCATTACGTTCAACGCCCTATTTAAAGGGGTGTCGAAGGGAGGTCTTAGACGACCCAGCTGCCATCGCTTTCATTGTCCCGCGAAAGGAACATGAGCCATTTAGAAATATTGGTGATTAATTAGAGTGCAACCATATGGAGCTAATTACGCTGGGGTGTATTCCTTACTGAACAAGCTCAAGCGGAGGGGACGGCGAGGGCGCTGGGCGGGATGCTGGGCGCGGGCGGAGGGGGACGGCGAGGAGCGGGCGCGGGCGGAGGGGGGCGGCGTCGTCTCCTCTCGGCTCAGGCGGGCGGGCGACGGCGGCAAGCGACGGGCGCGAGAGGCTGATAGCTCACTGTGAGGGGGATCTGGCGAGGGAGGAGAGAGGCGAGGGGAATAGGTGAGGAAGCTTTCTAATGGCGCACTGCACGCCGGTCGCCATAAGTATTATTGTTCTAATGGCGCACTTTCGCGGTGCGCCATTAGAATGTTGTTTTAATCTACCACAGAGCCATATCTAGAGCCCAACCCTTTCTACAACAGAACTCACGCACTAGCCTTGACCGGGTCAAGACGTAGCACACACACTCAGAGGTCCCGGGTTCGATTCCTGTGATCCCCAATATTTTTTATGCATTTTAAATGGTGTTTTTATATTTATTTGTGTTTAAATATGTTCAAACTTGTTTAAATCATAACAGTAATATTTTTTATGCATTTTAAATGCTGTTTTTTATATTTAAAAATATAAAAAATATTCATGATATCAAGATGGGTGGAGCAGGGGAGGGTTGCGATGGGTGGAGCTAGCGGGGGAGGGTGCGGGTACGATCGAGATGGAGGGGGATCGAGATCGAGATGGAGGGGGAAGCGAGATCAAGTGTCCTCATGAATTCAAAAAGTGCCCATGAAATTTAAAAATATTCATGATATCAAAAAGTGCCCATGCATGAAATACAATCGAGAAATGAAGACTACGATTTAAATACAATTGGTCTTAGCTAGCTATCTCTGTTCACAATCTTCTTGCCCTTCTTTTTCGCAAACGGAGTTCTTCTGTGGAACGGACGTCCTTTAGGTAGGGTGGTCCTGCTTCTTCTTGTGGTGTGTGCTGCTACTTCATCGTCGTCGTCATGTTCGATCTTTGGGTCGCCGTACTTGTCGAAGTCTTGCTCATTGGCTACTCCATCCATTCCGATGATCTTCCTTTTGCCTCTCCTCACGACAACACGACTGGGCTTTGGCGGGTCGGTAATGAAGAAGCATTGGTCCACTTGGGAAGCCAGTACCCATGGCTCATTTTTTGCGGTGACGTTTGCGCCCGCGGTCTTGGACCTTCTCTCCAGCGTAGCTCAGCTCCCAGATCTCCTCGATCCTTCCGTAGTATCTGTCCTTGTCGTTACCGGTGTAGGATTCCATCGTTACCCCGGAGTTTTGATAACCATCGCTCTTCATGTCCTTGTCCTCGGTGTAGAATGTGTAGCCGTTGATATCGTACGCCTCATAGGTCATCAGGTTGTGCTCGGCGCCCTGTGACAAGGCGAATAGTAGTTGTTCTTCCGCGGAAGAATCCTCATGTAAAGGGTACGACAGAAGCTTCTGCTTGAACCAACGCGTGAAACATGAGTTGTGCTCTTTGAGTATATCTCCGTCCGTCCTCTGTTGGCCTCGGTCATTGTACGTCTTCTTAATAAAGGTTTTGTGCTCTACCACCCAAGGATCGACCACGCCTATGTGTTGTAGCGCGACTAGGTTTGCTCTTTCAAAGTCGGCGAGTCGACCCTCGGTTTACATGCATTTCAAGGGCGACCCTCATGGTGACCCCATCCAATGAGCCTGCCGAGGTGCTGCTGACGGGCGCGACCAACGGGTTCTCGATGCCTAGATAATTCGTGCAGTAGGAGATGCACTCTTCGGTCAGAAAGCCCCTGGCTATGCTTCCCTCTGGACGTGACATGTTGCGAACGTATCCTTTGATGACACCATTCATCCTTTCGAACGGCATCATGCTGTGCAGGAACGCGGCCTGAGTTGGATGATATCCTCCACTATATGGACCAGCAGATGCACCATAACGTCAAGAATGCGGGCGGAAGTACATCTCAAGCTCGCATAGTATCACCACGATCTCTTCCTCAGAGCCTTCGAGTTGCCTCACGCCAATCGACTTCCGAGAGATGACGTCGAAAAAGTTGCATGTGCCAAATAGCGTTTCACGGACGTGCGCGTCCATGATCCCAATGGATTGCAATCGGAAGTATTGCGTCATCAAGACGTGACAATCGTGAGACTTCATCCCGCTGAACTTCGCTTCACTGGGTCTAGGTATCTGCTTATCTTCCCACGTAATCAGTAGGAAGTTTTACTCCTAGGAGGCGGTGAAAAATTGCTCGATCTCCTCCCGACTTAGAGTGAAGCACGCGGAGGGTAGTCATTTCCGGTCTTCTTGGCCTTTTTGCCTTTGCGACGACTTTCCGTGTCCCGCTTCGCCTCATCATCATCATCATCATCATCATTAGCGTGAAGCTCCTGCTCGATGCCCATTGATTTCAAGTCGCCCTTGCTTTCGCCCATCTTTGGTCCTCTCTAGCATGTTGAGCAGGTACCAAGCAGACTCTCGCACACGTTCTTCGTGATATGCATGACATCAAGGCTGTGAGGCACACGGTGGATCTTCCAAGACGGCAAGTCCCGTAAAATGACCTCGCTTTCCATACCTTCAGCAGCTGCTGGCGCCTTCGCATCTTTCCGGCGGTGGCGGTCTTTCCAATTTTTCAACAGCTTGTCTATTTCCTCGCCGCTCCTCGTACATCGGCGTTTTGGGTTCGGTTTCACCATCGAACAGATCCTTGCGTTTCCTCCACGGGTCATCGTCGCGAAGCCACCTTCGATGTCCCATGAACACGGTTTTCAAGACCCGGATCTCTATCTAGTGGCGATCGTTGTGTCATCCATGCACCTTACGCATCCGTAAAATCCGTGGACTACCTGCCCGCGAGATATCCGTAATCGAGATAGTCGTGCACCGTCGTGAGCAAGGCGGCTCTCATAGGGAAATATTCTTTCTCTGCGGCGTCCCACGTATTGGCTGGCGTTTTCCACAGCGTGTCTAGCTCCTCCTTCAAGCGCCCCAGATACTGATTGATGTCGCTCTCCTGGTTGTTTCGCCCTTCAATTAGCATACTCATGTGAATGTACTTCCTCTTCATGCACAACCAGGGGAAGGTTGTACATCCACACAAACACAGGCCAGGTGCTATGTGTGCTTCTCGCTGCCAAACGGATTGACTCCATCGGTGCTCGCGCCCAAAGACGATGTTCCTTGGATCCTTCCCAAATTCGGGTCTTGAAGTTCAACGCTTGCCACTGCTCGCATCCTTAGGGTGACTCAAAGATCTTGTCTTTTTATCTATCTCCGGATCATTTGCGCCATCTTCTCGCTTCTTCTCCTCCCTATCCGCGTGCAACGCAGGAGCTTTGCTACCTTAGGGTCCGCGAAATACCGCTGCAGACGAGGAGTGATCGGAAAGTACCACACTGATTTTCGAGGAGCTTTCTTCCTCTTCTTGTATCGAGTGACGCCAAGACACGGACATATGGTAGACTCGCGTGCTCGTCCCGATAAATGATGCAATTGTTCATGCACACATGGTATTTCACGTCGCGGTAAATCCAGAGGACACACGATTTTCTTCGCCTCCTCGAAACTGGTCGGGCACTTGTTCCCCTTGGGAAGACGTTCGTGCGTAATGACATGTTCTCGTCGGCATCGTCGGTCATTTTGTGTTTTACCTTCATCTCGAGCCATGAGCGCTACTTTCAGCGGTATCCTCGGGCCTGCATCCTTCATACAACGGAGTAACCGCGTCTATCTCCGGTTGATCCAGCTTGGCTTTCTCTCGGGCGGCAGCTCTTGCGTTATCCGTCCGCTTGAGAAGCAGCTCTTGAATATGAGGGTCCTGCACCCAGCCTCCATCGTCGTCTGCTCCGGCATCTTCATCTTCATGATCATGCCCTTCGCCTTGATCTTCCTCATCATCATGTACGACATCTTCTACATGATGATCTGGTACAAGATCACCGTCGTGATCATGTCCGGAGATTCTTCGTCTTCTCGCCGCCCTCGCCACGGTGGTACTTGTCTTGTCGCCCTTCCTCATTTCTTGCCCGCCCAGGCCATGGACGACTTGATAGTCATCTTCATCACCTTGCCACCGATAGCCATCCATGAAACCACGCAAGAGCGGTGGTCCCGCACCTGCCGGAATCCGGTCCGCAATAAGGCTCTTCAACTTGCATCTTCGACATGGACATCTTATCTCCGTCTCGTTCTTTTGAAGCATCTCGGCCTTCATGAGCTCAAAACCTATTCACGATGCCTTCACCATCATGCGGACCATGGTCGTCATGGGTAGAGCAAAACGATATGTTAGAACCAAGAAAAATTTGGCATGACCTTCCTAAAAATAGGACCAAAAGAATGCATAGTGCCAAAATTCTCGCTAAACGAAATGAATCAAAACATTCCGGCAAAATATTGGCAACTATCGCATATTTCAAATACCGTACCTTCAAACACAAACATATATGCAACACCACAAACACTTGCAACACCACAAACATACATAGATCTAGCTAGGCCACAAAAGTGCATGTGCACGTTGTTGGAGCGAGCTAGGAGAAAAAAAGTAGATCTATATCATGAAGATAGCTTTCCCTTACTTACCTATCAAAAATAGGTAATTTCACCACTTAATTTTGTTGAATCTATGGTGGAAATGAGGTGAGGAGGAGGAGATGGCCGAAATCTTGGAGAAGTAGGTGGATGGAATGAAGTGGGGAAAGTGAGTGGGTAGGTGTGGGTTGTCCAAAATATCTTGTTGGTCCCAGGTTACTAATGGCGCACCCTCTCCCCATGCGCCATTAGTAACCATCAGAAGAGCGTGCGCCATTAGAAGTTTTGCAAAAAAAAGAATAAAACAAAATTTAGACTAATGGCGCACTGCCTACTTGGTGCGCCATTAGAAGTTATATATAGTAATGGCGCATTGTAGATGTCATGCGCCATTAGTATGTATGGGAAAATGAAAAAAAAACACACTAGAGGCGCACCCTGCCCACGGTGCGCCATTAGAAGTTATATATAGTAATGGCGCATTGTAGGCCTCATGCGCCATTAGTATGTACGGGAAAATGGAAAAAAAAAATTCATACTAATGGCGCACCCACTCCACGGTGCGCCATTAGAGTCTTCCACGTACTCTAATGGCGTATCTGGGGCAGGTGCGCCATTAGTATATAGTAGTGGCGCACTGCTTCCACGGTGCGCCATTAGAGTCAATCCTATCTATAGGCCTTTTCCTAGTAGTGAGAGGTTCGACACGACCCAGGACTAATGATTGCCGCCCGCCTAGCCGTTGGAACCGGCACTAATGGTCACATTAGTGCAGGTTCATTTACAAACCAGGACTAATGAGCTGAACATAAGGTCCTTTTTCTACTAGTGTGTGTGGCGTTCGTGATCTGTGTGAAGTTGTCCTGGCCAGCGTGGGCTCCGAGCATCCGAGTCATGTGGCGTTGCAGCTCTAGAGCGAGCGGCGGCATGTTGTGGCTGAAGGAAATATGCCCTAGAGGCAATAATAAAGTTGTTATTTTATATTTCCTTATTCATGATAAAGGTTTATTATTCATGCTAGAATTGTATTGATTGAAAACTTAAATACATGTGTGAATACATAAACCAATACCGTGTCCCTAGTAAGCCTCTACTAGACTAGCTCATTAATCAGAGATGGTTAAGGTTTCCTAATCATGGACATGTGTTGTCATTTGATAATGGGATCACATCATTAGGAGAATGATGTGATGGACAAGACCCACCCATTAGCTTAGCATAATGATCGTTCAGTTTTATTGCATTGCTTTCTTCATGTCAAATACATATTCCTTCGACTATGAGATTATGCAACTCCCGGATACCAGATGAATACCATGTGTGCTATCAAACATCACAACATAACTGGGTGATCTTAAAGATGCTCTACATGTATCTCCGAAGGTGTTTGTTGAGTTGGCATAGATCAAGATTAGGATTTGTCACTCCGAGTGTCGGAGAGGTATCTCTGGCCCTCTCGGTAATACACATCATAAGCTTGCAAACAAATAACTAAGGAGTTAGTCATGAGGTGATGTATTACGGAACGAGTAAAGAGACTTGCCGGTAACGGGATTGAACTCTCATCCCAAAAACCCAATCGCCAGAGACTGCCAATGATTTCAGACCCATCACGTTGCTCAATTGCTGTCTGAAACTGATAACTAAACTGCTCGCTAACCGTTTGCAGAAACTTGTGCTCAAGATCATTCATCGGAATCAATATGGGTTCCTGAAAGGGAGATCAATTTAGGACTGTCTAGCCTGGGCGTTTGAATATATCCACCAATGCCAAGCATCGGGGAGAGCCTGTTGTATTCTGAAACTTGACTTCGCGAAGGCTTTCGATACCATCCAGCACGAGCCGATGGTTGAGATCATGAAGCATATGGGCTTCCATGAGAAGTGGTTAGGATGGATCAAATGTATCTTCTCTTCCGGAAGCTCTTCGGTGTTGCTTAATGGAACTCCTGGGAAACAGTTTGACTGTCTTTGTGGTGTCCGGCAGGGGGACCCTTTGTCGCCATTGACCTTCGTTCTCGCAGCGGATTTATTGCAGGTAACGATCAATGATGCTAGTCGGTCTGGTTTGCTGCAGCTACCACTCCCCACTTCGGACAGTAACTACCTTGTAATCTAGTACGCTGACGACACGATCGTTGTTTTCCCAGCTTGTCTCTCGCAACCGCATGTTCTGAAATCTATCCTGGTTGACTATGCGAAATCAGTGGGCCTAAAGATTAACTTTCACAAGTCGATTCTAGTTCCCATCAATTCTGATTCGTTGCTGGCGGGGGAGATTGCTGCAATTTTTGGGTGCTCTATTGGCAACATGCCCTTCACGTACCTGGGCCTGCCCATGGGCACCACACGCCCGAGCGTGACTGACCTGATGCCTCTGGTCTCCTCCGTTCACAGAAAGGTGCCTGCTGCAGCCTCGCTTCTGGATTATGGCTCCAAGCTAACGTTGCTCAAGTCGGTGGCCACCTCTTTGACTATATATGCCATGTGTTCCATCAAAATAAACCCTAAGATTATTGAGCACCTTGATAAACTACGCAGATCATGTCTTTGGGTGAGGAAGTCAGATGATGGGGTTAAGGGCAGCTCACTGGCTGCTTGGGATATGGTGTGCAAACCCAAAAGTAAGGGTGGTTTAGGGATCATTGATCTTAAGACCCAAAACCAAGGGCTGCTATTGAAACAACTCCACAAGTTCTATAACAAACATGATGTTCCGTGGGTCAATCTGATTTGGGATACCTACTATGCAGACAAAATACCGCATGCTTCTGACCCATGTGGATCCTTTTGGTGGAGAGATCACATGTCTTTATCTGATATATACAGAGGGGTCACCAAATCAGAGGTGTTCGCTGCTGACACGATACTGTTTTGGAAGGACAATTGGAATACAGATATTTTTCAGGACAGATACCCGAGAGCTTTTTCGTTTGCTAAAGACCCTGATGTATCTGTGAGACATCTTTTGTCTTCTGAGAGATTGGGAGATGTGTTCTTCTTGCCTCTATCTTTGGAGGCTAAGAATGAGGTGATTGATCTGCAGTCAGAAACCCTAGGGATCTCGATGACTAATGATAAAGATGTGTGGTCTTGTGTTTGGGGAGATGGAGACTTTCAATCTGCAAAATACTATGCACACTGTTTTAGTCAGATACAGGTTGATGTGATCTTTGGCTCGATTTGGAAAACCAAATGCACCATGCAATGGAAGGTGTTCCTGTGGCTGCTGTTGTCCGATACATTGAACACCAGGAATATGCTCAGGAGAAGGCATTTCAGAATCCATAATGATGACTATACCTGCCTACTCTGCAACCACCCGCCAGAGGAAGACATTGTTCATCTCTTCTTCACTTGCCCCTTCAGTCAGAGATGCTGGGATGCATTGGGCATACATTGGCCGAATGACACTGACTAGATTAGAATGATGCATGAGGGGCAGAACAGATGGGCAAGGCCGATGTTTTTAGAAGTTTTTGCAGTGGCTGCTTGGGGGATTTGGAGGAGAGGAATGATAAGCACTTCAGAGGGATACAACCTTCTTTTGTGTCCTGGAGGAACAGATTCAAGAAGGACTTTGCTATGCTGGTTCATCGATCAAAGCAGGAGCAAGGCCCCTGCATTCTTTCAATAGTTCACTTGCTTTGATTGTGCTACTTTTCCTGGTTGATTAGATAACCACCCCTCTCCCCCACCATGTATTTTGTATAGTGCTGGACACTTTAACCCCTAACCTTATTTATTTAATATAAAGGCAGTGAGAGAATCTCACTGTCATCAGTTTTAGAAAAACGGGATTGAACTAGGTATGAAGATACCACGATCAAATCTCGAGCAAGTAACATACTAATATACAAAGGGAATTACGTATGTTGTCATAACGGTTCGACCGATAAAGATCTTCGTAGAATATGTAAGAGCCAATATGGGCATCCAGGTTCCGCTATTGGTTATTGACTGGAGAGGTGTCTCGGTCATGTCTACATAGTTCTCGAACCCGTAGGGTCCTCACGCTTAACGTTCATTGACGATATAGTGTTATATGAGTTATATGATTTGGTGACTGAATGTTGTTCGGAGTCCCAGATGAGGTCACGGACATGACGAGGAGTCTCAAAGTGGTCGAGAGGTAAAGTTTGCTATATAGGATGATGGTATTTGGACACCGGAAGTGTTTCGGAGGGTACCGGGTACTTATCGGGTCACTGGAAAGGAGTTTTGGGCACCCCCTGCAAAGATATGGGCCTAATGGGCCAAAGGGGGAACAGACCAGCCCCTGGTGCGCCCCTTCTTTGGACAGCAGGCCCTAAGGGAAGGAAAGGGGGGAGGGCTAGCCAATCCTTCCTTTCCGTCTCATGGGAGAAAGGAAAGGTGGCGCCATCCTCCCCTGCCTTTTCCCCACACCTATATAAGGCAGGAGGGCGCGGCTTGGGAGGGACTCCAAGTAGGATTCCTCCTACTTGGTCGCCTCCTTTGGCTGGTCCTCCCTCCCTCCCACCTATATATACGTGGGAGGGGGGCGCCTAGCACATAACAGACAATTGCCTAGCCGTGTGCAGCGCCCCCCTCCACCGCCCGGTCATATTTTCGTAGTGCTTAGGCGAAGCCCTACGGAGATCACTTGACCATCACCATCTCCATGCCGTCGTGCTGTCGGGACTCATCCTCTACCTCGCCATCTTGTTGGATCAAGAAGGCACGAAAGGCGCGGACGTCACCGAGCTAAACGTGTGTTGAACGTGGAGGTGTCGTACGTTCGGTACTCGATCGGTTGGATCGAGAAGAAAGTTCGACTACATCAACCCCATTGTGAAAAGCTTCCGCTTACGGTCTACGAGGGAACGTAGACACACTCTCCCTTCTCGTTGCTATGCATGTCTGTGATAGATCTTGCGTGGGCGTAGGAATTTTTTTGTTTTCATGCAACGTTCCCCAACAGTGGCGGCGGCCCGGATGTTCTAAGCATCATGGACCACGGGCATTCAGGTCGTGCGACGTCGCAGCTCAAGTGCAAGTAGTGACATGTTGGGCCGGCGGCCTTGAAAGTTGGCGATGGTGGATTGCGCAAAGCGCTGCTAGTTGCGATCAGCGTTGGGATTCCTTGAAGAGGAGGGTAATATATTGTAGGAGAAAAAGGTATTTCCCTCAGTTAAGAATCAAGGTTGATCGAACCAATCAGAGATGTTGCACAAACACGATAAGCGGTATGTGCTGTCGGTGCTAAAAACCGATAGATCTTGGGCAGGGGGTCCCAAGCTTGGTGTTCTGAGCTAGATGGTAACCGAAAGAGTAGGGACATGATGTTTTACCTAGGTTCGAACCGCTTGATGAGGTAAAACCCTACATCCAGCTTCTTGTATACTGAATGCGATGGGGTACAGAACAGATTGATCTACCTCAAGATCGTATGAAGATGTTTGTAAGTTGTAAACCTTTCTAAGGTATGTGTGTGTGTGTGTGTGTGTGTGTGTGTGTGTGTCTAAAGATGAGGTAAAACCCCCACATCAACCTCATTGGTAGCGTGTCGTCTGTTCGCCCCACTCCGCGTGCCGCTACACCATGCCACCATGATTGTAGTCCCACCTCCCACGTTAGTGATTTCGCAGCACCCCATTGCTGCTCCGCCCGTCAGCTCCTAGCGTAGCGGCCCCTGTCCGTGCTTGCCACAGTGACTTCAACAACCTACACATGAGCTCGCAGGCCATGCCCCCACTCCATGATCTCGCAAGACATGGCCCAGGTTGTGTAGGATTGGACGAGCTCTTGTGTCGGGGGATTTGGGGTTGTAACGATGACACGAGAGAGAGAGAGGGAGAGGGGGAGAGAGAGAGAGAGAGAGAGAGAGAGAGAGAGAGAGTTTGGTGAGAGAGGAGGGACGGGTTTGCCAGCGATGACACTCTCTCGGTAGGCGGGGCTCCCAGTTAGAGACAGAAGGGTGTTTGTGGGATCCATGTGACGTGTGTGCATGTAGCAACAACGGCGCAAGTTGTGATAGGTCAGCCGATTAGGCCACGAGTAGCGTGAGTATCATGCATGTCAACTAGAAAAATTTTGACGAGCTGACAGGGAACAACAAAGAAAAATGAAAAGAAACAACAAGTCGATACAAAGCCAGGCTCTTCTTGAACCTTCGTTCTAAAAATGAGGTGACATGGGTGAAGAAAGAGAAGAGTGATTCTCATATCATGATACCGTATCTTAATAAATACTACACTAAATTATGGTTTGCATGACAATAAATAAAGTCATCTAAGTTACTAATCTATGCTACTATGCATTGCGGAAGTATTATCATACACCAGTATCATATGCATGATACTAACTTATGGTACTACCCATTACGTGCAACCTATAGCAACAATTATCATTAAATATTAAGTTTTATTATGTGCACGTCATAATTATTATTTTTGCATCGCCAGCTGTTGTTACTTCATGAGGCCCATTGACACGACAAAGCATTGACCAGCTCGGCATTCGAATATTACATATTGGTCTGAAATTGCCTTGAGTATTTCTAATTCTGAAAACAAATGAACAGCTTATACTTCAGATTTGGTCTGCATAGCGAAGGTCGTACCATAGGGATCTAAGGAATTAGCCGACGGCGATATAGGAACATAAAAATGTACAGTCATTTGTGCAACTCACGCTTCGTTCCAAAGAAATAATTGGGCGGTGTTATCATATATGGACCCCATTGCAATATAATCTGGGATGTTGGCCCGCAGTGACATGATCACAGCTATAAGCCTAGAATTATGTGTTGTCTATATGATTTGCTATGTTACAATATACATCAATGACACTGATCGGTCGGTTCAAATATATATGTGGCCGTTCCCTAGCTAATTGTCTGGCTTGGACCATTATCATGATATAAAGAACTCAAGCAGTGGATTACAACATGTCTCGAGCAGATTGGAAAATGACTTGTGTAAACGACACTTCTATATAAGTAGTGCCTTCATATATGTTTGAACAAATGTGTATCGTTTCTCTACAGTCTACACCCAGGGACATTGCAGCCCCGCGCTAAACCCATGATCGAAAACTTAGCAAAACAAATCAAAAAAATCTGAAACTTTGCAACTTTGATTGTGATCAAATGTTTTAGATGCTTGCAAAATTTGGTGTCCAAATGACTTTTGAGGAGCTCTGTACAAAAAAAAAAATGTGCTCAAACATAAAATCTGAAACTTGGGTTCAGAGAAAGAGTTTGCATTTTGTTTTGTATGGAGATCATTCAATGTTATTTGGCGACCAAACTTTGCAAGCTTGTAAAACACTTGCTCATAACCAATGCCACCAATTTCAATTTTTTTTGAGTTTTTCCTATTTATTTTGATTTTACTGTTCATTGCTTGGGTGCACCAAATTTGAGTGCAGCCACTACTTTCCGTTGAATAAAAAAACAAAAACTAGTGCATTCTATATGTCGGGAAAAAGGGATAAGAGAATGTCAACGCTATCGATCTATAGAAGTTTCTCACCACGTATAACTACTCAACTAGCACCACAAACAGGCGAACGGATTTTCCAGGAAATTTCGCTACGTCGTTCGCTTCAGTATATACTTGTGTCTATACTCTATACATAGCAGAGCAATGCTTCCGTATACCCCCCCCACACACACACACAAAACGTATAAAAGATAGTATAAACTTTTCACAAATTGTACTTACTTTCCTACGTATACGCTGTAGGTTTGTATAATACCCAGCGACCAGCCCTCCCTTGTGGGCTCAGCCCATTTAGGTTTTTTTAGTTTTAATCATCATTTCTCCCTCGTGGGCTCAGCCCATTAAGGGGTTTTTTAGTTTTAATCATCATTTCTCCCTCGTGGGCTCAGCCCATTTATGGTTTTTAGTTCTAATCATCATTTCTCCCTCGCGGGCTCAGCCCATTTAGGTTTTTTAGTTTAATCATCAAAAAATGGATGTCCTCGGCTGGATTCAAACTACAGCCCTCACGCACTACGTGTAACCGCACAAACCATCTGGGATAGAATATATGATTTAACTACTAACCTTGTTTTCTTCTTCTTGTTCGGGAGACATAACGCCAAGAAAAGAACACAACACCTTCACTCTTTGGTTTATGTTTTTTTTTTTTGCGCGGCTTTCGTTAGGAGTTTTCTAGTTTCTCTGCTTTGTTCATAAAATATACTAATATTTGTTTTTTTTAATTGTACATAAATTTCAAAAAGAAAAATTCATGCCTTTCAAACATGCTCAGAATGTCAAAACACGAACTTTTTTTTATAAAAGAACAAAATTTTAAACCTGAACAACTTTTTTATAAAAGAATAAAAGTTTAAACACAAACATTTTTGGAAAAATAGTAAGAAATTTGGAATTCCAGGAAAAAAATAAAAAATATAGACAAATTTTGAATTCTGGAAATTAAACTTATGAGAAATAGAAACAATAACAGAATAAACGAAAAGTCGAAGAAGACAAAAAAATAAAGAAGAGAGAAGATAAAAAAGAAAAAGAAAAAACATGGTTCACAACCTCCGAGAAGGACCCAAAACCGAAAAAATGGCTGGGAAGCCGAGGTTCCCAAAACCGAGAAAGCCTTTTTGCAAATTTCCTTAGTGAACTTTTTTTTGAAATTTTGTGAAAATTTTCAAATTCATGGATATTTTGTGAAAAATTGATGAACTTTTTTCAAATCCGTGAGCTCTTGGACCGGGCCCACACACACCCGACGGGAGCAATGTCATCACCTAGTTAGGCAAAGGCCTAAGAGTTTTATTTTCTTTTCTATTTTCTATTTCATTTCTTATTTTTGTTAATTCACTTTTCTCTTTTTTGAATACCAAATACAAGTTTTAATTAACTTGTAAACTACTGATTTTAAATTCTTTTTTCTATATCTTTTTATTAAATGCTTAAAAAACACTTACTGTTTGCAAGTTTATCCCTTTGTATTTATTAGTTGGGGTCATTTCAAGGATGTCCAAAAATGCCATGTTCAACGGAGATTATTCGGTAAGGTGATAACCCACAAGTATAGAGGATCACAATAGTTTTCGAGGGTAGAGTATTCAACCCAAATTTATTGATTCGACACAAGGGGAGCCAAAGAATATTCTCAAGTATTAGCAGCTGAGTTGTCAATTCGACCACACCTGAAAGACTTAATATCTGCAGCATAGTATTTAGTAGCAAAGTAGTATGGAAGTAACAGTAACAGTGACAAAAGTAATAGTAGCAGTTTTGTAGCAATCGTAACAGTGGCAACGGAAAATAACTAAGCAAAGATCAATATGAAACGAGCTCGTAGGCAATGGATCAATGATGGATAATTATGTCGGATGACATTCATCATGCAACAGTTATAATATAGGGTGACACCGAATTAGCTCCAATTCATCAATATAATGTAGGCATATATTTCGAATATAGTCATACGTGCTTATGAAAAAGAACTTGCATGACATCTTTTGTCCTACCCTCCCGTGGAATCGAGGTCCTATTGGAGACTAAGGATATTAAGGCCTCCTTTTAATAGAGTACCGGACCAAAGCATTATCACTTAGTGAATACATGAACTCCTCAAACTACGGTCATCACCGGGAAGTGTCCCGAATATTATCACTCCAGGGGTTGCCGGATAACACGTAGTAGGTGACTATAACTTGCAATATAGGATCAAAAACACACATATATTCATGAAAACATAATAGGTTCAGATCTGAAATCATGGCATTTGGCCCTAGTGACAAGCATTAAGCATGGCAAAGTCGCAACAACATCAATCTTAGAAAATAATGGATACTAGGGATCAAACCCTAACAAAACTAACTCGATTACATGGTAAATCGCATCCAACCCATCACCGTCCAGCCAGCATACGATGGGATTATTCATGCACGGCAGTGAGCATCATGAAATTGGTGATGGAGGATGGTTGATGATGATGATGACGATAGATTCTCCTCTCCGGAGCCCCGAACGGATTCCACATCTGCCCTCCCGAGGAAGAGCAGGGCTTGGCGGCGGCTCCATATCGTAAAACGCGATGAATCCTTCTATCTGATTTTTTTCTCCCCGAACGTGAATATATGGAGTTGGAGTTGAGGCCGGTGGAGGTCCAGGGGGATCACAAGACAGGGGGTAGGGTGCCCCCTCGGTCCTTGTGGCCAAGGTGTGGGGCCCCTTTGGTTGATTCTTTCGCCAATATTTTTTATTTATTCCAAAAGTTATCTCCGTGAAGTTTTAGGTCATTCCGAGAACTTTTATTTCTGCACAAAAATAACACCATGGAAATTCTGCTGAAAATAGCATCAGTCCGGGTTAGTTCCATTCAAATTATCCAAAATAGAGTCCAAAAGAAAGGCAAAAGATTTTGTAAAAGTAGATACGTTGGAGACGTATCAACTCCCCCAAGCTTAACCCATTGTTTGTCCTCAAGCAATTCAGTTGATAAACTGGAAGTGAAAAAAAAAACTTCTACAAACTCTGTTTGATCTTGTTGTTGCAGATATGTATAACCAGCATTCAGGTTTTCAGCAAAGATCATGAACTAACTATATTCACTATAACATTTAGGTCTCACATTTACTCATATCAATGGCATAATCAACTAGCAAGAAATAATAATAAATCTCGGATGACAACACTTTCTCAAAACAATCATGGTATGATTTAACAAGATGGTATCTTGCTAGCCCTTTCTGAGACCGCAAAGCATAAATGCAGAGCACCCCTGAAGATCAAGGACTGACTAGACATTATAATTCACTGCAAAAGAAATCCAGTCACAGTCATACTCAATATCAATTAATCACAACACATACAAATGACAGTGGTGCTCTCTAACAAGTGCTTTTTACAAGAGGATGATGACTCAACATAAAAGTAAATAGATAGGCCGTTCGCAGAGGGAAGGAGGGATTTGCAGAGATGCCAGAGCTCGAGTTTTTGAAGCAGAGATAAATAATATTTTGAGCGGCATGCTTTCGTTGTCAACATAACAACCAAGAGATCTCGGTATCTTCCATGCTACATACATTACAGGCAGTTTCCAAACAGAATGGTAAAGTTTATACTACCCCACCACCAACAAGCACATTCCACAGCTGGTCCAAAACAACGGGTACCGTCGAACTAACAATAATCCTGGGGGAGTTTTATTCGCAATTATTTTGATTTGATTTGAGCGTGGGACTGGGCATCTCTATTACCAGCCATTTTCTCGTGAATGATGAGTGGAGTTCACTCATCGTGAGAATAACCCACCTAGCCTGGAAGATATAGACAACCCTAGTTGCTACAGGAGCGATTCGAGCATACAAAACAGAATTTCATTTGAAGGTTTAGAGTTTGGCACATGCAAATTTACTTGGAACGACAGATAAATACCGCATATAGTAAGGTATGGTGGACTCATATGGAACAACTTTGGGGTTTATGAAAGTGAATGCACAAGCAGTATTCCCGCTTAGTACAAGTGAAGACTAGAAAGAGACTGGGAAGCGACCAACTAGAGAGCGACAACAGCCATAAACATGCATTGAGATTAACCAACGATGAATGCAAGCATGAGTAGGTTATAAATCACCATGAACATAAATATCGTGGAGGCTATGTTGATTTTGTTTCAACTACATGCGTGAACATGTGCCAAGTGAAGTCACTCGGATCATTCAAAGAAGGATACCATCTACATACTACATCACAACCATTTCAATAACATGATAGCACGCAAGGTGAACCATTATAAACTCCTAGCTAATTAAGCATGGCATGGATAATTATAATCTCTAATTGTCATTGCAAACATGTTTCATTCATAATAGGCTGAATAAGGAATGATGAACTAATCATATTTACAAAAAAATATAAGTCAGGGGAATACCGGTGCTCAAACGCTCAGATGGGTCGGCCCATCCTACGATCGTGTATGCGATTGCCTGACTATTTGCCGTGCGGCAAATAGGAAATTCCGTACTTTCAGGGAGTAGCGTCAATTAGACGGCGCCACGCACAGGAGGCCGCCACACGGCCGACCCTTAGGTCGCGCGAGAAATCAGGGAAAATCACCGAAAATAGAAAAGGGTAGTGCGATGGATCAAACGTTGTAGCTCTTGCTACTCACTGTTCGTCGCTAGCGACAAAGAGCTGATAGGATTCAGTATCTAACTAGGAAACTTGGACTATAAGAAATATCAATCAGTGACCGGTTTACTTTAGTGAACAAGTCTTTTTTCCACTATTTATTTTTATTTTTTTCTTCAGTTAGTTATTTGTTTCTTTTACATTGTTTTTCCTTATTTCTCTAAAAAAATCATGTGCTTTTATTTAAAAATAAATCAAAAAATGTCCGCCTTTTCAAATTTATCCATAAAATACAAGTATTTGCATTTTTTTTAAAATTTTACAAAAATTTCCAAAAATATTAGTGTTTTTCAAAATTGCTCAAAATATCAAACATTTTTTAAAACATGTTAAAAGACCAGAAGGTTTTGTTTGAAAGCATGTTGCTTTTCTACAGTGCTTTGTGAAAGTCCAATTAAGCGTCTTGATCTATCTCTATAGATCTTAATGCCCAATATGTAAGTAGCTTCACCGAGGTCTTTCATTGAAAAACTTTTATTCAAGTATCCCTTTATGCTATCCAGAAATTATATATCATTTTCAATCAATAATATGTCATCCACATATAATATTAGAAATGCTACAGAGCTCCCACTCACTTTCTTGTAAATACAGGCTTCTCCAAAAGTCTGTATAAAACCAAATGCTTTGATCACACTATCAAAATGTTTATTTCAACTCCGAGAGGCTTGCACATTTTGTTAGCCCCCTTTGGATCGATAAAACCTTCTGGTTGCATCATATACAACTCTTCCTCCAGAAATCCATTCAGGAATGCAGTTTTTACATCCATTTGCCAAATTTCATAATCATAAAATGCGGCAATTGCTAACATGATTCGGACAGACATAAGCATCGCTACGGATGAGAAGGTCTCATCGTAGTCAACCCCTTGAACTTGTCGAAAACCTTTTGCAACAAGTCGAGCTTTGTAGACAGTAACATTACCGTCAGCGTCAGTCTTCTTCTTGAAGATCCATTTATTCTCAATTGCTTGCCGACCATCGGGCAAGTCAACCAAAGTCCATACTTTGTTCTCATACATGGATCCCATCTCAGATTTCATGGCTTCAAGCCATTTTGCGGAATCTGGGCTCACCATCGCTTCTTCATAGTTCGTAGGTTCATCATGATCTAGTAGCATGACTTCCGAATAGGATTACCGTACCACTCAGTGCGGATCTTACTCTGCTCGACCTACGAGGTTCTCAGATTAACTTGATCTCAAGTTCTATGATCATCATCATCAACTTCCTCACTAGTTGGTTTTGACGTCACGAAACCAGTTCTGTGATGTATTATTTTCCAACAAGGGAGTAGGTACAGCTTACCTCATCAAGTTCTACTTTCCTCCCACTCACTTCTTTCGAGAGAAACTCCTTCTCTAGAAAGGATCCATTCTTAGCAACGAATGTCTTGCCTTCGGATCTGTGATAGAAGGTGTACCCAACTGTCTCCTTTGGGTATCCTATGAAGACACATTTCTCCGATTTGGGTTCGAGCTTATCAGGTTGAAGCTTTTTCACATAAGCATCGCAGCCCCAAACTTTAAGAAACGACAACTTTGGTTTCTTGCCAAACCATAGTCCATAAGGTGTCGTCTCAACGGATTTCGACGGTGCCCTATTTAACGTGAATGTGGCCGTCTCTAAAGCATAACCCCAAAACGATAGCGGTAAATCTGTAAGAGACATCATAGACCGCACCATATCAAGTAAAGTACGATTACGACGTTCGGACACACCATTACGTTGTGGTGTTCCGGGTGGCGTGAGTTGCGAAACTATTCCACATTGTTTTAAGTGTAAACCAAACTCGTAACTCAAATATTCTCCTCCACGATCAGATCGTAGAAACTTTATTTTCTTGTGACGATGATTTTCAACTTCACTCTGAAATTCTTTGAACTTTACAAATGTTTCAGACTTATGCTTCATTAAGTAGATATACCCATATTTGCTTAAATCATCTGTGAAGATGAGAAAATAACGATATCCGCCACGAGCCTCAACATTCATCGAACCACATACATCTGTATGTATGATTTCCAACAAATCTGTTGCTCTCTCCATAGTACCGGAGAACGGCGTTTTGGTCATCTTGCCCATGAGGCACGGTTCGCAAGTACCAAGTGATTTATAATCAAGTGGTTCCAAAAGTCCATCAGTATGGAGTTTCTTCATGCGCTTTACACCGATATGACATAAACGGCAGTGCCACAAATAAGTTGCACTATCATTATCAACTCTGCATCTTTTGGCTTCAACACTATGAATATGTGTATCACTACTATTGAGATTCATCAAAAATAGACCACTCTTCAAGGGTGCATGACCATAAAAGATATTACTCATATAAATAGAACAACCATTATTCTCTGATTTAAATGAATAACCGTCTCGCATCAAACAAGATCCAGATATAATGTTCATGCTCAACGCGGCACCAAATAACAATTATTTAGGTCTAATACTAATCCGAAGGTAGATGTAGAGCTAGCGTGCCGACCGCGATCACATCGACTTTGGAACCGTTTCCCACGCGCATCGTCACCTCGTCCTTTGCGGTGTTAAGCAATCCATAGTCCTGTTTCAAGTTGCAAATATTAGCAATGAACCAGATATCAAATACCAGTGCTCTGCGAGCTCTAGTAAGGTACACATCAATAACATGTATATCACATATACCTTTGTTCACCTTGCCATCCTTCTTATCCGCCAAATACTTGGGGCAGTTCCGCTTCAAAGGACTACCGCTTGCGGTAGAAGCACTCGATTTCAGGCTTAGGTCCAGACTTGGGTTTCTTCTCTTGAGAAGCAACTTGTTTGCTGTTCTTCTTGAAGTTCCCCTTCTTCTTCCATTTGCCCTTTTTCTTGAAACTAGTGGTCTTGTTGACCATCAACACTTGATGCTCCTTCTTTATTTCTACCTCCGCAGCCTTTAGCATTGTGAAGAGCTCGGGAATCGTCTTATCCATCCCTTGCATATTATAGTTCATCACGAAGCTCTTGTAGCTTGGTGGAAGTGATTGGAGAATTCATCAATGACGCTATCATCCGGAAGAGTAACTCCCGTTGAATCAAGTGATTACAATACCCGGACATCTTGAGTATGTGCTCACCGACAGAACTATTCTCCTCCATCTTGCAGCTATAGAACTTATTGGAGACTTCGTATCACTCAATCCGGGCATTCTTCTGGAATATTAACTTCAACTCCTGGAACATCTCATATGCTCCATGACGTTCAAAACGTCGTTGAAGTCCCGGTTCTAAGCCGCAAAGCATGGCACATTGAACTATCGAGTAGTCATCAGCTTTGCTCTGCCAGACGTTCTTAACGTCGTCAGCCGCATCAGCAGCAGGCCTGGCACCCAGCGGTGCTTCCAGGACGTAATTTTTCTGTGCAGCACTGAGGATAATCCTCAAGTTACGGACCCAGTTCGCGTAGTTGCTACCATCATATTTCAACTTAGCTTTCTCAAGGAACGCATTAAAATTCAACAGAACAACATCACGGGCCATCTATCTACAATCAACATAGACAAGCAAGATACTATCAGGTACTAAGTTCATGATAAATTTAAGTTCAATTAATCATATTACTTAAGAACTCCCACTTAGACAAACATCTCTCTAGTCATCTAAGTGATCACGTGACCCAAATCAACTAAACCATAACCGATCATCACGTGAGATGGAGTAGTTTTCAATGGTGAACATCTTATGTTGATCATATCTACTATATGATTCACACTCGACCTTCGGTCTCCGTGTTCCAAGGCCATATCTGCATATGGCTAGCCTCGTCAATTTAACTTTGAGTATTCTGCGTGTGCAAAACTGGCTTGCACCCGTTGTAGATGGACGTGAGAGCTTATCACACCGATCATCACGTGGTGTCCAGGCACGACGAACTTTGGCAACGGTGCATACTCGGGAGAACACTCCTTGATAATTTTAGTGAGAGATCATCTTAAAATGCTACCGTCAATCAAAGCAAGATAAGATGCGTAAAGGATAAACATCACATGCAATCAATATAAGTGATATGATATGGCCATCATCATCTTGTGCTTGTGATCTCCATCTCGAAGCACCATCATGATCACCATCGTCACCGGCGCGACACCTTGATCTCCATCATAGCATCGTTGTCGTTTCGCCATCTATTGCTTCTCGACTATCGCTACCGCTTAGTGATAAAGTAAAGCAATTACTGTAGCGTTGCATTTCATACAATAAGCGACAACCATATGGCTCCTGCCGATTGCCGATAACCGGTTACAAAACATGATCATCTCATACAAGAAAATATAGCATCATGTCTTGGCCATATCACATCACAACATGCCCTGCAAAAACAAGTTAGGCGTCCTCTACTTTGTTGTTGCAAGTTTTACGTGGCTGCTACGGGCTTAAGCAAGAACCAATCTCACCTCGCATCAAAACCACAACGATAGTTTGTCAAGTTGATGCTGTTTTAACCTTCGCAAGGACCGGGCGTAGCCACACTTCGGTTCAACTAAAGTTGGAGAAACCGACACCGCTAGTCACCGTGTGCAAAGCACGGCGGTAAAACCAGTCTCGCGTAAGCGTCTGCGTAATGTCGGTCTGGGCCGCTTCATCCAACAATACCGCCAACCAAAGTATGACATGCGGTAAGCGGTATGACTTATATCACCCACAACTCACTTGTGTTCTACTCGTGCATATAACATCAAACCATAAAACCTAGGCTCGGATGCCACTGTTGGGGAACGTAGTAATTTCAAAAATTTCCTCGCACACACAAGATCATGGTGATGCATAGCAACGAGAGGGGAGAGTGTTGTCTCGTACCCTCGTGAGACCAAGCGGAAGCGTTGACGCAATGTAGAGGAAGTAGTCGTCGTCCTCCGGTTCAACCGATCCAAGCACCGTTACTCCGGCACCTCCGAGTTCTTGACACACGTACAACTCGATGGCGCACCCCGAACTCCGATCCAGCAGAGGCACGGGGAGGAGTTCCGTCAGCATGACGGCGTGGTGACGATCTTGATGTTCTACTATCGCAGGGCTTCGCCTAAGCACCGCTACAATATGACCGAGGTGTAATATCGTGGAGGGGGGCACCGCACACGGCTAAGGAACGATCTCAATGATCAACTTGTGTGTCTATGGGGTGCCCCCTCGCCCCGTATATAAAGGAGGGAGGGAGGAGGAGGCCGCCTAAGGGGAGGCGCCCTAGGGGGCAAACCTACTCCAAGTAGGTTTGGCCCCCTTTCCTATTAGGAGTAGGAGAGGAAGGAAGAGGGAAGGAGAGAGGAAGGGGGCCGCCCCCTCCCAGTCGGATTGGGCTTGGGGGCGCCTCCTTGCTCCTTCTCCTCCTTCCACTAAGGCCCAATAAGGCCCATATACTTACCGGGGTTCGGTAAGCTCCGAACTCCCAGATAATCCCAATCTCATCTGGAACCTTTCCGGTGTCCAAATATATCCGTCCAATATATCAATCTTTATGTCTCGACCATTTCGAGACTCCTCGTCATGTCCGTGATCACATCCGGACTCCAAACAACCTTCGTACATCAAAATACATAAACTCATAATATAAGCATCATCGAAACCTTAAGCGTGCGGACCCTACGGTTCGAGAACAATGTAGACATGACCGAGACACGTTTCCGGTCAATAACCAATAGCGGGACCTGGATGCCCATATTGGTTCCTACATATTCTACGAAAATCTTTATCGGTCAAACCGCACAACAAAATACGTTGTTCCCTTTGTCATCGGTATGTTACTTGCCCGAAATTCGATCGTCGGTATCCAATACCTAGTTCAATCTCGTTACCAGCAAGTCTCTTTACTCGTTTCGTAATACATCATCTCGCAACTAATTCATTAGTTGAAATACTTGCAAGGCTTAAGTGATGTGCATTACCGAGAGGGCCCAGAGATACCTCTCCGACATTCGGAGTGACAAATCCTAATCTCGAGATACGCCAACTCAACAAGTACCTTCAGAGACACCTGTAGAGCACCTTTATAATCACCCAGTTACATTGTGACGTTTGGTAGCACACAAAGTGTTCCTCCGGTAAACGGGAGTTGCATAATCTCATAGTCATAGGAACATGTATAAGTCATGAAGGAAGCAATAGCAACATACTAAACGATCGGGTGCTAAGCTAACGGAATGGGTCATGTCAATCAGATCATTCAACTAATGATGTGACCTTGTTAATCAAATAACAACTCCTTGTTCATGGTTAGGAAACATAACCATCTTTGATTAACAAGCTAGTCAAGTAGAGGCATACTAGTGACACTCTATTTGTCTATATATTCACACATGTATTATGTTTCCGGTTAATACAATTCTAGCATGAATAATAAACATTTATCATGATATAAGGAAATAAATAATAACTTTATTATTGCCTCTAGGGCATATTTCCTTCAATAAATGTGTAAAATAAAGCCCATAAATATCCAAAAGGGGCAATATAATAGCATGGAACAATCAAAAATTATAGATACATTGGAGACGTATCAAGCATACCCAAGCTTAATTCCTGCTCGTCCTCGAGTAGGTAATGATAAGAGAATTTTTGATGTGGAATGCTACCTAGCATAATTCATAATGTAATTTTCTTTATTGTGGCATGAATGTTCAGATCCAAATGATTCAAAATAAAAGTTCATATTGATAAAATAAATAGTAACACTTCAAGCATACTAATCAAAGTAATCATGTCTTCTCAAAATAACATGGCTAAAGAAAGTTCATCCCTACAAAATCATATAGTTAGGCTATGCTTCATTTTCGTCACACAAAGATGTTCCCAACTTCTATACCCCCGATGACAAGCCAAGCAATTTTTTCATACTTAAATAATCTCAAACTTTTTTAACCTTCACGCAATACATGAGCGTGAGCCATGGATATAGCACTATCGGTGGAATAGAATATGATGATGGGGATTGTGTGGAGAAGACAAAAAAGGAGAAAGTCTCACATTGACGAGGATAATCAACGGGCTATGGAGATGCCCATCAATTGATGTCAACATGAGGAGTAGGGATTGCCATGCAATGGATGCACTAGAGCTATGAATGAATGCTCAACAAAAGAAAACTAGTGGGTGTGCATTGAACTTGCTTGCTCACGAAGACCTAGGACATTTGAGGAAGCCCATCGTAGGAATATACAAGCCAAGTTCTATAATGAAAAATTCCCACTAGTATGAAAAAGACAACTTATGAGACTCACTATATGAAAAACATGGTGCTACTTTGAAGCACAATATATGAGACCCTCTACATGAAGAACAAGGTGCTACTTTGAAGCACAAGTGTGGAAAAAGAGATAGTAACATTGCCCTTTTTATTTATTTATTTATTTATTTTTTCTTTATTTGTTTTCTTTTTTTTCTTTGGGCCTTAATTTTATTCTTTTTGGCCTTTCTTTTTTTTTCTTTGGGCAATGTTCTAATAATGATGGTCATCACACTTCTATTGATTACAACAAAAGAATTACAACTCGAAACTAGAACAAGATATGACTCTATTTGAATGCCTCCGGCGGTGTACCGGGATGGTGCAATGAATCAAGAGTGACATGTATGAAAAATAATGCATGGTGGCTTTGCCACAAATACGATGTCAACTACATGATCATGCAATGGCAATATGATAGAAGTAAAGTATGTCATGATGATGATGATGAACGGAACGGTGGAAAGTTGCATGGCAATATATCTCGGAATGGCTATGGAAATGCCATAATAGGTAGGTATGGTGGCTGTTTTGAGGAAGATATAGGAAGGTTTATGTGTGATAGAGCGTATCGTATCACGGGGTTTGGATGCACCGGCGAAGTTTGCACCAACTCTCAAGGTGAGAAAGGGCGGCAATGCACGGTACCGAAGAGGCTAGCAAAGGCAGAAAGGTAAAAGTGCATATAATCCATGGACTCAACATTAGTCAAAAGAACTCATATACTTATTGCAAAAATTTAGAAGTCATCAAAAACCAAGTACTACGCGCATGATCCTAGGGGGAGAGATTGGTAGGAAAATACCATCGCTCGTCCCCGACCGCCACTCATAAGGATGCACAAGCCAGGTACACTTCATGTTTCAAATTTGTTAGACAACTTTAACCATATGTGCATGCTACGGGACTTGCTAACTTCAACACAAGCATTCTTTAAATTCATAATCACCCAACTAGCATGACTTTAATATCACTACCTCCATATCTCAAAACAATTATCGAGTATCAAATTGATCATAGCATCCAATTCACTTCCTATGATAGTTTTTATTATACCCTACTTGGATGCCTACCATTCTAGGACCAACTTTATGACGAAAGCAAATACCATGTTGTTCTAAAAGACTCTCAAAGTAATATAAGTGAAGCATGAGAGACTAGTAATTTCTTCAAAATTAAGACACCACCGTGCTCTAAAAGATATAAGTGAGGCACTAGAGCAAAAACTATCAAGCTCAAAAGATATAAGTGAAGCACATAGAGTATTCTAGCAAATTCTAATCAAATAGGCTTCTCCCAAAAGGTGTGTACAGCAAGGATGATTGTGGTAAACTAAAAAGCAAAGACTAATATAATACACGACGCTCCAAGCAAAACACATATCATGTGGCGAATAAAAATATAGCTCCAAGTAAAGTTACCAATGAACGAAGACGAAAGAGGGGATTGATGTCTACTACACAACCTTCTTCTTGTAGATGTTGTTGGGCCTGCAAGTGCACAGGTTTGTAGGATAGTAGCAAATTTCCCTCAAGTGGATGAGCTAAGGTTTATCAATCCGTAGGAGGCGTAGGATGAAGATGGTCTATCTCAAACAACCCTGCAACCAAATAACAAAAAGTCTCTTGTGTCCCCAACACACCCAATACAATGGTAAATTGTATAGGTGCATTAGTTTGGCGAACAGATAGTGATACAAGTGCAATATGGATGGTAGATATAGGTTTTTGTAATCTGAAATAATAAAAACAGCAAGGTAACTAATGGTAAAAGTGAGCGTAAACGGTATTGCAATGATAGGAAACAAGTCCTAGGGTTCATACTTTCACTAGTGCAAGTTCTCTCAACAATAATAACATAGATAGAACATATGACAAGCCCTCAACATGCAACAAAGAGTCACTCCAAAGCCACTAATAGCGGAGAACAAACATAGAGATTATGGTCGGGTACGAAACCACCTCAAAGTTATTCTTTCAGATCGATCTATAAAAGAGTTCGTACTAGAATAACACCTTAAGATACAAATCAACCAAAACCCTAATGTCACCTAGATACTCCATTGTCACCTCAAGTATCCGTGGGAATGATTATACGATATGCATCACACAATCTCAGATTTATCCAACCAACATAAAAGTACTTCAAAGAGTGCCCCAAAGTTTCTACCGGAGAGTCAAGAACGTGTGCCAACCCCTATGCATAGGTTCCCAATGTCACGAAACCCGCAAGTTGATCACCAAAACATACATCAAGTGGCACATGATATCCCATTGTCACCACAGATAATCACGGCAAGACATACATCAAGTGTTCTCATAAAGACTCAATCCGATAAGATAACTTCAAAGGGGAAACTCAATTCATCACAAGAGAGTAGAGGGGAGAAACATCATAAGATCCAACTACAATAGCAAAGCTCGGGATACATCAAGATCGTATCATCTCAAGAACACGAGAGAGAGAGAGAGATCAAACACATAGCTACTGATACATACCCTCAGCCCCGAGGGTGAACTACTCCCTTCTCGTCATGGATAGCGTCGGGATGATGAAGATGGCCACCGGTGATGGGATCCCCCTCCATCAGGGCGCCGGAACAGGCTCCCGAGAGGTTTTTGGTGGCTATAGAGGCTTGCGGCGGCGGAACTCCCGATCTATCTTCTGTTCTGGAAGTTTTAGGGTACGTAGGTATATATGGGTGCAGGGGGTACGTCGGTGGACCTCCGCGGTGCTCATGAGGTAGGGGGGCAGGCCCAGGGGGATGGCACCCCCCCACCCTCGTGGGAAGCCCGTGAATCCCCTGACGTGCACTCCTAGCCCATCTGGTTGGTTTCCTTCCAAAATTAACTTCTCCAGTTGATTTCGTTCCGTTTTGACTCCGTCTGATATTCCTTTTCCTCGAAACACTGAAATAGGCATAAAACAGCAAATCTGGGCTGGGCCTCCGGTTAATAGGTTAGTCCCAAAAATAATATAGAAGTGAATAATAAAGCCCAATATTGCCTAAAACAGTAGATAAAGTAGCATGGAGCAATCAAAAATTATAGATACGTTGGAGACGTATCAAGCATCCCCAAGCTGAATTCCTGCTTGTCCTCGAGTAGGCAAATGATAAAAAAGAATTTTTGATGCGGAGTGATACTTTGGCATAATTTCAATGTAATTCTTCTTACTTGTGATATGAATATTCAGATCCGAAAGATTCAAGACAAAAGTTCATATTGACATAAAAATAATAATACTTCAAGCATACTAATCAAAGCAATCATGTCTTCTCAGAATAAGATGGCCAAAGAAAGTTATCCCTACAAAATCATATAGTCTGGCTATGCTCCATCTTCCCCACACAAAATATTTAAATCATGCACAACCCCGATGACAAGCCAAGCATTTGTTTCATACTTTAACATTTTCAAAACTTTTTCAATCTTCACGCAATACATGAGTGTGAGCCATGGATATAGCACTTATAGGTGGAATAGAAGGGTGGTTGTGGAGAAGACAAAAAGAGGGAAGATAGTCTCACATCAACTAGGCGTATCAATGGGCTATGGAGATGCCCATCAATAGATATCAATGTGAATGAGTAGGGATTGCCATGCAACGGATGCACTAGAGCTATAAGTATATGAAAGATCTACAAAAGAAACTAAGTGGGTGTGCATCCAACTTGCTTGCTCACGAAGACCTAGGGCATTTTGAGGAAGCCCATCATTGGAATATACAAGCCAAGTTCCATAATGAAAAATTCCCACTAGTATGAAAGTGACAAAATGAGAGACTCTCTATCATGAAGATCTTGGTGCTACTTTGAAGCACAAGTGTGGTAAAAGGATAGTAGCATTGTCCCTTCTCTCTTTTTCTCTCACTTTTTTATTTGGGCCTTTCTCTTCTTTCTTTTTTTGGCCTTTTTTTGTCCGGAGTCTCATCCCGACTTATGGGGGAATCATAGTCTCCATCATCCTTTCCTCACTTGGGACAATGCTCTAATAATGATGATCATCACACTTTTATTTTTCTTACAACTCAACAATTACAACTCGATACTTAGAATAAAGTATGACTCTATATGAATTCCTCCGGCGGTGTACCGGGATATGCAATGAATCATGAGTGACATGTATGAAAGAATTGTGAACGGTGGCTTTGCCACAAATACAATGTCAACTACATGATCATGCTAGCAATATGACAATGATGGAGCGTGTCATAATAAATGGAACGGTGGAAAGTTGCATGGCAATATATCTCGGAATGGCTATGGAAATGCCATAATAGGTAGGTATGGTGGCTGTTTTGAGGAAGGTATATGGTGGGTGTATGATACCGGCGAAAAGTGCGCGGTATTAGAGAGGCTAGAAAAGGTCGAAGGATGGGAAAAAGTGCGTATAATCCATGGACTCAACATTAGTCATAAAGAACTCATATACTTATTGCAAAAATCTAGAAGTTATCAAAGCAAAGTATTACGCGCATGCTCCTAGGGGGATAGATTGGTAGGAAAAGACCATCGCTCGTCCCCGACCGCCACTCATAAGGAAGACAGTCAATAAATAAATCATGCTCCGAGTTCATCACATAACGGTTCACCATACGTGCAGGCTACGGGAATCACAAACTTCAACACAAGTATTCTTTAAATTCACAACTACTCAACTAGCATGACTCTAATATCACCATCTTCATATCTCAAAACGATTATCAAGCATCAAACTTATCTTAGTATTCAACGCACTCAAAATAAAGTTTCACATATCTTGAATACCAAGTATATTAACATTAAGCAAATTACCATGCTATTAACGACTCTCAAAATAATCTAAGTGAAGCATGAGATATCAATAGTTTCTTTAAAACAAATCTACCACCGTGCTCTAGAAGATATAAGTTAAGCACTATGAGCAATAACAAAAACTACTCTCAAAGATATAAGTGAAGATCAATGAGTAGCTAAATAATTATGCAACTATGCGAAGACTCTCTCTCATTTAATAATTTCAGATCTTGATACTTTATTCAAACAGCAAGCAAAGCTAAATAAAACTACATTGCAAGGATATCACAACTCATGTGAAGAAGCAAAAACTTAGGCTCAACCTATAATAACCGATAGCTGTTGAAGAAGAAAGGTGGGATGCCTACCGGGGCATCCCCAAGCTTAGATGCTTGAGATTTCTTGAAATATTATCTTGGGGTGCCTTGGGCATCCCCAAGCTTGAGTTTTTGTGTCTCCTTAATTCCTCTCATACCATGGTTTCTCTTTTTATCAAAAGCTTCATCCACACCAAACTCAACAAGAACTCGTGAGATAGGTTAGTATAAACCAATGCAAAACCTTATCATTTTCTACTGTAATAAATCACTTAAATAATTATTCAACATTGCATACTAAATGCCTCTGCATATTTAATACTCCTATCCTCAAGTAGAATCATTAAACAAACAAACATATGCAAACAATGCAAACAAAACAGCAATCTGCCAGAACAGTACAGTCTGTAAAGAATGCAAGAGTCATCATACTTCCCTAACTCCAAAAATTATGAACTAAAATTCCCACTGTAATAAATTTATCAGATCTCAATATGCAAAAATATTCAACATTATATCATGCTCTGACTTTTCTAGGGCATTTTTGCAACAGCGGTAAAATTTCTGTTTTCAAACAGCAACATGTATACTAGCAAAATAAGCATGGCAAAGGCTATCCTGGACATTTTTATTGAAACTAAAGATGCAAAACATTAATCTAAATAACAGCAAGCAAATACTAACACAAGAAAATGACGCTCCAAGCAAAACACATATCATGTGGTGAATAAAAATATAGCTCCCAAAAAGTTCTTGATGAGCGAAGATTTAAAGAGGGATGCCTTCCGGGGCATCCCCAAGCTTAGGCTCTTGGTTGTCCTTGAATATTACCTTGTGCCTTGGGCATCCCCAAGCTTAGGCTCTTGCCACTACTTATTCCATAATCCATCGAATCTTTACCCAAAACTTGAAAACTCCACAACACAAAACTCAACAGAAAACTCGTAAGCTCCGTTAGTATAAGAAAATAAAACCACCACTTAGGTACTGTAATGAACTCATTCTAAATTCATATTGGTGTAATATCTACTGTACTTCAACTTATCTATGGTTCATACCCTCCGATACTACTCATAGATTCATCAAAATAAGCAAACAACACATAGAAAACAGAATCTGTCAAAAACAGAACAACCTGCAGTAATCTGTATCAAACATATACTTCTGGAACTCCAAAACTCCTACCAAATTAGGAAGTCCTAAGCAATTCGTGTACCAATCCAGAGAAAAGAAGAATCAGATCAGAAGCACGTTTATGTGAATTAAGAAAACTAATTTACTGGGTGCAAAAGTTTCTGATTTTCAGCAGGATCAACACAGCAATCACCGTAAGCCATCCTAAAGGTCTTACTTGGCACTTTATTGAAACAAAAGCTATAAAACATGATTACTACAGTAACATAATCATGTGAACACTCAAAAACAGTAGGGGTAAATATTGGGTTGTCTCCCAACACGCGTTTTTCTTTAATGCCTTTCTAGCTAGGCATGATGATGACAATTATGCTCACATAAAAGATAAGAATTGAAACATAACGGGAGCATCATGAAGCATATGACTAGCACATTTAAGTCTAACCCACTTCCTATGCATAGGGATTTTGTGAGCAAACAACTTATGGGAAAAATAATCAACTAGCATAGGAAGGTAAAACAAGCATAGCTTCAAAACTTGAAGCACAAAGAGAGGAAACTTGATATTATTGCAATTCCTACAAGCATAAGTTCCTCCCTCATAATAATTTTCAGTACCATCATGAATGAATTCAACAATATAACCAGCACCTAAAGCATTCTTTTCATGATCTACAAGCATAGAAAATTCACTACTCTCCACATAAGCAAAATTCTTCTCATGAATAATAATGGGAGTATCATAAGAGACTTGAACACTAAATATTGTTTCCACATTAAAAGAGTAATGTTCAGAAAAAGGGTAATCATAATCATGACAAGATTTGTAAATATAATCATCACTGCTTTTTATAGCATAAGTTTCATCACAATAATCATCATAAGTAGCAACTTCGTTCTCATCATAATCGATTGAAACCTCTCCCAAGATAGCGGAATCACTAAATAAAGTTGACACTCTTCCAAATCCACTTTCATAAATATTATAAGATTCAACATCCTCCAATATTTTGGGATCACTACTTCCTAAAGTTGACACTCTTCCAAACCCACTTTCATAAATATTATCATCATACGTAGGAGGCATGCTATCATCATAACAACTTTGCATATCAAAACCTGGGATGCTAAAAATATCATCTTCATTAAACATAGCATCCCCAAGCTTGGGACTAACATTAATTTCAGCAAATAAATTCTCAAATATTTCATCCTCATCAAACATAGCTTCCCCAAGCTTGGGCTCTTTCATATCATAAGCATAATCACTCTCATCATTAAAAATATTGATAGCACCAACGGTATAGCAATTATCATAATCACAATGAGTAGTAGGAGCAACATCATTTGGGAGGGATACCTTTCTACCTTTGTTGCTCCTTCTTCTTCTTCTTCTTCACATTATGTGTGGGTTCAACCTTCCTCTTTGAGCTCCTTATTGATGAGATTGGTTGAATAGAAAGCTCCTCCTCGTTACCTGATTCATCATAAGAAATAATAGAATGAGATTGGGAAGCCTCTTCCCTTTCATTAGTATTCTCATCATCTTCCATTTGCTTTCTTTTCTTTAGGTAATTGGCAATATAAGGATTTTCAATGCAATTCACCGCACAATACATATAAATTTCTTCTAGATCAAAATGAAGAATTCTATCAAGGGCAAATTTTGGAATAATCTTAGTTATACGTTTTATTTTTTCATAACCCAAGAGCAAACTAAGCTCATTATGATGTGCAAGGGAAATCAAGTCATCACAATTTTTGGACACGATACGATCATGAAACAATTTGCATTGGGTACTAAAATGATCACGTTCATTGCAAAGTTCACAAGTATGGCTAAGAAAAAATAAATTTTCAGCACATGCATCTAGCCTTTCTTGCAACCATTTGGTTTCTATGTACTTATGCCTCTTGCAATATCTATCTTCCCTATTTGGTGTGTCCTTGCAAGCCCAATGCACTCCACAAAAATTGACATGCTTATAGGAGGCATTTTCATCATAACTAGTGCAATCATCATTAGCATCATTGATATTCAAGGAATTCAAACTAACAACATTGCAATCATGCTCATAATTCACATATTTAGTGCCAAACAATTTAGAGATTTCTTATTCTAGCACTTGAACACAATTATCCTTTCCGTCATACTCACGAAAGATATTAAAAAGGTGAAGCGTATGAGACAAACTCAATTCCATTTTTTTATAATTTTTCTTTTATAAACTAAACTAGTGATAAAACAAGAAACAAAAAGATTCGATTGCAAGATCTAAAGATATACCTTCAAGCGCTAACCTCCCCGGCAACGGCGCCAGAAAAGAGCTTGATGTCTACTACACAACCTTCTTCTTGTAGACGTTGTTGGGCCTGCAAGTGCACAGGTTTGTAGGACAGTTGCAAATTTCCCTCAAGTGGATGACGACCTAAGGTTTATCAATCCGTAGGAGGCATAGGATGAAGATGGTCTCTCTCAAACAACCCTGCAACCAAATAACATGAAGTCTCTTCTGTCCCCAACACACCCAATACAATGGTAAATAGTATAGGTGCACTAGTTCGGCGAAGAGATAGTGATACAAGGCAATATGGATGGTAGATATAGGTTTTTGTAATCTGAAATAATAAAAACAGCAAGGTAACTAATGGTAAAAGTGAGCGTAAACGGTATTGCAATGATAGGAAACAAGGCCTAGGGTTCATACTTTCACTAGTGCAAGTTCTCTCAACAATAATAACATAGATAGAACATATGACAAGCCCTCAACATGCAACAAAGAGTCACTCCAAAGCCACTAATAGCGGAGAACAAACATAGAGATTATGGTCGGGTACGAAACCACCTGAAAGTTATTCTTTCGGATCGATCTATAAAAGAGTTCGTACTAGAATAACACCTTAAGATACAAATCAACCAAAACCCTAATGTCACCTAGATACTCCATTGTCACCTCAAGTATCCGTGGGCATGATTATACGATATGCATCACACAATCTCAGATTTATCCAACCAACATAAAAGTACTTCAAAGAGTGCCCCAAAGTTTCTACCGGAGAGTCAAGAACGTGTGCCAACCCCTATGCATAGGTTCCCAATGTCACAAAACCCGCAAGTTGATCACCAAAACATACATCAAGTGGCACATGATATCCCATTGTCACCACAGATAATCACGGCAAGACATACATCAAGTGTTCTCATAAAGACTCAATCCGATAAGATAACTTCAAAGGGGAAAACTCAATTCATCACAAGAGAGTAGAGGGGGAGAAACATCATAAGATCCAACTACAATAGCAAAGCTCGGGATACATCAAGATCGTATCACCTCAAGAACACGAGAGAGAGAGAGATCAAACACATAGCTACTGATACATACCCTCAGCCCCGAGGGTGAACTACTCCCTCCTCGTCATGGATAGCGCCGGGATGATGAAGATGGCCACCGGTGATGGGATCCCCCTCTTGCAGGGCACCGGAACGGGCTCCCGAGAGGTTTTTGGTGGCTACAGAGGCTTGCGGCGGCGGAACTCCCGATCTATCTTCTGTTCTGGAAGTTTTAGGGTACGTAGGTATATATGGGTGCAGGGGGTACGTAAGTGGACCTCCGGGGTGCTCACGAGGTAGGGGGTGGGCGCCCCCCACCCTCGTGGGCAGCCCGGGAATCCCCTGACGTGCACTCCAAGCCCATCTGGTTGGTTTCCTTCCAAAATTAACTTCTCCAGTTGATTTCGTTCCGTTTTGACTCCGTCTAATATTCCTTTTCCTCGAAACACTAAAATAGGCATAAAACAGCAAATCTGGGCTGGGCCTCCGGTTAATAGGTTAGTCCCAAAAGTAATATAAAAGTGAATAATAAAGCCCAATATTGCCTAAAACAGTAGATAAAGTAGCATGGAGCAATCAAAAATTATAGATACGTTGGAGACGTATCAGGGATGCCTTCCCGGGGCATCCCCAAGCTTAGGCTTTTGGCTATTCTTGAATATCTTGGGGTGCCATAAGCATCCCCAAGCTTAGGCTCTTGCCACCCTTTATTCCATAGTCCATAAAAGCTTTACCCAAAACTTGAAAACTTCACAACACAAAACTCAACAGGAAATCTTATAAGCTCCGTTAGTGAAAGAAAACAAAACCACCACATAAGGTACTGTAAGGAACTCATTCTTTATTTATTTTGGTGTTAAACCTACTGTATTCCAACTTATTTATGGTTTATAAACTACTTTACTAGCCATAGATGCATTGAAATAAGCAAACAACACAGGGAAAACAAAATCTGTCAAAAACAGAACAGTCTGTAGCAATCTGTAACTAACGTAAACTTCTGGAACTTTAAAAATCCGACCAAAATAGGAAGTCCTGGACAATTTGTTTATTGAACAGTAGCAAAAAATATCAACGCAAAAGCACGTTCCTGTGATTTAACAAAATTATTCGTGTGCGCAAAGATTCTGTTTTTCAGCAGAATCAAATCAAATATCATCATAGGTTATCCTATAGGTTCTACTTGGCACAAACACTAATTAAAAGATAATAAAACATCTAAACAGAAGGTAGATGCAAGATTTATTACTAAACAGGAGCAAAAACAAAAAACATAAAGAAAAATTGGGTTGCCTCCCAACTAGCGCTATCGTTTAACACCCCTAGCTAGGCATAAAAGCAAGGATAGATCTAAGTAGTGCCATAATAATAAGATAGATCTTGAAAGCTCATCTCATATTCTCTACGTTCGGCAGCAAGTTTTCTTTGAGGCAAGAAAAAGTAATCAAAAGGTCTAAATTTAGTGGGACAAAGGTCCCCAAGATCAATCACAGGAGGAACGGGTTCCTCCTTTGGCCCTTCATAGTGCACAACTATTTCATCACTAAAAGCATTCTTTGGTCAAAATCGTGTGAGCCTATACTCAAGAGAGTATCCTAGCTCATTGTTTCGAAGGGCAAAATCATTATTAAGCTCGTTAATTCTATCAACCAAGACATTGGTAGGAACCTTTTTTCTAAGGTTTTCATTAAAAGCAACATAGTCCGAAGATTGAAAACGCCTAAATTCCTCTTGATCATAGAGGATCGCCTCTATGGGAGGACGACCGGCGTCCACCCTATAGTGCGCAAAGATTTCTTTGGCCACTCTTATGATAAACCTAAACTCATGAGCCAAAAAGATAGTGACGGTGTGTTTAACAGAAGAATGCTCAATATTGGAAAATTCTAGAAAAATTCTTTGTATGCAAGGATGCATATGCAGAAATTGTCTTTCAAGCTCAACTACAAGCATAGCGATGGCATCCGCAAGACTACTAGTTCTATGAAGAATAGAATGACCCATGGAAGGTAAAACACCAACACAAGTAAAGAAATCCTGAATAACACCGTTTCCAATGATATTACCACTACCGATTCAAAACTTTTCAGTATGCAAGATAGGGGGTTCTTCAGCCGGAGCATCAAAACTTTCCATGTTATCATGGTTTTCCATATTGACGATAATCTCCCCACTTTCAGACATAATGGCAAACGGAAAAAGGCAAGCGAAAAGAGAGGAGGAGATTGGGAAAGAGAGGGCGAATAAAACGGCAAGAGTGAAGTGGGGGAGAGGAAAACGAGAGGCAAATGGCAAATAATGTAAATGCGAGGGAGATGGGTTTGTGATGGGTACTTGGTATGTCTTGACTTGAGCGAAGATCTCCCGAACGGCGCCGTAAATCCTTCTTGCTACGCCTTGAGCTTGCGTTGGTTTTCCTCAAGAGGAGAGGGTGATGCAGCAATAGTAGCGTAAGTATTTCCCTCAGTTTTTGAGAACCAAGGTATCAATCTAGTAGGAGGCTCCTCAAAAGTCCCATGCACCTACACAAACAAACAGAGAACTCGCAACCAACGCAATAAAGGGGTTGTCAATCCCTTCACGGCCACTTGCGAAAGTGAGATCTGATAAAGATAGTATGATAAGATAAATATATTATTGGTATTTTATAATATAGATGCAAAAAGTAAAGATGCAAATAAAATTAGATTGAAAGCAAATATGATAAGAGATAGACCCGGGGGCCATAGGTTTCACCAGAGGCTTCTCTCAAGATAGCATAAGTATTACAGTGGGTGAACAAATTACTATCGAGCAATTGATAGAAAAGCGCATAGTTATGAGATTATCTAGGCATGATCATGTATATAGGCATCACGTCCATAACAAGTAGACCGACTCCTGCCTGCATCTACTACTATTACTCCACACATCGACCGACTCCTGCCTGCATCTAGAGTATTAAGTTCATAAGAACAGAGTAACGCATTAAGCAAGATGACATGATGTAGAGGGATAAACTCAAGCAATATGATATAAACCCCATCTTGTTATCCTCGATGGCAACAATACAATACGTGCCTTGCAACCCTTTCTGTCACTGGGTAAGGACACCGCAAGATTGAACCCAAAGCTAAGCACTTCTCCCATGGCAAGAAAGATCAATCTAGTAGGCCAAACCAAACTGATAATTCGAAGAGACTTTTTTTTGATAAAAGAGAGCGCCCTCTCCGATTTCCATTAACAGAAATCACCAAGTCTTGTTACAGAACAAAGGAAAAAAAGAAACACAACAGCCCCAACACAAGACTCCACCCTTTCCAGCTGATCCAACCTGCTGCCAAATAGGGAAAGAACGAGAAGCCATCCCTTCCCCTCTCCGAAAACCCAAATACATCAGGGAAGGAACCTGAAAAGAGTGCTCCAAGGTCTAGAAACGAGGATCTAGCCCCAGAACGACAACCCACTCTGTTATAAGAATAGAGGCTACAAAGGAGACAACCTAGATATAATAGCAAATTCAATATTACAGGAACATCTATTTAGTCCGAACATCAGCAAAATGAAGCGAAGCAGGTATGAGAAGGCAGAAGCCATATCCATCGCAGCAAGGAGGGCATCTGCTACCCTTCAATCCTCCCAGTCTTCAGGCGCCACCCATACGCTGCCTTGAATATTTCTTCTGCCACCTCACTTACTAGCTTCACTCCAGCCTCCATCAGCTTACTTCTTACGGGATTTGTCTGCAAAATATTCCAATCATTTAGATTTTTAATAAACAAGGACACATGAACACAGGGATCATTCACCCTATTGTTGTCAAATATCACACTATTCCTAAGTTTCCAGATAGTCCAGCAGATCGCTGAAACTCCTATCATGACCAGGCTTTTTTCATCTTTCCCAAAGGTATTTACCCAAGTTTTCATGACACCATCTAGTGTGTCTGGAATGTCCCTAAGATTAAAGGCACATTTTAATATGTTCCATAATAATCTAGCAACCGAACAGGTCAAAAAAAGATGGTTTATGTCCTCTTTTTTCCCACAGAAGGGGCATTTATCATCTCCCTTCCACCCCCTACAAATCAAATTATCTTTTGTGAGAATACTTTTCCTAAGGGCCAACCACATGAAAACCTTGATTCCAGGTGGCATTTTAATCTTCCACATATATAAGTGTGGATATTTGATACCGTTTTCAATCAGGTGTCTATAGAAGGACTTTACGGTATAAACCCCCTTCTTATCAAGAGTCCATTTAATCTCATCCTTCTCCTCATTCAAAGTTACCTCATTACAGGCTTCTTTAATATGCCCCCACAATTCTCTTGCATCTCCCAGTAAGGTTCTCCTAAAGTGGACATTGTCTAATCCATTATCAAAAACTTCTTTAACCGTTTTCATTTTATCAAAGCATAGATCATACAATCTAGGAAAGTTCTTTTTTAGAGGGCCACTACCGATCCACCAATCTGTTGGGGAACATAGTAATTTCAAAAAATTTCCTACGCACACGCAAGATCATGGTGATGTATAGCAACGAGAGGGGAGAGTGTTGTCTACGTACCCTCATAGACCGAAGCGGAAGCGATCACAACATAGAGGAAGTAGTCGTACGTTCTCCTCGCGATCCGACCGATCCCGGCGCCCCCGAGTTCTTGACACACGTACAGCTCGATGACGCTCCTCGGGCTCCAATCCAGTAGAGCTTCGGGGAGGGAGAGTTTTGTCAGCAC
Source organism: Aegilops speltoides (assembly GCA_021437245.1). Classification (NCBI taxonomy): domain Eukaryota; kingdom Viridiplantae; phylum Streptophyta; class Magnoliopsida; order Poales; family Poaceae; genus Aegilops; species Aegilops speltoides. The sequence continues at coordinate 104,524,067 of CM038147.1, forward strand.
GACGGCGTGGTGACGATCTTGATGTACTACCGGCGCAGGGCTTCGCCTAAGCTTTGCGACGATATGACCGAGGTGGAATATGGTGGAGGGGGGCACCGCACACGGCTAAGGAACGATCCGTAGATCAAACTTGTGTGTTCTAGGGTGCCCCCTGCCCCCGTATATAAAGGAGCAAGGGGGAGGGGGCCGGCCGGCCAAGAGGAGGCGCGCCAGGGAGTCCTACTCCCTCCGGGAGTAGGATTCCCCTCAATCCTAGTTGGAATAGGATTCACCGGGGGGAAAGAGAGAGGGGGCGGCCCACCTTTCCTAGTCCTAATAGGACTAGGGAAGGGGGGCGCCACGCCACCTAGGGCTGGCCCTTTCTCCTTTCCACCAAGGCCCACTATGGCCCATATAGTTCCGGGAGGTTCCGTAACCCCAGTGTTCCTAAAAATCCGATTTCACCCGAACCATTCCAACTCCAAATATAGGCTTCCAATATATCAATCTTTATGTCTCGACCATTTCGAGACTCCTCGTCATGTCCGTGATCACATCCGGGACTCCAAACTTCTTCGGTACATCAAAATACACAAACTCATAATATAACCGCCATCGAAACCTTAAGCGTGCATGGACCCTACGGTTCGAGAACAATGTAGACATGACCAAGACACGTCTCCGGTCAATAACCAATAGCGGGACCTGGATGCCCATATTGGTTCCTACATATTCTACGAAGATCTTTATCGGTCGGACCGCATAACAACATCGTTGTTCCTTTGTCATCGGTATGTTACTTGCCCGAGATTCGATCGTCGGTATCCAATACCTAGTTCAATCTCGTTACGGCAAGTCTCTTTACTCGTTCCGTAATACATCATCTCACAGCTAACTCATTAGTTGTAATGCTTGCAAGGCTTCATGATGTGTATTACCGAGAGGGCCAGAGATACCTCTCCGACAATCGGAGTGACAAAACCTAATCTCAAATACGCCAACCCAACATCTGCCTTTGGAGACACCTGTAGTACTCCTTTATAATCACCCGATTCGTTGTGACGTTTGGTAGTACCAAAGTGTTCCTCCGTAAACGGAGTTGCATAATCTCATAGTTATAGGAACATGTATAAGTCATGGATAAAAGCAGTAGCACCATACTAAACGATCGTGTGCTAAGCTAATGGAATGGGTCATGTCAATCAGATCATTCAACTAATGATGTGACCTTGTTAATCAAAAAACAACTCTTTGTTCATGGTTAGGAAACATAACCATCTTTGATTAACAAGCTAGTCTAGTAGAGGCATACTAGTGACACTCTGTTTGTCTATGCATTCACACATGTATCATGTTTCCGGTTAATACAATTCTAGCATGAATGATAAACATTTATCATGAAATAAGGAAATAAATAATAACTTTATTATTGCCTCTAGGGCATATTTCCTTTAGTCTCCCACTTGCACTAGAGTCAATAATCTAGATTACATAGTAATGATTCTAACACCCATGGAGTCTTGGTGTTGATCATGTTTTGCTCGTGGAAGAGGCTTAGTCAACGGGTCTGCTACATTCAGATCCATATGTATCTTGCAAATCTCTATGTCTCCCACCGGACTAAATCCGGATGGAATTGAAGCGTCTTTTGATGTGCTTGGTCCTCTTGTGAAATCTGGATTCCTTCGCTAAGGCAATTGCTCCATATTTGTCACGAAGATTTTCATTGGACCCGATGCACTAGGTATGACACCTAGATCGGATATGAACTCCTTCATCCGCACTCCTTCATTAGCTGCTTCGAAGCTGCTATGTACTCCGCTTCACATGTAGATCCCGCCTGGCGCTTTGTTTAGAACTGCACCAACCGACAGCTCCTCCGCTTAGTGTAAATACGTATCCGGTCTGCGATTTAGAATCGTCCGGATCGGTGTCAAAGCTTGCATCAACGTAACCGCTTATGATGAGCTCTTTGTCACCTCCATATCGAAAACATATCCTTAGTCCTTTTCGTATTTCAGATGTTCTTGACCGCTGTCCAATGATCCACTCTGGATTACTTTGGTACCTCCTGCTAAGCTTATAGCAAGACACACATCAGTCTGGTACACAAGATTGCATACATGATAGAGCCTATGGTGAAGCATAGGAACATCTTTCATTTTCTCTCTATCTTCTGCAGTGGTCGGGCATTGAGTCTTACTCAACTTCACACCTTGTAACACGTGCAAGAACCCTTTCTTTGCTTGATCCATTTTGAACTTCTTCAAAATTTTGTCAAGGTATGTGCTTTGTGAAAGTCCAATTAAGCGCCTTGATCTATCTCTATAGATCTTAATGCCCAATATGTAAGCAGCTTCACCGAGGTCTTTCATTGAAAAACTCTTATTCAAGTATCCCTTTATGCTATCCAAAATTCTATATCATTTCCGATCAGCAATATGTCATCTACATATAATATCGAAATGCTACAGAGCTCCCACTCACTTTCTTGTAAATACAAAGCTTCTCCAAAAGTCTCAGATAAACCCAAATGCTTTGATCACACTATCAAAGCGCTTATTCCAACTCCGAGATGCTTGCACCAGTCCATAGATGGATCGCTGGAGCTTGCATACTTTGTTAGCTCCTTTGGATCGATAAAACCTTCGGTTGCATCATATACAACTCTTCTTCCGTAAATCCATTCAGAATGCAGTCTTTACATCCATTTGCCAAATTTCATAATCATAAAATGCGGCAATTGCTAACATGATTCGGTCGACTTAAGCATCGCTACGGGTGAGAAGGTCTCATCATAGTCAATCCCTTGAACTTGTCGAAACCCTTTGCGACAAGTCGAGCTTTGTAGACAGAATATTACCGTCGTGTCGGTCTTCTTCTTGAAGATCCACTTGTTTTCTATTGCTTGCCTACCCTCGGGCAAGTCAACCAAAGTCCATACTTTGTTTTCATACATGGATCCCATCTCGATTTCATGGCCTCAAGCCATTTTGCGGAATCTGGGCTCACCATCGCTTCTTCATAGTTCGTAGGTTCATCATGATCTAGTAGCATGATTTCCGAACAGGATTACCGTACCACTCAGTGCGGATCTTACTCGTTGATCTACGAGGTTCAGAGTAACTTGATCTGAAGTTTCATGATCAACATCATCAACTTCCTCACTACTTGGTGTAGATGTCTCAGAAACCGGTTTCTGCGACAAACTACTTTCAAGTAAGGGAGAAGGTACAATTACCTCATTAAGTTCTACTTTCCTCCCACTCACTTCTTTCGAGAGAAACTCCTTCTCTAGAAAGGATCCATTCTTAGCAACAAATATCTTGCCTTCGGATTTGTGATAGAAGGTGTACCCAACTGTTTCCTTTGGGTATCCTATGAAGACACATTTCTCCGATTTGGGTTCGAGCTTATCAGGTTGAAGCTTTTTCACATAAGCATCGCATCCCCAAACTTTAAGAAACGACAACTTTGGTTTCTTGCTAAACCATAGTTCATAAGGTGTCGTCTCAACGGATTTTGACGGTGTTCTATTCAGGTGAATGCGGCCGTCTCTAGAGCATAACCCCAAAACGATAGCGGTAAATCTGTAAGAGACATCATAGATCGCACCATATCTAGTAAAGTACGATTCACGACGCTCGGACACACCATTACTGTTGTGGTGTTCGGGTGGCGTGAGTTGCGAAACTATTCCACATTGTTTCAAATGTAGACCAAACTCGTAACTCAAATATTCACCTCCATGATAAGATCGTAGAAACTTAATTTTCTTATTACGATGATTTTCAACTTCACTATGAAATTCTTTGAACTTTTCAAATGTTTCAGACTTATGTTTCATTAAGTAGATATACCCATATCTGCTTAAGTCATCTGTGAAGGTGAGAAAATAACGATATCCGCCACGAGCCTCAATATTCATCGGACCACATACATCTGTATGTATGATTTCCAACAAATCTGTTGCTCTCTCCATAGTACCGAGAACGGGTTCTAGTCATCTTGCCCATGAGGCACGGTTCGCAAGTGCCAAGTGATTCATAATCAAGTGACTCCAAAAGTCCATCAAGATGGAGTTTCTTCATGCGCTTTACATCGATATGACCTAAACGGCAAGCCACAAATAAGTTGCACTATCATTATCAACTCTGCATCTTTTGGTTTCAACATTATGAATATGTGTATCACTACTATCGAGATTCATCAAAATAGACCACTCTTCAAGGGTGCATGACCATAAAAGATATTACTCATATAAATAGAACAACCATTATTCTCTCGATTTAAATGAATAGCCGTCTCGCATCAAACAAGATCCAGATATAATGTTCATGCTCAACGCAGCACCAAATAACAATTATTTAGGTCTAAAACTAATCCGAAGGTAGATGTAGAGGTAGCGTGCGACCATGATCACATGGACTTTGGAACCATTTCCCACGCGCATCGTCACCTCGTCCTTTGCCGTGTTCGCAATCCGTAGTCCCTGCTTGAGTTGCAAATATTAGCAATGTAACCAGTATCAAATACCAGTGCTCTGCGAGCTCTAGTAAGGTACACATCAATAACATGTATATCACATATACCTTTGTTCACCTTGCCATCCTTCTTATCCGCCAAATACTTGGGGCAGTTCCGCTTCAAAGGACTATCCGCTTGCGAGAAGCACTCGGCCAGTGCTTAGGTCCAGACTTGGGTTTCTTCTCCCGAGCAAAGAACTTGCTTGCTGTTCTTCTTGAAGTTCCTTCTTCTTCCCTTTGCCTTTCTTCTTGAAACTAGTGGTCTTATTGACCATCAACACTTGATGCTCCTTCTTGATTTCTACCTCCGCAGCCTTTAGCATTGCGAAGAGCTCGGTATAGTCTTTACTAACCCTTGCATATTATAGTTCATCACGAAGCCTTTGTAGCTTGGTGGCGTGATTGAAGAATTACATCAATGACACAATCATCCGGAAGATTAACTCCCAATTGTGTCAAGTGATTGTAGTACCCGGACATTCGAGTATGTGCTCACTAATGTAACTATTCTCCTCCATCTTGCAGCTATAGAACTTATTGGAGACTTCATATCTCTCAATCCGGGCATTCTGTTGGAATATCAACTTTAACTCTGGAACATCTCATATGCTCCATGACGCTCAAAACGTCGTTGAAGTCCCGGTTCTAAGCCGTAAAGCATGGCACATCGAACTATAGAGTAGTCATCGCTTTGCTCGCCAGACGCTCATAACATCTGGTGTTGCTCCTCAAGAAGAGTCTGGCACCTAGCGGTGCATCCAGACGTAACTCTTCGTGCAGCAATGAGGATAATCCTTAGGTTATCGACCCAGTCCGTGTAGTTGCTACCATCATCTTTCAACTTTGCTTTCTCAAGGAACGCATTAAAATTCAACGGAACAACAAAGACGAGCCATCTATCTACAATCAAACATAGACAAGCAAGATACTATCAGGTACTAAGTTCATGATAAATTTAAGTTCAATTAATCATATTACTTAAGAACTCCCACTTAGACAAACATCCCTCTAGTCATCTAAGTGATCACGCGATCCAAATCAACTAAACCATAACCGATCATCACGTGAAATGGAGTAGTTTTCAATGGTGAACATCTTATGTTGATCATATCTACTATATGATTCACGCTCGACCTTTCGGTCTCCGTGTTCCGAGGCCATATCTGCATATGCTAGGCTCGTCAAGTATAACCTGAGTATTCTGCGTGTGCAAAACTGGCTTGCACCCGTTGTAGATGGACGTAGAGCTTATCACACCCGATCATCACGTGGTGTCTGGGCACGACGAACTTTGGCAACGGTGCATACTCAGGGAGAACACTTCTTGATAATTTAGTGAGAGATCATCTTATAATGCTACCGTCAATCCAAGCAAGATAAGATGCATAAAGGATAAACATCACATGCAATCAATATAAGTGATATGATATGGCCATCATCATCTTGTGCTTGTGATCTCCATCTCCGAAGCACCATCGTGATCACCATCGTCACCGGCGCGACACCTTGATCTCCATCGTAGCATCGTTGTCGCCTCGCCAATCTTATGCTTCTCGACTATCGCTACCGCTTAGTGATAAAGTAAAGCATTACAGCGATTGCATTTCATACAATAAAGCGACAACCATATGGCTCCTGCCATTGCCGATAACTTCGTTACAAAACATGATCATCTCATACAATAAAATATATCATCACGCCTTGACCATATCACATCACAACATGCCTTGCAAAAACAAGTTAGACGTCCTCTACTTTGTTGTTGCAAATTTTACGTGGCTGCTACGGGCTTAAGCAAGAACCAATCTCACCTCGCATCAAAACCACAACGATATTTCACAAATAGACTCCGTTTAACCTTCTCAAGGACCGGGCGTAGCCACACTCAGTTCAACTAAAGTGAGAGAGACAGACACCCGCCAATCACCTTTAAGCAACGAGTGCTCGTGGCGGTGAAACCAGTCTCGCGTAAGCGTCTGGCGTAATGTCGGTCCGGGCCGCTTCATCTCACAATACCGCTGAACCAAAGTATGACATGCTTTGGTAGGTAGTATGACTTGTATCGCCCACAACTCACTTGTGTTCTACTCGTGCAAAACATCAAACCATAAAAACCTAGGCTCGATACCACCGTTGGGGAACGTAGTAATTTCAAAAATTTCCTATGCACACGCAAGATCATGGTGATGTATAGCAACGAGAGGGAGAGTGTTGTCTCGTACGCACTCGCAGACCAAGCGGAAGCGATCACAACGTAGAGGAAGTAGTCGACGTTCTCCTCGCGATCCGACCGATCCGGCGCCGTTACTCCGGCGCCCGAGTTCTTGACACACGTACAGCTCGATGACGCCCTCGGGCACCAATCCAGAGAGCTTCGGGGAGGAGAGTTTTGTCAAGACGACGGCGTGGTGGCGATCTTGATGTACTACGGCGCGCAGGCTTCGCCTAAGCTTTGCGACGATATGACCGAGGTGGAATATGGTGGAGGGGGGCACCGCACACGGCTAAGGAACGATCCGTAGATCAAACTTGTGTGTTCTAGGGTGCCCCCTGCCCCCGTATATAAAGGAGCAAGGGGGAGGGGGCCGGCCGGCCAAGAGGAGGCGCGCCAGGGAGTCCTACTCCCTCCGGGAGTAGGATTCCCCCTCCAATCCTAGTTGGAATAGGATTCACCGGAGGGGGAAAGAGAGAGAGGGGGCCGGCCCACCTTTCCTAGTCCTAATAGGACTAGGGGAAGGGGGGAGGCGCGCGGCCACCTAGGGCTGGCCCTTTCTCCTTTCCACCAAGGCCCACTATGGCCCATATAGTTCCCGGGAGGGTTCCGGTAACCCCCCGGTGTTCCGGTAAAATCCCGATTTCACCCGGAACCATTCCGAACTCCAAATATAGGCTTCCAATATATCAATCTTTATGTCTCGACCATTTCGAGACTCCTCGTCATGTCCGTGATCACATCCGGGACTCCGAACTTCTTCGGTACATCAAAATACACAAACTCATAATATAACCGTCATCGAAACCTTAAGCGTGCGGACCCTACGGTTCGAGAACAATGTATACATGACCGAGACACGTCTCGGTCAATAACCAATAGCGGACCTGGATGCCCATATTGGTTCCTACATATTCTACGAAGATCTTTATCGGTCGGACCGCATAACAACATACGTTGTTCCTTTGTCATCGGTATGTTACTTGCCCGAGATTCGATCGTCGGTATCCAATACCTAGTTCAATCTCGTTACGGCAAGTCTCTTTACTCGTTCCGTAATACATCATCTCATAGCTAACTCATTAGTTGTAATGCTTGCAAGGCTTCATGATGTGTATTACCGAGAGGGCCCAGAGATACCTCTCCGACAATCGGAGTGACAAAACCTAATCTCAAATACGCCAACCCAACATCTGCCTTTGGAGACACCTGTAGTACTCCTTTATAATTACCCGATTCGTTGTGACGTTTGGTAGTACCAAAGTGTTCCTCCGTAAACGGAGTTGCATAATCTCATAGTTATAGGAACATGTATAAGTCATGGATAAAAGCAGTAGCACCATACTAAACGATCGTGTGCTAAGCTAATGGAATGGGTCATGTCAATCAGATCATTCAACTAATGATGTTACCTTGTTAATCAAATAACAACTCTTTGTTCATGGTTAGGAAACATAACCATCTTTGATTAACAAGCTAGTCTAGTAGAGGCATACTAGTGACACTCTGTTTGTCTATGCATTCACACATGTATCATGTTTCCGATTAATACAATTCTAGCATGAATGATAAACATTTATCATGAAATAAGGAAATAAATAATAACTTTATTATTGCCTCTAGGGCATATTTCCTTCACAATCTTCCCAGAAACGAGCTCTTTTGTCGCTCCCAATTTTAAACTTACACAGAGAGACAAAATGATCTCTGTGTTTCAATATCCCTTTCCAAAACTGTGAATCACCCTGTTTGGCCAGAACATTGCCCACGCTTTTATTCTTAACATACTTTTCTAAAACTATATTTTTCCACAGCCCCTCAGTTGTATATAATTTCCACCACCACTTACATAGCAAAGCCTTATTCATATAGGCTAAATTTTGTAACCCCAGGCCCCACATATCTTTTGGCCTGCAAACCTCAGACCATTTCACCAAATGGTATTTCCTCTTCTGATCATCTTCTTGCCATAATAATCTAGCCCTAAAGAAATCCATGCACTTCTCAACCCCCACTGGGAGCCCATAGAAGGACATCATAAAGTAAGGTATGCATGTAAGGGCAGATTGTATCAAAGTAACTCTCCCCGCACTAGCTAACAGTCTCCCTTGCCAAGTTTCACATTTTTTCTCCATCTTAGTCTCAGGGGGCTTCTAATGTTTATTTCTGATTCTATTTTTATCAACAGGTAACCCTAAGTATTTCATAGGTAAAGCACCCACCGGGCAAGTAAATATTTTTGCATATTCATCTCTCTTATCAATCGCTGCACCAAATAAGAAAAGTTCACTTTTATGAAAATTAATCTTCAGACCAGACATTTGTTCAAACAAACATAGAATATATTTCAAATATTATTCATAGATAAACTTGATCATAAACCCACAATTCATCGGATCTCGACAAACACACCGCAAAAAGAGTTTACATCGAATAGATCTCCACAAGAGAGGGGGAGAACATTGTATTGAGATCCAAAAAGAGAGAAGAAGCCATCTAGCTAATAACTATGGACCCGTTAGGTCTGTGGTAAACTACTCACAACTCATCGGAGGGGCAAGGATGTTGATGTAGAAGCCCTCCATGGTCGATTCCCCCTCCGTGAGTGCTTGCGCCAAGGCTCCAAGATGAGATCTCGCGGATACAGAAGGTTACGGTGGTGGAAATTGTGTTTCGTGGTGCTCCTGGATGTTTTCGGGGTACGTAGGTATATATAGGAGGAAGAAGTACGTCGGTGGCCACCCGAGGGGCCCACAAGACAGGGGGCGCGCCCTATGGGGGGGGCCTCCCATCTCGTGGCTGCCTCGGCTGCTTCTTGACTTGCACTCCAAGTCCTCTGGACCACGTTCGTTCCAAAAATCACGCTCCCGAAGGTTTCATTCCGTTTGGACTCCGTTTGATATTCCTTTTCTTCAAAATACTGAAATAGGCAAAAAAACAACAATATGGGTTGGGCCTCCGGTTAGTAGGTTAGTCCCAAAAATGATATAAATATGTAAAATAAAGCTCATAAACATCCAAAAGGGGTGATATAATAGCATCGAACAATCAAAAATTATAGATACGTTGGAGACGTATCAAAATACAGGGCCCAGGACGACAATCTCGTCGACTAGATGAACTAGGACGTGCGTCATGATATTGAAGAAGGATGGTGGGAACACCAGCTCGAAACTTACAAGACATTGCGCCACATCACTCCTTAACCTTGGTAGGATTTCTGGATCGATCACTTTCTAAGAGATTGCATTGAGGAATGAACATAGCTTCACAATGGCTAATTGAATGTTTTTCGGTAGAAGCCCCCTCAATGCAACCGGAAGTAGTTGTGTCATAATCACGTGGCAGTCATGAGACTTTAGGTTCTGGAACTTTTTCTCTGCCATATTTATTATTCCCTTTATATTCGACGAGTAGCCAGATGGGACCTTCATACTGAGCAGGCATTCAAAGAAGATTTCCTTCTCTTCTTTGGTAAGAGCATAGCTGGCAAGACCTTCATACTGCTTTGGAGGCATGCCTTCTTTTTCGTGCAAACGTTGCAGGTCCTCCTGTGCCTCCGGTGTATCTTTCGTCTTCCCATACATGCCCAAGAAGCCTAGCAGGTTCACGCAAAGGTTCTTCGTCACGTGCATCATGTCGATTGAAGAGCGGACCTCTAGGACTTTCCAGTAGGGTAGGTCCCAGAATATAGATTTCTTCTTCCACATGGGTGCGTGACCCTTAGCGTCATTCGGAACAGATAGTCCACCGGGACCCTTTCCGAATATTACTTTTAAATCATTGACCATAGCAAGTACGTGATCACCGGTACACATGGTGGGCTTCTTCTGGTGATCTGCCTCGCCTTAGAAGTGCTTGCCTTTCTTTCGACATTGATGGTTGGTCGGAAGGAATCGACGATGCCCCAGGTACACATTCTTCCTGCATTTGTCCAGGTATATACTTTCGGTGTCATCTAAATAGTGCGTGCATGCGTGGTATTCCTTGTTTGTCTGTCCTGAAAGGTTACTGAGAGCATGCCAATCATTGATGGTGACAAACAGCAACGCGCATGCAGGTTAAATTCCTCCTATTTGTGCTCATCCCACGCACGTACATCGTTTCCAATCCACAGTTGTAAAAGTTCTTCAACTAATGGCCTTAGGTACACATCAATGTCGTTACCTGGTTGCTTAGGGCCTTGGATGAGAACTGACATCATAATGAACTTCCGCTTCATGCACAACCAAGGAGGAAGGTTATAGATACATAGAGTAACGGGCCAGGTGCTGCTCTGCTCCCCAAAAGGATTAATGCCATCCGCGCTTAAATCAAACCATACATTCCTTGCATCACCTGCAAACTCCTCCCAGTACTTTCTCTTGATTTTTCTCCACTGCAACCCGTCAGCGGGTGCTCTCAACTTCCCGTCTTTCTTACGGTCCTCTCTGTGCCATCGCATCAACTTGGCATGCTCTTTGTTTCTGAACAGGTGTTTCAGCCGTGGTATTATAGGAGCATACCACATCACCTTTGCAGGAACCCTCTTCCTGGGGCGCTCGCCATCAACATCACCAGGGTCATCTTGTCTGATCTTATACCGCAATGCACCACATACCGGGCATGTGTTCAAACCCTCGTACGCACCACGGTACAGGATGCAGTCATTAGGGAATGCATGCTGCACCTCCAATCCTAGAGGGCATACAACCTTCTTTGCTGCCTACGTACTGTCGGGCAATTCGTTATCCTTTGGAAGCTTCTTCTTCAATATTTTCAGTAGCTTCTCAAATCCTTTGTCAGGCACACCATTCTCTGCCTTCCACTGCAGCAATTCCAGTACGGTACCGAGCTTTGTGTTGCCATCTTCGCAATTGGGGTACAAACCTTTTTTGTGATCCTCTAACATGCGATCGAACTTGAGCTTATCCTTTTGACTTTCGCACTGTCTCCTTGCATCAACAATGACCCGGCGGAGATCATCATCGGGCACATCGTCTGGTTCCTCGTGGTCTTCAACAGCTTCCCCCGTTGCAGCATCACCGTATTCAGGGGGCACATAGTTGTCATCGTCCTCTTCTTCTTTGTTATCTTCCATCATAACCCCTATTTTTCCGTGCTTGGTCCAAACATTATAGTGTGTCATGAAACCCTTATAAAGCAGGTAGGCGTGAATGATTTTCGAGTCAGAGTAAGACTTCGTAATCCCACATATAGGGCAAGGACAACACATAAAACCATTCTCCTTGTTTGCCTCAGCCACTTCGAGAAAATTATGCACACACTTAATGTACTCGGAGGTGTGTCTGTCACCATACATCCATTGTCGGTTCATTTGCGTGCATTATATATAATTAAGTGTGTTAAAAACCATTACAGAACATCATGAATAGATAATTAAGTGACCAAATTAATAGAAGTTCATCATCACATTAAAACCAAAGTACATGCATAGTTCTCATCTAACAACATATAGCTCTCCAGAGCATCTAATTAATTAAACCATACATTAAAACTATCTAAAACATTTCAATGCGAAAACAAATGCGATCGTAATCGCAACCAACATAACAATTGATCCAACGGCATAATGATACCAAGCCTCGGTATGAATGGCATATTTTCTAATCTTTCTAATCTTCAAGCGCATTGCATCCATCTTGATCTTGTGATCATCGACGACATCCGCAACATGCAACTCCAATATCATCTTCTCCTCCTCATTTTTTTTATTTTTTCCTTCAAGAAATTGTTTTCTTCTTCAACTAAATTTAACCTCTCGACAATAGGGTCGCTCGGAATTTCCGGTTCACATACCTCCTGGATAAATAAAATCTATGTCTCGTTGGTCGGCATAATTGTCATAAACAATAAATGAACCAAATAGTTATGAAGATAATATATACCACATCCGAATCAGAGACAGGACGAGGGCCGACGGGGGCGGATACCAAAACCATCGCACTATATAATAAGAAGCAATAATAAAAGTAAGAAAATTATACAAGTATCTATCTAAACATACAAATAATTTTTTTCCTTTCAGAAAGAAGATAAGAACAAGAGGCTCACCAAGGTGGTGCCGGCGACGAGATCGGCGTGGGCGATCGACGGCGGTGAAGACAGGGACGGGACATGACGGACTGCTAAACCTAGACAAATATTGAGGAAAATGGAGCTTGGAGGTCGAGCTTGGAGAGGAGAAAGCTTAAGTAGTGTGGCTCGGGCATTCCATCGAAAACCTCATGTGCATAGGAGGTGAGCTAGAACACCACAAAGCTCTCTCCCCTCGCCGGCCAGAAAAAATAGAGCAGTGTGCTCTGCTCTTACACGAGGGGGTATATATAGGCATCTTATTAGTCCCGGTTCATTTATTTGTATGTTCACCCTGGATTTCCGGTTCACATACCTCCTAGATAAATAAAATCTATGTCTCGTTGGTTGGCATAATTGTCATAAACAGTAAATGAACCAAATAGTTAAAAAGATAATATATACCACATCCGAATCATAGACAGGACGAGGGCCGACGGGGGCGGATACCAAAACCATCGCACTATATAATAAGAAGCAATAATAAAAGTAAGAAAATTATACAAGTATCTATCTAAACATACAAATAATTTTTTTTCCTTTTAGAAAGAAGATAAGAACAAGAGGCTCACCAAGGTGGTGCCGGCGACGAGATCGGCACGGGCGATCGACGGTGGTGAAGACAGGGACGGGATGTGACGGACTGCTAAACCTAGACAAATATTGAGGAAAATGGAACTTGGAGGTCGAGCTTGGAGAGGAGAAAGCTTAAGTAGTGTGGCTCGGGCATTCCATCGAACACCTCATGTGCATAGGAGGTGAGCTAGAACACCACAAAGCTCTTTCCCCTCGCCGGCCAGAAAAAATAGAGCAGTGTGCTCTGCTCTTACACGAGGGGGTATATATAGGCATCTTATTAGTCCCGATTCGTGGCATGAACCGAGACTAAAGGGCAGCCTTTGGTTCCGGTTCAAGCCACTAATCAAGACCAATGGTGGTGGGCCAGGAGCGAGGCTCATTGGTCTCGGTTCGTCCCACCAATCGGGGCCAAAGGGGTCAGACGAACCGGGACCAATGCCCCCACGAGGCCCGGCAGGCCCCCTGGCATCACAAACCGGGACTAATGGGCCCATGGGTCCCGGGTCGTGACTGAACCGGGACTAATGGACTTATCTGGCCCGAACGTAAGCCCTGTTTTCTACTAGTGATTGGTTGAGCACCAGATAACGTGCATGCATGACGACGCTCGGTTGTGGTTAATAGAGCTCCAGGACTCAATGAACAATGAAGAGTTTGCCAAAGTTCTTGTCACTTTATGGTCAATTTGGTGGGTGCGTAGGAAGGTTATTCATGAAGAAAGGTTTCAATCGCCTCTATCCACTCTCTCCTTCATAACAAGTTATTTAGATGATCTTGCTGCTGCAGCAACGAAGCAACATGGACATAAGCAAGCGAGTCATGAATGGAAAATAATCCTATGCGACCTGGGAAATCACGTTCTTGAGGCGGAACTGGGACCAGGGAGAGTACCAGAGGCGACGGGGCGGAGTTGGCGGGGACGGCGGAGACTGCCGCGGCTAGCGAGCGACAAAAGAAAGGGGAATTGGTCTAACTGGCATACGTGCTTTGAGATTCGTATCGCCACGCGTCGTCCGCGGCAGAGGGTCTCACGCCCACTGCGTGCGACCCAGGTCGCATAGGATTATTTTTCGTCATGAATGACCCAAATGGATTCTTCCCCTGCGGGATCTGTTAAAATTCATGTGGGTCCCGCTATTGAACATCACGAGGATGGTGGTGCTTATGCTGCAGTTTGCCGAGATGGAGAGGGCAATTTTCTGGGCGTCTCGGCAGTCTATGTCCAAGATTTAAGTGGGCCTGAAGTGCTCGAGGCACTGGTTAGCAAGGAGGGCTTGGCTTTAGCACTTGATCTTGCATGCAATTATGTGGTTTTGTCCACGGACTGCTCTGCCATGGTGAAACATATCAAGTAGCCTTATTTGGGGCCCTGTAACCAACTGGGACAACTCACTTGTTTTGTCCTTTTACTTCTTTTACTAAACAAATGGCCTGCGCGTTGTGATGGGAATTTTTGTGAAATAAAATATCTAGCAAAATTCTAATGTATGTGGTCGGCACATGTCCATCTGCACAAATTATGAGGAACAACTTTCTTTTCGCGGAAATAAGGAACAACCTTCACAGATATATCTCTTTTTGTGTGAATGCATAAAGTCTTGCTATAAATTATATAACCCTAAAGTATCACTAAAAAGGAAGGAAAAATATGATACCTGGTCTAATGATGGGAAGATTTACACAAATGATGAGTCGTTTCGCAAATGATGACTTTGAGTGGTCTACATGCACGGAAAAATTGAAACCCTGTGAGAGATAAAATAGACTATGGCTTTGCATGCATGCATGGACCAGAAGGAAATCTGAATAGATTTACGTTCTATGCGTAAAGTATACCACGATATTAGCCGAATATGAGGCTTGGAGGGGGGTGACGACTCGGTCCATCAACGCCCGCTCCCCCGCTCCCTAGGGTTCCCCGCCGCCGCCGGCCCTCCCATGTGAGCCGCCGCCCATGGCCGGCCGGAGCCCGCCGCCGCCGCCAGCCCCTCCCTTCCCCGCTCCTTCTCCTCCCTCCCTCCTCGCTCCTGTGACCCGCCGCCTCCCGAGCGAGGCGGCGGGCCCCCGCCCGCCTCAGCCCCTCACAAGATCCTCTCCCCGCCACCGTCGGCTGCGCCGCCGGCCCTCGGCCGCGTGATGTCTTTGGCGGCGGGCTTGCCCTCTCTCAGCAGGTCCTCCTCCTCGCTTTCGGCGGTGGCCGCGGGCGGTGGCTTCGGCGGTGGCGGTCCGGCGTCTGGTGTGGAGGCCGGCGGTGCTCGCTTGGTGGTGCCGCCCCTTGGCGGCGGGTGGTCCGGTGGTCTTTGGCCGGGGCCGCCCCCGTCCAGATCTGGGCCCGTAGGGTTCTTCGGGTCCTTGCGGGTCGGTTCGGTGCAACCGCGACGCTCTCAGATGAGGAGGCTGGGAGCGGCTTGGATGGTCCGCGACGCCGCGGGCGTTCAGTTCTTCTTGCATGAGGCGGAGCTGTCCGGGCCTTTGAGGGTCCGGCCGGGCCTGTGGGGCCACGGGCCCGCAGTTCTCGCCATGGCGTCCGGCCGGCTACCGCCCGGGCGGTGGAGGTGGGGCCTCCCGTATGCCGATGGTGCTGTTGCCTAGTCCCGCTCCTCTTCTCCGTTAGTGCAGACCATCTTGGCGGTGCTGTGGTGAGACAGCGTGGGAAGCTTCGTGTTCGTGTTGGCGCAGGTGGTGGTCGGTCCGGTGGCGAGCTCCGAGTGCCCGAGGAGAGGCTGGGATCGGGAGAAATCTTTGTTGGCTTGGCCGACACCGACGCTGTGGCGCTGAGGGTGCCGCCGACCTTCTTGAGGGCGTCGGGGCTACCCTTCTCTCTCTCGCCGTGTACCGGGAAACCCTTGGCAGCAGCGTCGTCATCGTCGCGTCCCTTCTTGGAGGTGTTGTTGGGTACAGCACTTGAGTCTCGGAGCTTGGTGGGTGATCTCCGGTGGACGCAGCGGTCACGAGGCTTCGTCGTTTTTGTCGATCCGCCGTTATCGGCATTCGTTTCTTTTCTTTTTTCTCTTTCCTTTCTTTTTGGGCGTGTTTGTGCTGCTTCCGCCCCAGCCCCTATCGTCGGTTGTATCGGTTGGTTGCTTTGTAATACAAAGCGGGGGGAAACCCTTTTTCGTAAAAATATGAGGCTTGGAGACCGCCAAATTTTTGAGCCACTAACATTAGCCGAATATTAGTGTTTGGACAGATTGGATCAGTGGAAATTTTGAACGTGCAGCTATCGACGATTGATCTGTACGTACATGCGGCAGAGTCTGTTCGTTGCAGAGACACGGCGTGAGGGCATCCGCTCAAGGGAGATGGTAGGACTGAAAAAGCATTTAAAAATTAGTTACTGCACGTTGTTGCATGCTGCCAAGTGGAGACCAGTTCGTTTTTCTAGCTTTATTAAAAAAGAGAAATGAAGTATAAAAATCACAAGTATTTTTTGAATTTTTAACAAAGAATAAAAAGGGCGTAAATGGGCTGGCCCATGACGGAGGTGGAAATGTCGCGTATCAGCGCGCTCGTCGCATACGATGTATTTTTTAAAGGGTCACGCTAACTGCCACACGTGTGGCAGGAAGGGAGATGCACCATACGTCTCTAATGTAAACATATTGCCACGTCACCGCATGCATGCATGCAGGAATCTTTTTGGATTTTCAGTTTTTAAAATGTTTTATCTCTTAAACGAAAAATCCGATTGAAAATCCGTTTTCACCATTAAATCCCTCGCGATGAGATTTTCGAAACTAGATCCCATGTTGATATGTTTTGATGAAAAAAAAATTTGGATTAAAAATTGTCATGTCTATTGCATATGAATTGCCATGATGTTTACACTGAAGTTGCCATGATATGTTTCAGCTATTTTCTTCTACATTTAAAAGTAAATTTTAACATTTATAAAACGGGGAATTAAGAAACTAGACTTTCCATGAACCATAAACTAAAATTGCCATGATACATGCACGTAAAATTGCCATGGTTCATACAAAAAATAATTTTCATGGTCAAAGTACTGGAGTTGCCATCATCAAAATACTAAAATTGCCATGATCTACAAACTAAAATTGCCACGTGGCAACTTTAGTTTAAGCACTATGGCAACTATAGTGTAAACATCATGGCAACTTCTGGGCAAAAAAAAATTTCATCGAAACATATCAACATGGGGTCTAGTTTTGAAGATCTCGTCGAGACGGATTTAATGGTGAAAACGGATTTTTAGTTCGCTTTTTTATTTAGGAGATAAAACATTTTTAAGCCAAAAACCAAAAAAAAATATGCTGATGTCATGTATTCATACGTGGCAAAATGAGTGGTGGTGGAGGCGGTGTGGGCGATCTGCAAACGCCCACACGTGTGGGCGTTAACATTTCCGTTTTTAAAAGACCATCATATTCTTTATTATAAAAGGGTACACATGGGTTTATCTCAACCGTCGATGTGTTTAGGAGGGGGTCTACCCAAGGAGAATTGTTCTTGAAAATATTTTGAGTGAATAAAGTGTTTTTAGTCCTAAAAAACAAAACAAAAAAATTGATGGCCGGCGCGCAGACAGTGGGTTATCTTGTATAATGAAGTACAGAGCGGAAGCTAGATTGTGCGGCGACAACAGACAAGTACTTGTTGGCAGCCATGGATCCGAGCTATCGATCCATCCGTCGCAAGTTTTGTTCTTTTCGTTGTTAACAGGCACGGCAAGTCTGCATCGGAGCTGGAAACAAAACCGGCAAGCTCTCTGTTTATCTATTCTTCTTAATGCGTCAAACCGACACACCTCCGTACTAGTAGTGAACTTACTCCATGTCAAAACAAAACAAAAACTTTTTAAAAAAACTTACTGTACTCCTTATCATTGTTTGTCTCAACCTTCAGACCAGCAAGGACACGCACACGCCATTGGCCATCCTGTATTCTGTCGTTTCATGATGAGTTCTTCTATGGGAATGTTTACTGCCTCCAGCATATACTTCCTCCGTTCCTAAATACTTGTCTTTCTAGAGATTTCAACAAGTGACTACATACGGAGCAAAATGAGTGAATCTACACTCTAAAATATGTCTATATATATCCATATGTGGTAACCATTTGAAATCTCTAAAAAAACAAATATTTAGGAACGGAGGGAGTAATATACTACTCCTGTAATAGCTGCCTGCCGCCAACACTCGAAGTCATCGTGCATGCGCACGGCGATAGTATATATTGATCCTCACGGCAGTACTGTATATACCAAGTCAAGACTCGAAGTCATCGTGCTAGCTGTAAATCGGAAGCGTCAGGGAAATTTGGCCACGCCGGCCATCCGGCACGCCTCTTGTGCTCGATAACTACGTGGTACGTTTTTTTTTGTTGTTGTTGTTGCATGGAAGCTACGTGGTACGTACCGAGACGTACTTCACGGACGGAGCAGTATATATGGAGTATAAGGCCACGTATCTATCTGTGTAGGCCGGTTCAAGTAATTTACACCCAATCAAGTAAGTAGCAGTGAGATCTCACCTTCACGCATGGAGTCGCGGGCAACAAGGCGCATGCTCGCGTTCGTCTCGTTGCTCACGATGTGGAGCATCGCCGTCCACGTTTCTTTGCCGGCCGCGGCGGCGCATGCGCCGGCGCGAGTCGGCGTGGTGGTGGACCTGACGAGCGACGTGGGGAGGAAGAGCCTCGCCTGCATTTCCAAGGCCCTGGACGGATTCTACCTCAAGCATCCGAGTTGCACCAATCTGG
The DNA here is from genome assembly GCA_021437245.1 of Aegilops speltoides. NCBI lineage: Eukaryota > Viridiplantae > Streptophyta > Magnoliopsida > Poales > Poaceae > Aegilops > Aegilops speltoides. Next base: position 104,543,159 of record CM038147.1, read on the forward strand.
TAGACCTCCACGTGAAGGATTCGGCCGGAGAGGCCATCAAGGCGGCGCACGCTGGTAAATTTAACGTTCAAGCGTATCCTCAGATTTTAATTAGGAGTTTGGGCCAAATTTAAACATGCCATGCAGCTCCAAACATAAAAACAAGGTGCCCCGGATGATGGCGGGAGAACCGAGATGTGTCGTCCTGCCTCCACTGGCCCGGTAGAGGAGGGCAGACCGATTTGTTCTCTCTTTCTCTATATAGCTATTAGGAATTTAGGCCCCACAAGGGGAATTTTCCCCAGCTTTTCCCCCTCCTGTTGTGAAGCAAACCAAATTAAAAGTTCTAGAACTTTGGAAGTTTGAATTTCTGAGCTTCCAAATTGAAAAGTTCAAATCCCTGAAGTTGAAATTTCGCATTCAAAATTCAAATGTTCAAAAATCTCAGGAGTTCTTTTTAATTATGGAAGTAGGTCCAAGTCTTTCAGAAATAGTACTTTACTATGAGGGTGTTTGGATCACTAGAGACTAGAGACTAGAGACTAGTAGTAGTCACCTTTAGTCAGTAAACCTCCAAACACCCCTGACTTTTACTGACTAAAGTCCCCCCCCTCTTTCCTCTAATTGGTGTTGCACAAGGGACATTTAATACTGAGACATTTAATGCTGACTAGTAGTAGTCACCTTCCAAACAGGGCCTGACTAAAAACTTCTAGTCTGACTACTACTAGTCACATGACTAGAGAGTATCCAAACACCCTCTAGGGACTAAACTAGTTTTAGTCACCCACTAGTCAGGGGTGTTTGGAGGTTTACTGACTAAAGGTGACTACTACTAGTCTCTAGTCTCTAGTCTCTAGTAATCCAAAGACCCTCTATGTTACTACCTCATAGTGGATAGTAACATAAATGTGGTGTAATGCAAAGCTTCATTTATTAGGTTATAGACTCATATTGCAATGAGACATGTGATGTTACAGTAACTAGCTAAGTTACTCAAACTACCTCTCTCCTCATTAACTCATTGCCACATAAGCAAATTTGTTGAGTTGGACTCGATGTTATTGGTGAAGTTACTTCCACTGTGACTAGTCTTAAGCGAATTCACTAGACACCTGTAGTCCTCACTTGGACGTGAAACTTTGATACAAGACAACAGTTAGACCAATTTGTTGGCTAATCGTTTCCAAAACATGCTTTTGATTGGCAATTTTTGTGATGCCTTTGAGCTTTGCAGCTGAGGACCTCATCAAGAATGTCCAAGTGCAAGCCATCCTCTGGGGCCCTCAGCCACACTACAAGAAATATGTCAACTTGTGACCCTCACTATTGGTCGCTGAAAGGTCATAGTTTTTCATTTGCGACCTTTTTGTGACCAAAAACAGAAGGTCAAAAGCTGAGGGTCATTAACTGACTATAGCGACCTTCTCTGTGATATGTAAAAGGTCGTTGGTTCTTTGACCAAATTTTTGGTCACTAGCAACCTCCCCTGTGCCACGTAGGCATCCAGTGGCAAGTGATGTGGCACAAGATTCAGCCCGGTCCAATTCGATTTTCTACATGGGCCTAGCCCATTTATTCAGCCTTTATTATTTTTTCCTTGGTAATTCTGGTCGGCTTCATGGGCCAAGCCCAACGTTGTAGCCTTTTTTATTATTGGCCCATGGCCTTTATTATTTATTGCTTTTCTATTTTCAGCCATTATATATTCAAGCTGGTCCCACTAGTCGATGGGTCCCACTTGTCATGATCATCTCTCAAATTGGTCCCACATGTCGAAATGTACAAATTTGATGATTATTTTCATAAGTGGCCCCATTGGTCAAGTTTCCATTTCACAAATTTTCAAATCACATACATAATCAAAAAGCACACATAAAATTCATCAAATATACCACTAAATAAATCGACACAATCTTTACAACACATATATGCTACAATATGCTACTCTTCACCGAGTACGACACACTTCACGGCTTCACACTTGCTTCACACTTCACACTTGAGCTTCAGAAACAGAACAACCACAACTTTAAATCTCAATTGCAATATAGGCCATATACGAAGCAGTTCAAAGTTGAAACAACATCAATTAAACAAACGCATAGATAGAAACATACGAGTCAAAACGCTAATGAGTTAGTTGCTTGATCATGTATTACAAAGGACTCTCTTTTAATTTTAAAAAAAGAGGACATTTGAAACTTTTAACAGCCATAATCTTGAGTTTGACAAGTACACATTAATTTTAGCATAGCATCACTAGCTCTGTTGTTGTTTGCATATTATACGAGTAGTTGTCCGCCTAAACAAACACAAATGTGCAATGCTTGAGATACAGGTATGCAGCAACAGCAGGCAATACGATGACAGTCTGAGACCAGTATAGCTCTAGAAGTAAAAGGAACATAAATAATATGTACAACAATATCTGGAACACATAGGTAGTAACTAGTATGGTTGCTTGTTGTTCATGAGTGACAATCATTTGTGTGCGTACATCCTAAAGAAAACAGCAGGTTTCAATTCATCTTGCACATATATAGCAACCAGCAGACATCTAATATCATTATATTACCACAAAAGAAAAGTACAGAATTCCCAAAAGGTTGCATTCTCACAAAATTGATAGGAAGCACATAACTAGAGACTCGTTATTAACATGTACTCCCTCCGTCCCAAAATAAGTGACTCAAAATGACTCAAGTTTGTACTAACTTTAGTACAAAGTTAAGTCACTTTTGAGTCACTTATTTTGGGACGGAGGGAGTATATTGTTTAGAGCATTTAAGTTGGCACATGAAAAAATAAACATTCGGTGAACATGGAATATCCAGGAGTGAAAGATGGCATCTTTCACAAACACAACAACTCTAAAATTACTAAAATAGACAATGCATGCTCTTCCCAAGACCATCAACACATAAAGAACCACCACTCCCATGAGCATCTCAGTACCACTTACATCATGTACAACAGCGAGCATGTAAATCGGGACACACACTTGTACAGCGTGTAGTCACCGTGGCAGAGGCCGTGCATATCTCATCTATCTTTCTCTGCTTGGCCCAGACCATCGCGCACACCGCTAGTATCAACGATGTTGCCCGTGCATAATTGACACACTCGCTGCAATAGAAAAGATGAAACTTGCATATTATTCCAAGTCCCATTTTCAACTTGAGTACACACAAATATGTAACCAGGATTCAAAGTGAACGAGGATATTAAAAAACAGACCTGCATAAAAGCGGAGACGAAAACTTAGTGGACGAGGATACAACTGAATATGAAATCTTCTTCAATAGGACATAGCGGAGACGAAAACTTAGTGGACGAGGATATTAAAAAACAGACCTGCACATATTTTAGGACAAACAACCACAACCTGAAATAAGCCTCGCAAAAGATAGCATGTCTACTTGGATTTACGGCTGTACACATGTATGTAAAAATGCAGAACCAGTTAAAACAGTGTAGAATAGTTGATGATCCTAAGATCCTACCTACCCAAAGACTGAAATGCAAAACTTTTAGTAGTAACCGCTAAATATACATGCTACGAGGGTGATAAACAATTACACAACAAAAGCATCATCCTCCATGTTCCCATCAAAATTCTTCACCACACACTTACACTAGTACTGATCATGCATGCATCATCGAGAGACATTTCGCAAGTTGCGGTGTGTTTGGCATTTGGACATTGGAGACTATACCCACTGAACTACACTACATATTTAGGGTCAGTCGTGTAGAATAAAAGAAAAGAAAAAGGAAACAGAGCTAGACAAGTGAACATACAACACAGGAATCTATACTACTGGTAGTAGCTAGTAAAACACTAGAGGCAAACAGGTATGCAATCAGCGGCTCCGCATAACACAATTCTAGCAAAGCGCAAGCAGAACTCAAGGGCGCATGGTTCTTCACCTTTCTTGCCACTGTTGGTGTTAATGACTGGTATTAATTAATGACTGGTAGCATCAAAGTTTAACAGCAGCAATCTTGCAAAATTCTCTGTTTGAACAATTGCTGGCATCTCAATCTCTAACTGGAGGATGACGCAAAGACGATATATCAACCGCCAAGATCTGGCTTCTAGTTAAACCGATTCGACAAAGGAAACCTTTGTACAAATTCTCTCTTTCTCCTTAAAATGGGAGGGCAATGGCACCTTGGGCGTGAAGAGCGGCTCGGTGAAGAGGACGAGGTGAGCAGGTCCTCCATGGCGCCCCGATCCTGACGGTTGCCGCGCACCACCGGCTGCACCACCTCCTCCACCACCGGCGGCGCGCCGTCGGCCACCTCGCTCTCCTCCACCTCCGTCTTCATCTTCGAGGGCATCACCTGACCACACACGCGCACGCATCGAACAGGGGGGTCCCGCGAAATCTCGAGCGAATCGACGGGGAGCAGAGGAGATTTGGCGACTCACCAGCCCGGGGGCCTGGTCGGGCAGCGCGATACCGGCCTTCAGCAGCTTGGACCCCGCGTCGACGACCACCGCCTCCATGGCCGGCGGCGGGTGCAGGGGGAGCTCCGGCTCCGTGGCGGGGATGCGGGGAGGGGCGGGCCCTCGCGGGAAGAGGGGGCAGGAGGAAGAAGGTCACTCGGCAGAGGATGGTGGGGATGGCGGAGACGAGGTGGCCTGGCACGCCGCGCGCACGGCCTCGGTGGCCCGGGCGCGCGCTCCCGCGTCGTCGGCGTCCTCCACGGCGAAGAACGGCGCCAGATCCACCACGGGGAGCGCGCCGCCGTTGCTGGCCGCCTTGAGCGCCGTCTGCACGCAGCTCCGCACCGGTAGAGGCGTGGGTGGGAGGTCACGGCGGGATCGGCCGCCGTAGATGGCGGCGGTGGCGGCGGCGATGGAGGCGAGGAGGAGGTCGTGGAGGGAGAGGGGAGAGGGGTTAGGGTTTGGGCTGCCACCCTAGCTCCGTCGTTTGGACTGGGACGGAGGGGTGGTGGAAGTGGGGATGGCCGGGGATGGGGCCGGAGGAGGGATCAGGAAGTGGTGCAGGGGACGGGGAGGAGGTGGCAGCGGCGAGGTTGGCGACGAGGAGTGGTGCAGGGGACAGGGAGGAGTGGCGGCGGCGGCGAGGAGATGGGGACGAGGGAGGAGGGGTGCGATGGGGGATCTGAGCTAGGGTTTGTGCTGCGGGTGGGGATCTTTTTCTTTTATTTTTTCTCAGAGATAGATGGATGGATGGATGTGGGGTGGAGATATGGATGGGTGGATGGATGGGCGCCATGTCATCGATCCGTGGGAAGAGTTCTCATTGGTTCGAAAAATCAGTGTTTTAAAATAGTCTTCAAGTATTAAAAATAGAGGGATTTTGTGAAGCAACTATCAAAAATATTTTGCAAAAGGGCACAACACAAATTTTCACTAGACTTAGACCACATTTTATGGATAAGGACCAATTTGTATGCATTTCGATCTTTCTAGCTATTTTAAATCATTTTCCGAGTGGCAAAATGGTTTTTTGTGAAGAACCTATCAAATATTTGTTGCAAAATTGGATTACTTCAATTTCATAAAATACTAGTCCATATTTAATATACAATTGACCAAATGGTTGGGTGTCTAAAGTTTTGATCCACCTCTGGTGAAAAAGACAAATTATGGTCGATTCAGTTGGAAACGGGTCAAATTTGAACTGCAGCTGCCTCATAGTTTGCTCTTTATTTTTTCCAAAAATCATTTCTAGTTACATAAGTATATATTTAATCATAGAAACACCAAAAAAATTCCAAGATTTAACCACTACCTAGGAACGGTCATTCCTACTGCTTTTGACCGCATTTTGAAACGGGCATAAAAAATTCAAAAAAAATCAAAAAATTGGAAAACCTTCGCATTGTGTCATTATATGTGGACAAGTTTCCAGGAAAAATAACAAACTTGTAATACGGCAATTATTTTAAAAAAGTGTTCTCAGAAACGAGCTATCAAGTGTGGAGATCAATGGCTTTCAAGCCAAATGATCAATCTTATGGCCACATTCATGGCATAGTTTGTTCAAATGATCTCATATTGTGCACAAGGGTGCATATTAGAATGGCAAACAATGTTTCCTAAGGAAGTTTTCATTTTCGTTGGACGAAAAAACCATTTTTCATTTTCCGAGTGCCCGAAATGAGGTTTTTTTGTGAAGGAACTACCAAATAATTGTTGCAAAATTGGACCAAATCATTTTTATAAAATACTAGGCCATATATAATGCACAATTGACCAAATGGTTGGGTGAAAAAAGTTTTGATCCACCTCTGATGAAAAAGACAAATTGTCCTCGATTTAGTTGGAAACGGGTCAAATTTGAACTGTAGCTGCCTCATAGTTTGCTCTTTATTTTTTCCAAAAATCATTTCTAGGTACATAAGTATCTATTTAATCATAGAAACACCAAAAAAATTCCAAGATTCAACCACTAGCTAGGAACGGTCAAGCCCGCCGTTTTGACCGCATTTTGAAACGGGCATAAACAATTCAAAAAAATCAAAAAATTGGAAAACCTTCGCATTGTGTCATTATATGTGACCAAGTTTCCAGGAAAAATAATAAACTTGTAATATGGTAATTATTTTAAAAAAGTGTTCTCAGAAATGAGCTATCAAGTGTGAAGGTTCATGGCTTTCAAGCCAAATGATCAATCTTATGGCCACATTCATGGCATAGTTTGTTAAAATGATCTCATATTGTGCACAAGGGTGCATATTGTAATAGCAAACAATGTTGCCTAAGGAAGTTTTCATTTTCGTTGGACGAAAAAACCATTTTCCATTTTTCGAGTGCCCGAAAGGAGGTTTTTTGTGAAGGAACTACCAAATAATTGCTGAAAAATTGGACCAAATCATTTTTATAAAATACTAGGGCATATTTAATGCACAATTGACAAAATGGTCCGGTGTAAAAGTTTTTGATCCACCTCTCGTGAAAAAGACAAATTTCTGCCGATTCAGGTGGAAGCGGGTCAAATTTGAACTGCAGCTGCCTCATAGTTTGCTATTTATTTTTTCAAAAAATCATTTCTAGTTACATAAGGACCTATTTAATCATAAATACATGGTTTGGTGGCGATACGTCGAGGTTTGGGCGGTGGTCGAGGGCCCCAACTCTAGAGCGCGTAAACTCGCATGCCCGTCGTGTGGTCACCGCGTGACCGTGGCATTGCCATGTGTTCTGGGCGGCCTAGGCATGTCTAGTTGGTTGGGCACTCCCCAGGTTGGTGCTAGGAAGAAAATTACAGCATAAGATTCTCACGAGGAGACCAATCGATGCTCAAACATGAATTAGTAGCCAAGTGTTTGATTAGCGGTACGGGAAATGTACATGGATAATGGGCGTGAGTTTTGGCTGAGGATGATCAGCTACTAAGAAGACCGTTTTCACAAATTTTCAGCTCAAAAGGAGGAGCCTAGGTGGTACTTGCTTTGCAAACCACCACACTGGACATAAATACGAATGTTGAACCTCGGCTCAAAATAATGAATGGATTGAGCTGGCATTTGGTGGAGGATGGTTATTTGGGCATAGGAAAGCACTGTAGAAAATGGATACTATTTGGACATGCCAAAGTGGTACTTCTTTCACAAACTGTTACTCTGAACAAAATAGGAAAATGAATATTTTTGAATTATTTTTGAACTAGGCAAGGAAGGTTTTTACATATTTGACGAAGATATGACCCAAAGAATTTATGAGATTTTTTTGGGAATTTTGGGAATGACAGAAATATAGGTTGCTTCACAACCTAGGGCAAAAACTGCCACATGGACATGACACATAGGCAAAACTGATGAGGTGGCGCCTAGTCATAGCAATAAGTACCAATGCATCCACGTTCACATCCTCATGACCATTTATATTGGTCGTAATCAGGTAGAAATAAGGTCATTGGCGCCTCTTGTCTGCTTTGTGACCATTTGGTGTAAGCAATTTCAGGGTTTGAGCCCTTCCAAGCGAAATGGCCGTGAATTTACGACCAATTCAGCTGGGGTCACTAAGAGAAGGTCGTAAGTTGACATATTTCTTGTAGTGCCACTTACCAAAGCAGATCACATCATACACCTGGCCCAGAGCAACCATATTCCATTTCTCTCCTACAACATTTCTCCAATATCGTGCGCCTTCTGGGTTGAAGAAAATGTAACAACTTCCGCAGGCCATCCGAAGATTGGATTTACATTTGGATCAAGTGACAGTATGATATTTCTTTACCCAAAAACCGTGCGAAGAAATGACATGAAACTAGATACACAAAATTCTAGTCAAGATTGCGAAGGGCAGACAGTGTTGAAGATTGCCGTGCCATTAAAAAATGGTTTTCATGAATTTGTGGAGGTTATTGGTCCTATTTCCGAGAAACAAAACATCACTGGCTACAGCATTGATATCTTCGAGGCAGCTATGAGGACTCTACATCCTGTTCCGTGCTATGAGTTTATTGTTTTTGACGGTCCTTATGATGAACTAGTAGGCAATGTGTCTTTGGGGGTGAGGCTTACTCCTACACACTTTCATCTCATCTTGTTTTGTTAACATTTAATTTTTTTAAACTAAATACATTTGAATCTTCCTAAATTTGTGGGGGATAAACAGGTGTATGATGGTGCAGTAGGCGATGTGACCATAACTGCGCAACGAGTTACTGTCGCAGACTTTACGGTGCCATACACACAGTCTGGTGTGTCTATGCTTGTGCTTACCGAGGATGAACCAAACAGAATCAGTTGGACATTTGTAAAGCCACTGAGTAAGAATCTTTGGTTTGCAACTATTGCCTTCTTATTCTATACTGGCTTTGTTGTGTGGGTAATTGAACTACCCACAAGTCAAGAGTGCCAAGGATTAAGTTTGACACAGTGTAGCACTGCCCTCTACTTTGTTTTCTCAACTTTGACGTTTTCTCATGGTTAGCACATCAACCTAAAACTTCTAACGATACTTGATGTCTTATCAATGTATCATTGTTTTGTTACCATAGTTCCATGATAACATAATTGTCTGGCTCTTCCCTGCGCAGGTCAAAGTATAAGAAGTCCGTTGACAAAAATTGTTGTGGTGATATGGTGCTTTCTTGTGTTGATTCTAGTACAGAGCTATACAGCTAGCTTGTCATCCATGTTGACTGCAAAGCGGCTCCGCCCTAGGGTGTCAAATCTAGACCAACTTCAACGGAACGGAGACTTTGTAGGATACCAAGATGAGTCATTTGTGCGGTCCTTCTTGATATATCGTCATAATATCAGTGAAAGTAGGTTAAGAAACTACAGCACCAAAGAAGAATATGATGTTGCTTTGAGGAAGGGGTCCAAGAATGGAGGGGTGTCGGCCATCGTCGATGAGATCCCATATTTAACTTCTTTCATCTCCGATAGTCGGTACAAAAAGGACTTTATGATGCTTGGGTGCATATACAAGACCCCTGGATTTGGTTTTGTAAGCTTCTCAGCCTACCTTGATATATTCATGATTACTCCTTGTTGCTTATGTTTCATTCTTGGGAGTACTTTCTAACATCATGTTTTTATGGTCAGGCATTTCGTCAAGGTTTTCCGCTTGTACATAACCTTTCTACTGCAATCCTAAACCTAGCAGAAGGGGTTAGTGGTTCACAAATAGAAGCTAAATGGTTCGGCACAACTTTATCATCGATTGGTGCTAGCACAATTTCTGAAAGTGATTCTGTGCCTCTCACATTACAAAGCTTCTCCGGGCTCTTTGTGATCACTGGATCCATTTCAACTCTCATGCTACTGATAAGCATTGTGAAGTTGTTTCATGACAAAAGCAACACCTCTAGAAACAGTCTTCATGACCAACAACCTCCCGGTGAAGCTAGCAATAATGATACAAATCGATACAATAGTGACGAGGATTCCCATTCGATGCGAACCAGTGTGGGCAACAACCCCGACCCTGACCAACAACCTCTTCATGAAGTTAGCAATGATGATTTCCAGGGTGTCCATCGGGAAGGTGGAAATGATGGTGGTGCCCAACCTGATCTAATGGAGCAGAATGGCATGCACAATGGCTCTATGCCTGCAGGACACATTCAGATTGAGATGAGTAATGTCTGAGATGAAGGGAAGCGCTAGATGCTCATGTGTACTTCTCTTACCGTTGAATCAATGTCCACAATCAATATCTTATAAGTTCTTTAATTCCATTTGTAAATACATGATGATTAGGACATACATATAGTAACCGACATGTACTTTGACTCTTATGGTGTAACTTTTGCATGAATGTGTTAGTACCTATTTATACACCACAAATAAATTTTGGTACTCATACTAAAAAGGTTGTGTTCATTTCTAGTTGGTGCAGAATCCGGGAAGTAAAACTCCCTTCCAATTTTGTGCAAACAGAGCCTTGGGTCATTGATTAGGCATGCAGTTGCGCAACGTGACCATCCGGGTTCAATGCTTAAAATTGACAGGTGATCCACAAGGGGGTTTTCCATTTATTGAGGATCAAGCTTGATGTGTGGTGTGAACACTCCTCAAGATAAAATGTTGGTACTCGTCAAAAAATCTTTAAAGACCAAGCTTGTTGTGTGGTGAGATTACACTTGAAGATATAAATTTGCTACTCATAGTAAAAATTATGTGCGCATCCCTAATTGATGCAGAGACCGACAAGTGAAATTAAGGAAACAAGGCCTTGGCTCACTGGTTAGGCATGCGGTTGTGCAGTCCGACCACCCGGATTTAATTCCTAAAATTGAAGGGTGATGCATAGGGGTTTTCTTCATTTATTGAGGATCAAGCTTAATGTGTGGTGTGACCACTGTCAAGATAAAATCTTGGTACTCATAAACAAGGTTACAACTTCACCGTTACATACCCTTGCCGCTAGAAAAAAACTATTTTCGTACTCCCCTACGCCGTAGCCAGCCATTTGTAGTTGAAAAACAGAAGAGGTTGCAATAGTGCCAAAAAAGCTGGATGCGGAGGAAGTAGGAGACTTAGAGTGAATTACACTAAATCTTTAGCCATACTAATCAGGGGAGATGAGCTAGACAAGGATCGGGTGGCGGCTATGCTCCAATGCAACATGGAAAAATTTCCATGCAAGTACCTTGGACTTCAGCTGGCCATTTGACAATTGACGCGCGCTAAATGGCAACCGCTTCTCGACTCTGCACGGAAACTGATACCTGCTTGGCAGAGAAGGTTGATCCAACGGCCCGGCTGTTTGGTGCTGGTCAAGTCGGTCATTGCTGCCATACCAATCCATCATTTTCTGGTTTCAGATGCACCTCCTTGGGTATTTGAGGAACTCGATCATTGTACGTGTGCTTTTTTCTGGGCTGGGAAGGACAAAGTAAATCGTGGTCAGTGTCTTGTGGCCTGGAACAACATTTGTCCGCCCATGAGTATGGGGGGCCTTGGGGTGAAAAGCTTGCAGTTGCAAGTTTTATCGCTACGTGTTCGGTGGGAGTGGCTACATAGAACATATGACACTAGACCATGGAGTATCATTCCAACGACAGAAGATGAGGACGCAAGACAAGTTTTTGACAGTATGGTGCACATCGCGGTAGGGGACGGAAAGAAAGTGTTGTTCTGGAGAGATAGGTGGATCCATGGGTTTGCTGCTGCAGACATTACCCCCTCGATCGTCGTAGCAGTGGACACACATCAGAAACAGACACACGGTTGAGCAAGCTATGGATAACAACAGGTGGACACATGAAGTAAGAGGAGATCTATCTTTCACCGCGCATATGCAGCTCATGCGTTTGAATCATGGTATACACATGGTTGACCAAGCTGCAGTTGGCCCGGACGTATTCACATGGCCTTGTGATTCTTCTGGACTGTATACAGCCAGATCCACCTATCAACGCCTCTGCCTGGGTGGAGTGTCAGCTTCATTCTTCGCCTGTATCTGGAAGAATTGGGCACCCCTTAAGTGCAAAAAATTTGCGTGGCTGGCTGTACAACACCGCCTGTGGACCTTTGGCAGGCGTGCACGTCATGGGCTGCAGGAGCACCCGTCCCCTTGGTACACTTGCTTGCGAAATGAGGACATGTAGAGCACATCTTAGTGCAGTGTGTGTGCACGAGAGAGGTGTGGGAGGGCTGTTTCAGTGATCCGAATTTGGCAGTTCAAAGGCTGGGTCTACAGGACACCTATCTTGAATGGTGGCTAAACGAGAGAAAGAACTACTACAAAGCACAAAAGAGAGGGTTTGACACTCTGTGATCCTGGTGGCTTGGGCCCTGTGGAATAATTTAACGTGAGGGTGTTCAACAGGGTAAATCAAGTTCAGATGGTGCAAAACCTCAAACACATGATCTTGCAAGAGATAGAGGAATGGCGAAGAGCAGGAGTAGGTGTGGGTGGTTTACAACATTTTGTGAGAGAGTAGCCTTAGAGTAGGGCCGTTGGTTGTGGGTGTGTGTCTTTGCTTGAGGAATGTTCGTATCTCCTATAAGCACCTTGTAAATATGTTTGCTCTCTTCTATAAAGATAAGGTACGTCATTGGCTTACTCTCGGAAAAAGAAACCCAGAAGAAACTGTGTGTCTGTGTGTGATCAACCAATATATCTAATGTGTCAAAATGTGCTACTTAACTAGTATGAAATGAAGACACTTATTTTCAGACGGGGGAGTAGATTATTTGACCATTCAACAGTCAATTGTGTGGTGGGAACGCTAGTTCAGACTTCAGAGCACTATTGGAAGCACTGTTGCAGATCGATACAACACCTCCATTCCTTTTTATTAGATGTAATTTTTTTGCGCGTACATGTGTCCTGGTTTTAGGTAGATTCTGAATTGTTAGGTGCATTTACCGTTTTACCAAATACTCCCTCCGTCCGGAAATACTTGTCATCAAAATAAATAAAAGAGGATGTATCTAGATGTATTTTAGTTTTAGATACATTCCTTTTTGTTCATTTTGATGACAAGTATTTTCGGACGGAGGGAGTAGATGCCAAGTCAACCCTCTCCCCCACGAATCCGAAAGACCATGTCATCAGTAATTACGTCAAAGTAACATTGTTATTAGAGACATTCAGCTCTAAATTATCCTTACTCACCATGCACAATACTTCTAGTAGATACACAATTTTCTTTTCACCCTAAGACGTTGACGCTTAGGAAAATACACATAAAAAGCGACCCAAACATTGTTAAATTTTTCATAATGTAAATTTTACCACTAAATAAAATCATTTTTTCTTCAAATAAGCCTATAAATATTGATTCAATCGGCATTTTTTTTTTTTTGAGAAATCTCGGCCATTCTATTGATTTGTAACAATGGATTCAATCAGCATCTAATGTCCATTTTTTATCTCTATGATATTTATGCTCATATTTTTCGAGGCAAATATTTATGCTCATTTTGTCCAAAAAAATAATATATTTATGCTCATATTGTAACACAAGTTTTTTTGTGGGATTTGTAAAACAATTCCACGCCCAACATTCGAAAAACAAGCCAAAGCCCATCTAAGTCAAAAAAAAATGTCCCAAGCCCATCAAGTTCGCCAAAAAAAAAAAAAGAGTCGAAGCCCATCTCTGTGTTGACCACAAGCGCTCAAGGTGTTCGACGCTTCGACCCTGCGCCACCGTGGCCTCCATCTCTGTGTTGACCTGCCTCAAAAGAAAAAATCTCGGTGTTGACCACAAGCGCTGAAGGTGTTCGACGCTTCAACTCTGCACCGTCGTGGCCTCCATCTCCGCCGCCGGCGGCGCAGCGAAAGCCTTCGCTCACAAGGTTTCCCCTCTCTTGCCTGTCTGACTCTTCCCGTCAGGTCTTCAACCTCCAGACGTTCCTCGTTTCCTGAACCGTCCTTGCCTGCCCCGTCCGTCGCAGAGGGAGCATGCAGCCCGCGGTGTCGCCGACTCAGCAGCAGCACACGAACGCGAGCCGGCCTCGGGCTAGTTTGCACTTACCGTGTCCCCCGGTGAATGTTGCCCGTCCCTCCTTTTTTGCCCGTCCCTGACTCCACTTCTTGCTCGGTGCAGAGCCGCAGAGCCAATCCAATCCCCCCATCGCTTCCCTTTTTCCGTGTGGGAGAGTCGAACTTATTAGGGCTAATTTCCCCTTTACTTGATGCTTTTGGTGCGAAAACTCTGCGCATAATGCAACAGTTTAACCTAGTATTTCTTAACCTAACTTATGGTGCCTATGATCCTTCCAGCCGATGATCTTATTAACAATGCCCAGTTGCAAGCCATCATCTTAGAGCATCTCCAGCAACCGCGATATATAAGCGCCGCGCTGAAAAAGTAGTGTTTTTAACGCGCGCGCTACCGCTCCGGGCGCTCCAGCGGACGCTCAAAAACCCCGCGCGGGCGGAAACACCATCGCATGCTGCTTATTTGCTGCGCTCGCTCCCGCGCGCTCGCTCGCTCGCTCCCGCGCGCTCGCTCGCAACTCCACCTACCCATCCAACCGCTGCCGCCGCCGCCGCCCGCGCCACCCCATTTCTTCCGGCGATCGTTTCAGCGCTTCCCCGGTCTCTCCCCGCGTGGCCGCGGCTTCCTCCTTCTCCCTCTAGTCAGCGCCACCTGTCGCGCGCGGCAGTCCTCCGACGAACAGCGCCCAGCCGCCCACTACCGCTTGGCGCCCGCAAGGTGTTTGACAAAAAGCCCGCAAGGTATGTATTGCTTCCAACTTCACATTTTTACATGAATTTGGTGCATGTTGTTTGTAGTTTTTATAGCCTAGTTTTGAACATTGTAGATGAGTTTGTCATATGATTCTTCCGAAGAAGAATTTGATATGGAAGAGGAGGAGGATCTTGCAATGATCCTAGCTATGCACATCAATAAAATACCGAAGCACGGTGGTTCAGTTATGGGTCGGCAGAAATTTTGGAGGGATAGGATCGATGCCCACAACAGATTGATGAGGCACTATTTTGTGGAGAATCCCACACACCCCGAGTCATACTTTCATCGCCGGTTTAGGATGAGCACCGAGTTATTCAAGCGCGTTGCAGAGAAACTAGAGAGCCATGACCGTTTTTTCAGCAGAGGAGGAATGCCGCCGGAGAGCTTGGGCATAGCACCTTTCAGAAGGTGTCAGCCGCTTTGCGTATGTTGGCATACGGTATCCCGCTGATCTAGTTGATGATCACTTGGCAATGGGTGAGAGCCAAGCCATCATGTGTGTCAAGCGCTTCACAATCGGAATTGTGCAAGTGTTTGGCCCGGAGTACTTGAGATCTCCAAATGCTAAAGACGTCGCAAGGCTATTGGAGATGAACAAAGCTCGCGGGTTCCCAGGTATTGCTTGGCTCAATAGATTGCATGCATTGGAGTTGGAAGAATTGTCCAAAGGCATGGCATGGCCAATTCCACGGACAAAAAAAAGGGTTCCACTATAATCCTTCTTGAAGCGGTGGCCGATTAAGAGACTTGCATTTGGCATGCTTTTTTTTTGAATGCCTGGATCTTTGAATGACATCAACATTGTCAACCGGTCACCACTAATGAGTAAGATTGCAAATGGTGAACTGACACCGGTGCAGTTTGTAGCTAATGGTCATACATATAACTATGGCTACTATCTTGCGGATGGTATCTAGCCAAAGTGGCAAACATTTGTGAAGCCTTTGAAAAAACTGGAATGTAAGAAATATCTTGATTTCCACAATGCTCAGTTGGCGGCTAGAAAAGATGTGGAGAGAGCTTTTGGGATTTTCAAGCCCAATTTGCTATTGTGAGAGTACCGGCTAGATTTTGGGATCAAAAAATGCTTTGGCACCTTATGCACGCTTGTGTGATCATGCACAACATGATATAGACTACTCTCACTATGAGCTCTTGCGACATCCCGTGCGAGTGCGGCTGAGGGCTGAAAGGGTGGCCCATTTTGTTGCCTCCTATCATGCCATTCGACGTCCGACAGCACATAATGATCTTCAGAAGGATCTCATTGAGGAGTCGTGGGCTTGGAATGGCCGCCAAAGAGCATCATGATTTGTGCGTTTGATGTTGTATTGTTAAACTATTTGTTGTATTTGATGAAAGATACTATTTGTTTGAGTTGTAATAATGAAATGAACTATTTATTATTGATTTATTTTGTTTGTGTTTGATCTTCTAGCTTGTATTTGGAGCGCATATGTTGTATGTGTGAGAGCGCGCACGCTGCATTTTAGCACGCCTGTTGGAGCTACACGCGCGCGCTGCATTTTAGCGTGGCTATTGGAGCCAGCACAGCGCGCCGCGCCAAACCTGGCGATGGGCGCGCTACAAACCAGTTTTTAGCGCGCCGCGCGTTCGGCGGCTGTTAGAGATGCTCTTAGGTCCTCAAACATCGACAAAAGCAGATTTCCTCTCCCACCTAGGCCGCTGCTACCGCATTCCGGATCTTTCCTTCTCCGGCATTTCTCCGGCATCGTGTGCCTTCTGGCTAGAAGATCCCGCAACAGCTTCCAGGGGTCACAACAAGATTGGCTTTAACTTGACAATGGCACTATAACATTTCTTACTGGTAGACGAAATGCCAGGCAGCTACAGACAGGAAAAACAAGGATGAACTGCAGAGGCCATAATAAGACGATTCTCAGGATCGCCGTGCCACAGAAAGAAGGTTTTCAACATTTTGTCTTCAGGTGTGGACTTCCTAAGCATGGGTGTACATCTACATGCACCCATTAATAATTTGGATGTACTATACTAAAAATTCTCACAAACATATTTACATAGTGCTAACTGCTAAGCATATAGTTTTTCGCCAATACGCCAAGCTTGCGTATATTTACATTGATAGAAGGAAAGAGAATGAGTACAACAATAGGTACGACACATGACATGAACGCAAGGAGGCATGAACATGGTGCCCGGGGAAGAGAGAGACGGGGTGCTTAGCCCGATCAGGGTGAAACACAACTAAACCCAACAAAACTAAAACTAGAGGAGCAAACCAAAACAGCAGGACGTCAAACATCTTCAAGTCCATCACCGGGCTAACCACAAAATATGTCTTGGCTTTTGAGAGAAAAGAGTAGAATACAGTCGCATATACGAGCACTTGTTCATTTGTATCTATCACATACTCCCTCTGTAACATTTTGTAACACATTTTTAGATTATTGAAAAATGTCTTATATTAAGTTACAGATGTCGTACTATTTAGTTTTATTCCTGATTTTAGTGTGACAATTGTATCATGCTTTTTTACGTTAATCATGCCTATCATCTTGTATCAGAATGTAATCCTATCATGATTGTTTTTTGACTTTGTACATCTCCATGTCATTAAAATATACATCCGAAGTTGCGGGTTTACCTACAACAATGCTTACCTTTTATCTTCAGTTATTCTGTCTAGGTTCGCCGCTGGTGCATGATCTTTGTATTGCCATCTTGAACATAACTGGATGTGACGAGGGTTTGAGAATTCGGACGAAATGGTTAGATGCAGATCCATTGTTGTCGGTGGTGGGTGACGACAGCTCCTACACCAATTCCATGCAAATCAGTTTGCCAAGTGTCGCTGGTGTGTTCATTATCACCGGAGTTATTTCAACTCTCATGCTGCTGGTAAGCATAGGGAGGTTGGTTCATGCCAGCCGCACCAGTGGGAGAATAGCCGATGTGGAAAGTGTCAATGGTGATGGTGGTGCCAACGTCAGCCAAGATTCCCTTCGCGTGGAGAATGGCAGCATAGGTCACAGTTTTGCTGCCTCCAATCAACCCCTCTGTGAAGCCATGAATAGCGAGTCCCATGGGCACGTTGAGAATGCTGGCGGCCGAGAGGCTTGTCCGAAGCAGCAGAATGGCTTGCTTGGCAGCTCTGCAACTGCAGAATCCATCCAGATTGAGATGAGATCTATCTGAGATGAAGTTGATAGGAAGTGCAGTATCCTCATTTTCATGTGCCTGTCATGGTGGAGTGAATTGCGGAAAACCACCACATTGAAGCGTTGTGTTGCAGAAGAGAGTCTTCTATGAATTTGTGCCAGAAAACACTAATTTTTATCCTAATCATTTGTAGAAAACACCTAACCTTCTGTTCGGGCATTTTAACCTCGATTATGACAGGTGGGACCCATTTTTGATGACATGGCGTAACGCCCACGAGTTCACGCCGTTTGACGGTGCTACAGTGGCAACGGACGCGCTGTCTCGGTCAAACCCGCATCTAACCGTCTTGTTGCCTCACTCTCTCGCATCTGGCTCCTCACTCTCTGTTCTTCTCCCCCGCCGTCGCCGCCCCCAACGCTGGTCGCCATTCTGCTGCTCCCTTGCGCCAAGGTGTCGTGGAACGATGGCGAGACCAACGAGGAATCAGTGGTGAACGCCACCTCCTCCTGTGATGGCACTATCAAGGTCAGTTCGTTAGGTAGCTAGGGTTAGGGTTAGTGAATTGGGGATTTAGTGAATGAGCTTGATCTAAACCTAGGGATTTCTTTGTTTGCTCCCGCAGCTTCCTGCTAGCATGCACAACCCGATTTTTTGCTGCATTGATGCAGATGTCAGTGTGTTGTGCGAACACGGCCAACCGGCAGAGCGCTTAGTTGCTTTTGAAGGCATGCACACAGGCAGGACCGCAGGAGGTTTCTTGGCTGTGCACAGAAGGTACGATTCATAAACAGTGTTCCTCTTGGGTATGCTCATTGGCTATGTTTAATGGTTGGACAACATTGTTGGATTTGGTCAGTGCTTAATTAGTTGTTTAACTAGTTGTTTAGCTTTGGTTAGTGCTAGATCTTTATTTATTCCCGTGTTGCACTGTGGTCGGTGCTTAATGAATTGTTTACTAAACTCAATTAGCTCATACTTAACAATTTCTGTGGTCATTGTTTACTGAACTCAGTTAGCTCATACTTAACATTGATCATTGTTTATTTGGTAATAATTGTTGTCTAATGTTCTTGTTGTAGACATTACTTCCCTAAACTTCTTTAACAATGCATGTCTCATTAATAGTGCTGAAGCCAAGTGCTGTCTCATGTTTACTTAGCCTCATTATTATTTATTGGTATTATGTTTAGTTGTACAGGAAGGCATAAATTGTGGAGTAGTGTCATGGATTGATTTTGAATGGCCAGACTCAATGGAGAAGGCATTGCCCAAGTTATGGGATATGTATGAGGAGAGTAAGGCAGCAAGGACCAATGACAACCTTGAGAGTTCATTTACAATTCATAAGCTCACAGAAGACAAGAAGAAAATGCAGGAGAACTATGAGAAGTTAGTTGTTGATGTGAATGCTCTTTCGGATGCCCAGGAGTAGAGGGCTATGCAGTTAAGCTATCAGCAGGAGCAGAAGGACAATGCAGCTGTGAATATGGCTGAGCTAGAGAATGAAGTTGGAAACTTGAAGGCAGAGCTGTGAAAGAAAGGTGAGGAGAATAATAATCTGCAGGAAAAATATTAAACTCTGAAGCATCTCACAGGTGCTCAAGCCAATGTGATTAGGAATCTGAAATTCAATCATTCGAAGGAGAAGGAAAGGATGATAGAAGAGAGGCTTAAGTTGTAGTTTCACATTTCTGAGCTTCAGAAGTCTGAGGAAAAGATAAAGCAGAAGCTCCAGGGGGTGAAGGCCATCTTAGATGACCAGTGTGCATCTAGTACGCATTGTTTAACAATGTAGTTGGATCCAGCAGTGTTGTAATGTAGATGAAGATCATCTATGCAGTATTTTAGTTTGAATTTGTGAACCAAGTACTTTAAGTATGTATTTTGTGAACTATGTTGTTGGATCCAGTTATGCAACTTGATGAAACTTGATGTGAGTCCAATATGATGATATGTGGTGCATGTGTTTAGTTAGTAAAATTTTTCATCTAGATTCATATGATGATATGTTGGTCATTTCATCGATATATCGACAAGGGTCACCTTGAGCCTCATTTCATTGATATGTCGATGAAATGACCCTAGGGTTACATAGAGCCTCATTTTGTCTACATATCGATGAAATGACCCTAGTGTCACCTTGAGCCTCGAAATGACCCTAGGGTTACCTAGAGCCTCATTTTGTCGACAAATCGATGAAATTACCCTAGGGTCACCTTGAGCCTCATTTCATCGATATATCGATGAAATGACGTTAGGGTTACCTAGAGCCTCATTTTGTGGACATATCGATGAAATGACCCCCCACCTTGAGCCTCATTTCATCAATATGTCGATGAAATGACCCTACGGTTACCTAGAGCCTCATTTTGTTGACATGTCGATGAAATGACCCTAGGGTCACCTTGAGCCTCATTTCATCGATATGTCAATGAAATGACCCTAGGGTTACCTAGAGCCTCATTTTGTCGACATATCGATGAAATGACCCTAGGGTCACCTTGAGCCTCATTTCATTGATATGTCGTTGAAACGCCCTGGGTTTTCCTTTAGCCTCACTTCATCGATATATCATTAGAACATTGAAATGGCCATAATAACAATCCGACATCATAACTTGACAGATATCATTAGAACAGTGCATCATATAGATTCATAGATTACACTACCATATTAGCAAGATCATAATAAGTTGTTTCTCGCTAATACATGAAATCACCATAAGTTGTTGCCAAAATAGACCTTAGCAATTACTAGTTTAGCCAGATCACATCATCAACAAGGTTTGGCATAGGATTTCAACATTAGTTCCCAGAAGCATAGAAATAGTCTTTCAGCCTGCTGGGTTGCTTTCTCTGTCTTGGTGGCAAGAATGGTGCTGCTGTGGCAGCTGCAGTTGTTGAACCTCCTTTAGTGGTTGCAACTGATGAAGCTCTCCTACTTGATGCAGCTAAAGAAGCTCTCCTGGCAGCAATTGAGCTGGCTGCCCTTGTTGTTGCACCTGTAGAGGTAGCCCCCCTTGGTGCTAGAGCTGTTGAAGAAGCTGCCCTTGGTGCTGTTGTGGCAGTTGATGCCCTTGGTGCTGCTGTGGCAGTTGATGCAGATCCACTTGGTGCTTCCCATGGTGCTCCACTTGTTGATCCCCTTGATGCTACTGGTGCCCTGCTTCCTTGTGTTCTACCCTCCTATGTCATGTTAGACTGCATCTAAGAATTGTAGCAAGTTAATGCATTCAACTGTAAGAAAACAAAATGAATGACAACTAGTACAAATCCGATGCTTGTTCTTTCTCATTGCTAAGCCTGGCTTTAGAGGCTTTTTGCATGGTGTGTATCTATGACCTACAAGCTGGCAGTTGCTGCATGTAATTGAAGCAATCCTAGATGTATCTTTGGGTGCTGGTGGCTCAAACTGGCTCCTTCTCCTCTTGGTTTACTGCTTGCCTGGCTTATCCTTGAACTCGGGAGGTTCTATATCTCTGGTGTTGGTCTTGGGCCATAGATCTTGTCCTGGTACAGGGATTATAATGGGGTTGTATGATTCCAGATACATGGGATTTTTGAAAAAGTCATGTACAAAGTCTTCGGGCCTCAGTTTGGCTTTGGTGATAGCTGATACTGCAAGATTGCATGGGACTGCAGTCATATCCCATTTCCTGCACCCACATGTCCTATGTTGTAGGTTAACTGAATAGGTTTTCTCATTGCTTGTCACTTGGTAGATATTTGGCCCAGCCATCAATGCTTGACAGTTCCTAGAATATTTCTTTGCTTCTTCAAGCAATTCATCATATGTTGGGCATATATCCCCCTTGGCTACCTCTGTCTTAGTCCTATTTCCATTCAACCTAACCATTAACTTAGTCCTGATTCCATCTACCATGGTCTTTATTGGTTTGCCCCTCACATCTAATATCATCTTGTTAAAGACCTCACTAATATTGTTGACAACTAGGCCAGTTTTGCAATTCAAGTCCATTGCAAATCTAGCCCAAGCATTTCTATGAACTTTGTTAAGTCAAGCCCAAGCAGCCTTACACTCTTTTTAAGAGCATCCATTGCAGCAAGATGGTCATATTCAATATAAGAGTAACTAGCCGTATCCATGTATTGCTTTAATTCTGACCCCCTAAAACCAGCAGTCTGAAAGTTTTGATAGATGTGTCTAAGGCAGTATCTATGTGGGCAATTGGGGAATACATTGTTTGCAGCTTTCAAAAGGACCTGTTTGGAGATGTAATCACAACTAACCAATGTAAATAATATGAACTACTAGTAAGCAATGTATATGATCAACAACTAAGCAATTATGAACTAAGTCATCACTTTCAAATACAACTAAACATGGGAATTGCCTTCTGTCTATCCGAGATTATGGTGTAATAACCAAATCTCCCTCTTTCTCCACCAATTGCTACCTTTAGTTCAGATAGAAACCAAGTCCAACTCTTTGTGTCTTCTTTGCCCACAACTGCAAAAGCAATGGGACATATTTTATTATTCCCATCCCTTCTTGTGGCAGCCAGGATTTGTTGGCCAGTAGACAGCTTGATGAACCATCCATCCACACCTGCAATGGCACATAATACAAGTTAGAAACAATGTATTCCAACAAGGCAAAGTAAACACAGTACATTATTGACCTATGAATGGTCTGCATCCATTCATAAATCCTTCCTTGCAATCATTCAAACAGATGAACAAACCATGGAACCATGGATTTATGCTTGGATTCTCTTTTAAGAACTTAGTAGTGACATGCACCTACTACCTGGATTTGTGTCCAACACAGCCTGCAAGTAATCCCTGATCCTGCTATACTTCCCCCTCTGATCTCCTTGCACCATCTTAATTGCTTTGTTCTTAGCCTTGTAGGCCATATGAGTGTTGATATCAACTCCATACTTGCTCTTCAGATTTTGTAATATTGTAGTTATTGATGTGTTCAAATCTGTTCTTATTGCTTCAAAGACCTGATGTGTGACCCACTTGGTAGTCACCTTGGTTCTCTCTGCTATAGCTGGACATGTGTGCACAAAATTTGGCTTTCTAATGCAAAATGTTCTCTCTTTTGCCAACACAGAAGCTGCAATGAAGAACGGCAATGTTCTTGTGTGCAAATAGCTATGATTATGTCATTGCAGTTCCTATGAAACTGATAGTTTCTATTTTCAGTTATGTGAAATGTGAGAAGTGCCCTTCTAAATTGGTAAACACTTTCAAAATGAAGCTTCTTAACAAACTGCATCTCTGGGCTCTCTCCATCCTCAGCATACCAGATTCTTGGTTTGGCTGTTTTGGCCCTACTCTTATTGCCAAGCAAAAAAGCTAGGGGTATTGCCCCATCATCCTCCTCCTCCTTCAAATCACCAGGATTTGGATCCTCATCAGATGATGGTACCCAAACATCCTCAAATTCTTGCTCCAAACTTGCATGTGATCTACTAGTTGGCCCCTTTCTTAATTTCAACTTCTTCCTCATTGATAAACTTGATCATAAACCCACAATTCATTGGATCTCGACAAACACACCGCAAAAAGAGTTACATCGAATAGATCTCCAAGAAGATCGAGGAGAACTTTGTATTGAGATTCAAAGGGAGAGAAGAAGCCATCTAGCTAATAACTATGGACCCGAAGGTCTATGGTAAACTACTCACAAATCATCGGAGAGGCCTTGGAGATGATGTACAAGCCCTCCATGGTCGATTCCCCCTCCGGCGGAGCGCCGACGAAGGCTCCAAGATGGGATCTCGCGGATACAGAAGGTTGCGGCGGTGGAAATAGTTTTTCGTGGTGCTCCTGGATGTTTTCAGGGTATGGAGGTATATATAGGCGAAGGAGGTAGGTCAAGGGAGCCACGAGGGGCCCACGAGGGTGGGGATGCGCCCACCCCCTAGGGCGCGCCCTCCCGCCTCGTGGCCGCCTCGGCTGCTTCTTGACATCCACTCCAAGTCTCCTGGATTGCGTTTGTTCCAAAAAGATCACTCCTGAAGGTTTCATTCTGTTTGGACTCCGTTTGATATTCTCTTCTTCGAAACACTGAAATGGGCAAAAAACAGCAATTCAGGCTCGGCCTCCGGTTAGTATGTTAGTCCCAAAAATGATATAAAAGTGTAAAGTAAAGCCCATAAACATCCAAACCGGGTAATATAATAGCATGGAACAATAAAAAATTATAGATACGTTGGAGAAGTATCAAGCATCCCCAAGCTTAATTCCTGCTCGTCCTTGAGTAGGTAAATGATAAAAATAGAATTTTTGATGTGGAATGATACCTAGCATATTTCTCAATGTAATCTTCATTGTTGTGGCATGAATGTTCAGATCCAAATGATTCAAAATAAAAGTTCATATTGACATAAGAAATAGTAATACTTCAAGCATACTAACTAAGCAATCATGTCTTCTCAAAATAACATGGCTAAAGAAAGTTCATCCCTACAAAATCATATAGTTAGGCTATGCTTCATTTTCATCACACAAAATACTCCCATCATGCACAACCCCGGTTTCAGCCAAGCAATTGGTTCATACTTTTTAACGCGCTTCAGCCTTTTTCAACTCTCACGCAATACATGAGCGTAAGCCATGGATATAGCGCTATGGGTGGAATAGAATATGATGATGGAGGTTGTGTGGAGAAGACAAAAAGGAGAAAGTCTCACATTGACGAGGCTAATCAACGGGCTATGGTGATGCCCATCAATTGATGTCAACATGAGGAGTAGGGATTGCCATGCAACGGATGCACTAAAGCTATAAATGTATGAAAGCTCAACAAAAGAAACTAAGTGGGTGTGCATCCAACTTGCTTGCTCACGAAGACCTAGGGCATTTTGAGGAAGCCGATCGTTGGAATATACAAGCCAAGTTCTATAATGAAAAATTCCCACTAGTATATGAAAGTGACAACATAAGAGACTCTCTATCATGAAGATCATGGTGCTACTTTGAAGCACAAGTGTGGAAAAGGATAGTAACATTGTCCCCCTTTTTTGGGCCTTTTTTCGGCCTTTCTCTTTTTTTGGCCTTTCCTTTTTTTATTTGGCCTTTCTTTTTTATAAGGGACAATGCTCTAATAATGATGATCATCACACTTCTATTTATTTACAACTCAAGAATTAAAACACGATACTAGAACAAGATATGACTCTATATGAATGCCTCCGGCGGTGTACCGGGATGGGCAATAAATCAAGTGTGACATGTATAAAAAATGATGCATGGTGGCATTGCCACAAATACGATGTCAACAACATGATCATGCAAGGCAATATGAGAATAATGATGCGTGTCATGATAAACAGAATGGTGGAAAGTTGCATGGCAATATATCTCAGAATGGCTATGAAAATGCTATAATAGGTAGGTATGGTGGCTGTTTTTAGGAAGATATAAGGAGGTTTATGTGCGATAGAGCGTATCGTATCATGGGGTTTGGATGCACCGGCGAAGTTTGCACCAACTCTCAAGGTGAGAAAGAGCAATGCACGGTACCGAAGAGGCTAGCAATGATGGAAGGGTAAGAGTGCGTATAATCCATGGACTCACATTAGTCATAAAAAAATCATATACTTATTGCAAAAGTATTATTAGCCCTTGAAGCAAAGTACTACTACGCATGCTCCTAGGGGGGAGGTTGGTAGGAGTTAACCATCGCGCGGCTCCGACCTCAACACATAAGGAAGGCAATCAAAAGAGCACCCCATGAAACAAATTTGTTACACAACTTTTACCATACGTGCATGCTATGGGACTTGCCAACATCAACACAAGTATTTCTCAATTTCATAATTACCCAACTAGCATGAATCTAATATTACCACCTTTCTATGATAGTTTTTATTAAACCCAACTTGGATGCCTATCATATTAGGACCAATTTTATAACCATAGTGAATACCATGCTGTTCTAAAAGACTCTCAAAATAATATAAGTGAAGCATGAGAGTTCAATAACTTCTACAAAATAAAACCACCGCCGTGCTCTAAAAAGATATAAGTGAAGCACTAGAGCAAGATTGTCTAGCTCAAAAGATATAAGTGAAGCACTAGAGTATTCTAATAAATTCCGAATCATGTGTGTCTCTCCCAAAAGGTGTGTACAGCAAGGATGATTGTGGTAAACTAAAAAGATAAGACTCATATCATACAAGACGCTCCAAGCAAAACACATATCATGTGGTGAATAATAATATAGCTCCAAGTAAAGTTACCGATGAACAAAGACGAAAGAGGGGATGCCATCCGGGGCATCCCCAAGCTTAGGCTCTTGGTTGTCCTTGAATATTACCTTGGGGTGCCTTGGGCATCCCCAAGCTTAGGCTCCTGCCTCTCCTTATTCCATAGTCCATCGAATCTTTACCCAAAACATGAAAACTTCACAGCACAAAACTCAACAGAAAACTCGTAAGCTCCGTTAGTATAAGAAAATAAAACCACAACTTAGGTACTGTTGTGAACTTATTATAAATTCATATTGGTGTAATATCTAGTGTATTCCAATTTATCTATGGTTCATACCCTCCGATACTACTCATAGATTCATCAAGATAAGCAAACAACACATAGAAAACAGAATCTGTCAAAAACAGAACAGTCTGTAGTAATCTGTAACTCTCGAATGCTTATGTAACTCCAAAAATTATACCACATTAGGAAAACCTGAGCAATTTGTGTACCAATCCAGATCTAAACGAATCATAACAAAAAAACGTTTAGCTGAATTATCAAAACTAATTTACTGGGCGCAAAAGTTTCTGATTTTCAGCAGGATCAACACAACTATCAACATAAGCTATCCTAAAGGTCTTACTTGGCACTTTATTGAAACAAAAGCTATAAAACATGATTAATACAGTAGCATAATCATGTGAACACTCAAAAACAGTAGGGTAAATATTGGGTTATCTCCCAACAAGCGCTTTTCTTTAATGCCTTTCTAGCTAGGCATGATGATGAC
Organism: Aegilops speltoides; assembly: GCA_021437245.1. Lineage (NCBI taxonomy): Eukaryota > Viridiplantae > Streptophyta > Magnoliopsida > Poales > Poaceae > Aegilops > Aegilops speltoides. The sequence continues at coordinate 104,569,894 of CM038147.1, forward strand.
AATGATGCTCACATAAAAGATAAGAATTGAAACATAATGGGAGCATCATGAAGCATATGACTAGCACATTTAATCCTAACCCACTTCCTATGCATAGGGATTTTGTGAGCAAACAACTTATGGGAACAAGAATCAACTAGCATAGGAAGGTAAAACAAGCATAGCTTCAAGATTTTCAACACATAGAGAGGAAACTTGATATTATTGCAATTCCTACAAGCATATGTTCCTCCCTCATAATAATTTTCAGTAGCATCATGAATGAATTCAACAATATAACCATCATATAAAGCATTCTTTTCATTCAGAATAGTGCGAGTATCATAAGAGACTTGAATACTATAAATTGTTTCCACATTAAAAGAGTAATGTTCAAAAAAGGGTAATCATAATCATGACAAGTTTTATAAATATAATCATCACTACTTTTTATAGCATAAGTTTCATCACAATAATCATCATAAGTAGCAACTTTGTTCTCATCACAATCAATTGAAACCTCTTCCAAAATAGTGGATTCATCACTAAATAAAGTCATGACCTCTCCAAATCCACTTTCATAAATATTGTAAGATTCAACATACTCCAAAATAGTGGGATCATTACTTCCTAAAGTTGGCACTCTTCCAAACCCACTTTCATCAATATAACCATCATAAATAGGAGGCATATTATCATTATAATAAATTTCCTCATCGAAACTTGGGAGGCTAAAAATATCATCTTCATTAAACATAGCATCCCCAAGCTCGGGACTTTTCATATCATAAGCATAATCACTATCATCATTAATAGTATGTATAGCACCAATAGTATAGCAATGGTCATCATCACAATGAGTAATAGGAGCAACATTGATACGTCCATTTTGCATCATGCTTTTATATCAATATTTATTGCATTATGGGATGTTATTACACACTATATCTCAATACTTATGGCTATTCTCTCTTATTTTACAAGGTTTACCATGAAGAGGGGAATGCCGGCAGCTGGAATTCTGGCTGGAAAAGGAGAAAACATTGGAAACCTATTCTGCACTGCTCCAAAAATCCTGAAACTCCACGAAACCTGTTTTTGGAATTAATAAGAATTATTGAGCGGAAGAAATACATCAGGGGGCCCACACCCTGACCAGGAGGGTGGGGGTGCGCCCACCCCTACTGGGCCCGCCCCTGTCTCCTGGGCCCCCTGGTGGCCTCCCGGTGTCCATCTTCTGCTATATGAAGGCTTTTACCCTGGAAAATATCGTGGGCAAGATAACGGGACGAAACTCCGCCGCCACGAGGCGAAACCTTGGCGGAACCAATATAGAGCTCCGGCAGAGCTGTTCTGCTGGGGGCACTTCCATCCGGGAGGGGGAAATCATCACCAACGATCCTCTCATCGGGAGGGGGTCAATCTCCATCAACATCTTCACCAGCACCATCTCCTCTCAAAACCCTAGTTCATCTCTTGTATCCAATCTTGTATCAAAACCACAAATTGGTAGCTGTGGGTTGCTAGTAGTATTGATTACTCCTTGTAGTTGATGCTAATTGGTTTACTTGGTGGAAGATCATATGTTCAGATCCTTAATGCATATTATTACTCCTCTGATTATGAACATGAATATGCTTTGTGAGTAGTTACGTTTGTTCCTGGGGACATGGGTGAAGTCTTGCTATTAGTAGTCATGTGAATTTGGTATTCGTTCGATATTTTGATGAGATGTGTGTTGTCTTTTCCTCTAGTGGTATTATGTGAACATCGACTACATGACACTTCACCATTATTTGGGCCTAGAGGAAGGCATGGGGAAGTAATAAGTAGATGATGGGTTGCTACAGTGATAGAAGCTGATTATGCGTTGCTTCGTTAGAGGCTGATTTGGATCCATATGTTTAATGATGTGGTTAGGTTTACCTTAATACTTCTTTTGTAGTTGTGGATGCTTGCAATAGGGGTTAATCATAAGTGGTATGCTTGTCCAAGTAAGGTCAGTACCCAAGCACCGGTCCACCCACATATCAAATTATCAAAGTACCGAACGTGAATCACATGAGCGTGATGAAAACTAGCTTGACGATAATTCACATGTGTTCTCGGGAGCTCCTTTCCATTATAAAAAATTGCCCAGGCTTATCCTTTGCTACAAAAGGATTGGGCCACCTTGCTGCACTTTATTTCCTTTATTTACTTGTTACTCGTTACAATTCATCTTATCACAAAACTATCTATTACCTGCAATTTCAGTGCTTGCAGAGAAAACCTTACTGAAAACCGCTTATCATTTCCTTCTGCTCCTCATTGGGTTTGACACTCTTACTTATCGAAAGGACTAGATAGAACCCCTAAACTTGTGGGTCATCAAGACTCTTTTCTGGCGCCGTTGCTGGGGAGTGTAGCGCTTTTGGTGAGTGGAACTTGGTAAGGAAACATTCATATAGTGTGCTGAAATTTTCTGTTACTTGTCACTATGGAAACTAATCCTTTGAGGGGCTTGTTCGGGGTATCTTCACCCCTACCATAAGAGCAAAGAGTTGCTCCTCAACCTACTAAACTTTTTGAAAATATTTACTTTGAGATTCCTTCGGGTATGATAGAGAAACTGCTAGCTAATCCATTTGCAGGAGATGGAACATTGCATCCCGATTTACACCTTAATTTTTGTGGATGAAGTTTGTGGATTATTTAAGCTTGCAGGTATTCCCGATAATGTTGTCAAAAGGAAGTTATTCCCTTTATCTTTGAAAGGAGATGCATTGACATGGTATAGGCTATGTGACGATACGAGATCTTGGAATTATAAGCGATTGAAGTTGGAATTTCACCAGAAGTTCTATCCTATGCATCTTGTTCATCATGATCGTAATTACATATATAATTTCTGGCCTCGCGAAGGAGAAAGCATCGCTCAAGCTTGGGGGAGGCTTAAGTCAATGTTATATTCATGCCCCAATCATGAGCTCTCTCGGGAAATGATTATTCAAAAAATTTATGCTCGTATTTCTCTTAATGATCGCAACCTGCTCGACACTTCCTGTGCTGGTTCTTATAGGCTGAAGACTATTGATTTCAAATGGGACTTATTGGAAAGAATTAAACGCAACTCTGAGATAGTAGCTTCTTTTTGTGAATATTTTGCTACTCACGTTGATCTCCCTAAAGAAAAGTGGTTTAAATATAATCCTCGCGTTGAAGTAAAAATAGTTGCACCTATTACAGTTGAAGAAAAGACTGTCTCTTATAGTGATCCTATTGTTCCTATTACTTATGTTGAGAAACCTCCTTTTCCTGTTAGGATAAAGGATCATGCTAAAACTTCGGCTGTTGTTCGTAAGAGTAATACTAGGACTTATACACCTCCTGAGAAAATCAAAGTTGAACCTAGTATTGCTATGGTTAAAGATCTCTTGGATGATGATTTAGATGGGCATGTTATCTATTTCTGTGGTGAGACTGCTAATATTGCTAGACCAGATATTAAGATACATACACCTGTCGTAGGCATGCCTGTTATTTCTGTTAAAATAGGAGATCATTGTTATCATGGCTTATGTGATGTGGGTGCTAGTGCTAGTGCGATACCTTATGATCTATATAAAGAAATTATGCATGACATTGCACCCGTTGAATTAGAAGACATTGATGTTACTATTAAGCTTGCTAATAGGGATACCATTAAACCAATTGGGATAGTTAGAGATGTTGAAGTCTTGTGTGGGAAGGTTAAATATCCTGCTGATTTTCTTGTTCTTGGTTCCCCACAAGATGATTTTTGCCCCATTATTTTTGGTAGACCCTTCTTGAATACAGCTAGTGCTAGGATTGATTGTGAAAAGGATACTGTTACAATTGGCTTAGAGGGTATGTCTCTTGAGTTTAATTTTGCTAAGTTTCGTAGACAACCTCGTGATAGAGAATCACCTAGTAAGGATGAGATTATTGGTCTTGCTTCCATTGCCGTGCCTCCTACTGATCCGTTAGAACAATATTTGCTAGACCATGAAAACGAAATGTTTATGAAGGAAAGAAGGAAATAAATGAAGTGTTCCTTAAACAGAACCTATCTTGAAACACAACCTTCCGTTGAAATTCTTAGGATCCCCTCCACCCAAGGGTGATCCGTGTTTGAACTCAAACCATTACCTGATAATCTTAAGTATGCTTATCTTGATGAAAAGAAAATATATCCTGTTATTATTAGTGCTGACCTTTCAGAGCAAGAAGAAGAAAGATTATTGAAAACTCTGAAGAAGCATCGCGCTGCTATTGGATATACTCTGGATGATCTTAAGGGCATTAGTCCCACGTTATGCCAACACAAAATTAATTTGGAGGCTGATGCTAAACCAGTTAGAGATCCTCAACGACGACTGAATCCCAAGATGAAAGAAGTGGTAAGAAAGGAGACACTAAAGCTCCTTGAGGCAGGTATAATTTATCCCGTTGCTGATAGTGATTGGGTAAGCCCTGTCCATTGTGTTCCTAAAAAGGGAGGTATTACTGTCATTCCTAATGATAAAGATGAATTGATCCCGCAAAGAATTATTACAGGTTATAGGATGGTAATTGATTTTTGGAAATTAAATAAAGCTACTAAGAAAGATCATTACCCTTTACCTTTTATTGATCAAATGCTAGAAAGACTATCCAAACACACACATTTCTGCTTTCTAGATGGTTATTATGGTTTCTCTCAAATACCTGTGTCAACGGGGGTCAATCAAAAACTACTTTTACTTGCCCTTTCGGTACTTTTGCTTATAGACATATGCCTTTTGGTTTATGTAATGCACCTGCTACCTTTCAACGATGTATGATGGCTATATTCTCTGATTTTTGTGAAAAGATTTGTGAGGTATTCATGGATGATTTCTCTGTTTATGGATCCTCTTTTGATGATTGCTTGAGCAACCTTGACCAAGTTTTGCAGAGATGCGAAGACACTAGTCTCGTCCTGAATTGGGAAAAGTGTCACTTTATTGTTAATGAAGGCATTGTCTTGGGACATAAGATTTCCGAGAGAGGTATTGAAGTTGACAAAGCCAAAGTTGATGCTGTTGAAAAGATGCCATGTTCCAAGGACATAAAAGGTATAAGAAGTTTCCTTGGTCATGCCGGTTTTTATAGGAGGTTCATTAAGGACTGTTCTAAAATCTCTAGGCCTCTAACTAATTTATTGCAAAAAGATATTCCTTTTGTTTTTGATGACGATTGTGTAGAAGCATTTGAAATACTTAAGAAGGCCTTGATCACTGCACCTATTGTCCCGCCACCTGATTGGAATTTACCCTTTGAAATTATGTGTGATGCTAGTGATTATGCTGTAGGTGCTGTTCTAGGGCAAAGAGTTGATAAGAAATTGAATGTTATCCAGTATGCTAGTAAGACTCTTGATACTGCCCAGAGAAATTATGCTACTACTGAAAAAGAGTTCTTAGTAGTTGTGTTTGCATGTGATAAATTTAGACCTTATATTGTTGATTCCAGAGTTACTATTCACACTGATCATGCTGCTATTAAATATCTTATGGAAAAGAAAGATTCTAAGCCTAGACTCATTAGATGGGTTCTCTTGCTCCAAGAATTTTATTAGCATATTATTGATAGAAAGGGAGCTGAGAACCCCATTGCAGACAACTTGTCTAGGTTAGAGAATGTTCTTGATGACCCACTGCCTATTGATGATAGCTTTCCTGATGAACAATTAGCGGTCGTTAATGCTTCTCGTACTGCTCCTTGGTATGCTGTTATGCTAATTACATTGTTGCTAAATTTATACCTCCTAGTTTCACATACCAGCAAAAGAAAAAGTTCTTTTATGATTTAAGACATTACTTTTGGGATGACCCACACCTTTATAAATAAGGAGTAGATGGTGTTATTATACGTTGTGTTCCTGAGCATGAACCAGAATAGATCCTATGCAAGTGTCACTTTGAATCTTATGGAGGACACCACGCTGGAGATAGAACTGCACACAAGGTACTGCAATCTGGTTTTTATTGGCCTACTCTCTTCAAAGATGCTCGTAAGTTTGTCTTATCTTGTGATGAATGCCAAAGAATTGGTAATATTAGCAGACGTCAAGAAATGCATATGAATTATTCTCTTGTTATTGAACCGTTTGATGTTTGGGGCTTTTATTATATGGGACCTTTTCCTGCCTCTAATGGTTATACACATATTTTAGTTGCTGTTGATTACGTTACTAAGTGGGTAGAAGCTATTCGAACTAGTAGTGCTGATCATAACACTTCTATTAAAATGCTTAAAGAAGTTATTTTTCCGAGGTTTGGAGTCCCTAGATATCTTATGACTGATGGTGGTTCACATTTTCTTCATGGTGCTTTCCGTAAGATGCTTGCTAAGTATGACGTTAATCATAGAATCACATCTCCGTACCACCCGCAGTCTAGTGGTCAAGTAGAGTTGAGCAATAGAGAGCTCAAATTAATTTTGCAAAAGACCGTGAATAGATCTAGAAAGAATTGGTCCAAAAAACTTGATGATGCATTATGGGCCTATAGAACTGCATACAAAAATCCTATGGGTATGTCTCCATATAAGATGGTTTATGGAAAAGCTTGTCATTTACCTCTAGAACTTGAACATAAAGCATATTGGGCTATCAAAGAGCTCAACTATGACTTCAAACTTGCCGGTGAGAAGAGGTTGTTTGACATTAGCTCACTCGAGGAATGGAGAACCCAAGCATATGAGAATGCCAAGTTATTCAAAGAAAAAGTCAAACGCTGGCATGATAAAAGGATACAAAAGCGTGAGTTTAATGTAGGTGATTATGTATTATTATTCAACTCTCGTTTAAGATTTTTTGCAGGAAAACTTCTCTCTAAATGGGAAGGCCCTACGTTATCGAGGAGGTCTATCGTTCTGGTGCCATAAAAATCAACAGCTTCGAAGGCACAAGTCCGAGGGTTGTAAACGGTCAAAGAATTAAACATTATATTTCAGGTAATCTGATTAATGTTGAAACTAATATTATTGAAACCGTAACCCCGGAGGAAAACATAAGGGACACTTTCCAGAATGTTCCAAACTCCAAAAAGGAATAGGTATGTGGTACGGTAAGTAAACTCACTCCAAAAAAACTCCAATGGCAATTTTTATCAGTTTTGGAATATTTAAGAATTTTAGGAAGAAAGAACTAGTCCGAGAGGGACACGAGGCCTCTACGAGAGTGGAGGGCACGCCCACTGACAGTGTCCTGGACTAGGGGGTACTCACCATGTCGTCTCCTGATCAGTTGGATTGGGCCGAGGACCCCCATGGCCGTATACTCATGGGCCAGTCTGGACAGCTGCCGCATACAAGGAAGATTCCACAAGACTTAGCGATCAAGACAAAGACCCCTCCCCCACCGGCGTATTCGGCTAGGACTCTTGTTATCTTAGGCCTCTGGAGCATTATATAAACCAGGGCCAAGCTAGTCGATAGACGAACAACAATCATACCATAGGCTAGCTTCTAGGGTTTAGCCTCTCTGATCTCGTGGTAGATCTACTCTTGTACTACCCATATCATCAATATTAATCAAGCAGGAGTAGGGTTTTACCTCCATCGAGAGGGCCCGAACCTGGGTAAAAATACCGTGTCCCTTGTCTCCTGTTACCATCCGCCTAGACGCACAGTTCGGGACCCCCTACCCGAGATCCGCCAGTTTTGACACCGACATTGGTGCTTTCATTGAGAGCCCCGCTGTGTGTTCGGCAAAAGGTCGATGGCTCGCCTGCAGATCAACTGCGACTTCGGCATCGTCGTCACCAGCTCGACCAAGGACTGCGACTGCGCCCTACCTCCGATCGTCATGTTCGGATGATGGCCTTCATCAACATCAACTCCGATCTCTATCAAGATCATGGAGGAATCATCCAGGAAGCCCGGGGGCTCAACGCCAACATTGCCCTTGGTCGACCGTGCTGTTTTTCTGGACATCGAACTTGTGTCCGCTGCCACCGCCTCCTCGATTGTTGTTTTAACGATTGCTTCGGTGGAATTGTGTAGAATTGAGTCTAAAACAGCCCTGGAAAATTTGTCGAGTTCCGATGGAGGAATCTCGGGCAATCTCTGATATACCGGAGCCGTATTGAATCTGGACGAGAATCTGGATGAGTTTAGGGCGTGGTGTCCACCTTCTAGCTCGGATGTCCTTTGGAAGATCCAACCGTTGATCGGCTGCGGAATTCCTATATCTACCACCCCTCAAAATTTCAGCTCGATCCGACCGTCCAAACTCCGGGAACCTTCCGATTAGTACATCACTTTTCGGATCTGTTTTCTGCGCGAAAACGAATCCGACCCAAGTTCGTCTTTTTTATGAAAGTGATTTCGGACATCATTTTTGAAGGAAGTTTTGTATGGAGTATTGTGTTTTGTTCCCAAACACATCCCACTAACTTTAAAATCTTTTGAACATGATCTTCAACATCATGCTGGTGTCAAACCAGTCCGGCAATATTGCTCCACGGCCGCCGACCAGCGCTAAACACGTCGTCACTTTGTTGAGCCGAGCTCAACTTCTTCGGATCATCATCTCGGCAAGCCGAACAAGAGTTCGGCATCGTGAAGGATAAATCTTCACCAACATCGTCGCCCCACGGATTACACGGAGCGGATACACCGGCATCGCCGCACGGTCACTTCATCTAGCCGGCATTGACCACGTCACGACCTGCATCGGCAGGGCCGCACTGTTGCTTCTTCAAGCCGGTGTCCATCACGCCGATCTACTTCCACTCATTGGCTAACATCGAGGCTTCGACGTCTCGGCCGGACCGGGGGCTTCGCCATCTCATCATCAACCTACTCCGGTGACTTTGGCCTCACCGGCCGACCAGCTTCGTCACGATTAGCTGGACCGAAGGCTTTGCCTCGGCAAGCCAACCTTTGCCGGCATTGCCATGCCGTCGCTCTATCGCCCATCAGGCAATGGGTGTGCGGATCGAGTCCCAATTTTGGGAATCACCTTTCTTCGGATTGGTACAACAAATAAACCAGGTGCTATTAATCCTAGTATTTTTTGCTTGTTTGGGTTCATTTTTCCCAAGAAATTATTACTCTGGTTTGTCCATCATATGTACACAGGTCTATCAAATGGTGGCCGCATTAACGATGATCGCACGGTGGTTCGGTCAGTTTCCGTACATAGTCCGGCGAACAGCGCTTCCGGAACTCGGGCCGACCTATGAATTCAGGCTTTGTCACGCCTTTACGCAACCACCGCGCCTGCGCCGACATTGACTTCGGCGCCAGGCCATATTTCTTTATTACTCACTTTGCATAAATTATTTATTATGCAATGATTTATTATTATTACTATTATCTCCGGTTTGCACTATCTTTTGTGCACAGGAAAATGATCCAGCCGAACTATATCCTTTGGCGTCACCTCGGCTGGACGGGGGGCTTTGTCAACACTTCATTACCCCATGCCGGGGACTTCGGCATCACTCTGCCGGCCTGTATTGCCCGTGCTATGTCACCACTTCGGAGTGCCGAGCTCTTTGCTCTGCCACCTCGGGACCAGCTTGGGGGATGGAACCTCGTCCCGCATCAAGCTCGGACCACGTCATCAATACTGAACACATTAATCAGCTAAGTTGCCTTCATGCTCAAAGTTTTAATTTTTAACTTGCGTTCGGTTCGACCACGCATTATACTTTTTTGGAAAAAAGTTGCTTGTAAATTTTTTTTTCTTGTCCAAACTTCGTTTGTGACACACAAATTCAAATACCCCGTTCACTTGGGGGCTTCCTTCATGAAGCTTTTTCCTCTTGCATATGATTATACTTGTACGGCTTCGTTCCTTGTTCGTGTATTACGCCACAATATGCACCATATTGACTTAAGCGATTTGCAAGCTGGGTTGCCAGGCTCCTGTGCTTACCCCTACGTTCCCGATTGTTCGGCTAGGGAGTAAAGGGAGCACCTCTGCGATTGTCATGACCAGGTCCTCCGAGCTCTGACCTCAGACTGGGTGAAGCCGAAAGCTAGCGCTCTTATTGTTTTCAATCATGGTCGGCACACAACGGAACTCATGAGTACAAAAAATCTATTGCACAAGTCTCATAGTAATAATGAGCACCGAAGAAAGGTATCGGTGGGGGTACTATTTTCTTCGAAGATGCTTCTTACACTTTGTTAGTAATATAGCATAAGTTCCTTGAGCGCGCTTTGTCTGTTACAGCCTTATGGCCTGATTGCCTGGTTATCGAAAACACCGTCGATATTCTCGATAGGTGGAGTACATAACACTTTTCGGCCCTTGCTGAAGAGGGAGAAGCCGACAGTCGGTTAAGACGCGTATAAAGTTCGGGTGAACATAGACATGATATAAGTACTTCGGTACATACAATCATTCTTTTACCCAAGTCACTTGGGGGCTCTTAAGTTTATTTGAGCCGTTTTATAATAAGTGTTTTTCTTCTTAGTCGTTGCAAAGTTATTATTATTATTACTATTTATGACTCCTTTTTTCGACGCGAGTGTGCGGTCAATAGCCGGGGCGCCTAATTTCTCTCTCAAAGCCACTAAAGTTTGCTAAACTGGCCTAACGAGAAGTTCTCCGCCTTCGGGATAGGAGGTTGACGCCATAGGCTGACCCGCTTGAAATCTCGAGATAGGATGTGTCATATTAAAGCACAACACACTTTTTTTTTCCAATTTTCGATTTGGCACCGAACACTTGATCTAGTTCGGACATTAAACTTTTGAATAAGTTTTTTGGCTTTTCGAGCCAATGGCACTTTTAAACTATTTATGCGTTTCCTGCATTAGTCTCGCAGTGCAACGCCGGACACCTTTAGGGATTCGGCAAAAACATTCTCGGATATTGCTATATATGCATTGGTTTCGATTTGTGTCTTCGGTCAATAGTTGGGTTGCCCGGCTCCTGTGTTTGCCGCCTACGTTCCGCTTTGTTTGGCTAGGTGTGCCAAAGGAGAACCACTGCGATTGTGCTTCCAGCTCACATGGTCAAGCACCTTAGTGGAGAAAGCCGAAAACTGACTATCACAATAGGCGTAAACTGGTCAGCGATCCGATGACTATATTAAATGACGGGCCGTTCATAACATTGGCCAAAGTGTTTATGGCTTGACCTTGACTGTCGCCGAACACTACCGGGGGCTAGTAATTGGCCTCCCATACTAAATCCTCAATATTTTGCTCTTCCATTAGAGCTGAGGTTTCGTGGTCATGCTTAGCATGACAACCCAAAGAAAGGAACCGATAGCGGGCCTATTTTCTTTGGAAGACATTTGCTATGTTAAACAGTAATATAATATATCTCTCTTGTACCTTTGTTTATAAAACCGTATGGCCAGATTGCCTTGTTTGTCGTAAATCTTTGCCCTCATAAAGGCTTTATAAAGTAGGACAACACTCCTCGGCTACTGGCCGAGGAGGTTGAAGCCGATGGTCGGTCAACAAAGTTTCGTACAATGCGGATCCGAGCATTAATGACATAAAGTACTTGGATACATAGAGTCATTACACATAATTTGTGATTTTACTAGGGATATCGATCCTTAATTCGGCCACCCATGCCCGCGTTAAGGCTCGGGGGATACTGGGCTTTGGGCTTATTATTTACAAATATTAAAGGGGCACATCGATCCTCTGATCTGGTGTTGCCACCCGACCAGTGTCTCGGGGGCTACTGCATTGCCTGCCCAATGCAAAAAAAATTAAGTGTAATACAGTCTCCAAGGAGATTTTGATCCTCAGGTTGGTCGGCCGCACCCAACCTGAGTCTTGAGGACTGAGCACGCCGCTTTTTGTGTCCCGAAGTATTCTGCCGAGATAGGACTGGATCCTCAGACCGATTTTACAAATCAACTTGAGTCTCAGTGGCTACGGGGATCAGCGGTCTTATGTCATCCTTCATGTGCATCTCGGGTTTTAGACCGATACCCACCTTGAGGGCTACTGACTATGTACCTCGGCAGAGAATAAATTGCACCAATCAAAAATATTGACAAAAATCGGCCCACATTCGGGGTGGTGCACCACCTCGGAAGTAGTCCGGCATAAAGCTCGGGCGCTAGTGGCTGGCTCCATAGAGGGCATTTCTGGCATTAAGCTCGGCTAAACTCCTTCAAACTTCTTTGAACCAAGGTGATTTACGACACCTTGGATATAGTCCGGCGTCGGAGCTTGGACACAGTCCGGCGTTGGAGCTCGGATACATTTCGGCGTTGGAGCTCGAAAGCAGTCCGGCATTGGTGCTCGGCTGCAAAAGATACCTCGAATGCAGTCCGGCATTAGAGCTCGGATGCAAGAGGGCACTGCCTCCCAGGAACAACTACAAACCCGAGGTGTGGCATAAAAATAACAAGGCATTGATAAAGGCCGGAAACTTAAGGGGGCTCCTCGGATACCCGATGTATAAACTTGTTGAATGCATTTCGGCGATACTTAAGATTGAAGATGAGAAGATTTGTTGAACCAGTTTTCAAGACCGGCAACCGAAGATGAAGAATAGTTCGGAAGAATCGAGGAGCGTCCCTAACTTGAAGACCGGTTCAGGGGGCTACTGATGGTGTCCTGGACTAGGGGGTACTCACCACGTCGTCTCCCGATCAGTTGGATTGGGCCGAGGACCCCCATGGTCGTATACTCATGGGCGATCCGGACATTGCCGCATACAAGTAAGATTCCACAAGACTTGGCGATCAAGACAAGGACCCCTCCCCCACCGGCGTATTCGGCTAGGACTCTTGTTATCTTAGGCCTCTGGTGCATTATATAAACCAGGGCCAAGCTAGTCGATAGACGAACAACAATCATACCATAGGCTATCTTCTAGGGTTTAGCCTCTCTGGTCTCGTGGTAGATCTACTCTTGTACTACCCATATCATCAATATTAATCAAGAAGGAGTAGGGTTTTACCTCCATCGAGAGGGCCCGAACCTGGGTAAAAACATCGTGTCCCTTGTCTGCTGTTACCATCCGCCTAGACGCACAGTTCGGGACCCCCTACCCGAGATCCGCCGGCTTTGACACTGACACCCACCCTTACTGGGCGCGCCCCCTGTCTCGTGGACACCTCCGTTTTTTTGCATATTACGTATTTTGGTCGGTAAAAATTCATTATATAAACTCCCGAAGGTATTGACCACCGTATCACGCAAATATCCTTTGTTTTCGTTTCGAGTTGTTCCTGTTGCAGATTAAAAGCAAGATGTCTTCTCAAGAGTAAGTCGGGGAGAGTCGGGTGTCTCACCCAACACCAGGTCCGGGAGCAAATAGCGATGCTTATCACTTTGGACCATCAACGGAGGATGAGATGGAGGCTGATTTGAAAAGGATAGATGCCATGGAGGAAGATCAAGAAGTTACCTCTCGTCTCCAAGTAGAATTCATGATGGGGGAACTACCTAGCTCGGCTATTCCAACTTCGGTCATCCCTTCCAACTTTAGATTTCTTTCTTATGAAAATATGAATAAGAGCTTCACTTGTTCTCAAGAAGCTATGCAACATCCTTGGGTAAAGGGAGCTTTGGCCGTTACGGGCAAGCTCCGTAAGGAAATTATGGACCTCAAACAACAAGTCAATAAGCTCGAGGAGGAGAACCGTATCTTGAGGGGCATCATCGCCAAGAAGATCATAACACCAACCGTGAAGAAGGAGACATAATCACATGTGTATGGGCACTCCCCTTGGCAACTGCCAAACTTGGGGGAGATGCCCCGTTATCGTATCACCATCACACTCCTATCTTTACCGTTTTATTTAGTTCGATCCTTTTAGTAGTATCTTGATCTAGTAGATTGAAGTTTTGGTATCAATTAGTTTTGAGTTTTGCTTTGTGATCTCTTTGTGTAATCGAGTCCGTGAGCTATCTATAATAAAGATTAGTGTTGAGTCAAGGGCTTTGCTATGTTGCTATGATCTTGAGAAAGTAGAAAGGATAAAAGAGTTCATATTGATCTTATGGTTAGTGATGACTTCACACATAGAAAGTATGAGGCATAAAAGTTGTTGAGAGTTGATAAATGTAGTTTTGGTCATCGTTGCAATTAATAGGAAGTGATAAGGAAAGAGAGGTTCACATACAAATATATTATCTTGGACATCTTTTATGATTGGGAGCACTCATTAAGTATGCCATGCTAAAAGAGTTGACGTTGGACAAGGAAGACAACGTAATGGTTTATGTTTTCGCACATCTCAGTTAAAGTATATTGTCATTGACCTTCCAAACATGTTGAGCTTGCCTTTTCCCCTCATGCTAGCCAAATTCCTTGCACCAAGTAGAGATACTACTTGTGCTTCCAAATATCCTTAAACCCAGTTTTGCCATGAGAGTCCACCATACCTACCTATGGATTGAGTAAGATCCTTCAAGTAAGTTGTCATGTTGCAGGCAATAAAAATTGCTATCTAATTATGTATGACTTATTAGTGCAAAGAAAATAAGCTTTATACGATCTTGTTGTTGAAGTAATAAAAGCGATGGACTGCATAAAAAAGGTCCACATACAAGGGGCAATATAAAGTGACGTTCTTTTGCATTAAGATTTTGTGCATCCAACCCTAAACGCACGTGACAACCTCTGCTTCCCTCTGCGAAGGGCCTATCTTTTACTTTATGTTTTTTACTTTATGCTTGAGTCAAGGTGATCCTCACCTTTGCCTTTTTCATTTTATCCTTTGGCAAGCTCCTCATGTTTGAAAGATCATGATATATATATATATATATATATATATATATATATATATATATATATATATATATAGACACACACACACACAATTGGATGAAAGTTAGCATGGATTATTATTGTTGACATCACCTAAAGGTGAATACGTTGGGAGGCAACACAACAAGCCCCTATTATTATTATGGGCTGTTATTACACATTATATCTATTTACTTATGGCTATTCTCTCTTATTTTACAAGGTTTACCATGAAGAGGGGAATCTTGGCAATTGGAATTCAGGTGGAAAAGGAGCAAAGATTGAAACCTATTTTGCCTTGCTCCAAAAATCCTGAAACTCCACGAAACCTGTTTTTGGAATTAATAAGAATTATTGAGCGGAAGAAATACATCAGGGGGCCCACACCACAGCGGGGGTGGGCGCGTCCACCCCTACTAGGCGTGCCTGTCTCCTGGGCCCCTGGTAGCCCCGGTGTCCATCTTACGCTATATGAAGGCTTTTACCAGGAAAAATCACGCGGCTTACGGGACGAAACTCTGCCGCCACGAGGCGGAACCTTGGCGGAACCAGTCTAGAGCTCCGGCAGAGCTGTTCTGCCGGGGACTCTTCCCTCCGAGAGGGGGAAATCATCACCAACGTCATCACCAATGATCCTCTCATTGGGAGGGCTCCATCAACATCTTCACCAGCACCATCTTAACCAGGACACTACAGGAATCTGGTACTTTGCCATCAGCCACGGCGGACGGCAAAGGCACGGATGGCGGACGGCAAAGGTCTTTGCCGTCTGCCGTGGACGGCAAAGACAGGGTCGGCAAAGGCCTTCTTTGCCATCTGTTTTTTGCAGCGGACGGCAAAGAGGCCTTTTGCGTCGATGGCGACAACAAAAGGCATGGCTCTTTGCCATCTGCTGGCAGACGACAAAGGGCATGGCTCTTTGCCATCTACCGACGGACGGCAAAGGGAATGGCTCTTTGCCATCTGCTAGCAGACGGCAAAGGCTGCAAGCTCTTTGCCATCTGTTGGCATATGGCAAAGAGACCAAATAGGCATTAATTCTGTTTCGTCTTATATCAATTCATTTTCACAAAAAATCAAACACAGATATATATCCATCGTGAACACATATATAGCATATCCAACACATATTACCAATAGTCATGAACACATATATATCCAACACATATCCAACACATGTTACCAATAGTCATGAACACATATATATCCAACACATATCCAACACATATTACAAGGAATGACCTAAAACTAAATATCTATTTTCCTAAAAACTATCTTATTACTAAGATCTTCTCTGGATCTTCTTCTTTTCTTCCAACCTGCATAACAAAAACACTAAGAAAGAGAGAATGTGTTAGGAGTAGAATGTAGCATTTCACTTGGTGAAATGCATTGTTGTAGGAGCCAGTACTTGAGATCAAGATAATCTTAGTTAAGATCCTGATTTTCAAAGTGATCTTAATTAGAAAGCCAAATAGAGTAAACCAATACCAAAGAGCCAAAGGAGAGAACCAGCCAAGGACCCAATCAAGAAGCCACCACAATTAGTAGTAAGTTAAATGCCAACACAAAGACCACTATCAGTACTAGCTCCAGGAATTAAGCCAACTAAAAAAATAGTGATTAAAGCCAAGGACTAGACTTCATTCAGGCCACCCGTGAGGACAGCACAAACACACACACACACACACACACACACACACACACAGCTTAGTCACACCATTTAGGCCAGTATAAATAGGGCAGCCAATAGTAGAGTAGGTTCTGTTAGACACTTGGTGTCCAAAACATCAAACAGGACTGGGCCCAAAACCATATCTGTGAGATAGTGTGAAGCAGCTAGGAGGAGCAGGCTGTCCACAAGAAGCAGGTTTACCAGAATCCACAAGACCAAGCTACAGAAGACCTCAAGGTATACTTGAGGGATTATGTGCTCAGACAGCCTGGAAGTGCCAGGGCTAGTTCATCACAGCACAGGGATAGCCACATGTAAATTAAGCCTAAGAGAGGGGGGCTCAGACCAGCATCACTGCCCAAATCAGATGTAGTATCTGTCTTATCAGTAGAAAACTAGGAAAGTAACAGCCAAAACCAAGTATAGCATCTGTTCATAGGCTATTAGAAAGAGACCAATAGGAATAGCCAAACCAAGTGGTATCTGTTCATATCAGTATTAGAAGTAAAACAACTAAGAACAAGTGAGTATCTGTTCACGAGTAAAGTAACTATAGTATAGAAGAAATAGCAGGGTAGCACCCCAAATGATTATCTGCTTGTTTAGAACTTGAGTGGATGGGGAGCTTGCTTACCCACCCATCGGTTGAGAAGGAAGTTGATCTCCTGCACTCACACATGCAGCAACCAAAAGAGAAACCCCAGGTTCAGTTAAGCAGGCAGCTAGCGTCCCTGAGGCTGTCCCTCCTGCAGGATTACAAGAGAAGAGAGGGAGCTTCACCTGTTACTACTTCTGACATCACATTGCATACTTCTAAAAAATACGACAACAAGTACATATTCAGTCTAGAGTACATATTTTTTTACTTTGAGCAACCAATGTGAATATTAGGTGCAGAGTAATTTAGCTTAACAGATCCGATAAACATGGGAAGAATCTGTGAACTGCACACCACATATTTTCGGGGCTTGCATATGAAATTTGCACAAGGCTTTGGCTGCTCACACTGGTGGCAATGCATGGCTGCTCACACTGATGGCAAGGCATGGCTGCCCACACTGAGACATCTATGTGCCTTTTTGATTTGCAAACTTATCCTAAATGTGAGGCTTTTGTTCTCTGTATGCTCTCTGTACACAGTTAAATATGAGTTGAGGATGTCGTGGCTGTGGTGGGTTGCCGAACAGGCCCCAAGTAACTAGATCACTTTGATTTGCAAGAATTAAGTTCTGAGAAGTAAAACATTAGTATAAAAGCTAACGAAATAGATGTCAACTAATGTATTCTGTTTCAAAAATTCTAAAACATTACTAAGGAATGAAGTTCTGTAGCAGCATTCTAAAAATCTCATCCTTGTGACAAAACATAGAAGCTTGATACAGAACTTTTTCAACTACACAGAAAACAAAATCAACATCTATGAACTAACAAAATTGTAACATCAAAACAAGAAAAGATAAACACACTGAATAAGGGACAAAGCAACGGATATGGCAACTGACATGTATATTTACTAGAAAATTTTCAGACTTTCAGTGTGTATATATCTATAGCAATATTACTATGGCTGATTATAAATGATAAATTTTGACACTTCCAAGTACAATTTTTTTGCTGCTACACACTGGCATTAAAGACAATAGCCAAGAACTTAAAATGTCATCAAAGGCCACTAGCATGTGAGCGCCTATGGAGTTCACAACAATTAGAATCCACAATTTGATTCAGATTTATGAGTATGCACGTTTGATTCAGATTTATGCAAGGGGAAACAAATGGAGAGAAGGGAGGACGGAAGGGGATGCTCACGGGGAGGTTGGCGGAGGGCTCCTGCGAGGACAGTGGCGCGTTGCTCAGCCTCGCCGCCGTCGGGCCCAAATGCCTCGGCCATGGAGACCTGCGCGAGCTCCTCCTGTAGCGCGTATGCTATGACGTCATCATTCTCCACCGCGTCGACCCTGACCTCGGAGGCAGCGGGGGTGGCTGCGGCCATCTCGTAGCCGTCGAGAATGGCGCGTGTGCGCTGGGGCTGTGGCGGCGTCTGCCATGGCGACCTACAGCAAAGGGACGGATCGGAAGGGAAGGCAAGGTGAGGAGGAGAGGGTGGACCCGAGCAAGGAAGGAGGGGAAGGGCCTACCTGGGCAACGCCGGTGACGGATTCAGCAAGCTCCGGTCTCGCCATCGCCGATTGTGGTGGATTCCGGCAAGAACACGGGAGGCGCCCGAAACCCTAGCCGCGGGCAAGGGTGCAGGCCTTGAGGCACGGATCTGGACGGAGGGGAGGGAGGGGCCGAGCTTGGGGGAGTTATGCGCGCGGCCGGTGCTCGCCGGAACCGGCCGGCATGGGTGGTGGCGACGGCGAGGAGATCATGGGGAGAGGAGCCGGGGTGGGGTGGACCGAGTGGTGGGGGTGAGTTGTTCGTGAGAGAGTTTTTTTGGGGACGAGAGAGAGAGACAGAGTTGTGGGATGGGAGTGGATCGGGCCGGTGTGGTGGGGCTGGGGAGAGAGAGAGGGGGTGGCTACCATGGGGCACCTGATAAGGCCATGCCAGTTATTCGGAATATTAATTCAACTATGGGAAGTGTTTAGGAACGGCGCACCGGCCGAACCGTTCCGCCGGTCCCACGCTCGCCCTCGTCCCGATCCCCTTCTTCCTCCTCCCGATCCCCTTCTTCCTTTTCCTCTTTCCTCGCGTCGTGCCGCCTCTCTCTCCCCACCCCTTCCTCGTCCCTTCCTCACGCCCATGCACGGTCGAGCAGCTCGCTCTCACTCCGCTCGGGCTCGCCGCGACCATCCCATCTCGCCGGCGGCCGAGGGCGGTGACAACGGAGATCTTTGCACGGTGCTCTGAGGTGCTACCACAGCGGCGCCTCCTCGCATGCATCGGACTCGCCTACCTCGCGGACGCTGCCACGCCAGAGCTGCAACCGGCAATGGCGGACTACCCTCACGGCGAATTTTTGCTTTGGACCGGTTGTAGCGAATTCAATCGCCGGTGGTAGCAAAAATCTACTACGGTTGCAAAAAGCGGCGTCGTCGAGTTGTTGGCGATGGTTTCGCGAATCTTCTGACCCACGTACCACAAAGCTACAACCGATTCGACAAAAAGCTACAACCACGTTCATCGAGCGCAACTCGAGTTCGCGGAGTTTTGTAGCCACTATGATCAACGATATTTGCTACAAGCGGTGTTGTTTTTTTGCTACAACCGGTGTCTCATTTTGCGGCATTGCCATAGCCGTCGTCGAAATTTTGCTACAATCTTTGTCACGTCGTCTACAACCGACACTTCAAATTGCTACAACCGGCACACAAGAATGCTACCACCGCGTGAAAAAGCTCCAACTAGAGATACACGGAGGCGAGGCGCCATGGAGGCTGCAATCGGCTTTGAGAAAGGTACTGTTGTTGATGGGAAAAGCTCCAATCGACAAACAAAATGCTTCAACGGAAGCTATGGTGGGAGGACGAAAGCGCAACCGGCTATGGAAAAGCTACAACCGATATTTGCGAAGCTTCCACCATGTACGATGATGACCATGGCGAGTTTTCGACTCGACACGCCGCGTGAAGCAACTAATGTTGCCGGCGACCATGACGGCGGCAATCGAGGGGCCCGATGGCGTCGACCACCGGTGACTGCGACGAGGCGATAGCCTCGTGGCTATGGAGGCAAGAGCTGCGGGGAGGGTGGGTTTCTTTGTGTCGCGGTGTAGTAACACATCAACGGCGGCCGGAGCGAAGCGGCCGGGCGGCGGCGGCGGCCGCGGGCGGCGGCGGCAGCGGCGGCGGCAGCGATCGAGCAGCGGCCGAGCGAGCGGCAGCGGCCGGGTGGCGCATGGCGAATCGAAGTGGGGAAGGGAAAAAACGATGGCGTGGGAGGCGTGATCGAACGGCTCTAATCCCACGCATCGGATGGCTGGGGCTAGACCGGCCGAACTGCTCGGCCGGTGCGCCGGCGCCTAACAGTCGCCTTCAACTATTGATCAAGTTGCAAGTTATGTTTCAGTTATGCCAAACCTAAAGATTGATGATAAACAGTATGAAGTTGAGGAAGAGCTGATTAACGTGACATTCACGTGTGCATGTCTACAAGGATTGCCCGCCATCTATTTTACATGGGAATCAAGGGAAGATAGAGTCGGTGACCGTGCCATGGACCAAAGTAACTTAAAAACGGATATGTTTTCATTGAGCCAAGTACACATGCATGCAATCCAAAGTGTACGTACATACAAGGAAAGAAAAGCTTTGCAGCAAAACCGTACATGTGCTAGTGCATGTGGAAATAAAATATGTTATTCCTTCATGTTTCCACGTCCACCAGAGAATAGATACAGTCGGGATTACGGTGCCTTGGCAGTTTCTTTCCTTGTGCGCTACTGGATGGGGACCTCCTCGCGTTACCACGTACCCAGGTGCATCCAAAGAGTAACGAGAGTTTAAGTCGGGCCTGTAGTTTAATTAGACAGTTGAGATTGTTCCGCAACTCCGCCGGCGAGTCCGGTCCGAGGTTGCGGAGCGAGAGCGAGCGTCGTAGAGGAAGTAGTCGTACACGCGAAAGTAAATGACACAGAGGGATATGGAGGAGACCAGCTTTATTAATCAATGATCATGTGTTACAATGATGGACTCCTCGTTTCTTTATATAGGGACCAGGGGGTCAAGGGATAAGTACCCACTTAACGTAACGTGGGGGAAACGGGAGGGGCTACCCCGTGCGATACGCACGAGTAGCTGCCATCCCGAAGACCGGTTTCCCAACACTCCCCTTGGGTAATTATCCGTATATCCATGCCTCAAAACTCCGAAAAACCCGGTGGGAAAAATATGGAGAAAAGAGCGCATAGTATACGTTGTTGTATTGCACGAATTGCCTCGTCAAAAACCTCACGTGAGAAACATCAGGAAAACTCACTCAAGGGAAAAAGAGTACAATCCACTCAACCATCAAGTTGAGTACTCGATCATCGGGATTGAGATTTTAGCGACGAGTTTGTGAAGTTTCTCCCCCTGAACCTTGCATCTCTCTAAGTCTCATCATACCGATTCCACGCACACACCTCTCTAAGGTTGATGCGGTAATGATTTAGTGAACATATCGACAAGATTGTCACAAGACTTAGTATGCAAAACTTTCACCTCATTCAACTACTGCAGCTCATGTGCATAGAAGAACTTGGGACTAATATGCTTAGTGAGGTTACTCTTCACATAACCCATCCGCACTTGTGCAACACAAGCAACATTATCTTCATAGATAATGGTAGGGGTTTGTCTGGTGTTCAGCCCACATGTCTGCTGAATGTGGCTGATCATCCATGACGATACACACTCTTTCGGCGCTTGAATAGTGCCATGATTTCAGTGGTTTGTGGAAGTCGACACAAGTGTTTGCTTGGGCGATTTCGAGAAAACGCAGTTCCACCACAAAGGAAAACATATCGATCTGCGATTTGCAATCATGCGGGTCCGATAGGTACCCGGCATCGGCATAACCTATAATAGATAGGTCTTGATTCCTTTTATAAAATAGGCCAAGATCTTTGGTCCCTTGCAGTACCGAAGGCGTCCTTGACACCTTTCCAATGTCTTTTGGTAGGTTCGAATCGTACCTACATAAGCAAACCGGCGGCGAACGCAATGTACGGCCGTGTACAGTTCACGAGATACATGAGTCATAATCGCACTCGGGTAAGAAAATTCTGGTCCCGAGTTTCCTCCCCTCTTCCTTTAGCTGAGCGGGTCCTTGTGCGGTGTAAAGACCTCCCGACCATCGGGGTCTTAGAAGGATATGCCTTATCAAAACCAAATCTTTCCAACACCTTACGGTGTAGGCCGATTGGTGCACTAGAATCCCATCGGGGAATGTTCAAGTTGCGAGACCTAGACGAACTTGGTTTTACCCAAATCCTTCATCTCGAATTCCGACATCGGTAGGAACTCGCTTCCTCAATATCCTCGGTGTACCGATTATGTTTAAATCGTTCACGTACACCGAGATTATCTGAGAATCCATCTTGGGATCGCCAGTATAAAAACACATGGGCAATCTTTATTGCTCGTGTAGCCCTTCTCATGAAGGAAATCACTTAGCGATTGTACCACATTCTACGGGATATGCGAGTCCGTACAATGCCTTTTGAAGTTGGACCTTTGATAGACCCTGTTTGCTCTATCATGGTTGAACAGGGATACCTTCGGAACCTTCATGTATATGTTGAATCCAAGTTACCATACAGTAAGCAGTGACAACATCCATTAGTTTCATTTTCAAGCCCATGTTTACGCCATCGAGATCAAGTATCTAAAGGTAACTCCATCCATGACCGGGAATAAGTCTCCTCAAAGTCGACACACAGTGGTTGAGTGAACCCTTGAGCGACGAGCCTTGCTTTGTACCGTACTACCTTATTATTTTCATCTCTCTTTGAACAAAAACCCATCTATGGCCAACAGGCGAATGTGGGAGGAGTTCGACAAACTGAATCGAACACCTTTCTTTTGTTGAGAGATAATAATTCGGCGATAATTACTGCTGCCAATCTTTCCAATCGACCTTTTCTTGCAATCGTGGCGTGTTAGGCTCGGGTCAAGATCTATGATTGAGGCAATTTTGTAGCAAAGTTGATGTCGACAATCACTTGTTGCTCGGTTCGGGGACTCCCAGTATAAATATAATTTATGGCCATTTCGTCATGGGCGCATCCGCGCAAACACTTGCTCTACCAAATTTCCCATTATGGGAGCAAGGTCCTTTAGATTTCACGCGCCGATGTGTGCGCTCACATCTCCGCTGGGTGTTTCCCCTATGGGAAAGTTTAAGTCCGAATTTCGTGCCTTTGAATTTTCCGTACTTGTGCAAGGTCTCGACTGGCTCCCGTTTCAATTTGGGGTACTTTAGCGACAGGCTGCGATAAATCTCTCTTATCCTTTTTCGTCAGGCGTCCCCGAGTACTTGGGATTTGAGAAGCCGGATTTCTCGTCCTTTTAGGCCTTTGGACGGGAGCGGGTACACCATCATTTTTCTTTGGTATTTCAACCCTTTCCGGTGCATTGCGCGCGTGCACATGCGATTTTGTCACAGTCTTTAAGTCACTAAAGTGGTCAGGCAGTTGATTTGCTAATATTGCAAATCTATTATCTTTGGACTTCTCTCTCGGTCTCGGCGGTCGCGGGTCATGGCGTGGATCCCGTGGCTTGCCACGTGATTTCTCGACTTTTAGCATCAAGGGTTGATTCTCTCCCCTAAAGTCGGGAAAAGATCCTCGTCAAAAATGCAATCAACAAAGCGAGCGTGTGACGATCACTGTCATGGGGTCGAGATACTGATTATGGACACGATCTCATAGCCAGCGTATATCCCGACTTACGGAGCGGGCCCATCGCCGATCGGTGAGGGGTGGTATTGGTACATATACACGCAACCGAACCTACGAAGGTGGGAAATTTTCGGTCCGACCCTTGCGCAAGTTGAGCAGGAGAGTGGATGTTGTAGGCGGCGGTCGAAAGTTGATGAGATGGGCGCGTGTAACATCTGCGTGACCCCAACATGTAGTTGGTAAATTACAACCTCAAGGAGCGGTCGGCAATGAATTTAATTCTTTTAATCAATGCCTCGGCAAGTCCATTTTGTGTATGAACATGAGGTACCGAGTGCTCAACTTTGATTCCCATTGCCATGCAATAATCATCGAACGCTTTGAAGTAAATTCTCGGCGTTGTCCATTCGAATAGACTTTATACGATAATCCGGGAAATTATTCCTCATTTGTATGATCTGTGAGATCAATTTTGCAAAGGCATGGTTCCGTGTTGACAAGCAGGCAAACATTGGACCATTTAGAGGAAGCATCAATGAGCACCATGAAGTACAAAACGGCCTGTGAGGGGCTGAATTGGACCGCATATGTCCCCTTGGATCGTTCCAAGAGCGGGATTTCATCCCTCACCTTGAGGGGCGATGGCCTAATGACTAACTTCCCCTTAGCGCATGCGAAGCACACGAAATCATCGGGATTCGGGAAGTTCTTCACGTTAACATTATGGCCATGCGAGTTGTTAATTATATTTCTCATCATCCTAAGTCCGGGTGGCCTAACCTATCGTGCGAGGCGTAAGAGTTGAGCTTCTAAAGGCGGTCTTGAGGGTAGTGTACACGGCGGTGCTACTATCTTAGTGTAGTATAGCCATGTCAAATGAAGGAAGCCTTCGATAACATGTTTACCACCGGCATCCCGCTTTGTGATGAGTAGGCACTCCTTGCCGTTTTCATCATCGGTCTCAGCATGGAAACCATTAGCGCGGATGTCTCTAAAGCTCAAAAGAGTACGAGTCGACTCCGGGTACAACAACGCATCATTAATGATCAAAGTTGTTCCCATAGGGAGTATAATAGTGGCTCGTCCGAGCCAACTATGTGAGAACATGCACCGGCGATTGTCATAATACTTCCCGGAGATTTTTTAATGGACTCAAAGTACTTAGTTTCTCGTAAAATGGTATGAGTGGTGGCGCTATCGGCAAGGCACGTTTCCTCCATTCGGGCGCCACACGCGTTCTAAAATATGACATCTAATTAATGTAATGAGGAAGAAAATACATTAAAATAAATGCACACATCTCCAGAACATAACATGCTATCATGTATAAATAATGGAATAAATGAATGAAATAAATGTCATCCAATCGCCAAAGTAAAGAATAAGTTTATGCTCTCATAGAGCTTACAACCAAATCGAATTTATTCAATTTTATTGTATCAAATCACGGAATCATGATAACCAAAGAGGTATGCTAAGTGGACTCGGTGAAGAAGCCATCAACTTCAGCCGCAATCTCCATACTAGTGAATTGATCCTCCTTAGATATCATCTTGGAGGCGCATCAATGTCTAGTGGCGGCGCCGCCCGGGCGACCATGTGGTCGACCTCCATGGTGGGCGTCGGTAGAGACCGCCAAAGCTGCCGCGATGGGCACCACGGGTTCGCCTCTATGGGCGCGGCGGGCGTAGCAATCATCACGGTGCCGCCATGGGCGCCGGTG
Organism: Aegilops speltoides; assembly: GCA_021437245.1. Lineage (NCBI taxonomy): Eukaryota > Viridiplantae > Streptophyta > Magnoliopsida > Poales > Poaceae > Aegilops > Aegilops speltoides. The sequence continues at coordinate 104,595,308 of CM038147.1, forward strand.
GTGCTCCCTCTGAACCAAGGCGAGGTCGTCTCACGCGCCTTAGAGCCTTGTATGCTTCAACGACCTCCGGTGGTGCGCAACCTTTGGCGGGAGAAATGCTCCACCGAGCCACAGGCGATCCCCGAGGCAGCTGTCCTCCTTGCCCGGCTTGTTCTCATGCTTGGCGGGGCGGAGGGTGAGGGCCCTTCTTCTTGCCCTTGCGCCCCTCTTCTTCTGTTGAGGCTTGCGGACTTTGAGGCGTTCACCTCTGGCGAGAACTCCCCCAAGCGGTTCTTGCGACAAAGTTCTTTTGAGAACCTCATCCTGCGCCTCCGCCACGGAGGACGTCAATCAACTCTGAATACCTCGTGTAGTTCCTGGCGGTAGTTCCGTGAGGACTGGACCGTCGGGTGGAAAGTGGATAGGGTTTTCTCAATCTTACGGGAGTCGGTAATCTCGGTACCACACAACCAAGAGTCGTACAAATCCGGTCTGAGCAGATTGTACTCCCAACCGTCTTGAAGTCCGCAAACCTCGAGACGGATCCACTCTGCCTCTGCGTGGCTTCACGGTGTACTTGACCGCTCAAACCGCTGCTTAAGAGCGGTCCAGAGGCCGAAGCATCTGCGCTCGACCATATACTCATCTTTGAGTAGGTGACGGTGATGACGGAGAAAGTGCACGAGCTGCGCATTCTCGATTTGAACTTGGGATCGATGGCGGCCACTGGGCCCCTTACCGATCGCCCTCGGGAGGTTTTGCCTGGAGAAAAATCTCGCGATCAGAGGACCATGACGGAGTAGTTCAGCCTGTGCAGGCCAACTCAGAAACTCCTTGTGAGCAATTCCGGCCATCTGCGATTTATGCAAAATCATGAGATTACAAAGGTAATCTTTTGCACAAAGCGATGTTGATAAACTTATTCAATAAAAAGACGTTCCAATATTTAAAACATGCTATTATATGACTTACTAAATGATTAAGAGTGCTAAACAATTAATCTACAGCAGTAAAATCATACAATAATATCATGTTACAAAAGATAGCATGTTAAGCGCATCTTATATGTGAAAACTAGCCCAAAAATTGAATTCCCGAGGCATTTTAAAGCCAAAATACGCATTTTCAGCGAAAACAGACAGTTCCAGGGGCTTCTACGCAAAATATTACAACAGGAATATAATGCACGTAAAAACGGAAAACTGTAGGGGCTCAAATGCAAATAACCGCGCGCGCGTGCTCTCTGGCCTGGTCCAGTCCGTCAGCAGGCCGAAATGGGCCGTCGGCCCGGGTAGCCAGCCCCACCCCCTTTTTTTTTATCGAGGAAAAAGGAGGAAAGCACGGTCGTCGTGCTGATAACGTGTTCCGCAACTCCGCCGGCGAGTCCGGTCCGAGGTTGCGGAGCGAGAGCGAGCGTCGTAGAGGAAGTAGTCGTACACGCGAAAGTAAATGACACAGAGGGATATGGAGGAGACCAGCTTTATTAATCAATGATCATGTGTTACAATGATGGACTCCTCGTTTCTTTATATAGGGACCAGGGGGTCAAGGGATAAGTACCCACTTAACGTAACGTGGGGGAAACGGGAGGGGCTACCCCGTGCGATACGCACGAGGCGCGCTGCCATCCCCGAAGACCCGGTTTCCCAACAGAGATCTTGCCGAGATGTAAAAGGCAAGATTAGATATGGAAGAGTAAATTAGTTTTCTTATTTGTTTTAACTCAAGGGTCAAGAGATAAAGGTACAGTCAACTTGAGGGTCAAGTCTAGCTAGGTAGTCCATGGATATAAAAGTCCGGTGTGTGTCTGCTGTAAGGTTAGGTTATCTTTTATGAAATAGACACGATGTGTTTTTCAGGGTAGACACCCGTATCAAGTTTTGGAGGGATCTTTAGAAAACCTCTGTGTTGCGATTTCTCTTCGTGGAAATTGTTTTTGCGCGTGAGTACCTTCGTCGAGATTGGTTTTCTCGTGCTAGGCCGCAAGGTTCAAACCCTCTACTTCGTGTACATTGCGTGCGCGGGCGAGAGGTTGCTACTGGTGGTGGTGGTGGAGTGTCGTGAAAGATCGGACCCCAACAACCGATTGGATCTCACCATGAGGTTCGGTTTATATCAGGTGGTATCAGAGCAAAGGTTGTTCACGACACAATTATTTTTCATCGAGTTACTATTGAAGTTCTTTTATCATGAGAAAAGATTTTAGCTCGCAAATGATGATGGCGGTGGAGAAGGATCCATTCGTGCCTTACCTTGGTACCAATGCTTTCTGGCGTGTGCGCGTCGGGCGACAAGTTGTGCAGCGTTGTTGAATTGCTATTCTAGTATGATTTTGGTGAGTCATACGATGGTTGATACTTTGAACATGCCGTTGATTGAACATCGAACCGTCACGAGCTTTGGTGGAAGGACAAGTTTGTCAAGATCATTCCTCGCGTTGAGGTGCGGTTTATTCTATGTGGATATGTTGATCTGGTCATGTGTGATGTGCTTCCTATGCACATACATACGTGTTCAATACTGCTAGGAAAACCATGGACAGATAAAAGGCAGTTGACATATCATTCGATTGGCGATTTTTCTTTTGTTCGTGGAGGACAATACGTACCACTTGATTCGTACACATCAGAGAAGTATATGGCTGATCGCAAGAAGCGGGATATTGCTCAAGCTGCATCGGAAGTACAGAAGAAGAAGGTTGAAGCCGCTGAAAATTTTCCAGGCGACGTTCAAACTGCAAATAAAAATATAGTTGAAGAGATGGACGTGAAACCGAGGACGGTTTCGTTTCAAGGTGGAGAGGATGATAAGGCCATGCTAGTTATTCGGAATATTAATTTAATTATTGACAAGTTGTAAGTGATGTTTCAGTTATGCCAAACCTAAAGATTGATGATAAACAGTATGAAGTTAAGGAAGAGCTGATTAACGTGACATGCACGTGTGCATGTCTACAAGGATTGCCCGCCATCTATTTTACATGGGAATCAAGGGAAGATGGAGTCGGTGACCGTGCCATGGACCAAAGTAACTTAAAAACGGATATGTTTTCATTGAGCCAAGTACACGTGCATGCAATCCAAAGTGTACGTACATACAAGGAAAGAAAAGCTTTGCAGCAAAACCGTACATGTGCCAGTGCATGTGGAAATAAAATATGTTATTTCTTCATGTTTCCACGTCCACCAGAGAATAGATACACGGTCGGGATTACGGTGCCTTGGGAGTTTCTTTCCTTGTGATGGGGACCTCCTCGCGTTACCACGTACCCAGGTGCATCCAAAGAGTAACGAGAGTTTAAGTCGGGCCTGTAGTTTAATTAGACAGTTGAGATCTTGCCGAGATGTAAAAGGCAAGATTAGATATGGAAGAGTAAATTAGTTTTCTTATTTGTTTTAACTCAAGGGTCAAGAGATAAAGGTACGGTCAACTTGAGGTCAAGTCTAGCTAGGTAGTCCATGGATATAAAAGTCCGTGTCGGCCTGCTGCTGTAAGGTTAGGTTATCTTTTATGAAATAGACACGATGTGTCTTTCGGGTGACACCAGTATCAAGTTTTGGAGGATCTTTAGAAAACCTACGTGTTGCGATTTCTCTTCGTGGAAATTGTTTTTCTGCGTGAGTACCTTCGTCGAGATTGGTTTTCTCGTCTTTGGGCATAGGTTCAAACCCTCTACTTCGTGTACATCGGCGTCTTGGCGAGAGGTTGCTACTGGTGGTGGTGGAGTGTCGTGAAAGATCGGACCCCAACAACCGATCGGATCTCACCACGAGGTTCGGTTTATATCAGCACCTCTTTGCCGTCTGCTGGGCACCTCTTTGCCATCTGCCAGCGGACGGTAAACATTCTTTGCTATCTGGCCGGCGAGACGGCAAAGAGTCGATCGATAACAACCGGGTTCTTTGCCGTCATCGGGTTCTTTACCGTATGTTTTTTGCAAGCAGATGGCAAAGACCTTCTTTGCCGTCTGCTAGCAGACGGCAAAGAGCTGACTGATGGCAAATTCCCTGTTTCCAGTAGTGGCTCCTCTCAAAACCTTAGTTCATCTCTTGTATCCAATCTTGTATCAAAACCAAAAATTGGTACCTGTGGGTTGCTAGTAGTGTTGATTACTCCTTGTAGTTGATGCTAATTGGTTTACTTGGTGGAAGATCATATGTTCAGATCCTTAATGCATATTATTACTCCTCTGATTATGAACATGAATATGCTTTGTGAGTAGTTATGTTTGTTCCTGAGGACATGGGTGAAGTCTTGCTATTAGTAGTCATGTGAATTTGGTATGCGTTCGATATTTTGATGAGATGTATGTTGTCTTTTCCTCTAGTGGTATTATGTGAACGTCGACTACATGACACTTCGCCATTATTTGGGCCTAGAGGAAGGCATGGGGAAGTAATAAGTAGATGATGGGTTGCTAGAGTGACACAAGCTTAAATCCTAATTTATGTGTTGCTTCGTTAGGGACTGATTTGGATCCATATGTTTAATGTTGTGGTTAAGTTTACCTTAATACTTCTTTTGTAGTTGCGGATGCTTGCAATAGGGGTTAATCATAAGTGGGATGCTCTTCCAAGTAAGGTCAGTACCCAAGCATCGGTCCACCCACATATCAAATTATCAAAGTACCGAACGCGAATCATATGAGCGTGATGAAAACTAGCTTGACGATAATTCCCATGTGTCCTCGGGAGCTCCTTTCTCATTATAAGAAATTGTCCAGGCTTATCCTTTGCTACAAAAGGATTGGGCCACCTTGCTGCACTTTATTTCCTTTATTTACTTGTTACTCGTTACAATTCGTCTTATCACAAAACTATCTATTACCTACAATTTCAGTGCTTGCAGAGAAAACCTTACTGAAAACCGTTTATCATTTCCTTCTGCTCCTCGTTGGGTTCGACACTCTTACTTATCGAAAGGACTACGATAGATCCCCTACTCTTGTGGGTCATCAAACATCATTTGGGAGGGATACCTTTTTACCTTTGCTTCTCCGTCTTTTCTTTTTCTTCTTCACATCATGTGTGGTAACCCTCTTTTTGGAGCTCCTTATTAATGAGATTGGTTGAATAGAAGGCTCCTCCTCGTTACCTGATTCATCATAAGAAATAATAGGAGGATATTGGGAAGTCTCTTCCCTTTCATCAGTATTCTCTTCATCTTCTATTTGCTTTCTTTTCTTTATGTAATTGGCAATATAAGGATTTTCAATGCAATTTACCGTGCAATACATAAAAATTTCTTCTAGATTAAAATCAAGAAATTTATCAAGATTAAATTTCGGATACCCTCAGTTATACTTTTCATTTCTTCATACCCCAAAAGAAGACTAAGCTCTTTATGATGCTCAAGGGTAATCAAGTTATCACAACTTTTTGACACGATTTGATCATGAAACAAATAGCATTGGAGCTTTAAATGACCATGTTCATTGCAAAGTTCATAAGGATGGTGATAAATATTGAATCTTTTAGCACAATCATCTAGCCTTTCTTGCAACCATTTAGTTTCCAAATACTTATGCCTCTTGCAAAATCTATCTTCCCTATTTGGTGTGTACTTGCAAGCTCTATGTATTCCACAAAAGTTGACATGCTTATAAGAGACATTTTCATCATGACTAGTGCAATCATCATTAGTACTATGGATATTGAAAGAATTCATACTAACAACATTGCAATCATGCTCATCATTCAAAGATTTAGTGCCAAACATTTTATAGACTTCTTATTCTAGCACTTGAGTACAATTTTACTTTCCATCATTCTCACGAAAAGATATTTAAAAAGATGAAGCATATGAGGCAAACTCAATTCCATATTTTTGCAGTTTTCTTTTATAGAATAAACTAGTGATAAAACAAGAAACAAAAAGATTCGATTGCAAGATCTAAAGATATACCTTCAAGCACTCACCTCCCCGGCAACGGTGCCGGAAATCCTTCTTGCTTCCTCTTGAGCACCGCATTGGTTTTCCCTTGAAGAGGAAAGGGTGATGCAGCAAAGTAGCGTAAGTATTTCCCTCGGTTTTTGAGAACCAAGGTATCAATCTAGTAGGAGGCTCCACAGAAGTCCCTCGTACCTACACAAACAAACAAGAACCTCGCAACCAACGCGATAAAGGGGTTGTCAATCCCTTCACGATAACTTGCGAAAGTGAGATCTGATAGAGATAATAAGATAAGATATATATTTTTGGTATTTTTATGATATAGATTGGAAAGTAAAGATTGCAAATAAAAGTAGATGGGAAACTTATATGATAAAATATAGACCCGGGGGCCATAGGTTTCACTAGTGGCTTCTCTCAAGATAGCATAAGTATTACGGTGCGTGAACAAATTACTGTCGAGCAATTGATAGAAAAGTGCATAGTTATGAGAATATCTAGGCATGATCATGTATATAGGCATCACGTCCGTGACAAGTAGATCGAAATGGTTCTGCATCTACTACTATTACTCCACACATCGACCGACTCCTGCCTGCATCTAGAGTATTAAGTTTAGGAAGAACAGAGTAACGCATTAAGCAAGATGACATGCTGTAGAGGGATAAACTCAAGCAATATGATATAAACCCCATCTTTTTATCCTCGATGGCAACAATACAATACGTGCCTTGCTGCCCCTGCTGTCACTGGGAAAGGTTGAACCCAAAGATAAGCACTTCTCCCATTGCAAGAAAGATCAATCTAGTAGGCCAAACCAAACTAATAATTCGAAGAGACTTGCAAATATAACCAATCATACATAAAAGAATTCAGAGGAGATTCAAATATTTCTCATAGATAAACTTGATCATAAACCCACAATTCATCGGATCTCGACAAACACACTGAAAAAAGAGTTACATCGAATAGATTTCCAAGAAGATCGAGGAGAACTTTGTATTGAGATTCAAAGAGAGAGAAGAAGCCATCTAGCTAATAACTATGGACCCGAAGGTCTATGGTAAACTACTCACAACTCATCGGAGAGGCCTTGGAGATGATGTAGAGGCCCTCCATGGTCGATTCCCCCTCCGGCGGAGCGCCAACGAAGGCTCCAAGATGGGATCTCGCGGATACAGAAGGTTGCGGCGGTGGAAATAGTTTTTCGTGGTGCTCTTGGATGTTTTCAGGGTATGGAGGTATATATAGGCGAAGGAGGTAGGTCAGGGGAGCCACGAGGGGCCCATGAGGGTGGGGGCGCGCCCTCCTGCCTCGTGGCCGCCTCGACTGTTTCTTGACGTCCACTCCAAGTCTCCTGGATTGCGTTTGTTCCAAAAATATCGCTCCCGAAGGTTTCATTCCGTTTGGACTCCGTTTGATATTCCTTTTCTTCGAAACATTAAAATAGGGAAAAAACAGCAATTCGGGCTGGGCCTCCAGTTAGTAGGTTAGTCCCAATATGGATATAAAAGTGTAAAGTAAAGCCCATAAACATCCAAAATGGGTTATATAATAGCATGGAACAATCAAAAATTATAGATACGTTGGAGACGTATCAGCTCACTTACCCTAACTATTGTCAGATTAACTATGGTCTGATCTCTGTTGGCAGTGTGGTCTACATCTCATCAATCTTGTGTTGGGAAACGTAGCATGCAATTTCAAAAAAATTCCTACGCTCACGCAAGATCTATCTAGGAGATGCATAGAAACAAGAGCGGGAGAGTGTGTCCACGTACCCTCCTAGACCAAAAACGGAAGCGTTAACTTAACACGGTTGATGTAGTCGAACGTCTTCTCAAATCAACCGATCAAGTACCTAACGTATGACACCTCCGAGTTCTGCACACGTTCAGCTTGATGACATCCCTATATCTTGATCCAGCAGAGTGTCGATGGAGTCGATAAATTCTGTCAGCACGACGACGTGATGACGTTGTTAGTGATGTGATCTGCGCAGGGCTTCGCCTAAGCACTACAATCATACTATCGGAGGAGTAAGTGGTGGAGGGGGCACCGCACATGGCTAAGAGAATAAATGTTGTGCTTTGAGGTGCCCCCTGCCCCCGTCTATAAAGGAGGAGGGGAGGAGGCGGCCGGCCTAGAGGGGTGCGCCATGGGGGGGGGGTCCTACTGGGACTCCCGGTCCTAGTAGGATTCCCCTTTCCTTTCCGGAGTGGCAAAGGGGGAAAGGGAGAGGGAGTAGGAGAGGGAAAGGGGGTGCCGCCCCCTCCGCTAGTCCAATTCGGAGTCCCATGGGGGGCGCACGGCCACCCCTTGTGGGATGTCCCCTATCTCTCCAGTGGCCCATGTTGTCCCATTACTTCCCAGGGGGGTTACGGTAACCTCCTGGTACTCCGAAAATCATCCCAAACTTCCCGAAACCATTCCGGTGTCCGAATGTAACCTTCCAATATATTAATATTTACCTCTCGACTATATCGAGACTTCTCGTCATGTCCGTGATCTCATCCGGGACTCGAACAACCTTCGGTCACCAAAACACATAACTCGTATAATACCAATCGTCATCGAACGTTAAGCGTGCGGACCCTACGGGTTCAAGGACTATGTAGACATGACCGAGACACCTCTCCGTTCAATAACCAATAGCGAAACCTGGATGCTCATATTGGTTCCCACATATTCTACGAAGATCTTTATCGGTCGAACAGAAATATGAATATAGTTATTCCCTTTTCATCGGTATGTTACTTGCCCGAGATTCGATCGTCGGTATCTTCATACCTAGTTCAATCATGTTACCGGCAAGTCTCTTTACTCGTTTTGTAGTGCATCATCCCGTAACTAACTCATTAGTCACATTGCTTGCAAGGCTTCATATGATGTGCATTACTGAGAGGGCCCGGAGATACCTCTCCGATACTCGGAGTGACAAATCCTAATCTCGATCTATGCCAACCCAATAAACACCTTCGGAGATACCTGTAGAGCATCTTTATAATCACACAGTTACGTTGTGATGTTTGATAGAACACAAGGCATTTCTCTGGTGTCCGGGAGTTGCATAATCTCATAGTCGGAGGAATATATATTTGACACAAAAAAAGCACTAGCGATAAAACTAAATAATCATTATGCTAAGCTAACGGATGGGTCTTGTACTAATGATGTGATCCCGTTATCAAATGATAACTCATGTCCATGGCTAGAAAACTTAACCATCTTTTTATCAACGAGCTAGTCTAGTAGAGGCATACTTGGGACACGTTGTTTTGTCTATGTATCCACACATGTATCAAGTTTCCGGTTAATACAATTCTAGCATGAATAATAAATATTTATCATGAATAAGGAAATATAAAATAACAACTTCATGTTTGACTCTAGGGCATATTTCCTTCACCTTGTCATCATCACAGATCTCTTCCAAACCAGCTACTCCCATGTCACATCCCTAACAAAGTATAGGTAGTCATCCTCCCCATAGCCTGATGTCTATGTTAGTGCTATAAGATTCAGAAATTTTATGTCTGAAACACACATGCTCCTTTCCAAATTGTCCTTGTCATGAAAGTGGAGCCTAACTTCCCAAACATCATCACAAAAACTACAATGCAAAGAAGCTACACAATAATTTCTAATCATTAAATACATTTCATAAATTTCTAATAATTAAAAACAATGATAAACTGAATTAAATAGAGTGCACTAAAACAATCAGGGCACACATATACAGTGAATTGAAACAATGAACAACTTAATTATGCACTGAAACTTGACTATATTTATGCAAAAAAAATAGTTAGCACACATACAATTTCAATGCACTGACTAAATTATAATTTCTGAAGTCTGCATGTGTACCAAATTAGTAGATAAAACTAGTGCATATTCAGTTAATTGAAATATTGCAAATTAGCATTTAACTAAAATATTTCAAATTAGTAGGTTAAATTGGTACATATTCAGTTAACTGAAATCTTTTGAACACTGAAAAAAATCAGTTAAGTTCATACACTGAAGCAAATTCAGTTAATTGGTACACTAAAGCAAATTCATTTAACTTCTTACACTACCCTAAATCCAATTAACTTCATACACTGATATAATTCAGTTAACTATTGACACTAACCTATATTCAGTCAATTGAAAAACTTATGTACACTGAGAAAATTCAGTTAACTTCATACACTACATTTCAACTACCTAATAGATAGGATACATATCAGAGGTTAAACTACAAACAATAATGACCTACAGTTCATTCAAATCAAAGCCTAAGTATTGAGCAATGATAAATTGAACCCTAACTCTAACCCTAGAATTGACAGTAGAGGAGGGGGAGAACTTACTCCACGCCGCCAAATCCAGAGGCCCACTGGTGGCTACCCGTCGGAGTCGCTTGCACAGCACCGGCAAGAGCATCGACGGCGCGGTACTCCAGCAATGGCGACGACACTCTCTTCTTTGGGGCTTGACTAGGGTTTGAGCTGTCGCACACCTCCTCCAGTTGGTTCGATTCGCCGCTGCCAAGCAACCCTCCGCTGCCGGCTCCATGCACTCCCCCGTTGGCAGCATCCACTCCCCCGCCGTCGTCAGGGCTCGCCATCGCCATGGAGCACGGAGAGAAAGAGAGACGGAGGAGAGTAAAGTGGGGAAAGGGGAGGAAATGAACTAGATAAGGTACATGTGCCCGTTTTCCCCTAACAGCGCTGTTAGACGGCGTGAGCTCGTGGGCGTTACGCCACATCATCAAATACGGGCCCCACCTGTCATAATAGTGCTTAAAATGCCCGAACAGATGGTTAGGTGTTTTTTTTGCAAATGATTAGGCGCGAAATCAGTGTTCTCTGTAACAAAATCGTAGAAGAGTCTTTTCTGCAACCCTAGGCTTCAATGTGGTGGTTTTTTGCAATTCACTCGTCATGGTGCCTTGAATTTGTGATGAATACTAATAGTATAGTATTTAGCAGAGTGTAAGGTTTTGCCACAATCAGCTACTTTTGTAAACTAATACAGTACTATTGTTTCGCGGAGTGGGTCGCTCACTCGGTTGATATATTTTTGTGGTTTTGGCATGAGGGATATAATTAACTCTTATGAACTAGTGATATATTTTCCTCTGAAGTTTTTATCTAGTACTTATTAATCTTGAGGCCTCTGCAAGCGAATGCACACATCCATCCTCAGTATGGGTTGCTTCCGAACTTTGTTGTCCTTCTTCCTCTTCCTCGCCTTTTCCCATTTGTAAATTGTGATGTCACATAAATATCGCCCCTCCTCCAGTTCCTAAGGACTTCTGGGATATGATCAGTATGGACTTCATCGACGGGCTCTTGCAATCCGGCAATTTGAACATGTTGGTTATAGTGGACAAGCAAATCAAGTTCACTCACTTCCTATCGTTGGATCATCCATATACAACTTCCAAGGTAACCCTCCCCTGAATGAATCAAATCTACAAGCTTCATGGCTTTCCAGTGCTATTGTATCTCCAACTGCAACCTAGTCTTCACGAGCCATGCACCTGGTATCGCAGCTGCGTCGTGCCCTGGTTCCTGGTGCAGATATCTCTATCGAACTTCCCATCTGTTCTGACATTGCGCCAGTGCCTTTGCTGTCTTACAAGAACGTTGGCACAAGTGAAATAACACTTACTCCATTCTCTTTTTTTTTCAAAAATATGTACGAGTGTGCATATCATTTAGATACATTATAACTGAGCACCATTCCTGCCCCTCAGACCATTAGCATTTCTAACCATTGGATTGCCACTTTTGGCCTTCATTGGCCGTCCGATTTGCTCTTAATCGCACCAAATCGCGCTTACAGGCTTTCTGACGAGCGCTAGCTTCTCGGGCCGCTGCTCCGGTGGTATTTTTGGGCATTCGACGTTCAAGTGGGCCTACTGGGCCTGTAATCCCCACCGAACGCAAAAGTGAATAACCCTAAAACTAACAGCTCGCGACCCTGGTCTCTTTCCCTCGTAGCCTTGGGTGGCGGCGCCTCACCATGGTTGACTGACTTGGCGACTGCACTCCAATGTTGCATAGACGCGACGGACAACGCCTCCTCTTTTCTGCTTGGTTGCACACACACGAGCGGCATGGCGGGATGGGGTGGGCGGCGAACAGTCCTGAAGTTCTACCTAGCGGGTGTGCTAGGTGTGCCATGGCACACCCAGAATTTTGCACCATGTAATAATTAGTTGATTTTCAAGGCCCATCTAAGACAATTAAAATATACCTCAATTTTTTTGAAAGTGTGCACACCCTTCATTTTTTTTCATGGTCCGCCACTGGGTTAATCGGCCATTAGTCCCAATCGATGCTCCGCTCCGGGAAGGTCAGTTTCATCGCATATTTATATTCATATCAATTGATTGATTGAGATGTTAATCGTCTCTGTAAATTCATGCGAGCCGTGTTCTGTATATTTAAGCAAGCCTATAAAGTCCCAACTTGCCGCTGCTCCTTTCCCACCCTATTTCAAACCATTCTCTAGCACATAAGCAATGGTGATTCTTAGATCTCCAGACTCGTCATAATAAAGGGTAGGATGGTCTTTTTACACCCTCCACGATACATATCCTGTGTTTTTTTTTCTAAAGATTATACAGAGTATGTACCGCCCGGCGTACATGGAAGATGGAAGGTCAACTGGGCCGGCCCAGCGGCAAACAGTCTCTCTGTAGCAGTGAAATAGTGGAAAATCCAAAATTATTAGATGCAGCCAGATTCGAACACAGAACCTGCTCTCGCCATGCAAACAGACCGAGCCACTAGAACAAACATGCTATATTGGCCAACTAGCAGCGCGGCTTCTTAAGATCTTTCGTAGTGGGAGGGCCATTTCCTACCTTCTACAGAAAATCCAAAGTGTACAGATTTTCGACGTCCATCTTCACAGTTTGAGCTCATCCAAAGGCCCAAAATGACATTGCAAAGTAAAAAAATGTTCATGTTCTTTTGCTCTTCGGGTTTCCATTGTTTTTCTTCTTTTATTTCTCATTTCTTTGTGAAAACAGGAATGAATATTCTTTCAAAATTGTATCGCACAAAAACATTCTTTCAAAACCGCATGAAGAAATTAAATATTTTTTGAAATACCAAACAATTTTTCAAAACACAAACAATTTTGAAACTCTGAACTTTTTCAAAATATGCGACCATTATTTGTAATATTTGAACTTTTTTTAAATATGAATAAATAAATAACTAAGTACGTATAGAAACCGGTAAAAACCAGCCTAGAACCATTTAGAAGGCTTCCAAAACCGGCATCTGCTGAGGCAACAAATAGATGAAGCTGGCTCATGTTCACTCATATCAATCGGTTCTATGAGAAATAGTGTCTGTCAGACGGAATAAGAGGCAATAGGGTTTTCCCCAACACGAGCCTGAAGGCTTAAGCATTTTTTTATTTTCCATTTGGTTAATTTATTTTTCTTACTTTTGAACATTATTATTCTTTTCAAAACCAGTTCAAACATTTGAAAGAAAAACTGGAATACCAAAAAATGTCGTTCAAATATTGTTTACAATTTAAAAAATGTTCTGGAATTTCAAAAAATGATCATGTTTTTAAATTTTTGTTCCCAAATTTAAGAAATGTTTGGGTTTCAAAAAAGATCATAATTTTTTAAGAAGTACGTGGTTTGTCATATGTGTTCGAAATTTTCATAAATTATTCAGAATTTGTTAAATTTTTTGAAAAAAGTGTTCCACTTTGAAAAAAAATCATCCACAATTAGTTCATGTTGATTGATAATAACAGAAGTGTTCAAATTAGGAAAAACTAAATGCTCACGGATGCATCCCAACTGGTGGTTTTTTTGGAACTATGGATAAATGACCTCAACTTCTTGCAGCAGTCTGGCACAGACATATCAAGCATCCATGTCATTTTTAATGACTTTCGACACAGTTTGCACGTTACAACATGTCCAACCATTTATCGGTCCTTTCTCACCAAGAAAACTCCATAAAATACAAAGCTTGTCAAAAGTCCAAACAACTTGACAAGATTTCTTGAATTCTTCATAGAACCCGGTGGAAGAAATTAGGTCCATTCAAAGGATGTCGAAAAACAACGTGCTTTCAGACGAGTCCTTCTGTTCTCTACCCGAACACCCTCCATTGAACATGGTCTATTTTTAGACATGCTTGAAATGACCTCAACTTTTACAAGAAGGTGGGCGTGCCGATGGTAGGTATTCATGCCTAGTTTGAACGACTTTCAACATCGTATGCAAGTTGTGACACATCCTACCATTTATTGGTCTTTTTTAACCGGTAAAACTCTAAAAAGGCAAAACTTATTGATAACTCAAAAAACTTGGCATGATGCATTGAATTGGTCATACCAGGCCATGAAAAAAATGGGGACATGTAAGTGATGTCGAGAAACTAGGTGCACCCAAACAAACCCTTGCCTGCCTAAACACTCTTCGTTGAACATGGTGTTATTTTCAAAATCTCAGCACTGACCCCAACTTTTGCAAGCATGTGGGCATGCACATGTTAGACATACATGTCTGATTTGAATAATTTTCGACATCAGACATGCCCGGTGATTTATCGACCTTTTTTCACCAGAAAATACAAAACTTGTAAAAAAACAAACTACTTGGCATGGTGCCTTATATTGGTCATACAAGGATATGGAAAAAATGGGGCCATTTGACGGATATTGGAAAAGAACATGCTCTCGAACACGGCCTTCTGGTGTATCTGATCACCCTACGTTCAACATGGTATTTTTGGACATCATTGAAATGACCCCAACTTTTAAAACCAGATGGTCATCTCATGGTAGGCATCCATGCCAGGTTTGAATGAATTCTGACACATTATGCAAGTTGCGACATGTCACGTCATTTATCGGCCTTTTTTTCACCGAGAAAACTCCAGAAAATGTAAAACTTGTCGAAAACCCAAACAATTTGGCGCGATGCCTTGAATTTGTCATAAAATCCATGAAAAAATTTGGGGCCATTACAAGATGTCTAGAAACAACGTGCTCTCAGACGAAGTCTTCTGACCTACCCCTACACCCTTCATTAAATATGGTCTATTTTTGGACATCCATGAAATGACCACAACTTTTGTAAGAAGGTGGGCATTCTCATGTTAGGCATCCATGTCAAGTTTGAACGATTTCTGACACCATATGCAAATTGCGACATGTACGACAATTTATCAACCTTTTTTGACCGAGAAAACTCTAGAAAATGCAGAATTTGTCAAAAAGCAAAACAACTTGGCATGGTGCATTGAATTGGTCATGGAGAAAATTGGGTCCATTTTCAAGAATGTCAAGAAACAACGTGCTCTCAGACGGAGTCTTCTGGCCTACCCGAACACCCTTTATTCAATATGGTCTATTATTGGATATCCTTGAGATGACCCCAAGTTTTGTAAGCTGGTGGGCATGCCCATGGTAGGCATCCGTTTGAACGATTCCCGACACCGTATCCAAGTTGCGACACAATCCGGACATTTATAAAAAAACTCCAAAAAATGGAAAATTTATCGAAAACCAAAACAAATTAGCATGGTGACTTGAATTGGTCATCCAAGCCATTGAAAAAACTTGAGGTCATTTACCTTGACAAAGTTTTGAAGAAGTTCAAAATGGATAAAGCAAAGAAAGGGTTCTTGCCTGTATTGCAAGGTGTGAAGTTGAGTAAGACACAAAGCCCGACCACTGCAGAAGATAGAGAGAAAATGAAAAGTGTTCCCTATGCTTCACCCATAGGCTCTATCATGTATGCAATGTCAGTACCAGACACTGATGTTTGCCTTGCTATAAGTCTAGCAGGAGGTACCAAAGTAATCCAGAGTGGATCATCGGATCAAGGAAATATGCCCTAGAGGCAATAATAAAGTTATTATTTATTTCCTTATTTCATGATAAATGTTTATCATTCATGCTAGAATTGTATTAACCGGAAACATGATACATGTGTGAATGCATAGACAAAACAACATGTCACTAGTATGCCTCTACTAGACTAGCTTGTTAATCAAAGATGGTTGTGTTTCCCACCATGAACAAGGAGTTGTTATTTGATTAACAAGGTCACATCATTAGTAGAATGATCGATTGACATGACCCATTCCATTAGCTTAGCACACGATCGTTTAGTATGTTGCTACCGCTTTTATCCATGTCTTATACATGTTCCCGTAACTATGAGATTATGCAACTCCGTTTACGGAGGAACACTTTGGTACTACCAAACGTCCACAACGAATCGGGTGATTATAAAGGAGTACTACAGGTGTCTCCAAAGGCGATGTTGGGTTGGCGTATTTGAGATTAGGTTTTGTCACTCCGATTGCCGGAGAGGTATCTCTGGGCCCTCTCGGTAATGCACATCACTTGAAGCCTTGCAAGCACTACAACTAATGAGTTAGTTGTGAGATGATGTATTACTTAACGAGTAAAGAGACTTGCCGTAACGAGATTGAACTAGGTATTGGATACCGACGATCGAATCTCGCAAGTAACATACCGATGACAAAGGAACAACGTATGTTGTTATGCGGTCCGACCGATAAAGATCTTCGTAGAATATGTAGGAACCAATATGGGCATCCAGGTCCCGCTGTTGGTTATTGACCGTGAATAGTTCTAGGTCATGTCTACATTGTTCTCGAACCGTAGGGTCCGCACGCTTAAGGTTTCGATGATGCTTATTATGAGTTTATGTATTTTGATGTACCAAGGAGTTCGAGTCCCGGATGTGATCACGGACATGACGAGGAGTCTCGAAATGGTCGAGACATAAAGATTGATATATTGGAAGCCTATGTTTGGAGTTCGAATGGTTCGGGCGGCGGAATTTATCGGAGTACCGGAGGTTACTGAAACCCCGGGAGGTAAATGGGCCTCGATGGGCCTTAGTGGAAAGGAGAAGGGCCAGCCCTAGGTGGCACAGCCTCCCCTTCCCTAGTCCTACTAGGACTAGGAGAAGGGCCCCCTCTCTCTCTTTCCCCTCCGGAATCCTAGTCCAACTAGGATTGGGGGAATCCTACTCCCAGAGGGAGTAGGACTCCTGGCCCTCACCTTGGCCGCCGCCCCTCCCCTTGCTCCTTTATATACGGGGCAGGGGGCACCTTGGAACACACAAGTTGATCTTTAGATCGTTCCTTAGCCGTGTCGGTGCCCCCTCCACCATATTCCACCTCGGTTATACCGTCAAGCTTAGGCGAAGCCTGCGCCGTGAAACATCAAGATCGTCACCACGCCGTCGTCTTGACGAAACTCTCCTCGACACTCGGCTGGATCGAGTACGAGGGACGCCATCGAGCTGTACGTGTGTCAAGAACTCGGGCGCCGAGTAACGGCGCCGGATCGGTCGGATCGCGAGGAGAACGTCGACTACTTCCACTACGTTGTGATCGCTTCGCCGGGTCTCACGAGGCGTAGACAACACTCTCCCCTCTCGTTGCTATACATCACCATGATCTTGCGTGTGCGTAGGAAATTTTTGAAATTACTCGTTCCCCAACAAAGGGCATCCGAGCCTAGGTTTTTCTATGGTTTGATGTTTTGCACGAGTAGAACACAAGTGAGTTGTGGGCGATACAAGTCATACTACCTACCAGCATGTCATACTTTGGTTCAGCGGTATTGTGAGATGAAGCGCCCGCACCGACATTACGCCAGACGCTTACGCGAGACTGGTTTCACCGCCACGAGCACTCGTTGCTTAAAGGTGACCGGTGGGTGCTGTCTCTCTCACTTTAGTTGAACTGAGTGTGGCTACGCCGGTCCTTGAGAAGGTTAAAACGGAGTCTATTTGACGAAGTATCGTTGTGGTTTTGATGCGTGGTGAGATCGGATCTTGCTTAAGCCCGTAGCAGCCACGTAAAATTTGCAACAACAAAGTAGAGGACGTCTAACTTGTTTTTGCGGGCATGTTGTGATGTGATATGGTCAAGACGTGATGCTATATTTTATTATATGAGATGATCATGTTTTGTAACCGGTTATCGGCAATCGGCAGGAGCCATATGGTTGTCGCTTTATTGTATGCAATGCAATCGCCCAGTAATGCTTTACTTTATCACTAAGCGGTAGAGATAGTCGTAGAAGCATAAGTTTGGCGAGACGACAACGATGCTACGATGGAGATCAAGGTGTCGCGCCGGTGACGATGGTGATCATGGTGGTGCTGCAAGATGGAGATCGTGAAGCACAAGATGATGATGACCATATCATATCACTTATATTGATTTGCATGTGATGTTTATCCTTTATGCATCTTATCTTGCTTTGATTGACGGTAGCATTATAAGATGATCTCTCACTAAATTATCAAGAAGTGTTCTCCCCGAGTATGCACCGTTGCCAAAGTTCGTCGTGCC
Organism: Aegilops speltoides; assembly: GCA_021437245.1. Taxonomy (NCBI): domain Eukaryota; kingdom Viridiplantae; phylum Streptophyta; class Magnoliopsida; order Poales; family Poaceae; genus Aegilops; species Aegilops speltoides. The sequence goes on from CM038147.1 coordinate 104,613,562, forward strand.
CAGACACCACGTGATGATCGGGTGTGATAAGCTCTACGTCCATCTACAACGGGTGCAAGCCAGTTTTGCACACGCAGAATACTAGGGTTATACTTGACGAGCCTAGCATATGCAGATATGGCCTCGGAACACGGAGACCGAAAGGTCGAGCGTGAATCATATAGTAGATATGATCAACATAAGATGTTCACCATTGAAACTACTCCATTTCACGTGATGATCGGTTATGGTTTAGTTGATTTGGATCACGTGATCACTTAGATGACTAGAGAGATGTTTTTCTAAGTGGGAGTTCTTAAGTAATATGATTAATTGAACTTAAATTTATCATGAACTTAGTACTGATAGTATCTTGCTTGTTTATGTTTGATTGTAGATAGATGGCTCGTCTTTGTTGTTCCGTTGAATTTTAATGCGTTCCTTGAGAAAGCAAAGTTGAAAGATGATGGTAGCAATTACACGGATCTGGGTCCGTAACGAGAGGATTATCCTCATTGCTGCCTGTAAGAGTTACGCCTGGATGCACCGCTGGGTGCGAACTGCTTTGCTAATGCAACTGCAGATGTTATGAACGTCTGGCAAAGCAAAGCTGATGACTACTCTATAGTTCGATGTGCCATGCTTTACGGCTTAGAACCGGGACTTCAACGACGTTTTGAGCGTCATGGAGCATATGAGATGTTCCAGAGTTGAAGTTAATATTCCAACAGAATGCCCGGATTGAGAGATATGAAGTCTCCAATAAGTTCTATAGCTGCAAGATGGAGGAGAATAGTTACATTAGTGAGCATATACTCGTAATGTCCGGGTACTACAATCACTTGACACAATTGGGAGTTAATCTTCCGGATGATTGTGTCATTGATGTAATTCTTCAATCACCGCCACCAAGCTACAAAGGCTTCGTGATGAACTATAATATGCAAGGGTTAGTAAAGACTATACCGAGCTCTTCGCAATGCTAAAGGCTGCGGAGGTAGAAATCAAGAAGGAGCATCAAGTGTTGATGGTCAATAAGACCACTAGTTTCAAGAAGAAAGGCAAAGGGAAGAAAAAGGGAACTTCAAGAAGAACAGCAAGCAAGTTCTTTGCTCAGAGAAGAAACCCAAGTCTGGCCCTAAACCTGAAACCGAGTGCTTCTCCGCAAGCGACTGTCACTTTGGAAGCGGAACTGCCCCAAGTATTTGGCGGATAAGAAGGATGGCAAGGTGAACAAAGGTATATGTGATATACATGTTATTGATGTGTACCTTACTAGAGCTCGTAGTAGCACTGGTATTTGATATGGTTCATTGCTAATATTTGCAACTCAAACAGGGACTACTGATTGCTTAACTCGCAAAGGACGAGGTGACGATCGCGCGTGGGAAATGGTTCCAAAGTCGATGTGATCGCGGTCGGCACGCTACCTCTACATCTACCTTCGGGATTAGTTTTAGACCTAAATAATTGTTATTTGGTGCCTGCGTTGAGCATGAACATTATATCTGGATCTTGTTTGATGCGAGACGGTTATTCATTTAAATCAGAGAATAATGGTTGTTCTATTTATATGAGTAATATCTTTTATGGTCATGCACCCTTGAGGAATGGTCTGTTTTTTATGAATCTCGATAGTAGTGATACACATATTCATAATGTTGAAACCAAAAGATGCAGAGTTGATAATGATAGTGCAACTTATTTGTGGCACTGCCGTTTAGGTCATGTCGGTGTAAAGCGCATGAAGAAACTCCATGCTGATGGACTTTTGGAGTCACTTGATTATGAATCACTTGGCACTTAAGAACCGTGCCTCATGGGCAAGATGACTAGAACACCGTTCTCGGTACTATGGAGAGAGCAACAGATTTGTTGGAAATCATACATACTGGATGTATGTGGTCCAATGAATGTTGAGGCTCGTGGCGGATATCGTTATTTTCTCACCTTCACAGATGACTTAAGCGAGATATGGGTATATCTACTTAATGAAACATAAGTCCAAACGTTTGAAAAGTTCAAAGAATTTCAGAGTGAAGTTGAAAATCATCGTAACAAGAAAATTAAGTTTCTACGATCTGATCGTGGAGGTGAATATTTGAGTTACGAGTTTGGTCTACATTTGAAACAATGCGGAATAGTTTCGCAACTTACGCCACCCGGAACACCACAACAAAATGGTGTGTCCGAACGTCGTAATCGTACTTTACTAGATATGGTACGATCTATGATGTCTCTTACAGATTTACCGCTATCGTTTTGGGGTTATGCTCTAGAGACGGCCGCATTCACACTGAATAGAACACCGTCGAAATCCGTTGAGACGACACCTTATGAACTGTGGTTTAGCAAGAAACCAAAGTTGTCGTTTCTTAAAGTTTGGGGATGCGATGCTTATGTGAAAAAGCTTCAACCTGATAAGCTCGAACCCAAATCGAGAAATGTGTCTTCATAGGATACCCAAAGGAGGCAGTTGGGTACACCTTCTATCACAGATCCGAAGGCAAGACATTCGTTGTTAAGAATGGATCCTTTCTAGAGAAGGAGTTTCTCTCGAAAGAAGTGAGTGGGAGGAAAGTGGAACTTGATGAGGTAATAGTACCTTCTCCCTTACTTGAAAGTAGTTCGTCGCAGAAAAATAGTTTACGAGACACCTACACCAAGTAGTGAGGAAGTTGATGATGTTGATCATGAAACTTCGATCAAGTTACTTCTGAGAACCTCGTAGATCAACCAGAGTAAGATCCGCACTGAGTGGTACGGTAATCCTGTTCGGAAATCATGCTACTAGATCATGATGAACCTACGAACTATGAAGAAGCGATGGTGAGCCCAGATTCCATAAAATGGCTTGAGGCCATGAAATCGAGATGGGATCCATGTATGAAAACAAAGTATGGACTTTGGTTGACTTGCCCGAGGGTCGGCAAGCAATAGAAAACAAGTGGATCTTCAAGAAGAAGACCGACGCCGACGGTAATGTTATCGTTTATAAAGCTCGACTTGTCGCAAAAGGTTTTCGCAAGTTCAAGGGATTGACTACGATGAGACCTTCTCACCCGTGGCGATGCTTAAGTCCGTCCGAATCATGTTAGCAATTGCCGCATTTTATGATTATGAAATTTGGCAAATGGATGTAAAGACTGCATTCTGAATGGATTTACGGAAGAAGAGTTGTATATGATGCAACCGGAAGGTTTTATCGATCCAAAGGAGCTAACAAAGTGTGCAAGCTCCAGCGATCCATCTATGGACTGGTGCAAGCATCTCGAGTTGGAATAAACGCTTTGATAGTGTGATCAAAGCATTTGGGTTTGTACTGCACTTTTGGAGAAGCCTGTATTTACAAGAAAGTGAGTGGGAGCTCAGAGCATTTCGATATTATATGTGGATGACATATTGCTGATCGGAAATGATATAGAAGTTCTGGATAGCATAAAGGGATACTTGAATAAGAGTTTTTCAATGAAAGACCTCGGTGAAGCTGCTTACATATTGGGCATTAAGATCTATAGAGATAGATCAAGACGCCTAATTGGACTTTCACAAAGCACATACCTTGACAAAATTTTGAAGAAGTTCAAAATGGATCAAGCAAAGAAAGGGTTCTTGCACGTGTTACAAGGTGTGAAATTGAGTAAGACTCAATGCCCGACCACTGCAGAAGATAGAGAGAAATGAAAGATGTTCCTATGCTTCAGCCATAGGCTCTATCATGTATGCAATGCTGTGTACCGGACCGATGTGTGCCTTGCTATAAGCCTAGCAGGAGGTACCAAAGTAATCCAGTGGATCATTTGGACAGCGGTCAAGAACATCCCGAAATACCGAAAAGGACTAAGGATATGTTTCTCGATATGGAGGTGACAAAGAGCTCATCATAAACGGTTACGTTGATGCAAGCTTTGACACCGATCCGGACGATTCTAAATCGCAGACCGGATACGTATTTACACTAAATGGAGGAGCTGTCGGTTGGTGCGATTCTAAACAAAGCGTCGTGGCGGGATCTACATGTGAAGCGGAATACATAGCAGCCGGAAGCAGCTAATGAAGGAGTCTGGATGAAGGAGTTCATATCCGATCTAGGTGTCATACCTAGTGCATCGGGTCCAATGAAAATCTTCGTGACAATCTTGAGCAATTGCCTTAGCGAAGGAATCCAGATTTCACAAGAGGACCAAGCACATCAAGAGACGCTTCAATTCCATCCGGGACTTAGTCCGTGGGAGACATAGAGATTTGCAAGATACACACGGATCTGAATGTTGCGAACCGTTGACTAAGCCTCTTCCACGAGCAAAACATGATCAGCACCAAGACTCCATGGGTGTTAGAATCATTACTATGTAATCTAGATTATTGACTCTAGTGCAAGTGGGAGATCAAGGAAATATGCCCTAGAGGCAATAATAAAGTTATTATTTATTTCCTTATTTCATGATAAATGTTTATCATTCATGCTAGAATTGTATTAACCGGAAACATGATACATGTGTGAATGCATAGACAAAACAACATGTCACTAGTATGCCTCTACTAGACTAGCTTGTTAATCAAAGATGGTTGTGTTTCGACCATGAACAAGGAGTTGTTATTTGATTAACAAGGTCACCTCATTAGTAGAATGATCGATTGACATGACCCATTCCATTAGCTTAGCACACGATCGCTTAGTATGTTGCTACCGCTTTTATCCATGACTTATACATGTTCCTGTAACTATGAGATTATGCAACTCCGCCATACGGAGGAACACTTTGGTACTACCAAACGTCACAACGTAATCGGGTGATTATAAAGGAGTACTACAGGTGTCTCCAAAGGCGGATGTTGGGTTGGCGTATTTGAGATTAGGTTTTGTCACTCCGATTGTCGGAGAGGTATCTCTGGCCCTCTCGGTAATGCACATCATCAAGCCTTGCAAGCACTACAACTAATGAGTTAGTTGTGAGATGATGTATTACTGAACGAGTAAAGAGACTTGCCGTAACGAGATTGAACTAGGTATTGGATACCGACGATCGAATCTCGGGCAAGTAACATACCGATGACAAAGGGAACAACGTATGTTGTTATGCGGTCAGACCGATAAAGATCTTCGTAGAATATGTAGGAACCAATATGGGCATCCAGGTCCCGCTGTTGGTTATTGACCGTGAATAGTTCTAGGTCATGTCTACATTGTTCTCGAACCGTAGGGTCCGCACGCTTAAGGTTTCGATGATGCTTATTATGAGTTTATGTATTTTGATGTACCAAGGAGTTCGGAGTCCGGATGTGATCACGGACATGACGAGGAGTCTCGAAATGGTCGAGACATAAAGATTGATATATTGGAAGCCTATGTTTGGAGTTCGGAATGGTTCCGGCGAAAACGAAATTTATGAGTACCGGAGGTTACCGGAACCCCCGGAGGTAAATGGGCCTCGATGGGCCTTAGTGGAAAGGAGAAGGGCCAGCCCTAGGTGGTCACAAGCCCCCCTTCCCTAGTCCTACTAGGACTAGGAGAAGGGCCGCCCCTCTCTCTCTTTCCCCCTCCGGAATCCTAGTCCAACTAGGATTGGGGGAATCCTACTCCCGGAGGGAGTAGGACTCCTGGCGCGCCTCACCTTGGCCGCCGCCCCTCCCCTTGCTCCTTTATATACGAGGCAGGGGGCACCTTGGAACACACAAGTTGATCTTTAGATCGTTCCTTAGCCGTGTGCGGTGCCCCCTCCACCATATTCCACCTCGGTTATACCGTCGCTGCTTAGGCGAAGCCCTCGCGCCGGTGAAACATCAAGATCGCCACCACGCCGTCGTCTTGACGAAACTCTCCTCGACACTCGGCTGGATCGAGTACGAGGGACGCCATCGAGCTGTACGTGTGTCAAGAACTCGGGCGCCGAGTAACGGCGCCGGATCGGTCGGATCGCGAGGAGAACGTCGACTACTTCCACTACGTTGTGATCGCTTCGCTTGGGTCTCGAGGGTACGTAGACAACACTCTCCCCTCTCGTTGCTATACATCACCATGATCTTGCGTGTGCGTAGGAAATTTTTTGAAATTACTACGTTCCCCAACATGGACAGCGGTCAAGAACATCCTGAAATACCTGAAAAGGACTAAGGATATGTTTCTCGTATATGGAGGTGACAAAGAGCTCATCGTAAATGGTTACGTTGATGCAAGCTTTGACACTGATCCGGACGATTCTAAATCGCAAACCGGATACGTGTTTACATTAAATGGTGGAGCTGTCAGTTGGTGCAGTTCAAAGCAAAGCGTCGTGGCGGGATCTACGTGTGAAGCGGAATACATAGCTGCTTCGGAAGCAGCCAATGAAGGAGTCTGGATGAAGGAGTTCATATCCAATCTAGGTGTCATACCTAGTGCATCGGGTCCAATGAAAATCTTTTGTGACAATACTGGAGCAATTGCCTTAGCGAAGGAATCCAGATTTCATAAGAGAACCAAACACATCAAGAGACGCTTTAATTCCATCCGGGATCTAGTCCAGGTGGGAGACATAGAGATTTGCAAGATACATACGGATCTGAATGTTGCAGACCCGTTGACTAAGCCTCTTCCACGAGCAAAACATGATCAACACCAAGACTCCATGGGTGTTAGAATCATTACTATGTAATCTAGATTATTGACTCTAGTGCAAGTGGGAGATCAAGGAAATATGCCCTAGACGCAATAATAAAGTTATTATTTATTTCCTTATATCATGATAAATGTTTATTATTCATGCTAGAATTGTATTAACCGGAAACATAATACATGTGTGAATATATAGACAAACAGTGTCACTAGTATGCCTCTACTTGACTAGCTTGTTAATCAAAGATGGTTATGTTTCCTAACCATGAACAAGGAGTTGTTATTTGATTAATAAGGTCACATCATTAGTTGAATGATCTGATTGACATGACCCATTCCGTTAGCTTAGCACCCGATCGCTTAGTATGTTGCTATTGCTTCCTTCATGACTTATACATGTTCCTATGACTATGAGATTATGCAACTCCGTTTACGGAGGAACACTTTGTGTGCTACCAAACATCACAACGTAATCGGGTGATTATAAAGGTGCTCTCAGGTGTCTCTGAAGGTACTTGTTGAGTTGGCGATTTCGAGATTAGGATTTGTCACTCCGAATGTCGGAGAGGTATCTCTGGGCCCTCTCGGTAATGCACATCACTTAAGCCTTGCAAGCATTTCAACTAATGAGTTAGTTGCGAGATGATGTATTACGGAACGAGTAAAGAGACTTGCCGGTAACGAGATTGAACTAGGTATTGGATACCGACGATCGAATCTCGGGCAAGTAACATACCGATGACAAAGGGAATAACGTATGTTGTTGTGCGGTTTGGCCGATAAAGATCTTCGTAGAATATGTAGGAACCAATATGGGCATCCAGGTCCCGCTATTGGTTATTGACCGGAAACGTGTCTCGGTCATGTCTACATTGTTCTCGAACCGTAGGGTCCACACGCTTAAGGTTTCGATGATAGTTATATTATGAGTTTATATATTTTGATGTACCGAAGGTTGTTCGGAGTCCCGGATGTGATCACGGAGATGACGAGGAGTCTCGAAATGGTCGATACATAAAGATTGATATATTGGACGGATATATTTGGACACCGGAAAGGTTCCGGATGAGATTGGGATTATACCAGAGTTCCGGGAGGTTACCGGAACCCCCCGGTAAGTATATGGGCCTTATTGGGCCTTAGTGGAAGGAAGGGAGAAGGAGCAAGGGAGGGGGCGTGCCCCCCCAAGCCCAATCCGAATTGGGAGGGGGGCCGACCCCCCTTTCCTTCTCTCCTCCCCCCTCTTCCTTCCCTCTCCTTCTCCTAATAGGAAAGGGGGGCCAAACCTACTTGGAGTAGGTTTGCCCCCCCTAGGGCGCGCCTCTCCCTTAGGCCGGCCTCCTCCTCCCTCCCTCCTTTATATACGGGGGCGGGGGGCACCCCATAGACAAACAAGTTGATCATTGAGATCGTTCCTTAGCCGTGTGCGGTGGCCCCCTCCACGATATTACACCTCGGTCATATTGTAGCGGTGCTTAGGCGAAGCCCTACGATAGTAGAACATCAAGATCGTCACCACGCCGTCGTGCTGACGGAACTCCTCCCCGTGCCTCTGCTGGATCGGAGTTCAAAAGTGCGTCATCGAGCTGTCGTGTGTCAAGAACTCGGAGGTGCGAGTAACGGTGCTTGGATCGGTTGAACCGGGAGGACGTACGACTACTTCCTCTACGTTGCGTCAACGCTTCTGCTTCGGTCTACGAGGGTACGTAGACAACACTCTCCCCTCTCGTTGCTATGCATCACCATGATCTTGTGTGTGTGTAGGAAATTTTTTGAAATTACTACGTTCTCCAACATTTATATCATTTTTGGGACTAACCTACTAACCGGAGGCCCAGCCCATATTGATGTTTTTTGCCTATTTCAGTATTTCGAAGAAAAGGAATATCAAACGGAGTCCAAACGGAATGAAACCTTCGGGAGCGTGAATTTTGGAACGAACGTGATCCAGAGGACTTGGAGTGCAAGTCAAGAAGCAGCCGAGGCAGCCACGAGATAGGAGGCCGCCCCCCCCCCCTGTAGGGCGCGCCCCCTGTCTCGTGGGCCCCTCAGGCGGCCCCCGACGTACTTCTTCCTCCTATATATACCTACGTACAACGTAAACATCCAGGAGCACCACGAAACACAATTTCCACCGCCAGAACCTTCAGATCCGCGAGATCTCATCTTGAGCCTTCACGGCACTCTGCCGGAGGGGGAATCGACCACGGAGGGCTTCTACATCAGCATCCTTGCCCGTCCGATGAGTTGTGAGTAGTTTACCACAGACCTACGGGTCCATAGTTATTAGCTAGATGGCTTCTTCTCTCTTTTTGGATCTCAATACAATGTTCTCCCCCTCTCTTGTGGAGATCTATTCGATGTAAACTCTTTTTGCGGTGTGTTTGTCGAGATCCGATGAATTGTGGTTTTATGATCAAGTTTATCTATGAATAATATTTGAATCTTCTCTGAATTCTTTTATGTATTGTTGAGTTATCTTTGCAAGTCTCTTCGAATTATCAGTTTGGTTTGGCCTACTAGATTGATCTTTCTTGCCATGGGAGAAGTGCTTAGCTTTGAGTTCAATCTTGCGGTGTCCTTACCCAGTGACAGAAAGGGTTGCAAGGCACGTATTGTATTGTTGCCATCGAGGATAACAAGATGGGGTTTATATCATATTGCACGAGTTTATCCCTCTACATCATGTCATCTTGCTTAATGCGTTACTCTGTTCTTATGAACTTAATACTCTAGATGCAGGTAGGAGTCGGTCGATGTGTGGAGTAATAGTAGTAGATGCAGGCAGGAGTCGGTCTACTTGTTATGGACGTGATGCCTATATACATGATCATGCATAGATAATCTCATAACTATGCGCTTTTCTATCAATTGCTCGACCGTAATTTGTTCACCCACCGTAATACTTATGCTATCTTGAGAGAAGCCTCTAGTGAAACCTATGGCCCCCGGGTCTATCTCTTATCATATTTGCTTTCAATCTAATTTTATTTGCATCTTTACTTTTTGCATCTATACTATAAAATACCAAAAATATATTTATCTTATCATACCATCTTTATCAGATCTCACTTTCAAAAGTGGCCGTGAAGAGATTGACAACCCCTTTATTGTGTTGGTTGCGAGTTCTCAGTTTGTTTGTGTAGGTGTGTGGGACTTTTGAGGAGCCTCCTACTGGATTGATACCTTGGTTCTCAAAAACTGAGGGAAATACTTGCGCTACTATTGCTGCATCACCCTCTCCTCTTCGAGGAAAACCAACGCAAGCTCAAGATGTAGCATATTTCTACACAATATGTTCCCCTTTGAGAGGTTCATGGGAGTCCTAAAGATATATGTCTGTAACCGTGCTAGGCCAGAAGGAAGCATCTCCATGGGCCATCAAACAGAGGATGTCATTGGATTTTGTGTTGACTTCATTCATGACCTTAAGAAGATAGTTCTCCCTCAATTGCGGTATGAGGGGAGACTAGGTGAAAAAGGCACGCTAGGAGGGGACTCAATAATATGCCGGAACGGGCATTCTTGGTCTCAAGCACACTACACGGTTCTATAGAATTCTACCTTGGTGACCCCGTATGTCGATGAACACAAGAACATTCTGTGCTCCAAACACCCGGACCAGTGTGACGACTAGATTACATGTGAACACATCAGGAGTTTCGGCAGTTGGTTCCAAACACGTCTCAGGTGTGAAAACACTGTTTCTGATGACCTGTACTCGTTGGCAAGGGAACCATCTTTGACTGTAATGACTTACAAAGGGTATGAGATAAATGGGAATACATTTTACACGATCGCCCAAGATCAAAAGAGTACCAACCAAAATAGTGGTGTCCGCTTTGATGCAGAAATCAAGAGGGGAAAGGACACATATTATGGTTACATAGTGGACATATGGGAACTTGACTATGGATATGATATTAAGGTCCATTTGTTTAAGTGCAAATGGGTCAATCTGTCAGGAGGCGGGGTACAGGTAGACCCACAGTATGGAATGACAATAGTGGATCTGAACAATCTGGGGTACACAGACAAGCCATTCATCCTGGCCAATGATGTGGCGCAGGTTTTCTATCTGAAGGACATGTCTACCAACCCGAGAAAAAGAAAATATAAGGAAGCGAATACATCATACGATGAGCCAAAGCGCCACATAGTTCTTTCAGGAAAAAGAGACATCGTGGGATTGGAGGGCAAGACAGACGTGTCTGAAGATTATGAAAAGTTTCATGAAATTCCTCCCTTCAAAGTCAAGGCTGACCCAAGCACCCTGTTAAACGATGTAGATTATCCATGGTTATGGCGCAATAAGCAAATAACACAAGCGAAGAAAAAGTGAAGACTTTCTATCAACAACTATTATGATGATGCCTTTGACGATGTAGAATATCACTGCAGTTACATTTGAACAAATGAAATCCCTTTGTAACAGATGAGTTTTCGTTCGAAACCCTGATACTTCCAAAGAGATTGTCTGTTTTGTACACAAAGTACATCCAGTTTTTGTCGTAACCGTCTCAACTTTTAGCACATGCTATGTGGGTGAAATGATGATACCATGCCAACTTTTAACCTTTTCAGAGTTCATTTGAAATGCTTTTCAATTTCAGGGATCAACCAAAAAACTTTTATAAACCGCTAGTATTATTGAAACTAAAATTATATAAAATTTATGCAACTAAAATTATCAAAGTATTTTATGTTCAAAACATTAAAAGCAAAAATGAATTTTCATAAACGCTGCTAGGCTGCCCCGATGCCGTCCGCCGCCCCTGCCGACGCCGCCAGGCTACCCCAACGCCTCTTGCCGCCTCGCCGCCGCGCCTGTCGTGGCCGTGCCCTCGCCTGACGTCGTCGCCGCCGCCGCCCATGCCCGACAAGCTGCCCGCCCGCCCGTTGTCGCTGTCGACCTCTGGCGCAGCCACTACTACGACTACTACAACCTTGAGGGCGGCGCCGAGGACGAGGACGAGGATGCGGTCGACTTCAGCAGGGGGACATGGAGTCCACCAACGGCGGCATGTCACCAGGACAAGTCATCGACGTCTCATCTCACACTGGTGATGCATAGGCCGGCGCGGCGGCGTATTTGTTAAAATTATTCGTACTTAGGCTTTCTTTTTAATGTTGGTCTTTTGTTAGAGCAATATTTAGGTGAACTGTCTCTATTTAATCACTGAAATTGTTCGATTCGGTAAGTCTGGTATGTGTGTTGTACGCTCTTTTTGTGCCCAAATTAGCGAGCGATGTTAAACTATGCAATGACATACGCGGGGAAATTTCCACCCAAATTTCAATTATCAAACTCATCACATGCGCATTAAGCAGAAGACTCGTTTGCGATGCACACTATCCTTCAAAGTGAATGGTGTCCGGCAGCACCGCGCACAAAGTTTCCCTCCACATTTCGAAATTTTTGGCCTACCACCAAAATATCTACCCTCCCCCCTCCCCATCCCCTTTTCTCCCCAACCACAAGTCACATTTCCCCTGTTTCCCCCTTTCTTCCTTCTTAAGTTATAGCCACTTCCACACTTGCTTCCTCACTCTCGCTGTCTCGCATCCTACCATCGGGGTGGCCATGCATGGTCTTCTTCAATGACCTCTCCAGCGGTTCCTCCTCCTCCAACAACTCCTTCACCATTCGGGTATGCCTCTCTTCTCTCTCTCGTGCTATGACTTGGAATGAAGGATTTTTACCCGACGGTTGATTTGAGTCATTTCTTCGTCTTGTAGTTCCCTAGGACCATCAGTTGCAACGAATGAAGCGGGGTGGCTGAAGATCTGTCTGCTGTTGTCACCATCAATCTCCATGCGTGAAGCTAGTTGTGTTTGAATCTGTGGACAGTGGGAGGAAGTTTCTGGCATGAGCAGAGAAGGTTAGACCCTCTTTCATTGTTACAAATCATTTGTTAGATGTGATTCAGACACTGTCACGGTCTCAATCCATTCATACCACACCTTCAACCAAACACATCCTAAAACAGTGTCACAGTTTATACCTAGTATCTAAAAAATTTGTCATCTCATTAGCGGTGCCATTAGAAAATTATTTGGCGCCGCTTCAGCAGTTTGTGGAGCCAACTTGTTCACACATCCGAGCAGCCAAGCAGTAAAATACTAAATCTTTATGGCACGAAGGAACTGGGCGTCGGAGCAACTAGGTGCTCCGGAGTTCGGGTCCCTGATTTTTTTCTGCTGCATCGGCTCGCCAGTGCAGGATACCGGTGCGAGATGTAGCAACAGTTGTCTTTACACCGGTTTTGGCATACATAGTGGACGCCTTAGTGCTATTAGTTCTTGTTACTAAATTTGTGCATGTACACACCTGTTAGTATCAATTTGCTGTCATCCAAACTCTGTCACTATGTTGTTGCAGTTATATTTACCTTCCTCTTAAATGTTTAATTTGTTATTTATAGTACATGAGTAAGAACTTGTTGGGTTGTTGTAGTTAATTATAGCTTCTGATGTTTCAGACTTTGGTTGTTGTGTCAGTAGCAATTAATTCATTTGCACATTGATCTTTTTGAGAAGATATGTCATAATTAACCTGTTTCTTCAGTTTTTCAAAATAAGTATTGGTGATTTTGTATGTTGCTATAAACCCATTTTCCCTAACACAACCCAGACCACCGGTCAAGTAACTGAATTCATAGTGGGCCATTTTCAACTACTTAGCATTTCACTCAATGCCCGAACTACAAGCCTTGGTCAAGTAACTGAAGTCACGCGTTAATGCAGCTTAATCGTTAGACAAGATGAAGTCTTACAATCGATATTAATGAGTACGGATTGTCATGCAACAGATGCACTAGAGCTATAAGTGTATGAAAGCTCTCGTGATGTAGTTAAGTGTGTGTGCGTCCCATTTACGTGCTCATGAGACCTCAAGCATTTGAGGAAGCTCATCATCTAAATATGCAAGTCAAATTCTAATAATGTAAAAATATCACTAGCATATAAAAATGAATATCATAAAAACTCCATATATGAAGTACATGGTGCTATTATGAAGTACAAGTGCATACAAAAGATAGTAGTGTGCCTCTTCTCTCATTTTTCCAGTGGGCTCTGGCCTTTTTTTTATCCTCGCTAATAAGGGCACATTCTGGCAGTATACAAGGTGCAATGATTCTAGCGTAACATATATAACAATAATGAATGATTGCCTGGCCACATATACCATGTTAGCTCTATGATTATGCAAAACAAAATAACAATAAAAACACAAATCATGAATAGTAATCTAATCATAAATCCACAATTAATCCGATTCCTAACCATAGATATTGATTTCCGACTAAACCAAAAGCAAGTAGAAAATAGGAACTGACATTGGGCACTAAATTAATAGATCAGTTTTGAAGATTAATATAAAAACAATAATAAATGAATATATGAATGATAATATAATAATATTAAACATTAAAAAATTATAGATACATTTGAGAGGTACTATATACCTTGTGTAGTACGTTACAAAAATTCTGAATATCCCTGAGTTTCTTGACACGGAGCATATTAGATTAAATTGTTACCCTAAAAAATTAGCATTTTTAGCCTTTTGCTTCTTTTAACACATTATTAACTTTTTTGGTAGATACAATTTTAAACTGTAAGTATATAGAAAACGGGCTATAAATTCAAAGAAGAATTATATTTTCTTACTCCAAAAATAACTCAAAGTTTAAAAGTTTGCTCTAAAAATCCAAATATACATATGCATTTTTTTTTTTGATCTTATAAACTGTTTGCCGAATGTTTTATAAAAAACACACCGCGAAGAGGCTTGGCCGAGTGTAACATTAGACAAACACTGATATGAGAAGTATCATTTTTAAAAATAAATAAAAATTACTGCATATATACTTGACATATAGAGCGTGTTTGCCGTTTGTACGCCCCACAAATTACTCGACACCTGCAAACTCGACGATTCCGGTCCGACTCGATTACTGTTTTCGTACGTAAGCATTTTAGTGCATAATACTTGGACTCGGACTCGGATACGTACGTGCGGCTACTTACATAATCGCAAGCAGAGGATCCAAAATCCAAGTTAGATTGATCGATGAGGATCGGCGGTCGGCGTCCATGGCAGGACCTCGCGCCGGAGCTGCTGGAACTCGTCTTCCTGCGCGTGTCGTCCCATGTAGCCCGCGTCCGCTTCCGCGCCGTCTGCCGCCTATGGCGCGCCTCCGTGGCTGCAGCAGCCGCGCCGCCTGATTCTCTACTCCCGCTGCTGGCCCTCCGTAACGCCCCCTGCGTCGTCAGCCTCCCCGAAGGCACCATCCACCGCGTCCCCGTGCTTGTTCCCGGCGACGTCATCCAAAGCGTCTCCACCGGTGGCATGCTCTTTCTCGTGCACCGCAACGGCCGGTGCTCCCTTATGGACCCTCTCTCCCGGACGATCACCCCTCAGCACATCAGCCCCGACTGCCTCTGGCCCTCGAGGCCGTCGAAGAGGCAGAGGGCGGCGGTTCCCCCCTTCGCTGGCAACATCTCCAAGGTGGTGGTGGCGGACCACGTCGTGGCCATCCGGACTGGAGTCAACTTTGGGTCAAAGAAGGTCGCTCTCTCTGCCCGCGGACCCAGAGGCCGCCGCTACATGGCGTGGGAGTGGGACCCGCCCTACTACTTGGACAGCGTCGTCGACATTGCGCTCTTCAGAAGGAAGGTCTACGTTCTAACGAGAGTACACAATGACCCATGCCGGACTGAGCTCTATGTCCTGGAAGACAACCTCCCCGCCGGCGATGTCACATCCATGCAGTGCATATGCAGTGAACCCCCAGCCAGGCCGGGGCACTTGTACTACCACACGGCCGACCCGTCCTACTACTACTACCTGGTCTCGTCCGGCGATCGGCTTCTGATGGTGATGGAGCATGCCGCCGCGCCGGCCAAGTTCGAGGTCTTTGAGGCGGCAGGGCTAGGCAGTGGCCACGGACGGTGGAGCAAGATCGAGACGCTGGATGGTCGTGCTCTGTTCGTGAGCAAAGGCTGCTCGGGGTCGATTCCGCTGGTGAGCTCGTTGGAGCTCGAGAGGACCACATCTACTTCATCAGTAAGCGTGATGACTCGGACAACGACTCCATCAAGGAGCTCCACTCCGGCGTGTATAGCATGAAGGAAGGGAAGGTGGCACCGTTGCCGTTGGAGACGACAGCCGCATGGCAAGGTCGTGCATGGCCGCCAACCTGGTTTTTCCCGACCCGAACTTGATCAAACCATGAATTGTTTTGAAAGTTTTTATGAGGAAATTGTAAGTTGTTAATCAGTCAACGGGTATCCTCAAAAAAACGGGTATTGCGACAGAAGGTTGGCAAATAACAAGTACAGCCAACAAATACTTAAGCTACGTGCAACAGCAAGTAACTGACTTTCACAGTTCGATGCGTGCAAGCCAGCAATGTTAGCATTATAGTAGCAGATAAAAACGAGTAACAACTACTTTCCTGTAAAAGGAAAAAGGTTGGAGTGGTAGCATCGGCACATATATTGGCGCTTTTCTTTAGCTATTTTTTACATGATTAATTTGGGATATGTTTCATGTGATCTTGCTACATACTCTACTTTTTTTTCCAAAGCCAAGAGAGCCGACGCCTGCACCATGGCCGCCTCCGCCGGCCAGGTGGATGTCCCTCTCGGTGGTTGGATCATACTCAGATCATGATGGAGCTGCAGCTGTTGGCATCGTTTTGCGCCATGGCGATGGTTCTATCATCTTTGCGGCTTATCAAGTAATCTTCAGTAGCAATGAAGCGCTAGAGGCTGAAGTACATGCACTAATGCAAGGAATGACACTGGCCATCCAACTTTCAGATATGCCGGTCTTGGTCCAATCTAACAAATTGGTGGCGCTTTCAATTCTGTCTAATGATGATCTCTCATGATCAGCATACGGGCATCTTGTCGCCGAGATTAAAGCATTGATGGAGGCTAGAGTTTGTTCCCAAGAAGTTACGTGTTTAGAATAGGATTTCAGATAAATTGGCAAATTATAGTCATACAAAATTAGCTTACATAGGGGACCTCCGTGTATTGAGGACCTGCAGCCACTTGATTGTAATCCTATCATCATAAAATAAATTTCCCATTTTCCTCACACCTTTTAGTTTATTTAGGACAGTAAAACTGAACTTAAGCCCAACCCTCTCATGTCCTTAGCCTTTTTGGCCGTCATATTTTGCGTTCCGGCCGTTTTTAGCCGTTCGATCATTGTGTAATCATGTGGTTTGTCGTTAAGTGGCCCGCTGTCCAGTGAACATTCTGCTTAATTGGCCTGCCACCTGAGTGAAGCCGGTGTATTCATCTATTCGTTCACACGGGAGAACCCTTTTTCCCCCGCAAGAAAAAAGAGAGAACCCTCTTTCCTCTCGACCCATCTCTCACACAACAACCTCACAAACCCCAACGGAGGAGGCACCCCGTATACCAGAGGAGACGCCAATGGCGCATGGAGCGACGGCGACGCCTGTACGCCTACAATGGAGCCTTTAGTGGTGCCTACTAGGCCCTCCAGTCCTCCGACTCAGACCTCGTGCGGCGATGCCTGCGGCGACACGTCAATCCTCTGTCCCGACCTCGGTAGTGATGCCTTCCGTGAGCTTGCCCGTGCGGTGCCACCTCTCCTTCGATCCCATAATTGTGGGGTGGTGCCTTACCGTGGCACATCGAGTCTCGATCCCGCACACCCAAGATCACCGCTGCCCAAGATGCCCGCAACACTTTCGACCTACCTCCATGTCAGCCATGCCTTCTTCTGGTGGTGTGAGCGGGATGGCATAGAGCGGTTGTTCTTTAACTGCAGTTTGGCCCTCTTGCTGCACAATCTCTCCGTTCTTGAGGTGAATCACACCGTGCCAAGACAGATTGTGTATGTCGGGGAACTGTTCTAGCTATTTAAACTCATCAGTAATGTCGGCCGGAATAATAGGGGCTCTACCTGCCAAAATTTAGGAACATGCGAATATTGAGTGCTCCTGGTGGGTCAGCATCACAGTCGCGAAATGAAAATTATGTCCTACATCGGCTGGATCAATCAAAAGACTCCTCTTCAAAATTGGTGGGCCCACATCTGAGTGTTCCTAACTTTGAAATAATGTCCGCAAATTAAAAAATGTTCATGATTTTATTTAAATGTTTAGCGAATTAGAAAAAAGGTTCATCGATTCAAAAAATGTTCGCAGATTCAGAAATTGTTCATGAATTCTCAAAAATGTTCATTTATTTCAAAAATGTTCGTAAAAACTAAAAAACCATGTTTGTGAATTTAAAAAATTGTGCCGTAATTTCAATAAATTATTTTTCTAGTTTAGTATTTCATCTATAGTTATTTGGGCAAAATTCACTACATAATTTATAATTCGTACAATCTTGCAACCATTGTTAATGCTTATAAATTGTGATGTTTCTTTTGCAGGCTCGAGTATCCAGGAGGTTAAGCATCAAGCTCGACGATGCCCTTTACATCTTGCTTTAGTATCTGTTAGCAGACAGGCTCTTTATTTACCCCCATTAAGTGAGTTTTGATGTTCTTGACTGGACTATAATGTTGGGAGTTATTGTGGTTGGACCTGTGAGGATTTGTGATATTGCACTTGCAGGAGAATGGAGTACGTGTTATTTCATTGTGCCAACGTTGCTACAAGACAGCAAAGGCACTGTCGGAATGTCAGAAAAGATGGAAAGTTCAGTAGAGACATCTAAACCGGAAAGCAGTCAAGCAGGGGCCAGGGCACGACACAACCAGGTGCGCGCGGTAGAGTGCTTCGGGAGCTCCAGCTTGTACGCGACGTTGACCTTGTTGATGATAGGGCAAGGACCAAAACGACAGTTTTGTGGTTGCCCTGGGTTGCAACAGACTTCTAGACGAAGGATTGAAGTTTTGGGGATGCCAACTGGTCAACGAGGGCGAAGGAACGTTGAGAGTGCTCCGTGTCGGCATGTTTCTTCTGTGCATTAGGCGGAAACGTCTTACCCTACCTCGGGCGACGTGCTACGTGTTATATAGCATGGGCGCAATAACCCTGAGGCGCATACATGAGTTGGTTGAGAAGATAAGCGAGAATCGGAAATACAACTTGATAAGGAAGAAAGGAGGAGATAGACTTGGTTACAACAGAATAGATATGCCGGCTAAACTACCTCCTAAACTAGGTGTCAAAAGAAAACTACCTCCTGAACTACCTCTAGAGATCTTCTCTGTCACGTGTATGCGCCATATATGTTTAACACCCTCCCTTAATCACAACTTGTCAAGTTGAGATTATGTTTGAAGTCTTCAAAGCTTCGTATGGGCAAGGCCTGGGTGAATCCATCTGCAATTTGATCTCTGGAATGCACAAACCGAATGTCAAGTTGCTTCTGGGCAACTCTTTCTCTCACAAAGTGAAAATCAATCTCTATATGTTTTGTTCTAGCATGAAAGACTGGATTTGCAGAAAGATAAGTGGCACCAAGGTTGTCACACCAAAGACATGGAACTTGT
The DNA here is from genome assembly GCA_021437245.1 of Aegilops speltoides. Lineage (NCBI taxonomy): Eukaryota > Viridiplantae > Streptophyta > Magnoliopsida > Poales > Poaceae > Aegilops > Aegilops speltoides. Next base: position 104,632,635 of record CM038147.1, read on the forward strand.
GTATTTTTCACACCTAGCTCCTTTAACATGGATTGAACCCATATTATTTCTGCTGTAGTATTTGCCAATGTTTTATATTTGGCCTCTGTACTTGACCTAGAGACAGTAGCTTGTTTTCGTGCACACCATGATATCAAATTAGGTCCAAAATATATAGCAAATCCACCAGTTGATCGTCCGTCATCCAAGCATGTTGCCCAATCAGAGTCAGAGAAGGCACTGACAAGAGTAGAGGGTAATTTGCTGAAATTTAGACCAATGCTCAAAGTATTTTTGATGTATTTGACTATATGTTTTGCAACAGTCAAGTGCAGTACTAGGTGCATGAAGAAACTGGCATACTTTGCTAACAGCAAAAGAGATGTCAGGTCTAGTAATAGTGAGATACTGTAATGCTCCCACTAAACTTCTGTATCTTGTGCTGTCCTCTTGATTCAAGAGTGTCCCTTTTGTGAGAGATGATTTTTCTGAACTGGATAATGGAGTAGGTGAGGGTTTCCAACCTTGCAAGCCAGCCTTTTTTTACCAGATCAGTAGCATAGTTTTCTTGAGAGAGATGAAGTGCAAGTCTTCAAGATCCTTCAAGGCAAAATCTGCACCCAAGTATTTCAGCAGTCCTATGATTGCCTCATCAGATGAGCTTGTCACAATAATATCATCGACATATATGAGAACAAATATGCAGGTGTTGGACTTGTTGTAAATGAACAATGATGTGTCAGACTTAGAAGGGACAAAACCAAGTGCCTGCATTTTATGGCAGAGATGAGAATACCATGCTTTTGGAGCCTGCTTTAACACTAGTAGAAAAAGGGGCAAAGTTTGCACACATGAGAGGGAGCTCTTTTACTTTCAAACACTAGTAGAAAAAGGGGCAAATCTGAGACACATTAGTGCCGGTTTGATTTTGAGACGGCACTAATGTGTCCATTAGTGCCGGTTCCAACGGCTAGCCGGCCGCTCACATTAGTACCAGTTTGTGGCGAACCTTTAGCACCGCTTCGTGCCACGAACCGGTACTAAAGAGAGTGGTGGCAGGATGTTGTCAGTCTGGGGCCCCTCCAGCACCTTTAGTACCGGTTCGTGGCACGAACCGGTACTAAAGGTCGACGTACATAAACCCTTCGTCCGTCCGAGCTCGCTCTGTTCTTCCCCTTTCCCCTCACTTCCTCTGTTCTTCCCCTCTCTCTTCCTCGAGCTCCTCACAAATTTTGCCCAAAATTTGTCAAGATTTGAAGGCCCCCATCCATTCAAATGATCACAAAGGTTAGCAACTTTGTCCTTTCAACTCTCATTGCTAGATTAGCTCTTGCAATACTTTGTATAGTGATTAATTTGGGAGGAATTATATGTGCTAGTATTTGATTTATATGCAATTTGAGGTCAAAAATAACACTAAGTTTGCATATGTAGGTGTGGTTTACTTAGTGCCTTCTAAATCTCCATCGTAACCACCGTCGATGCTCAAGACTGTCTCTGTCGCGGCACCACCTTGTGGTGAGGCTCTTGTTCATGAATGTTTTACATTACCAAATTGATGTTTGTGTGATTTGGATATATAGTTACTCGTATAATTATCTTACCCGTACGTTGTTTTTTATACATAGTGCCATGGTTTTGATATCCGTCCCCGTCGTCCCTCGTCCTTGTTATGATTCAGATGTGGTATATTCTCTTTTAAAACTAGTTGTTGCATTTCGTGTTTATGACAAATTATGCCCATCAAGTTGACATAGATATTTTTATCTAGGAGGTATGTGAACCGGAAATTCCAACCGACGCTATTGTCGAGAGGTTAAATTTAGTTGAAAGAGAAAACAAGTATTTGAAAGAAAAATTGAAAAGAATTGACGGGGAGAAGATGGAATTGGAGTTGCATGTTGCCGATGTCGTCGATGATCACAAGATCAAGATGGAGAAAATGAGGTTGAAGATTAGAAAGATTAGAAAATATGCCATTGATAGTGTGGCTTGGTATCATTATGCTGTTGGATAAATTGTTACCTTAGTTGCGATCTTGATCGCATTTGTTGTTGCATTTAAATTCTTTAGCTAGAGAGTTATTTGTATGTTGCATTTAATTAAGTGTTGTATATGAACTTTATGTATGAACTTGTATTAATTTGGTCTATTAGGTGTTGTGTAATGAAGATGAGCTGACAATGGATGTATGATGCCGATGCTCTCCCGAGTTCATTAATTACGTGCATACTTTTCTGCTTGCCGCTGAGGCAAACAAGCGGGCGGATGGTTTTATGCCTTGTCCATGTGCTGGCTGTAAGAATGGTCACAATTAGTCTACATCAAGAACCATTCACGTCCACCTATTTGAGTCCGGTTTCATGCCCCACTATAATGTTTGGACCAAGCACGGAGAAATAGGGGTTATGATGGAAGAGAATGAAGAAGAAGAGGACGACGACGGCTATCCTAGCCATGGGTTCCCTGAATATGATGATACAACAATGGGGGAAGAAGCTGAGCCGGCAATGCGGGAAGAAGCTGAAGAAGAGGCATCAGATGAGCCCGCTGATGATCTAGGTCGGGCCATTGCCGATGCAAAGAGAAACTGCGCAAGTGATTTGGAGAAGAAGAAGTTGCAGCACATGTTAGAGGATCACAAGAAATTGTTGTACCTAAATAGTGAAGCTGACAAAAAAAGGTTGGGCACCACACTAGAATTGCTGCAATGGAAGGCAGAGAATGGTGTATCTGACAAGGGATTTGGAAAGTTGCTGGTAATGATAAAGAATATGCTTCCAAAGGACAACAAATTGCCCGGGAGTACGTATGAAGCAAAAAAGGTTGACTGCCCTCTAGGGTTAGAGGTGCAAAAGATACATGCATCCCCTAATGACTGCATTCTCTACCACGGTGAGTACGAGGATTTGAACGCTTGCCCGGTATGCGGTCCATTGCGTTATAAGATCAGTCGCGATGACCCAGGTGATGTCGAGGGCGAGCGCCCCAGGAAGAAGATTCCTGCCAAGGTGATGTGGTATGCTCCTATAATACCACGGTTGAAACGCTTGTTCCAAAACAAAGAGCATGCGAAGGTGATGGGGTGGCACGGAGAAGACCGTAAGAAAGACGGAAAGTTGAGAGTACCCGCTGACGGTTCGCAGTGGAGAAAAATCGAGAGAAAGTACTGGGAGGAGTTTGTAGGTGACCCAAGGAACGTATGGTTTGGTCTAAGCGCAAATGGCATTAATCCTTTTGGGGAGCAGAGGAGCAACCATAGCACCTGGCCTGTGACTCTATGTTTGTATAACCTTCCTCCTTGGTTGTGCATGAAGCGGAAGTTCATATGATGCCAGTGGTCATCCAAGGCCCTAAGCAACCCGGCAACGACATTGATGTGTACCTAAGGCCATTAGTTGAAGAACCATTACAGCTGTGGAATGGAGCAGTGTATGCGTCGTGGGATGAGCACGGACGGAAGAATTTGACCTAAAGGCGTTGCTGTTCGTGACCATCAATGATTGGCCTGCTCTCGGTAACCTTCGTGATGCACAAACAAGGGATACCACGGATGCACACACTGTTTGGATGATACCTACAGTATATATTTGGATAGTTGTAGGAAGAATGTGTACCTGGGACTTCGTCGATATCTTCCGACAAGGCATCCCGTAAGAAAGAAAGGCAAGAATTTGAAAGGTGAGGCGGATCACCGGACGAAGCCTTGCCACCATACTGGTGCTGATGTACATGATATGGTCAAGGATTTGAAGGTAATCTTTGGAAAGGGTCTTGGCGGACAACTTGTTCCGAAGGACGCTGACGGACGCGCAACCATGTGGAAGAAGAAATCTATATTTTGGGACCTGCCATATTGGAAAGACCTAGAGGTCCGCTCCATAGTCGACGTGATGCACGTGACGAAGAATCTTTGCGTGACCCTGCTTGGCTTTTTGGGCGTGTATGGGAAGACAGAAGATACACCAGAGGCACGTGAGGACCAGCAACGTTTGCACGGAAAAGACGTCATACATCAGGGTCAGGCCAGCTACGCTCTTACCAAAGAAGAGAAGGAAATCTTCTTTGAATGCCTGCTCAGCATGAAGGTACCGTCTGGCTTCTCGTCGAATATAAAGGGAATAATAAATATGGCAGAGAAAAAGTTCCAGAACCTAAAGTCTCATGACTGCCACGTGATTATGACGCAACTCCTTCCGGTTGCATTGAGGGGGCTTCTACCGGAAAACATTCGATTAGCCATAGTGAACCTATGTGCATTCCTCAATGCAATCTCTCAGAAGGTAATCGATCCAGAAATCATACTAAGGTTACAGAATGATTTGGCAATGTCTTGTCAGTTTCGAGTTGGTGTTCCCACCATCCTTCTTCAACATCATGACGCATGTCCTAGTTCACCTTTTCGAAGAGATTATCGTTTTGGGTCCTGTATTTCTACACAATATGTTCCCCTTTGAGAGGTTCATGGGAGTCTTGAAGAAATATGTTCATAACCGTGCTAGGCCAGAAGGAAGCATCTCGAAGGGCCATGAAAATAAGGAGGTCATTGAGTTTTGTATTGACTTTATTCCTGACCTTAAGCCGATTTGTGTTCCTGAATCGCGGCATAAGGGCAGACTGGATGGAAAATGCACGCTAGGAGGGCATCAAATAATATGTATGGACGGGCATTCTCTCACTGAAGCACACTACACAGTTCTACAGAATTCCGCCTTGGTGGCTCTGTATATGGAGGAACACAAGAATTTTCTACACTCCAAACACCCGGAGAAGTCTGACGACTAGATTACACGCGAACAAACGAGGACTTTTGCTGGTTGGTTGCAGAAACGTGCCCTGAATGATGGCGATATTCAAAATGACATGTACTCACTGTCCCAGTTACCATCTTCGAATATAATTACTTTCAAAGGGTACCAGATAAATGGGAATACATTTTACACGATCGCCCAAGATAAGAAGAGCACCAACCAAAACAGTGGTGTCCGCTTTGATGCAACAACCAACACGGAAAGGAAACATATTATGGTTACATAGAGGACATATGGGAACTTAACTATGGAGGTGATTTGAAGGTCCCTTTGTTTTGGTGCAAATGGGTCAATATGACACGAGGCGGGGTAACGGAAGACCAGCGATGCGGAATGACAACAAGTGGATCTCAACAATCTTGCGTATGCAGACGAACCATTCGTCCTAGCCAATGATGTGGCGCAGGTTTTTTATGTGAAAGACATGTCTACCAGGCCGAGAGAAAGAAAAGATAAGGAAGCGAATGGATCATACGACGAGCCAAAGCGCCACATAGTTCTTTCAGGAAAAAGAAACATCGTGGGAGTGGATGACAAGACAGACATGTCAGAAGATTATGAAAAGTTTGATGAAATTGCTCCATTCACAGTGAATATTGACCCGAGCATCCAGTTAAATGATGAAGATTTTCTATGGCTACGGCGCAAAGGGACACACGCAAAGAAAAGTTTCACACCCAAAGATCTGGGATGTGATCGGCTTCACTATCATCACTTTCTTCTGTGTTTAACACCCAGGAGGGAATCTTTGTATTGGTTAGGGTAGTTATGTGTTTTGGCATTTGAAATGCGGAGAAATTTTATGTGCAAACAAATTCTTTCATGCATTTACTGATTTTTTTTCCAGCTAAATGACCCTGAAATTGAAAAGCATTTCAAATGAACTCAGAAAAGGTTGAAAGTTGGCATGGTATCATAATTTCATCCAAATAGCATGTGCAAAAAAGTAGAGCGGGTTACGGGAAAAATTGGATGCACTTCGTGTACAAAATGGACAATCTCTTTCGAAGTATCAGGATTTCCGACGAAAACTCAACTGTTACAAAGGCATTTCATTTTTTAAATAACCTAAGCATTACCAAATTGAATATAATGATAAAACACAATAATATTTAACATAAGAAAAAAGAATCACTGAAAAATCTTTTTTCAAAGTTAATTTATTCACAAACTAGTGATTCACACAAATTTCAAATAATTCAAAATTTAAACTATTCAAATTTGAAAACTACCGGCACTAACAGAAAGTTTGTAATTTTTTGTACCTAAAGCAAAAATATTCACAAAGAAACTCTAAATACAGCAAAAAAACAACTCAAAAATAAATAAAACAAAAATAAATAAAGCAATAAAAATTAAGAAAATAAAAAAGCCCGCCCACTGGGCCAAAGCGGCCTGCATACGAATAGAAATACAACCTTTTGTTGGGCCAGGATGCAGGCCCGCAAATGCCCAGTAGGCCCACAGGGCAGCACAAAACAGATAGGCCCAGTAGGCCTGCTTAGGAGAGGAGCTCGAGAGAGCTACCGTACTAGGGCTTATAAACTAGTGCGGTAGCCCCTCGACTAGCGAGGTGGGACAAAACTTGCCGCACCGTACTGCGCCAGCGCACCCCCTTTAGTACCGGGTGGTGGCTGCAACCGGTACTAAAGAGGGGGTCTTTAGTACCGGTTGGTGCCATGACCCGGTACTAAAGGGGGGTGCTTCCCGCCGCTTGGCCTGGCCAAAGCAGACCTTTAGTACCGGTTGGTGGCACCAACCAGTACTAAAGGTCCATCCTATATATACAACAGTCGAAAAAAATTCACTTTCACTCTCTGTTTCTTCCCTCCGTCGCGCCGCCCTGCCCCGATCGACGCCGTCCCCGTCGACGTCGCCGCCCCCGCCCCTCATCGCCGACCCCGGCCGTCCCCACCCTCATCGCCGCCGCCGTCGCCGTCGCCGCCCGGCCGTCCCGTCCCGTCGCCCTGCCGCCCGCCGTCGTCGTCGCCGCCCGTCCCGCCGCCTCGTCGGTGAGCTCGCCCCGGCCGCCATGTCCACACGCACACACTACAAACACACACACACACACACACACACACACACACACACACACACACACACACACACACACACACACACACACACACACTCACACACAGTTATAATTTTTTCTGTTTTTTAGTTATAGAAATGTTAGAAATTATTATGTTTTCAGTTATAGAAATATTAGAAATGTTAGTTATATAGAAATGTTATAATTTTTTTTTCTGTTTTTTAGTTATAGAAATATTTATAGAAATGTTAGCAATTTTCTATTTTTTAGTTATATAAATATTAGAATTGTTAAAGAAATGTTAGTTATATAATCAGGAAATTTTAGAATTAGTTTTAGTTAGATGAATTAGATTAATGTCAAATTGTTAGAATTTGCATATATATAGAATTTTAGTTATCACAATCCAATCATTTAAAAAATGTTACTTTTTGCGGGCATATAGTATTTGTTCTCGATGATATGCCCGGCCCGCATCCTCGCCGTCGACTCGTTCGCGATGACGTCCTGCTTCAGAGGACCCGTGTCCGGGACTGGGCTCCGTCGGGCTGGCACTGGGAGGTGCTACCTAGAGGGGCACGCCGCTTGGTGAGGAACCCGGCCTCGGGTCCCGTCGTCGACCCTGATATCCTTTGGCGGGATTCGCGTGGGCCACATTCGGTGTAGAGGGAGCCAGCGCCGCCGGAGGTGGTGCATCGCCGTGTCAGGGAGGAGGACGAGCACGTCCATCGCTACATGGCTGCTATGGACGTCAGGTTCTCCAATACTTGGCAGGTTCTTTGGGCAGATGATCGGAGATATGATCCTGTGATTGTTCCTTCTCTTTGGGTGTCCACCGCCCGTGCCCCAGGGACCGCGAGTGGCCTAGATTCTTCTGTAGTACTCGATCTTTATTAGGTACCTAGCCAGTGATGTATTCGATATATAATATCCGAGACGATGTATTCGAGATTATATATATTAAGACGATGATGTATTCGAGATTATATATTCGAGACGATGTATTCGAGATTCAGTTTTTCCTTATTGATTGCATCCATGCATTATAATTTGAATACTAAATTGTTTTATATTTGTTCTGTATTAGTTAAGTAAAAGCTATGGCGGACAATACCAGCAGAGAGAGAGAAGAGGAATTGTTCGACATCATACGCAGCCTAGATGATCTGAATGAAGCAGATGACGGCTCCCAATATCTGAACAATACCGGAGAGGGTGATGAAAAGATATTCGATCTCGACGACCGAGCTGATGAAGCCATGAACTATGATTATGATTATGATGACACAGACAATGTTTGTGATGACACAGACAATGTTGATCTTCAAATAACAAAGACTACCGGCGAGGTATATTTATATAAGCATGCATCATGGTGATCGTCACATGTTTTGTTATTGAAGATATATTAACGAATCGATCTTTCTTCTTTCAGCCCTCCGGATCGAGCAAATCTGCTTCTACAGACAGCAAGACAAAGCGAGGCCTGGGCAGATTGTTGAAGGATGGTATGAAGTGCAACATCGAATCCATCAAACCTAGTGGTGAACCCCTCACGCCTAAGAACGTTGCAAACAAGTGGACTCGTCAGTGTGGAGTTCTTGTGAAGGACAAACTCCCGATCTCCATTCAAGAATGGAAAGAGCCAAAGACTAAACGTCCAGGTGTTACTTGGGTCGACGACAGAGCCAAAAAGACCTTTGGAAATCTCTGATGGAACATTTCACCCTACCGGATCATTTCATCAAGCGAGATGTGGAGAAAGTCAAGGGCGCTGCTCTTAAGAAGATGGCAATTGCATTCAACACCCACAAGAAAACTGTATGGGCCAACTACCTCGCTGCAGAAAGGAAGACTCCAGAATTCACGGGAACACAAGAGAAGCAAAGAGAACACTCGGACGATTTCGTGACCTTCAAGGATTCAGGATTATCTAAGGAACAGTCAATAAAAAACAAGGCAAATGCATAAAAAGATCTTGATTCCATAGGCTGGGTCCGGTGGCTACGTGGTGGGATTGCCTAAGTGGGATAAGTATGAGCAAGAGATGGAGGATGCAGGGTCACTCCGATTACTAGGAGCTGGCCCCAGTGCGAGTTGGTTCTATCGCATGGGGGCGTTGGACCGAAGACAAAGAAGTTTCGCGGAAGGCAAATCTAAAAGGAGCTGAACAAAAGATACTTGGCGCAATAGAAGAAGCTCGAAGGGGTGTTCACGCCCAACAGAGAAAACGACGAGCTTATCGCGCATACAGAAATCTGAACACCGGGAAGAACACGAGGCAAGGCGTTATTCCCTGGTATGAGGGCTTTTCAGAATGGAACAAGGACTACAGGACCCGTGAAAGATGGAAGATGGAGGAGGAGAAGAAAAGGAAGCTGGAGGAGAAGCAGAGGAAGCATGACGCAGAACGCCTTCAAGGCCTAGAAGCAAGGCACGTGGACTTGGCACTTAAATTCCAGCAGCAGCAGCAGCAGCAGATCGACTCACTTAGCCAGGAAAGGGGGTCTCAGCAGCTGCAGCAGCAAGCGGATGATCGTCCAGCATTGGATAGCACCGTCCCATCCATGCCGAGAAGCAGCGTTGGTTCTGCCCAGGCGACACTGCTGGATACATACCACATGGATGACATCATAGAGAACACTAACTGTGAGCTACACTCCAAAATGAAGAACATATCCATGAAGGTGGCGGACGGCGTTGCTTTTACAATTACCCCCGAAGCAACCTTCCATTGCATCCCGATTCCAGAGGGCTATGCTCATGTCTTGGTTGATGAAGTGGTGGACCCATATTCGGGGCTACAGCTTGACATTCCAGGAGGTGAAGACAAGCGCACACTGGGAGAGGCCATACATCGTATCATCCTATGGAGAAAGGATTGCATCATCTTTCGAAGTCCACTGACACTGCGTCATCTGCCGAATCCTCCTCGAAGTCCGCCACCGAGTCAGCAGACTCCCGCTCCTCCAAGTCCACGAACGCGTGAGCCGACTCCTCCTCGAAGTCCACCACCTCCTCCAAGTCCCCGAACGCCTGAGCTGACTCCTCCGGTTTCAAGTCCGGCACAGTGTCATGCCACTTCTCCGGTTTCAAATACGGCACCGTATCAGGCCACACCTCCTGCTTCAATTCCGGCACATCGTCAGGCCACTTCTCCTGCTCCAACTCAGCCACATCAGCCGTCTCTACCGTCTCAGCAATCGCAGAAGAGACACGCCGTAGCTATGGTGCGTAGCGGTACAAGTCGAGGTAGTTCAGGAAGTACAGGCGAAGACAAGCGATATAAATATGGTCCAAGCCTCGCGCCTCTTCCTCAGAGGCCTTACGACATGACTAAGGAGTAAAACGCAGCCATAGTGCAGGCCCAAGTGGACGCCCATTTTGGACCGAAACCGGCACCGCCGCCAAAGGAGAAAGTGCCTGAGAAAACGATTGACCACTTCATTCGTATGGCTAGAGAACCAGCTCCCAAGCATATTGACTCGAACTATGAGCGCCAAATCAGGAAACTACATCGAGAACGGCTAAAGAAGGAAGCGAGCTCGAGCTCGAGCCAACAAGCGTGAGGGCAAAAATGCGGAAAACCGTTCCCAGTGGGAGAACAGTGACATAATCGATCCCCGCTTGTTGTGCCAACAACACATGAGAGGAGGCCGTGCGCCCAATATTATTGTGGGCAAACCGTTAAAGTTCCCCAGCTAGGCGATGTGGTAATAATGAAGGAGCGTATAATGCAGGCTGAAATGCTCAAGATCTCTGTTGGACAACTCCTCGAAATTGAGCCCATGTCTCCGCTTAGAGAGGAGGAAATAAAACGGAAATATGTCCGGGGCCAACCTTTGGTCGAGCCAGACAAGGTCAAGAACCTCCCAACGAGAATGTATGAATTGCATCAATGGTACATGAACATTACCAAGATTTGAAATCGAGAGTCCCTCATGGTGAATGTCAAGAAGGAGCATTACTATCATGAGAAAACTCTGTGCGTTGAGTATTCAGAACTATTTCAGTTATACAATCAAGACGCACTCGACAAATCTATCGTGAGTTGCTATTGTCTGTAAGTGATTTCTTTCTGTAATTTTTGATCAATCATTACATGTAATTATCCTTACTATATATATTCTTTTCTGTGGTATTATATGCAGGATGAAGATGTATGAAATGAAAAAAATCTAGACGTTATGGCATTGGGTTCATTGACCCAAATACCATTAATGAGTACACATGGAATCTTGCAACTTCTCAAGCAAGTGTAGAGGAAAGCATGATAGAGTTCTTGAAGCGCCTCAATACCAATGAAGATATACTACTTCCTTACAACTTCCTGTGAGTTAATACAAATTCTGTTTTTGCTTACTAGCTAGCTAGATGTTAATAATTAAGTGTATACGGTTTACTATAGTTGATTAATTTTATGCACATGACCGCTTAATTAAGACATGCAAATGTGTGCGCATGCAGTTTCCACTAGATCTTGTTAGACATTAAAGTTGACAAAGCAACAGTTGAAGTACTGGACTCACTAATTAAAGAAGATAAAGACTACACCATCATGAAGGGGATAGTCAACAGGTAATTTCAATAATTATTAACTATATCTCGGCCTATTATTAGTTCGTCATTTCCTGATATGAACTATTTAATAACCCTTTTATTAATTTTCTTTGCCGACGGGCAGGGCTTGGGCAAAGTTCATCAAGGTGACTCCATGCAAATGGCCAAAAAAGTTGTTTTGGCATCGACCAAAGGTAAGTAATTAAGTAGTACTAGCTAGCTACCATCTCTTTAATTCTTGTTTCAATATCATTAATTCATTATCATGCTTGATTAATCATTATATAATTCAATTCCATTCTCGTAGAGGCCCTGAAGCAGGCGTCGGGGAATGATCTGTGTGCATTCTACGTTTGCGAGAACATTCACATGATGGCGTCCGAAAGGAGCAAATCTCAAAGAAGGACTGGGTACGTTTGTCAGAACACTATTCACACATTATGACATCTTGTAACACAACTAATACACATGCATATTGATCTCCTTCTTAACAGTTCAGAGAGGTGCGGGATAAGCTCCTACCAGCGGACCGCATACTAGCACTTCAAGAGGAAATAGCGGGATTTTTGCTCGACTAGGTCATAGATCCCAAAGGAGAATACTATTACCCACTACCGCCCCCATGAACCACTTGTCATCGTGCTCCGAAGGCACCAAGGCAACATGTAGGAGAAATTATATATGTATATACATGTGTATGTGTGAATAGTTAATGGTGTTGGTTGTGAGACATTCGATGATATATATATATATATATTATATATATATATATATATATGCGGTTCTACGTATGGGAAAATCTATTTATATATATGCATAACGTGTACAATTTGTAGTATCGTGAAATACCAGCAAACAAAAAAGAATTAAATGGAAAATAAAGCCAAATTGAAAACACAAAATTAAAGCAAAAATAAAAAAAACACCCAAACATTTAGTACCGGTTGGTGTTACCAACCGGTACTAATGTCCTACACGCACCCGGGCCTGGCTCGTGCCACATGGTGGCACTTTAGAGCCGGTTCGTGACGAACCAGTACTAAAGGGGGGGTCTTTAGTCCCCACTCTTTAGTGCCAGTTAGCGAACCGGCACTAAAGGTCGGTTCTGCACTAATGAAATCCAGGAGGTTGCTTCATGTACACTTCCTCTTTCAGAACATCATGAAGGAACGTGTTCTGTACATCTAACTGTCTAAGACTCTAGACCCTGGAAACAGCAATGGACAAGACACACTAGTGCAAAACCGACCTTTAGTGCCGGTTCATAACGGCCTTTAGTGCCGGTTTGCCAACCGACACTAAATAGTGGGGACTAAAGCCCCCCCCCCCCCCGTAGTACCGGTTCGTCATGACCGGCGCTAAAGTGACACCACGTGGCACGAGCCAGACCCGTGTGCGCGTAGGACATTAGTACCGGTTGGTAACACCAACCGGTATTAAATGTTTGGGGGGGTTGGCTTTATTTTCCATTCAATTTTTTTGTTTGCTGGTATTTCACGATACTACAAATTGTACACGTTATGCATATATATAAATAGATTTTCTCGTACGTAGAACCGCATATATATATATATATATATATATATATATATATATATATATATATCATCGAATGTCTCACAGCCAACACCATTAATTATTCACACATACACATGTATATACATATACAATTTCTCCTACATATGTTGCCTTGGTGCCTTCGGAGCACGATGACAAGTGGTTCATGGGGCGGTAGCGGGTAATAGTATTCTCCTTTGGGATCTATGACCTAGTCGAGCAAAAATCCGGGTATTTCCTCTTGAAGTGCTAGTATGCGGTCCGATGGTAGGAGCTTATTGCGCACCTCTCTGAACTATTAAGAAGGAGATCAATATGCATGCGTGTTAGTTGTGTAACTAGATATCGCTAATGGTGTGAATAGTGTTCTGACAAACGTACCTAGTCCTGTCTATCAGATCTTCTCCTTTCGCATGTCATCATGCGAATGTTCTCGCAAACGTAGAATGCACACAGATTATTCCCCGGCCTGCTTCAGGGCCTTTACGAGAATGGAACTGAATCAGATAATGATTAATCAAGCATGATAATTAATTAATGATATTGAAATAAGAATTAAAGAGATGGTAGCTAGCTAGTACTACTTAATTACTTACCTTTAGTCGATGCCAAAACAACTTTTTTGCTCACTTGCCTGGAGTCACCTTGATGAACTTTGCCCATGCCCTGCCCGCCGGCAAAGAAAATTAATAAAGGGGTTATTAAATAGTTCTTATCAGGAAATGACGAACTAATAATAGGCCGAGATATAGTTAATAATGATTGAAATTACCTGTTGACTATCCCCTTCACGATGGTGAAGTCTTTATCTTCTTTAGTTAGTGAGTCCAGTAATTCAACTTTTCCTTCCTCAACTTTAATGTTTAACAAGACCCAGTGCCAATTGCATGCGCACATGTTTGCATGTCTTAATTAAGCGGGCATGTGCATAAAATTAATCAACTACCGTAAACCGTATACTGTTAATTATTAACATCTAGCTAGCTAGTAAGCAAAAACAGAATTTGTAGTACAAGACAGTGTGACTCATGGGAAGTTGTAAGGAAGTAGTATATCTTCGTTGGTATTGAGGCGCTTCAAGAACTCTAGCATGCTTTCCTCTACACCTGCTTGATAAAATGGAAGCTTCCTTATGTCCTCACTAATGGTATTTGGGTCAATGAACCCAATGCCATAGCATCCAGATTGTTTCATTTCATACATCTTCATCCTACATATAATACCACAGAAAAGAATATAGTGAGGATAATTATATGTAATGATTGATCAAAATTATCACTACATAACTAGCTTGAGACTTAAATTACAGAAAGAAATCACTTACGATAATAGCAACTCGATTTATAGACTTGTCGAAAGCGCCTTGATTGTATAACTGAAATAGTTCTGGATACTCAATGGCTAGAGCTTTCTCATGGTAATAATGCTCATGCTTGACATTCACCATGAGGGACTCTCGATTGGAAATCTTGGTAATGTTCATATGTACCATTGATACAATTCATACATTCTCATTGGGAGGTCCTTGACCTTGTCTGGATGGACCAAAGGTTGGCCCCGGACATATTTCCATTTTATTTCCGATTCTCTAAGCGAAGACATGGGCTCGATTTCGAGAAGTTGTCCAACAGAGATCTTGAGCATTTCAGCCTGCATTACATGCTCCTCCTTTATTACCACATCTCCCTGCTAGGGAACGCTAACGGTTTGCCCACAATAATATTTGGCGCGCGTACTCCTCTCATGTGTTGTTGGCACAACAAGCGGGGGGGAGGGGTCGCTTGTGGCGCCTGTTCTCCCAACTGGGGAACGGTTTTCCCGCATTTTTGCCAGCTGCTTGTTTGCTCGAGCTCGAGATCGCTTCCTTCTTTAGCCGTTCTCGGTCCAGAATGGGCGTCCACTTGGGCCTGCACTATGGCTGCGTTTTGCTCCTTAGTCATGTCATAAGGCCTCTGAGGAAGAGGAGCGAGGCTTGGACCATATTTATATCGCTTGTCTCCGCCTGTACTTCCAGAACTACCTTGACTCATACCGCTATGCACCATAGCTGCGGCATGTCTCTTCTGCGATTGATGAGACGGCGGAGACTGCTGACGTGGCTGAGTTGGACCAGGAGAAGTGGCCTGACGATGTGTCGGACTTGAAGCAGGAGGTGTGGCCTTACACGGTGCCGGACTTGAAATCGGAGAAGTGGCATGACGTTGTGCCGGACTTGAAACCAGAGGAGTCAGCTCACGCGTTCGGGGACTTGGAGGAGGTGGCAGACTTCGAGGAGGAGTCGGCTCACGCGTTCGTGGACTTGGAGGAGCGGGAGTCTGCTGACTCGGTGGCGGACTTCGAGGAGGAGTCGGCAGATGACGCGATGTCGTTGGACTTCGAAAGATGATGCAATCCTTTCTCCATAGGATGATACGATGTATGGCCTCTCCCAGTGTGCGCTCGTCTTCACCTCCAGGAATGTCAAGCTGTAGCCCCGAATATGGGTCCACCACTTCATCAACCATGACACGAGCATAGCCCTCTGGAATCGGAATGCAATGGAAGGTTGCTTCGGGGGTAACTGGAAAAGCAACGCTGTCCGCCACCTTCATGGATCGTTCTTCATTTTGGATTGTAGCTCACGCTAGTGTTCTCTATGATGTCATCCACGGGTATGTATCCAGCGATGTATGTCGCCTGGGCAGAACCAACGCTGCTTCTCGGCATGGATGGGACGGTGCTATCCAATGCTGGACGATCATCCGCTTGTTGATGCCGCTGCTGAGACCCCCTTTCCTGGCTAAGTGAGTCGATCTGTTGCTGCTGCTGTTGGAATTTGAGTGCCAGATCCGCGTGCCTTGCTTCTAGGCCTTGAAGGAGTTCTGCGTCCTGCTTCCTCTGCTCCTCCTCCAGCTTCCTTTTCTTCTCCTCCTCCATCTTCCTTCTTGCACGGGTCCTGTAGTCCTCGTTCCATTTTGAAAAGCCCTCATACCAGGGAATAACGCCCTTGCCTCGTGTTCTTCCCGGGTGTTCAGGATTTCCCAGGGCACGCGTAAGCTCGTCGTTCTCTCTGTTGGGCGTGAACACCCCCCCTTCGAGCTTCTTCTATTGCGTCGATTATCTTTTGTTCAGCTCCTTTTAGATTTTCCTTTTGCGACACTTCACCTATCTTCGGGTCCAACGCCCCCCATGCGCATAGAACCAAGTTCTGCACCTGGGGTGCCAGTTCCTAGTAACCGGAGTGACCCCTGCATCCTCCATCTCTTGCTCATACTTATCCCACTTAGGCAATCCCACCGCGTAGCCACCTGGACCCAGCCTATGGAACTGCGTCTTTCTTGCAGCATTTGCCTTGTTTTTCATCGACCGTTCCTTAGATAATTCTGAATCCTTGAAGGTCACGAAATCATCCCAGTGTTCTCTTTGCTTCTCCAGTGTTCCCGTGAAATATGGAGTCTTCCTTTCATTAGCGAGGTAGTTGGATGTTGAAGGTCACCATACAGTTTTCTTGTGGGTGTTGAATGCAATTGCCATCTTCTTAAGAGCAGCGGCCTTGACTTTCTCCACATCTGCTTCAGTGAAATGATCTGGTAGGGTGAAATGTTCCATCACAGATTTCAAAAGGTCTTTTTTGGCTCTTTCATCGACCCAAGTAACACCTGGACGTTTAGTCTTTGGCTCTTTCCATTCTTGAATGGAGATCGGGAGTTTGTCCTTCACAAGAACTCCGCACTGACGAGTCCACTTTTCCGCAACGTTCTTAGGCGTGAGGGGTTCGCCACTAAGTTTGGTGGATTCGATGTGGTACTTTACACCATCCTTCAACAATCTGCCCGGGCCTCGCTTTGTCTTGCTGTCTGTAGAAGCAGATTTGCTCGATCCGAAGGGCTGAAAGAAGAAAGATCAATTCGTTAATATATCTTCAATAAAAAAACATGTGATGATCACCATGATGCATGCTTATATAAATATACCTCACCGGTAGTCTTTGTTATTTGACGATCAGCATTGTCTGTGTCATCACAAACATTGTCTATGTCATAATAGTCATAATCATAGTTCATGACTTCATCAGCTCGGTCGTCGAGATCGAATATCTTTTCATCACCCTCTCCGGTATTGTTCAGATATTGGGAGCCGTCATCTGCTTCATTCAGATCATCTAGCCTGTGAGGGCTGCGTATGATGTCGAACAATTCCTCTTCTCTCTCTCTCTGCCGGTATTGTCCGCCATAGCTTTTACATTACTAATACAGAAGAAATATAAAACAATTTCGTATTCAAATTACAATGCATGGATGCAATCAATAAGGAAAAACTGAATCCCGAATACATCCTCTTGAATATATAATCTCGAATACATCATCATCTTAATATATATAATCTCGAATACATCGTCTCGAATATTATATATCGAATACATCACTGGCTAGGTACCTAATAAAGATCGAGTACTACAGAAGAATCTAGGCCACTCGCAGTCCCTGGGGCACGGGCGGTGGACACCCAAAGAGAAGGAACCGTCACAGGATCATATCTCCGGTCATCTGCCCAAAGAATCTGCCAAGTATTGGAGAACCTGACGTCCATAGCAGCCATGTAGCAATGGACGTGCTCGTCCTTCTCCCTGACACGGCGACGCACCACCTCCGGTGGTGCCGGCTCCCTCTGTACCGAATGTGGCCCACGCGAACGCCACCAAAGGACATCAGGGTCGATGACGAGACATGAGGTCGGGTTCCTCACCAAGCGGCGCGCCCCTCCAGGTAGCACCTCCCAGTGCCAGCCCGGCGGAGCCCAGTCCCGGACATGGGTCCTCTGAAGTAGGACGTCGTCGCGAACGGGTCGACGGCGAGGATGCGGGCCGGGCATATCGTCGAGAACAAATACTATATGCCCGCAAAAAGTAACATTTTTTAAATGATTGGATTGTGATAACTAAAATTCTATATATATATATATATATATATATATATATATATATATAAATTCTAACAATTTGACATTAATCTAATTCATCTAACTAAAACTAATTCTAAAATTTCCTGATTATATAACTAACATTTCTATAACAATTCTAATATTTATATAACTAAAAACAGAAAAATTGCTAACATTTCTATAAATATTTCTATAACTAAAAACAGAAAACATTTATAACATTTCTATATAACTAACATTTCTAATATTTATATTACTAAAAACAGAAAAATTGCTAACATTTCTATAAATACTTCTATAACTAAAAACAGAAAAAATTTATAACATTTCTATATAACTAACATTTCTAATATTTCTATAACTAAAAAACAGAATAATTTCTAGCATTTCTATAACTAAAAAACAGAAAAATTTATAACAAACAAACTAATGTGTGTGTGTGTAGTGTGTGTGTGTGTGTGTGGACATGGCGGCCGGGGTGAGCTCACCGGCGAGGCTACGACGGGGCGGCGACGACAGAGCCGACGGACGGGCGGCATTTATTGTATGACGGGACGGGCGGCGGCGAGCGGCGGGGCGGCGGCGGCGACGAGGATGACGGGACGATAGGGAAGGGACGGCGGGCGGGCGATGTCGACGGGCGGCGACTAAAGGCGGGACGGTCGGGTCGGCGACGAGGGGCGGGGGCGGCGACGTCGACGGGGTCGGCGTCGATCGGTGCAGGGCGGCGCGACGGAGGGAGGAAACAGAGGGAAAGTAAATTTTTTCAACTGGTGTATATATAGGATGGACCTTTAGTACCGGTTGGAGCCACCAACCGGTACTAAAGGTTTGTTTTGGCTAGGCCAAGCGGCGGGAAGCGCCCCCCCTTTAGTACCGGGTGGTGGCTACAACCGGTACTAAAGGGGGTGCGCTGGCTCCAGGCGGTGCGCAAGTTTAGTCCCACCTCGCTAGCCGAGGGACTACCGCACTGCTTTATAAGCTCCAGTGTGGTAGCTCTCTCGAGCTCCTCTCCCAATCAGGCCTACTGGGCATGCCTGTTCTCTTCTGCCCTGTGGGCCTACTGGGCCTTTGCGGGCCTGCATCCTGGCCCAACAAAAGGTTTGGTTCCTAGTCGTATGCTGGCCGCTTTGGCCTAGTAGGCGGGCTTTTTTTATTTTCTTAATTTTTTCGCTTTATTTATTTTTGTTTTATTTATTTTTGAGTTGTTTTTTGCTGTATTTAGAGTTTCTTTGTGGATATTTTTGCTTTAGGTACAAAAAATTACAAACTTTCTGTTAGTGCCGGTAGTTTTCAAATTTGAATAGTTTAAATTTTGAATTATTTGAAATTTGTGTGAATCACTAGTTTGTGAATAACTTAACTTTGAAAAAAGATTTTTCAGTGATTCTTTTTTCTTATGTCAAAAATTATTGTGTTTTATCATTATATTCAATTTGGTAATGCTTAGGTTATTTAAAAATGAAATGACTTTGTAACAGTTGAGTTTTCGTCGGAAACTCTGATACTTCGAAAGAGATTGTCTATTCTGTACACGAAGTGCATCCAGTTTTTTCCGTAACCCTCTCTACTTTTTTGCACATGCTATTTGGATGAAATTCTGATACCATGCCAACTTTCAACCTTTTCTGAGTTCATTTGAAATGCTTTTCAATTTCAGGGTCATTTAGCTGGAAAAAAATCAGTAAATGCATGAAAAGAATTTGTTTGCACATAAAATTTCTTCGCGTTTCAAATGCCAAAACACATAACTATCCTAACTATTACAGAGATTCCCTCCTGGGTGTGAAACACAGAAGAAAGTGATGATAGTGAAGCCGATCACATCCCAGATCTTTGGGTGTGAAACTTTTTCTTCGCGTGTGTCACTTTACGCCATAGCCATGGAAAATCTTCATCATTTCACTGGATGCTCGGGTCAATATTCACTGTGAATGGAGCAATTTCATCAAACTTTTCATAATCTTCTGACATGTCTGTCTTGTCATCACTAGTGTAGAACCAGGCATTAGCACCGGTTCGTAAGGCTCTATAGTGCCGGTTACATAACCGGCACTAATTTGTGGTCACTAAAGGCCCCTCCCCTTTAGTACCGGTTCAGACGAACCGGTGCTAAAGGGCAACCACGTGCGAGCCAGCTCCAGGGGACTGAGTTTTAGTACCGGTTGGTAAGACCAACCGGTACTATAAGGTTTGGGGGGTTTTTAGTTTTATGATTTCTTTTTCATTTAATTTTGTGTTTCCATTTTAATTCTTTTTCGTTTGCTGGTATTTTACGATACTACACATTGTACACGTTATGCATATATATATATATATATAATTTCTAGTAGAACCAATCATGCATATATATATCACATCAATGTCTCACAAATTAAACCACCATATTAATTAATTCACACATACACACATGTATAGCTATATACAATTTCTCCTACATATGAATGTTGCCTTGAGCCAAGTGGCATTAGCCTAATTGGTGCCTTGAACACGATGACAATTGAAAGTGGTTTTCATGGGGGCGGTAGGGGTAATAGAATTCTCCATTCGGATTTATGACCTGGTCGAGCAAAAATCCCGCTATTTCCTCTTGAAGTGCTTCTCTGCGCTCCCTTTCTATGAGCTTCTCCACACCTCTTTGAACTGTGAAGAAGGAGATCAATATGCATGTGTATTAGTTGTGTGACTAGATATCGATAATGGTGTAAAATTGTGAATAGTGTTACGACAAGCGTACCCATTCTTTGTCTTTGAGATCTGCTCCTTTCGGACGCCATCATGCGAATGTTCTCGCAAAAGCAGAATGCACACAGATCAGTCCCTACCGCTTTGCTTGGGGCCTTTACGAGAATGGAATTTGATCATATAAAAATTAATCAAGCATGATAATTAAAGAGATGGCAGCTAGCTAGCTAGCTAGAACTATAATTACTTACCTTGGGTCGAACCCATTGAAGCTTTTGTTTCCATTCACCTTCCGTGACGCCGATAAATCTTGCCCAAGCCCCGCCGCCGACAAAGAAAATGAATAAAGGGTTATTAAATAGTTCATATCATGAAATGACGAACTAAATAGGCCGAGATATATAGTTAATAATGATTGAAATTACATTGACTATCCCATACAAGATGTTAAAGTCAGTTTTTTAGATTAGTGAGTCCAATTACTTCAACCGTTCAAGGTCAACTTTAATGATACACAAGACCCAATGAAATCTGCATGCACACACGTTTACATGTCTTAATTAAGCGGGCATATGTAAGCAAAAACATGTAGCTAGCTAGTAGGCAAAAAGCAGAGAATTTGTAGTACAAGACAATGTGACTCACCCAAAGTGGTAAAGAAGTAGTATATCTTCATTGTATTTGAGGCGCTTCAAGAACTCTAGCATGCTGTCCTCTACTTCCTTTGCATGATGTTCATTTATCTTCCATGTGAATTCATTAACGGTGTTTGGGTCAATGAACCCAATGCCAAAGCGTCCACCTTTTCTCATTTCATATATCTTCATCCTGCATAATACCACAAAAAAGAATATAGTGAGGATAATTACAGGTAATGATTGATCAAAAGGATCACTACAGCTAGCTTGAGACTTAAATTATAGAAAGAGATCACTTACGCACAATAGCAATCGCGATAGATTTGTCGAGTCGTCCCCGATTGTATAACTGAAACAGTTCTAAATACTCAACGGACCCAGCTTTCTCATGGTAGTAATGGTCCTTCTTGACATTCACCATGAGGGACACTCGATCTGAAATCTTGGTAATGTTCATGTACCATTGATGCAATTCATACATTCTCGTTGGGAGGTTCTTGACCTTGTCCAGCACGACCAAAGGTTGGCCGGACATATTTCCGTTTTACTTCATCCTCTCTAAGAAAAGGCATGGGCTCGATCTTGAGGAGTTGTCCAACATGATGTTGAGAACTTCAGATCGCATTATATGCTCCTCCGTTATTACCACATTGCCCACCTCGGGAACATGCAATGCTTGCCCACAATAATATTGGGGCGATATCATCACCGTTGTTGGCACAACAAGCGAGGGATCGATTATACCGCTGTTCTCCCACCGGGAATGGTTTTCCCACATTTTTG
The DNA here is from genome assembly GCA_021437245.1 of Aegilops speltoides. Lineage (NCBI taxonomy): Eukaryota > Viridiplantae > Streptophyta > Magnoliopsida > Poales > Poaceae > Aegilops > Aegilops speltoides. The sequence continues at coordinate 104,654,603 of CM038147.1, forward strand.
GCAGCTGCTTCTTGGTTGCTCGATCCCGATGTAGGCGTGCTCGCCTCCCTTTGTAGACGTGCTCGATTTAACTTCCCGATGTGGCGCTCATAGTCTGTGTCAACAGGCTTGGAAGCTGGTGGTTGAGCCATCTGAATGAAGTGGTCAATCGTTTCCTCGTGCACTTTCTCCCTTGGCGGCGGTGGCGGTTTCGGTGCAAAATGGGCTTCCACCTCGGCCTTGATATGGCTGTGATTTCCTCCTCGGACCTGTCATAAGACCTCTGCGGAAGAGGCTTGAGGCTTGGACCATATTTATATCGCTTGCCTCCGCTTGTACTTCCTATACTACCTCGACTTGTGCCGCCACGCACCATAGCTGCGGGTGTGTCTTCTGCGATTCTTGAGGTGGCGGAGACGGCCGACGGGCTGAGTTGGACGAGGAGGAGTGGCCTGAGGTTGTGCCGGACTTGGAGGAGGAGGGACGTCCGGCTGTGGCGGACTTGGAGGAGGAGGATTGTCCCGACACTTTGCTGGACTTGGAGGAGGAGGATTGTCCCGACACTTTGCGGACTTGGAGGAGCGGAGTCTGCTGACTCGGTGGCGGACTTCGACGAGGACTCGGGTGACGCGGTGTCGGTGGCCTTGGAAAGATGATGCAATCCTTTTTCCATAGGATGATCGATGTTTGGCCTCTCCGAAAGCGCTCGCCGTCACCTCCAAAGCAATGTCAAGCTGTAGCCCCGAATATGGTGGGTCCACCACCTCATCAACCAAGACACGAGCATAGCCCGCTGGAATCGGGCTGCAATGGAAGGTTGCCTCGGGGGGATTTGTGAAAGCATAGCCGTCCGCCACCTTCATGGATATGTTCTTCATTTTGACGTGTAGCTCGCAGCTAGTGTTCTCCGTGATGTCATCCACGGGTATCTACCAGCATTGCGTCGTCTCGGCCGGAACCCACGCTGCTTCTCGGCATGGATGGGCGGTGCTATCAATGCTGGATCATCCGCTAGCTGCTGCAGCTGCTTTGAGACCCCTTTGATGGGTAAGTGAGTCGATCTGCTCCTGCTGCCGCTGGAATTTGACTGCCAATTCCGCTTGACTTGCTTCTAGGCCTTGAAGGCATTCATAGTCCCGCTTCCTCTGCTCCTCCTCCATCTTCCTCTTCTTCTCCTCCGCAATCTTCTTTCTCGCACGGGTTCTGTAGTCGGTGTTCCATTCTGAAAACCCCTCATACCACGGCATAGCGCCCTTGCCTTGTGTTCTTCCCGGGTGTTCTGGATTTCCCAGGGCACGCGTAAGCTCGTCGTTCTCTCTGTTGGGCTGGAACACCCCCGATCGTGTCTCTTCTATTGCAACAAGTATCGCATCCTCGGCTCCCTTCAGACTTGCCCTTGTCGAAACATTGCCTGTCTCCGGGTCCAACTCCCCCCCATGCGCATAGAACCAAGTCCTGACCCTGGGGGGCCAGCTCTTAGTAGCCGGAGTGACACCTGCATCCTCCATCTCTTTCTCAGACTTATCCCACTTAGGCATTGCCACCGCATAGCCACCTGGCCCCAGCTTATGGAACTTATCCTTTTTCGGCATTCTTCTTGTTTATTCTCGACCGTTCCTTAGCTAATTCCGAATCCTTGAATTTCACGAAATCGTCCCAATGATCACGTTGGTTCTCCAGTGTTCCCTTGAATACTGGAGTCTTCCTTCCTCCGTTGACGTACTTGTTCCATTCACCATTCTTGTAGTTCTTGAATGCAGTCGCCATCATCTTAAGAGCAACCTCTTTGACTTTCTGCACATCTGCTTCTGTGAAATGATCTGGTAGGGTGAAATGTTCCATGAGAGTATCCCAAAGCAGATCTTTTTGATTCTTGTCGTCATAAGTAACATCTGGACGTGGCTTTGCTGGCGCTCTCCATTCTTGAAGTTTGATCGGGAGTTGGTCCTTCACAAGAACTCCGCACTGACGAACGAACTTGTCTGCAATCATCTTAGGCGCTAATGGTTTGCCAATAGGGCCGCATGCCTCGATATTGTACTTTACGCCCAGCTTCAACTTTTTGTTTGGGCCTCGTTTCGTCCTTTTGCCTGAAGATTTGCTCGATCCGGATGGCTGAAAGAACAAAGATCGATTCACTAATATATCTTCAAGTCATTTAAAACATGTGATGATCACCATATGCCTGCTTATATAAATATATATACCTCGTCGGTGTTTGTTGTTTCAGGATCATGTTCTTCGTCATCGTCATAATCATAGTTCATGACTTCGTCGTGATCGAATATCATATCACCCTCTCCGGTGTTGTTTAGAAATTCGGAGCCGTCATAATCTTCTTCATTTTGATTATCATCTGCCCCGCGTATCATATCGAACATGGTCTGTTCTCTCTCTCTGTCGGTATTGTCTGCCATAGCTTTTGTTTAACTAATCCAAAAGAAATATAAAACAATTTAGTATTCAAATCTCAAATAATAGATATAATCTCGAATACATCGTCCAGAATAATAGATATAATCTCGAATACATCGTCTCGAATAATATACAATATTGAATAGTACATCACTGGCTATTAGCTAATAAAGATCGAATACTACAGAAGAATCTAGGACACTCGCGGTTCCTCCGTGGCGGGCGGTGGACACCCAAAGAGAAGGAACCTCACAGGATCATAGCTGAAGTGAGATCCCGAAGATATTGCCACGTATTGGAGAACATGCCGCCTCTAACGCAACCATGTAGCAATGGGCGTGCTCGTCCTCCTCCTGACACGGCGACGTACCACCTCCGGCGGGCCGGGTCCCTCCGCACCAAATCGCCCACGAGCGCCACCAAACGAGATCGGGGTCGACAACGGGACCCGCGGCGGGTTCCTCGTCAAGCGGCGCGCCTCAAGCAGCACCTCCCAAGGCCAGCCAGTGAGCCAGTCCGGACATGGGTCGGCTGGACACCGTCATGACGGGTCGACGGCGAGGATGCGGGCCGGGCATCGTCGAGAACAAATACTAGCTATATGCCCGCAAAAAGTAACATTTTTTAATGATTGGATTTTGATAACTAAAATTTCTAACATTTCTATATAACTAACATTTCTATAACATTTCTAACAATGATATATATAACTAACATTTCTATAACATTTCTAATATTTCTATAACTAAAAAACAGAAAAAATTATAACATTTCTATATACATAACTAACATTTTATAACTATTTCTATAACTAAAAACAGAAAAATTTCTAACAATTCTAACTTTTTATAACTATTTCTATAACTAAAAACAGAAAAATTTCTAACAATTTCTAACATTTCTAACAATTCTAACAATTCTAACATTTCTAACTATTTCTAAAAACAGAAAATGTCTAACAATTTCTTAAAACAGAAAAATCTATAACTAAAATGTATGTAGTGTGTGTGCGCTCACCGGGCGAGGCGAGAGGCGACGGGGCGCAAGGCGACGGCGCGGGCAGGGGGACGGCGACAGGCGCGGCGACGACGAGGGAGTCGACAGCAGGGCGGCGCAGCGACGGGACGGGACGTCTGGGCGGGCGGCGACAACGACGGGACGGTGACGACGCTGGCCGGACGGGCGGCGATGGCGACGAGGGACAACGGGACGGACGACGGGCAGCGACGACGGGGCGGGCGGCGTCGAAGCGGCGACGGGCGAAGCGGCATCGAGGATATGGAGACGGCGGGGCGGCGGCGGCAGTGCGAGGAGAAGAAGCAGAGGAGAGATGAGAAACCCACGAAATTTCAAGTGTTTTCTTATATAGAAGGCACCTTTAGTACCGGTTGGAGCCACCAACCGTACTAAAGGTCTGTTTTGGCCAGCTGCGGCGGAAGCGACCCCTTTAGTACCGGGTGGTGGCACAAACCGGTACTAAAACCCCCTTTAGTACCGGTTTGTGCCACGGCCCAGTACTAAAGGGTGTCTTCTGCGTGAGGGGCGCAAGTTTAGTCCCACCTCGCTAGTTTAGGAGCGCCAGACGGTTTATAAGCCCGGCGCAGTAATCGCATTGAACTCCTCTCAATAGCAGGCCTTACAGGCCTACCTCTCCCACTCTGCCTGTGGGCCTCTCTGGGCTTATGCGGCTCTGCATCCCGGCCCAACTACAGGTTGGGTTTCTAGTCGTATGCAGGCCGCTATGGCGCACTAGGCGGGCTTTTTTATTTTCTTATTTTTTTTTGATTTATTTATTTTTGAGTTTTTTTTCTGTATTTAGAGTTTCTTTGTGAATATTTTTGCTTTAGGTACAAAAAATTACAAACTTTCTGTTAGTGCCGGTAGATTTCAAATTTGAATAGTTTAAATTTTGAATTATTTGAATTTTGTGTGAATCACTAGTTTGTGAATAACTTAACTTTGAAAAAAGTTTTTTCAGTGAGTCTTTTTTCTTATGTTTAATATTAGTGTGTTTTATCATTATATTCAATTTAGTAATGATTAGGTTATTTAAAAATGAAATGCCTTTATAACAGTTCAGTTTTCGCTTGAAACCCCGATACTTGAAAGAGATTGTCCATTTTGTACACGAAGTGCATCTAGTTTTGCCGTAACCCTCTCTACTTTCTTGCACATGCTATTTGTATGAAATTATGATACCATGCCAACTTTCAACCTTTTACGAGTTCATTTGAATTGCTTTTCAATTTCGGGTCATTTAAATTTGGAAAAAAAATCAAGTAAATGCATGAAAAGAATTTGTTTGCACATAAAATTTCTTCGCGTTTCAAATGCCAAAACACATAACTACCCTAACTATTACAGACATTCCCTCGGCTTAAGGTCAGAATAAAGTCAATACAAAACTCAATGACCTCCTCATTTTGATGGCCCTTGGAGATGCTTCCTTCGGCCTAGCACGGTTATGAACATATTTCTTTAAGACTCCATGAACCTCTCAAAGGGAACATATTGTGTAGAAATACAGGACCCAAAACGTTAATCTCTTCAAGATAGGTGAACTAGGGCGTGCGTCATGATGTTGAAGAATGATGGTGGGAACACCAACTCAAAACCCGACAAGACATTGCACCAAATCATTACAGAACCTTGGTATGATTTCGGATCGATTACCTTCCGAGAGATTGCATTGAGAAATGCACATAGCTTCACAATGGCTAATCGAGCGTTTTCCGTAAAGCCCCTCAATGCAACCGAAGCGCTTGCGTCATAATCACGTGGCGATCATGAGACTTTAGGTTACGGAACTTTTTCTCGCCATGTTTATTATTCCCTTTATATTCGACGAAAGCCGACGGTACCTTAATACCGAGCAGGCATTCAAAGAAGATTTCCTTCTCTTCTTTGGTAAGAGCATAGCTTGCATGACCCTGATGTATGCCGTCTTCTCCATGCATACGGTGCTGGTCCTCCCGTGCCTCAGGTGTATCTTTTGTCTTCCCATACACGCCCAAGAAGCCAAGCAGGGTCACGCAAAGATTCTTCGTCACGTGCATCACATCGATTGCGGAGCGGACCTCTAGGTCTTTCCAATATGGCAGGTCCCAAAATATAGATTTCTTCTTCCACATGGGTGCGCGTCCATCCGCGTCCTTCGAACAGGTTGTCCGCGGGATAACTTTCCAAATATCACCTTCAAATCCTTGACCATCTCATGTACATCAGCACCAAGACGGTGGCGAGGCTTCGTCCGTGATCCGCCTCACCTTTGAAATGCTTGCCTTTCTTTCTTACGGATGCCCGCTCGGAAGAAATCAACGATGTCCTGTACACATTCTTCTTACAACTATTCAAATATATCTTCGTCGGTATCATCCAAACGGTCGTGCATCCGCGGTATCCCTTGTTTATCCGTCACGAAAGGTTACCGAGAGTAGGCCAATCATTGATGGTCACGAACAGCAACGCCTTTGAGGTCAAATTCTTCCCCATGTGCTCATCCCACGCACATACACTGTTCCATTCCACAGTTGTAAGAGTTCTTCAACTAATGGCCTTAGGTACACATCAATGTCGTTGCGGGTTGCTTAGGGCCTTGGATGAGCACCGGCATCATAATGAACTTCCGCTTCATGCACAACCTAGGAGGAAGGTTATACAAACATAGAGTCACGGGCCAGTGCTATGGTTGCTGCTCTGCTCCCCAAAAGGATTAATGCCATCTGCGCTTAGACCAAACCATACGCTCCTTGCGTCATCTCGCAAACTCCTTCCCGTACTTTCTTTTGATTTTTCTCCACTGCGACCCGTCGTGGGTACTCTCAACTTTCCGTCTTTCTTACGGTCTTCTCTGTGCCATCGCATCGCCTTGGCATGCTCTTTGTTTTGGAACAAACGTTTCAACCGTGGTATTATAGGAGAATACCACATCACCTTGGCAGGAATTTTCTTCCTGGGGCGCTCGCCCTCGACATCACCAGAGCTCATCGCGGCTGATCTTATAGCGCAATGCACCACATACCGGCAAGCGTTCAATCCTCATACTCACCGCGGTAGAGGATGCAATCATTAGGGCATGCATGTATCTTTTGCACCTCTAACCCTAGAGGGCAGACAGCCTTCTTTGCTTCGTACGTACTCTCGGGCAATTCGTTGTCGTTTGGAAGCATATCCTTTATCATTACCAAAAACTTTCCAAATCCCTTGTCGATACACCATTCTCGCCTTCCATTGCAGCAATTCGATGTGGTGCCCAGCTTTTTCTTGTCACCTCACGCAATTGGTACAACAATTTTTTGTGATCCTCTAACATGCGCTGCAACTTCTTCTTCTCCAAATCACTTGTGCAGTTTCTCTTTGCATCGGCAATGGCCCGACCTAGATCATCAACGGGCTCATCTGATGCTTCTTCTTCAGCTTCTTCCCGCATTGCTGGCTCAGCTTCTTCCCGCATTACCGGCTCAGCTTCTTCCCCCATTGTTGTATCATTGTATTCAGGGAACCCATGGCCAGGATAGCTGTCGTCGTCCTCTTCTTCTTCATTGTCTTCCATCATAATCCCTCTTTCTCCGTGCTTGGTCCAAACATTATAGTGGGGCATGAAACCGACTCAAACAGTGGGCGTGAATGGTTCTTGGCGTAGAGTAATTGCGATCATTCTTACAGACAGCACATTGACAAGGCATAAAACCATCCGCCCCGCTTGTTTGCCTCAGCCGCAAGCAGAAAAGTATGCACGCCCTCAACGAACTAGGGAGAGCATCGGTCATCGTACATCCATTGCCGGCTCATCTTTATTACACAACACCGAATACACCAAATTAATACAAGTTCATACATAAAGTTCATACAACACTTAAATGCAACAAACAAATAACTCTCTAGCTAAAGCATTTAAATGCAACAACAAATGCGATCAAGATCGCAAATAAGGTAACAATTGATCCAACAGCATAATGATACCAAGCCTCACTATTGATGGCATATTTTCTAATATTTCTATTCTTCAAGCGCATTTTCTCCATCTTGATCTTGTGATCATCGACGACATCGACAACATGCAACTCCAATTCCATCTTCTCCCCCTCAATACTTTTCAATTTTTCTTTCAAGTACTCATTTTCTCTTTCAACTAAATTTAACCTCTCGACAATAGGGTCGGTTGGAATTTCCGGTTCACATACCTCCTAGATAAAAATATCTATGTCAACTTGATGGGCATAATTTGTCATAAACACGAAATGCAACTAATAGTTTGAAAAGAGAATATACCACATCCGAATCATAACAAGGACGAGGGCCGACGGGGACGGATATCAAAACCATGGCACTATGTATAACAAACAACGTACGGGTAAGATAATTATTACATGATTAACTATATATCCAAATCACACAAACATTATTTTTTTATATACAATTACATGAACAAGAGGCTCACCACAAGGTGGTGCCGGTGACGGGATGGTGCGGGCGATTGACGGTGGTTACGACGGAGATTTAGAAGGCACTAAGTAAACCACACCTACATATGCAAACTAAGTTTTATTTTTGACCTCAAATTGCATATAAATCAAATACTAGCACATATATATATTTCCACCCAAATTACTAAACTCACAAATTAGTAACTATACAAAGCATGGGAAGAGCTAATCTAGCAATGAGAGTTGAAAGGACAAAGTTGCTAACCTTTGTGATCATTTGAATGGATGGGGGCCTTCAAATCTTGACAAATTTTGGGCAAAATTTGTGAGGAGCTCGAGGAAAGGGGAAGAACAGAGGAGAAGTGAGGGAAAGGGGAAGAACAGAGTGGCTCGGGTGGACGAAGGGTTTATGTACGTCGACCTATAGTACCGGTTCGTGGCACGAACCGGTACTAAAGGTGCTGGAGGGGGCCCAGACTGACAATATCTTGCCACCACCCTCATTAGTACCGGTTCGTGGCACGAACCGGTGCTAAAGTTTAGCCACGAACCGGTACTAATGAGAGCGGCCCGGCTAGCCATTGGAACCGGCAATAATGTATACATTAGTGCCGGCTCTAATACAAACCGGCACTAATGTGCTGCACGTTTGACCCTTTTTCTACTAGTGCATCCACTCCCACGATGTTTCTTTTTCCTAAAAGAACTATGCGGCGCTTTGGCTCGTCGTATGATCCATTCGCTTCCTTATCTTTTCTTTTTCTCGGCCTGGTAGACATGTCTTTCACATAAAAACCTGCGCCACATCATTGGCTAGGACGAATGGTTAAATACGCATCATAAGATTGTTGAGATCCACTTGTTGTCATTCCGTCTCATGGGTCTTCTATTACCCGCCTCATGTCATATTGACCCATTTGCACCAAACAAAGGGACCTTCAAATCACCTCCATAGTTAAGTTCCCATATGTCCTCTATGTAACCATAATATGTTTCCTTTCCGTGTTGGTTGTTGCATCAAAGCGACACCACTGCTTTTGGTTGGTGCTCTTCTTATCTTGGGCGATCGTGTAAAATGTATTCCCATTTATCTAGTACCCTTTGAAAGTCATTATATTCAAGATGGTAATCGGGACAGCGAGTACATGTCATTTTGAATATCGCCATCATTCAGAACACGTTTACGCAACCAACCGCGAAAGTCCTCGTTTGTTCACGTGTAATCCAGTCGTCAGACTTCTCCGGGTGTTGGGAGTGTAGAAAATTCTTGTGTTCCTCCATATACGGAGCCACCAAGGCGGAATTCTGTAGAACTTTGTAGTGTGCTTCAAAGATAGAATGCCCATCCATACATATTATTTGATGCCCTCCTAGCATGCCTTTTCCTTCCAGTCTGCCCTTATGCCGCGATTCAGGAACACCAATCGGCTTAAGGTCAGGAATAAAGTCAATACAAAACTCAATGACCTCCTCATTTTCATGTCCCTTCGAGATGCTTCCTTCTGGCCTAGCACGATTATGAACATATTTCTTCAAGACTCCCATGAACCTCTCAAAGGGGAACATATTGTGTAGAAATACAGGACCCAAAACATTAATCTCTTCGCAAAGGTGAACTAGGACGTGCGTCATGATGTTGAAGAAGGATGGTGGGAACACCAACTCGAAACTGACAAGACATTTCACCAAATCATTCTGTAACCTTGGTATGATTTCTGGATCGATTACCTTCTGAGAGATTGCATTGAGGAATGCACATAGCTTCACAATGGCTAATCGAACATTTTCCGGTAGAAGCCCCCTCAATGCAACCGGAAGGAGTTGCATCATAATCACGTGGCAGTCATGAGACTTTAGGTTCTGGAACTTTTTCTATGCCATATTTATTATTCCCTTTATATTCGACGAGAAGCCAGACGGTACCTTCATGCTGAGCAGACATTCGAAGAAGATTTCCTTCTCTTCTTTGGTAAGAGCATAGCTAGCCTGACCTTGATGTATGCCATCTTTTCCGTGCATACGTTGCTAGTCCTCCCGTGCCTCTGGTGTATCTTTTGTCTTCCCATACACGCCCAAAAAGCCAAGCAGGGTCACGCAAAGATTCTTCGTCACGTGCATCACGTCGATTGCGGAGCGGACCTCTAGGTCTTTCCAATATGGCAGGTCCCAAAATATAGATTTCTTCTTCCACATGGGTGCGCGTCCGTGAGCGTCCTTCGGAACAGGTTGTCCGCTAGGACCCTTTCCAAAGATTACCTTCAAATCCTTGACCATATCATGTACATCAGCACCAGTACGGTGGAGAGGCTTCGTCCGGTGATCCGCCTCACCTTTGAAATGCTTGCCTTTCTCTCTTATGAGATGCCTTGTCGTAAGAAATCGACGATGTCCCAGGTACACATTCTTCCTACAACTATCCAAATATATACTGTCGGTATTATCCAAACAGTGTGTGCATCCCCGGTATCCCTTGTTTGTCTGTCCTGAAAGGTTACTAAGAGCAGGCCAATCATTGATGGTCACGAATAGCAACGCCTTTAGGTCAAATTCTTCCTTTCCGTGCTCATCCCACGCACGTACACCTGTTCCATTCCACAGCTGTAATAGTTCTTCAACTAATGGCCTTAGGTACACATCAATGTTGTTGACGGGTTGCTTAGGGCCTTGGATGACCACTGGCATCATAATGAACTTCCGCTTCATGCACAACCAAGGAGGAAGGTTATACAAACATAGAGTCACATGCCACATGCTATGGTTGCTGCTCTGCTCCCCAAAAGGATTAATGCCATCTGCGCTTAGACCAAACCACACGTTCCTTGGGTCACCTGCAAACTCCTCCCAGTACTTTCTCTCGATTTTTCTCCACTGTGAACCGTCAGCGGGTACTCTCAACTTTCCGTCTTTCTGATGGTCTTCTGCGTGCCACCGCATCGCCTTCGCATGCTCGTTGTTTTGGAACAAATGTTTCAACCGTGGTATTATAGGAGCATACCACATCACCTTCGTAGGAATCTTCTTATTGGGGCGCTCGCCCTCGACATCACCAGGGTTATCACGACTGATCTTATAACGCAATGCACCGCATACTGGGCAAGCATTCAAATCCTCGTACTCATCGTGGTAGAGGATGCAGTCATTAGGGCATGCATGTATCTTCTGCACCTCTAAACCTAGAGGCAGATAACCTTCTTTGCTTCATACGTACTCTCGGGCAATTCGTTGTCCTTTGGAAGCATATTCTTTTTCATTACTAGCAACTTTCCAAATCCCTTGTCAGATACACCATTCTCTGCCTTCCATTTCAGCAATTCAAGTGTGGTGCCCAACTTCTTTTGTCAGCTTCGCAATTCGGGTACAACAATTTCTTGTGATCCTCTAGCATGCGCTGCAACTTCGTCCTCTCCAGATCACTTGCGCAGTTTCTCTTTGCATCGGCAATGGCCCGACCTAGATCATCAGTGGGCTCATCTGATGCCTCTTCTTCAGCTTCTTCCCGCATTGCCGGCTCAGCTTCTTCCCCCATTGTTGTATCATCGTATTCAGGGAACCCATGGCCAGGATAGTCGTCGTCGTCCTCTTCTTCTTAATTGTCTTCCATCATAACCCCTATATCTCCGTGCTTGGTCCAAACATTATAGTGGGGCATGAAACCGGACTCAAATAGGTGGATGTGAATGGTTTTTGATGTAGAGTAACTGTGACCATTCTTACAGCCAGCACATGGACAAGGCATAAAACCATCCGCCCGCTTGTTTGCCTCAGCGGCCCGCAGAAAAGTATGCACGCCATTAATGAACTCAAGAGAGCATCGGTCATCATACATCCATTGCCGGCTCATCTTCATTATACAACACCGAATAGACCAAATTAATACAAGTTCATACATAAAGTTCATATACAACACTTAATTAAATGCAACATACAAATAACTCTCTAGCTAAAGAATTTAAATGGAACAACAAATGCGATCAAGATCGCAACTAAGGTAACAATTGATCCAACAGCATAATGATACCAAGCCACACTATCAATGGCATATTTTCTAATCTTTCTAATCTTCAACCTCATTTTCTCCATCTTGATCTTGTGATCATCGACGACATCGGCAACATGCAACTCCAATTCCATCTTATCCCCCTCAATTCTTTTCAATTTTTCTTTCAAATATTCGTTTTCTCTTTCAACTAAATTTAACCTCTCGACAATAGGGTCGGTTGGAATTTCCGGTTCACATACCTCCTAGATAAAAATATCTATGTCAACTTGATGGGCATAATTTGTCATAAACACGAAATGCAACAACTAGTTTTAAAAGAGAATATACCACATCCGAATCATAACAAGGACGAGGGTCGACGGGGACGGATATCAAAACCATGGCACTATGTATAACAAACAATGTACGGGTAAGATAATTATACGAGTAACTATATATCCAAATCACACAAACATCAATTTGGTAATGTAAAACATTCATGAACAAGAGCCTCACCACAAGGTGGTGCCGGCGACGGGATGGTGCGGGCATCGACGGTGGTTACGACGGAGATTTACAAGGCACTAAGTAAACCACACCTACATATGCAAACTAAGTGTTATTTTTGACCTTAAATTGCATATAAATCAAATACTAGCACATATAACTCCTCCCAAATTAATCACTATACAAAGTATTGCAAGAGCTAATCTAGCAATGAGAGTTGAAAGGACAAAGTTGCTAACCTTTGTGATCATTTGAATAGATGGGGGCCTTCAAATCTTGACAAATTTTGGGCAAAATTTGTGAGGAGCTCGAGGAAGAGAGAGGGGAAGAACAGAGGAAGTGAGGGGAAAGGGGAAGAACAGAGCGAGCTCGGATGGACGAAGGGTTTATGTACGTCGACCTTTAGTACCGGTTCGTGCCACGAACCGGTACTAAAGGTGCTGGAGAGGCCCCAGACTGACAACATCCTGCCACCACTCTCTTTAGTACCGGTTCGTGGCACGAACAGGTGCTAAAGGTTCGCCATGAACCGGTACTAATGTGAGCGGCCGGCTAGCCGTTGGAACCGGCACTAATGGACACATTAGTGCCGGCTCAAAATTAAACCGGCACTAATGTGTCTCAGATTTGCCCCTTTTTCTACTAGTGACAAGGAGGATGGTGGCAGCCTTAACAAACGTACTAAATGTGTCCTCATAATCTATACCATACCTCTGTTTAAATCCTTTAGCAACAAGCCTAGCCTTATAACAATCAAAAGTTCCATCAGATTTTTTTTAATCCTGAATACCCACTTGCAATCAATCCAGTTTTTACCTTGCTGTGGAGGAAGTAAGTGCCATGTTTTATTTTCCTTGAGTGCCATGTACTCTTCATTCATAGCTTTCTTCCATTTGTCATCACCAAGTGCTTCTTCAACTATGCTTGGCTCACCTGGTTTACCTGTAGAACAAACCATACCATATTTGATTATATGTTTGTAGTTAACAGGTTGTGTCACACCTTTTTGTAGTCGTGTACGTTGCGGAGATGCAGTTGAATCCGTGGGCACAGAAGATCCATGCGGCTGCACAGAATCTTTGGCAGTAGCAGATCCCGTAGTTGTGGCCGTATGGATTGGGCTAGCTGGATTTTCTGTGGTCAGCGACCGCCTCTCAGCGCCTGTTGGGGCCGCAGAAGAACCCAGCCTATGGTCCAGCCCATCATGCTCCAATGATGGCCGATCAGCATTGAGGCCTGCCGGTCAGCTGGGTGCGGAGGAATCCACGCTGGAGCCCACGTCTATGTAGCCAATCACGGTCTGGCGCTTGTAGACCATGGGCTGGACGCCAGATGGCTGGTGGTGATTGGCGCGGTGCAGGGGACGTGACGCAACCGGTGGGAGGCGGCCGCGTGGTGCCCGAAGAGTCGAAGGTGGCGCGTGCACCTACGCCTGTCCCTATGTCGCGGGATCCCGAGAAGGATCCAGTCTCTGCGCCTGCGCCTGCACCTGCAGCCACAGATTCCGAGAAGGATCGAATCGCCTGCCGTGGAACAAATCCCGAGGGGAATCTGTCTCCTGTGTTGTGACACATAAAATGGGGACCAATATTTTCACCGTTAGGTTCGTTTTCAATGCCATTTTCTCCATTGTTTGCTCTTGTTCCATCAGCACAAGCTTCATGCATGCTATTAGTGGGATTAGTCGGCAGTTGATCATTAATATTGTTTTCCCCCTTGATCAAGGCCGGTGAGATGAGGTGGCAAAAGGAGATTTCTTTGCAAAGAAGTGCACCGGCGTTAGGATGAAGATCAGCGAAGGGAAATTTTGTTTCATCAAAAACGACATCCCTAGAGATATAGACACGGCCGGTGGAGACATCTAGGCATTTTACACCTTTGTGTTGAGCACTATAGCCAATGAACATGCATTGTGTAGAACAGAACATGAGTTTGCGATGATTATATGGACGAAGATTGGGCCATCATGCACGTCCAAACACACGAAGAGACTTGTAGTCTGGTTCTATATGAAGAAGTCTTTCAACCGGAGTTTCATTGTTTATAGCATGGCTAGGAAGCATATTAATAATGTGAATGGTGGTGAGAAAAGCTTCGTCCCAAAATTTTAGAGGCATAGAGGCTCCTGCGAGGAGGGCAAACCCAACTTCAACAATGTGACGGTGCTTGCGTTCGGCAGAGCCGTTTTGTTGGTGAGCGTGAGGGCATGACACATGGTGCGAGATGCCAAGGGTCTGGAAGAACGAGTTTAACTTCTCGTAATCCCCTTCCCAATCAGATTGGACAACAATAATCTTGCGGTCAAACTTGTGATCAACAAGAGCTTGAAAGTTTTGAAAAACTTGAAAAACATCAGATCTTTTCTTAAGATGATAAATCCATGAGATTTTATTGTAGTCGTCGATGAAACTCACATAGTAGGTGTGTCTACGAACAGAACTAGGGGCAGGACCCCAAACATCATAAAAGATTAACTGCAATGGTTTTGTGGAGACACTAGTGGATATTGGATAAGGTAACTGATGACTTTTAGCTCGTTCACATGAATCACAAATTGTATCAAGATGACGCTCACCAACAAACGGGAGCTTATTTTTCCTAAGAAATCTTTCAACTAAAGAAAAAGAAGCATGTCGTAATCGATCATGCCACCGTGTTGATGAAAGTTTGACAACACCATGGACTTCTTTATTGAATCTTCTACACTCCGGAATCAACGGGTAAAGCCCTCGAACACATCTACCTCGATAGAGGATTTACTTCGTTGCCTGATCCTTGATCAAAAAGAAGTAAGGATGAAATTCGAGGAAGACATGATTATCAATGGCAATTCTATGAACGGAAAGAAGATTCTTGTTGGCACTAGGGACATGCAAAAAAATCTTAAGATAAATTTTACGTCGTGGGGTACTAAAAATTGAATGACCAATGTGACGTATCCTCATACCTTCTCCACTTGCAGTGCGGATCTGATCTTTGCCACGGTACTTTTCCTTCATTGTGACCTCGTCAAGTTCACTAGTAATATGATTGGTGGTGCCGCTGTCAACATACCAATTTGTATCGACCCAATAGGAGCCATCAGCATCCGCGGCGATCTTGTCCTCATCTTGGGAGTCATCATTGTCCTCCTCGTAGCGGTACCAACAGTCCTTGGCTGCGTGCCCGGGCTTGCCATAGATCTGGCAGCGCGGGGTATCTGGACGAGCCCGGCGAGAGCCGCCACCACGACGCCCCCTGTTGCCAGAACACTCGCACCGCTGCTGTGCCTGCCTCCTCCTGTCCTCCCCTTGCCACGGGAAGAACCACGCCGGCCAGAGCCGCCGCCACGGCCCGAGATGCAACATTTGCGGAGGACTTGAAGCCACTGCCGGAGTCGTGGAACTGCGCCATGCGTTGGTCGAAGTTGCTGAGCATGGCGATGAGCTCGTCGAGGGAGGCTGGAGTGATGCGGGCGTCGAGGGCCGAGACCAGGGGCTGATAGTCCTGATCCAACCCATGAAGGATGTTGGAGATGAGTTCGTCATCTTGGATCGGCTTGCCGGCCGCAGCCAGCTCATCAGCGAGGTCGTGCATGGAGGCGAAGTAGGAGGCAACGGACTGGTTGCCCTTCTGCGCATTGACGAGGGAGGTGCGGATGTTGTTGACACGGCTCAGCGACTGTGACGAGTACATGCCCGCCAAGGTCATCCAGAGTGCCTGCATCGTGGTGACCGTGGTCACCATGATGAGAACCTCTTTTGAGAGGTTGGCCAGCAGGTAGCGTCCTCTCGGACCCAGATGGGGTGGAGAGGGTTGGGCTCGAATGTCTCCTTGTCATCCTTGTCCTTGGCGGAGAGGAGCTTGGCCGGTTCCGATGAGGTGCCGTCGACGTAGCTGAAGACACCGGCGCCACGCAACTGCGGCGTGATTTGCGTGCGCCATAGCACGTAGTTCGTGCGGGAGAGCTTCTCGGTGACCCAGCTGAGGGAGTCCTGGACTAGGGGGTGTCCGGATAGCCGGACTATCGTCATCAGCCGGAATCCAAGACTATGAAGATACAAGATTGAAGACTTCGTCCCGTGTCCGGATGGGACTTTCCTTGGCGTGGAAGGCAAGCTTGGCAATACGGATATGTAGATCTCCTACCATTGTAACCGACTCTGTGTAACCCTAGCCCTCTACGGTGTCTATATAAACCGGAGGGTTTTAGTCCGTAGGACGAACAACCATTACAACGATCATACCATAGGCTAGCTTCTAGGGTTTAGCCTCCTTAATCTCGTGGTAGATCCACTCTTGTACTACCCATATCATCAATATCAATCAAGCAGGAGTAGGGTTTTACCTCCATCGAGAGGGCCCGAACCTGGTAAAAACATCGTGTCCATTGCCTCCTGTTACCATCCGCCTAGACGCACGATTCGGGACCCTTACCCGAGATCCGCGGTTTGACACCGACATTGGTGCTTTCATTGAGAGTTCCTCTGTGTCATCACCGATAGGCTTGATGGCTCCTTCAATCATTAACAACCATGCAGTCCAGGGTGAGACTTTTCTCCCTGGACAGATCTTCGTGTTCGGCGGCTTTGCGGTGCGGGCCAATTAAGCAGCCATCCGGAGAAGATCGAAGCTACCCCGGCCGTCGGTCAGATTTGGAAGCCTAAACTTCACGGCCGACATCCGCGGAGACTTGATCTTCGATGGATTCGAGCCACAGCCGAGCGCGCCGCACTATGACGATGGGCATGATTTAGCTCTGCTGCCGGACAGTGCCCTGGAGGCCGCACATGAGTCCGCTCCGACCCCTAGTTCGGAGCCGACCGCAGACGAGGACAGGTGGCTGGACACCGCCTCGAGCAATCTCTGGCGATGGGCGAATATTAACCTTGTCCTCGTAAAGCTCGTGACTCGAGGTGCGGACTCTCGCGGACTCAAACCTCCGCGCCCCTACCAATCGAATCCGATTGGGCGCCGATTATGGAGTTCACCGCGCGGACATCTTTCAAAGACCCTCTGGCGACATCCTGAATTCGCTAAAGCATCTCGTTATCGGAGAGCCTGGCGGATTGCGGTCGGGGCGGTTGGGATGCGGATGACGAAGAAATTCAAAACCCACCCACCACCCACTTTGTAGCCACCGCCGACGATCTAACCGACATGCTAGACTACGACTCAAGACATCGACGGTATGGACGGCGATGCGAGATTTACCAAGAACCAGCGCCTACGGGGCACTGGAAGACCACCTCGTCATACGACATATACATGGTGGACATACCAAAGGATGGGAACGGTGAAGAAGCAGCAGAGGCAGATTCCCCTAAGAAACAGCCCAAGCGCCGACGTCAGCGGCGCCGCTCTAAATCCTGCCACAGCAAGAACGGAGATTCCGGCACGGGAGATAATAACACCCTAGAGAGTGCCGAAGACAACCCCCTCCAGCAAGATTCAGCGCAGGAGGACGCAGAAGCCAGCCCTCACGAGAGAGCGGCAGACGAAGAGGTCGAGGATGACAATTACATGCCTCCCTCCGGAGATGAGGCAAGCCTCAACGACGACGAATTTGTCGTGCCCGAGGATCCCGTCGAACAAGAGCGTTTTAAACGCATGCTTATGGCCACGGCAAACAGCCTAAAGAAAAAGCAGCAACAGCTCAGAGCTGATCAAGATCTGCTGGCCGACAGATGGACCGAAGTCCTCGCGGCCGAAGAGCATGAACTCGAACGCCCCTCCAAAAGCTACCCAAAACGCAAGTTGCTCCCCCAATTAGAGGAGGAGGAGTATAAACCCTCATCACCAGCGCACAATACGGCAGACCGACCACGTCGTGGCCACGATAGAGAGGCATCTAGGCCCTCCACCAGAACCGTACCCCGGCACCGCTCGAAAAATGCATAGCCACGGGGGAATGTGCCGGACTTGCGAGACATATTGGAGGACAAGGCAAGACAATCAAGATCGATCTACGGATCACGTGGGCGCCCCATGATGCGCGACGACTACCGTCGTGCCGGATACAGCAACTCTGGTCGGGCCGAACACAGTAGACAAAGCTCTCTTGAGCTACGTCGTGATATTGCCCAGTATAGAAGCGCCGCACACCCACTATGCTTCACAGATGAAGTAATGGATCATCAAATCCCTGAAGGGTTTAAACCCGTAAACATTGAATCCTACGATGGCACAACAGACCCCGCGGTTTGGATCGAAGACTATCTCCTTCATATCCATATGGCCCGCGGTGACGATCTCCACGCCATCAAATATCTCCCACTCAAGCTTAAAGGACCAGCTCGGCATTGGCTTAACAGCTTGCCAGCAGAGTCAATTGGGTGTTGGGAGGACCTGGAAGCCGCATTCCTTGACAACTTCCAGGGCACATATGTGCGACCACCAGACGCTGATGACCTAAGCCACATAATTCAGCAGCCAGACGAATCGGCCAGACAGTTCTGGACACGGTTCCTAACAAAGAAAAATCAAATCGTCGACTGTCCGGATGCAGAGGCCCTCGCAGCCTTCAAACATAACATCCGCGACGAGTGGCTGGCCCGGCACCTAGGACAGGAAAAGCCAAAATCCATGGCAGCCCTCACATCACTCATGACCCGCTTCATGCGGGGAGGACAGCTAGCTAGCCCGCGATAACAACCTCAAGCAAAAATGCTGGCAGTCCAGATACTAAGGACCGCAATGGCGGTCGCGTCGAAACAAAACAAGCGTCGCGTTAACGGCGATAACACCGAGGATACGCATTCAACGCCGGATTCAGAGGCTCTAAACCGGTCGTGGAAGAAGCCATTCAAAAGAACCACCCCGGTCCGTCCCAATTTGGACCGAATACTCGACCGCTCTTGCGAGATACATGGCACCCCTAAAAAGCCAGCTAATCACACTAACAGGGATTGTTGGGTATTCAAGCAGGCATGCAAGTTAATTGCCGAAAACAACGACAAGGGGCTGCATAGCGATGACGAGGAAGAGACCCGGCCGCCCGAGCGATGATGGACGAAGGTTTCCCCCACAAGTGCGGACGGTAAACATGATATACGCAACCCATATACCCAAGAGGGAGCGGAAGCGTGCACTTAGGGATGCATATGCGATGGAGCCAGTCGCCCCGAAGTTCAATCCATGGTCCTCTTACCCGATCACTTTTGATCGAAGGGACCACCCCACCAGTATCCGCCATGGCAGATTCGCCGCATTGGTTTTAGACCCAATCGTCGATGGATTTCACCTCACCAGAGTCCTGATGGACGGCGGCAGCAGCTTGAACCTGCTTTATCAGGACACAGTGCACAAGACGGGCTTAGACCCCTCAAGGATTAAACCTACAAAGACGACCTTTAAAGGCGTCATACGAGGTGTAGAAGCCAATTGTACAGGCTCTATCACACTGGAAGTGGTCTTCGGATCCTCGGATAGCTTCCGAAGCGAGGAGTTAATCTTCGATATAGTCCCGTTTTGCAGCGGCTATCATGCTCTGCTCGGACGGACCGCGTTTGCAAAGTTCAACGCGGTGCCGCATTATGCATACCTCAAGCTCAAGATGCCAGGCCCTCGAGGAGTCATCACGGTCAACGGAAACACGGGACGCTCCCTCCGAACGGAGGAACATACAGCGGCTCTCGCGGCAGAAGTACAGAGCAGCCTCTTAAGGCAATTCTCAAGTCCGGCCGTTAAGCGACCGGACATGGCCAAGCGCGCCCGGAGTAACATACATCAAGACCACCTGGCACGTTCCGAGCACGCGTAGCAATGCGGCCCCAACCCCAGCCCTCGCATAATTGCAAGACCAGTCCTTCACGTACATCATTACGCTCTGGAGATACCATGGGCATAGGGGGAGGGGCACGACCATGACAGGCCTAGAGTACGGTTTAACCACACCAGGGGCTCCCAAGTACGTCGGTCTTTTTCTTTTTCTTTTTTCTTATCCACAGGACTCCGTTTACCAGAGGCCTTGTCCGGCAGCAGACCTGCCGAACTCACGATGCAATAGCCAGGGAAGGAGAAAGGCTACGATGAACACTAAGGTGGTCTCCATTACGAGCATTAAATCTGTTTAGTACACCATTCCGCAGCCTACCCCTAGAGGGGGACATGATTAAATAGTCCAATCCCTTGCTTACTGCACTATTTGTATCGCTCTGCATTCATGGCAGTATTTCTGCATAAACAATGCATCGCTTTTTGCTTATAGCCGCATTTCTTTTATATATATATATATATATATATATATATATATATATATATATGTTCGTTTATGACATTTTGCATCCGTACACTTTGGTACGGCCGAATACACCAGGGGCTTATGTTCCCCGCATTATGGTGTGATAAGTCCGAACACTTTCCCAAGTGCGGCACCCCGAACTTATAGCATTATATGCATCGGCTCCGAATCATGTCTTGGGTCAATAGTTGGGTTTGCCCGGCTCCCATGTTTTGGTACCTTACGTTCCGTTTTATCGGCTAAGGTAGCACTGGGAGAACCACTGCGATTGCGCCCCGGTTGAGCTGGGCGAGCGCCTCAGTGGAGAAAGCTAAAACTGACCGTCATGATAAGGCGAGAGCTGGTCGCTGTTCGAGAGGTCTTTTCGAGTCCCCAAAGACTTATGCCGCTTAGAGCGAGGAACCGGCTTTGTCCGGCCCAGGCGTGGATAGCGCCCTAAACTCGGTCTTCCGAATACTAGGGGCTTCGCCAAAATTTAAAATTATAGAATTCTATGGCTAAGTGAGAGTGTTCAAGCATTATAAGTCCGGTTGCCTTGTTCGTCGTGTTGAGCGCCTCCCTAGATGGACCCAAAAATGGGAACAAGAGCGCTCAAGTTTATACCGAACACCCCTGCACTCGTGGCATGGGGGCTGAAGCCGACGACTTGCCATCTCTCAGATTTTATAAACGGCCGCACAGAAGGTAATATTTTAAATTAATAAGCGTTGCTTAGCGCATATGAACAAAGTTTTCAGCGCACAGGATAACACATTGCGAGTCTACTGAAATATTACATCTTTGGAGCACTCGTCCGCAATCTTGCGGGCACCCTTCAGGACACTCTTATAGTACATTTCGGGCGTGCGATACTCCTTGCCCGCCGGCGGCGCGTCCGTTAGAAGCTTCTCAGCATCCAGCCTGCCCCAGTGCACTTTTGCATGGGCAAGGGCCCGACGGGCACCTTCAATGCAGGCGGAGCACTTGACGACTTCCACCCAGGGACACGCATCCACCAGCCGCCGCACTAAGCCGAAGTAGCTCCCAGGCATGGCCTCCTCGGGCCACAGCCGAACTATGAGGCCCTTCATGGCCTGTTCGGCTACCTTGTGGAGCTCGACCAGCTGCTTTAGCTGGTCGCTAAGGGGCACCGGATGTCCGGCCTCAGCATACTAAGACCAGAAGACCTTCTCCGTCGAGCTCCCCTCCTCGGCCCGGTAGAATGCGGCGGCATCGGACACGCTGCGAGGCAGATCTGCAAACGCTCCTGGAGAGCTCCGAATTCGGGTAAGTAACAGGTAATTCACTTTCACATGCTTGCTTTGCATGAAAAAAGCCTTACCCGCTGCTATTTTCTTCAAATCTTCCACCTCCTGGAGGGCCTTGTGGGCTCCGGCCTTAGCGGCTTTGGCACTCTCAAGAGCTGAGGCAAGCTCGGACTCTCGAGTCCTCGAGTCACGCTCCAAACTCTTGTGCTTTTCCACAAGAACCTGGAGCTCTTGCTGCACCTCCGCCACCCGCGCCTCCTGCTTCTCCCTCTCAGCTCATTCCGTGGCCGCATTACGCTCGGCCGCGGACACGGCCTCCTTAAGGGTCGCCACCTCGTTCCTGGCCCCTGGAGTACCGACATTATCCTTGTTATTTTTCTTGCAACCAAAATCCTTTTCTGTAAGGTACAAATTTAACACGGTGTTACTCACCTTCCCTGTCCTCGAGCTGCTTCTTGGCACGGCCGAGCTCACTCTCGGACCGCTCGAGGTTCTGCTTTAAAGCATCGACCTCCGTAGTCGGTCTTGGCGGAGGTCAAGCAGCGCAACCTGCAATCCCATATTGACATATTTTTAGACCTCCTGCGTATATCTTTTTAGATCCTCAGTCCGGCTTTTCTTTCCGAACACCGAACCGAGCATCAGGGGCTACTGTCTATGCGGTATTACATTACATATTTTTAATTTCTTACCTCAAAGCCCGTTAGAAGGCTGCTGCAGGCTTCGGTCAGCCCGCTCTTGACGAGCTGAACCTTCTGAATCACCGCACTCATTATAGTGTGGTGTTCTTCCTCGATGGAAGCGCCATAGAGCGCCTCCAACAAGTTGTCCGGCGCCTCCGGTTGGACGAAGGCCGCCGGTGTCACGGTCTTGCCCTTCTTACGAAGGGGCCGCCTGCCGGACTCTAGAACCACTGCTGGTTCCGGTGCGGAGTCCGGTGCAAAGTCCGGGAGGCTGCCTTGCGGCACCTCCGGAGCCTCCTCCTCCTGATGGGTCCCCTCCTGGGATCCCACCTCGGCGTCATCAACGTCACGGGGAGTTGAGGCGGTCGGAAGGGAATCCACATCCGACGGAGCCAAGGACCCGCTCGATGAAGCGGGAAGATCGCCCTCGACCAGACTATAGGTTGTATGCGGCATTAGAAAGACATCGTGTGACAAAAAGAAAAATTATAAATCATTCAGGAATCCGGATACTTACGATCTTGCCGGGGGCTTGGCCCTTGAGGGCCACTCCCCGTCGCCGTCGCCGGCGTAGGCGGAGCAGTCCGGAGGAAGGGTCCTTCCCTTCTTGGACCCTTCGGCCTCCCCCGTTGGGGAAGCCTTCCTTTTCTTCTCTCCCCCCTCTTGGGGAGAGGCCTCTTTCTCCTCCTCGTCTTCGGGGGAGGAGTCCACCTCGGAGCCATCGGACGACGAGTCCGATACCACCTGGCGCCGGGAACTTCTTCGGGTTCCCGTGGCCTTCTTCTTGGCCTTCTTCTCCGACACCACATAAAGTGCCGGGACTAGCAGCCCCGTCAAACGGGTATCCGCTGGGTCTTCGGGGAGGGGAGCCGGATAGTTAACCTGTCCGGACGTCCTCTGCCAGTCCTATTAAAGGCATGGGGATTTTAAATCCCACATAGAGTCAAACTATGAAAGAAATGAATGTCCCATAGAGGATAACATATCTTACCGCGCCGGCCGGGCGCTGCATGCTGAATCCGCGATCTTTAGTTGCGGATGCGGGGGCTTCTCCCCCCTTGAACAGCACCCTCCAGGCCGCTTCGTATGTTGTGTCGAAGAGCCCGCTGAGGGTCCGGTGCTGTGCCGGATCAAACTCCCACAGATTGAAGGCCCATTGTTGGCAGGGGAGAATCTGGCGGACAAGCATGACCTGGATCACGTTGACAAGCTTAAACTTCTTGTTCACCAGGGTCTGGATACAGGACTGGAGTCCGGTCAGCTCCTTCGAACTGCCCCATAGCAAGCCCTTCTCTTTCCAGGAGGTGAGCTGCATGGGGGTATCAGATCTGAACTCGAGGGCCGCTGCCCATTTAGGGTCACGTGGCTCGATGATGTAGAACCACCCCGATTGCCACCCTTTGATGGTTTCCACGAAGGCGCCCTCGAGCCAAGTGACGTTGGGCATTTTGCCCACCATGGTGCCTCCGCACTCCATTTGGTTGCCCTTCACAACCTTCGGCTTGACATTGAAGGTCTTTAGCCACAAGCCGAAGTGGGGCTGGATGCAGAGGAAGGCCTCGCACACGACGATAAACGTCGAGATGTTGAGGATGAAGTTTGGCACCAGATCGTGGAAGTCCAGGCCGTAGTAGTACATGAGCCCCCGGACGAAGGGATGAAGTGGGAAGCCCAGTCCGTGGAGGAAGTGGGGAAGAAATACGACCCTCTCATGGGGCCTGGGGGTGGGGATGAGCTGCCCCTTGTCGGGCAGCCGGTGCGCGATGTCGCTGGACAAGTATCCGGCGCCCGCGCAGTTTTCGATGTGCCCTCCGTAACGGAGGAGGCCATCCACTTGCCTTCCGCTCGGACATGGCTGGAGAAGGTTGAGGCGAAGTGTGCGGACTTAGGCGCTGGAGCTCGAGTCTTGTGAGGATGGATAGGCAAAGGAGGAAAAAGGCGTAGGTAAAAAGGGTGGATCCTTATCCCCTTATATATGGGCGGACGAAGACTATGCGTCCCCACCGGCCTGGTAAAACTCGCCTATCTCCCAAGCGCCACAATCAATGGCGCGGTTGGGTTACCCACGTCCGTATTGATGGGAATCCCGGAATAAGGGGAACACGATCTCTGCTTCGACAAGACGTGCCAAGGAAACCGCTTCGCTAAACGCGCTGAGGTGGTATAGTAAAAACGATTCAAGTAAAGGCTTGGCAGTGGTGTGACGTCACGCCACAAAATACGTCAGCAGATTGAGCTTGTGTACATATTATTCTCTCTACGGTAGTATGTGGAATTTATTTTGCAGAGCCGGACACTATCCTGGTGTTCACAATCTTCTATGAATTAATTCGGAGGAGGAACCCGCCTTGCAATGCCGAACAATATGCGCGCCGGACTCATCGTCATTGAAGCCTGGTTCAGGGAGCTCTTGAGGAGTCTGGACTAGGGGTGTCGAGATAGCGGACTATCATCATCGGCGGACTCCAAGACTATGAAGATACAAGATTGAAGACTTCGTCCCGTGTCCGGATGGGACTTTCCTTGGCGTGGAAGGCAAGCTTGGCGATACGGATATGTAGATCTCCTACCATTGTAACCAACTATGTGTAACCCTAGCCCTCTCCGGTGTCTATATAAACCGGAGGGTTTTAGTCCGTAGGACGAACAACCATCACAACAATCATATCATAGGCTAGCTTCTAGGGTTTAGCCTCCTTGATCTCGTGGTAGATCCACTCTTGTACTACCCATATCATCAATATCAATCAAGCAGGAGTAGGGTTTTACCTCCATCGAGAGGGCCCGAACCTGGGTAAAAACATCGTATCCCTTGTCTCCTGTTACCATCTGCCTAGGCGCACAGTTCGGGACCCCCTACCCGAGATCCGCCGGTTTTGACACCGACACCAGCCATTAAGGCTAGGCTAGAAGGTGCCGGAGGATGAAGACATAGCTAGGCACGGGTGGAATCGTAGAGAGTCTAGATGGGAAGTAGGAAGGCTCTGATTACCATGTGCGTTGGGCGAAAACGTCTTACCTTAGCTCGGGCGACGTGCTACGTGTTATATAGCAGGGGCGCAATAACCCTGCGGTGCATACATGAGTTGGTTGAGAAGATAAGAAAGAATTGGAGATACAACTTGATAAGGAAGAAAGGAGGAGATAGACTTGGTTACAACAGAATAGATATGCCGGTTAAACCACCTCCTAAACTACCTCTAGAGATCTCCTTTGTCACGTGTATGCGCCATATATGTTTAACATCTTCATGGAATGTTGGGCGCAGTTTAGGTGCTGCCGAAGGATGTTTTGGATCACCATGCCTTCCTCGATCCAGAAATGCAAATAGAGCAAGTACTAGTTGCCGTGATTCCCAAGTGCCGCGGCTCATGGCCGTGCGTGGCCTTTTATTTTCCAACCGGGCTCACACCCCTTTCCATTAATTTTGCAATCAACGGAAATACATCAGTCTGTTACTGTTTTTTGGAGAGCAACGCAAAATGAGCATCGATCCAAATAAGACCAACTACCAAGCAAAGGGGACTGAAAGGGGAAGAGCGAGTTGGTGCATCGCCAGGAAACCCACTGCATGATAGCCCTGAAACGGACTATCAGCCGTGGGGCGAAAACCTGGCGACACAATCAACCAAAGTTCGCTACAGATTTAGCCTGACTAGAGTCTAGCCTTGAAGGGATAGGATAACCAACACCAAAAAGATTGATCCAGCGGGCATCAAACCCCAGTGGATATAAGACCAAGCTAAGATGAGACTATCACGATCTAACCAATCTGTATGCCATCACCATCTCCCAGCAGAAGCCTGCCACGCGCATAAGGTCTGTCCGCCAGTGCCGCTGCCACATGAGCCAGTCTCTTCACGCCATCCTGGAATTTCCTCCTGTCATCCTCCTTAAGCAACCTTGCCCAGTATAACATAAAAGAGCAAGCGGTGAAGACAGCCTCCAGCGGAGAACGAGCATTATACTTATCAAAAGTAGTTTTGTTGCGAAGGCACCAAATCCCCCAGCATACTGCCGCAATGACCATCATATAGAATTTTTTGCCTCCAGGGAACAAATTATACATCCAGGCCAGACTTTGCCATATTGACCTGGGAGCATAGGAGGCCCCAACAGTCCACCCCAGCACCCCCAAACTGTGCGGGCGAGAGGGCAAGTGAAAAAAAGATGGTTAGCAGTTTCCACATTAGTACAAAAGGAGCACACCGGATTTCCTGGCCAATTCCTCCGCCGCATGTTATCGCGCGTGAGAACAGTATTTTGGAATAATTGCCATAGGAATATTTTTATTTTCAATGGGATAGTCGCTTTCCACACCCATTTATAATTAGGGCCAGATAAGTCTCTCTCCAGCCACTTATATACAGATTTAGTGGTGAATCTACCTCCCCTATTCATAGACCAGGAAATAGCATCAGGGTTCTCATTCAGATGCAACTTCTTAGCCTCACACACCATCCACTTCCATTGTTCCTCCAGCTCTCCAAAGAGTCTACGTCTGAAGGGAAGATTATATTCATTGCCTACAAAAGAGGCGATAGAACAGTCTTGATCTTGACAGATACCATACAAAATAGGAAAACGTTCCCGCAGGATATAATTTTCCACCCATGGGTCATGCCAAACCCTTGCCAGGTCCCCCTTGTTAATATTGACTCTTCTCCCGGCTATATAAATGTCTTTGACCTTCATGATAGATTTCCAACAGGGAGAGTCAGAGAAGCGGCTGCGAATGTTCGCGACCATTTTGTTTCTGAAATATCTTGCCCGGATGATGCGTTGCCATAACCCATCACCAGTTTCCAGCTTCCACCACCACTTCACAAGCAGGCCGATATTTTGTTTGTGAAGGTCTTTTATGCCCAAGCCACCAATATTTCTCGATCGGCAAATTCTAGCCCATTTAACCATATGATAAGCTCGCTTCTTATTCTTCCTCCTCCAAAAGAAACGTCTGTGATGTTTGTTTATCTTTTCTATAAAGGTTTTGTTGAAAAGAAACATCGACATCAAGTAAGATGGAATACCATCCAAACTAGAATCAAGCAAAGTGAGCCTAGCACCAGAGGAGGCTGCGTATGCCACCCATGCATCCAGTTTCTTGACCATTTTAACATCCAGGAAATCCAACTCAATGTTCTTAAGAGTGGAATAAGTAACTGGAACTCCTAAATATTTCATAGGTAAAGATCCCACTTGGCAGCCAAACAGATCAGCATATATGCTGTCCGTGTCATTATCCCCTCCCACCACAAACACTTCGCTCTTATCATAGTTAATTTTTAAGCCAGACATAAGTTCGAAAAGATACAGCAACAGCTTAATGTTGACAGCTTTGTCAACATCATGTTCGAAGCACAGGACGGTATCGTCTGCATATTGCAGGATGCCTACCCCTCCTTCTATCAACCCAGAAGCAAGCCCCTTAATGAGATTATTTTTTTGGGCTGAAATGACCATCTTAGTTAGGCATTCTGCCGCAAGATTAAAAAGAAACGGAGAGTGTGGGTCACCTTGTCTCACCCCTTTAGCGCTCTGGATATAGGGCCCTATCTTGTCATTGATCTTTACACTAACTGTGCCATTCTTAAGGATTTGAGACACCCACCCGCACCATTTTGAATTAAAGCCTCGTTTAACATGACAATCCAGAAGGAATTCCCAGTTGACTTTGTCATAGGCTTTCTCAAAGTCAATCTTAAATATCACTCCCACATCTTCTTTCACATGAGTATAGTGCATTACCTCATGCAAAGATAGGATGCCATCCACAATGTGTCTCCCCTTAATGAATGCATTCTGCTGGATGCTAAAAATTTTGCTAGCAACTTTTGCAGCCCTAAGATCCATAGCTTTCGTGATCAGTTTGTATGGGCATCGCAGCAAGCAAATAGGTCGATACTGCTGTATCCTATTTGCCTCCGCAGATTTAGGGAGGAGCGTGATAACCCCATAGTTCAAGCGTTGAACATCTAATTTTCCCTCATAGAACCACTCAAAGAGATTGAACAACTCTGGACTCACAACATCCCAGCAATGTTGATAGAATTCTGCAGGAATATTATCCGGTCTAGGGGCACGATTAGGTTTCATCGCAAATAGTGCCGTCTTGATTTCTTCAAGAGAAAAAGGGCGGGTTAGGTACTCATTATCCTCAGGCATGATGTTTTCATCCTGGGACCATAATGAGGCATCGATTTGGCAAATGTTGCCAGGGGCTGGTCCAAACAACTCTCTGTAGTAATTGGTAGCATGGGAAAGCAGGTTTTTGGTCCCTTCTATAACCACGGAGCCACACTCCAATGAAACCATGGAATTTTTCCTACGACGCCCATTGGCTACCCTGTGAAAGAAGCCAGTGTTGTTGTCCCCTTTTAGAAGCCATCTCCCACTCGAAAACTGGTGCCAATGGGTCTCTTCCTCGGTATACATGTTATTAAGCTCTACTAGGATATTCAACTTCCTAGTATAAGCCTCCCCATACAGGTCATTTTCTTCTTCCATTTTCTCCAGCTCCTGAAGCTCGAGCCTGATAAGATTTTTCCTACTTTTATTCTGACCAAAAATGTTGGACCCCCATCCCTTGAAGAATTTCTTAATTCTTTTCAACTTGATGTTTAAAACATCAATAGGGTCACTAGTGTAAACAGGTTGCACCCAAATTGCAGCTACTAGAGGAAGAAACTCAGGATTGTTCAGCCAAGCGTTATCAAACTTAAAGCATCTGCTACCAGGGGCTCTAGGAGAAGCCACTCCCCCATCCAATAGTAAGGGATTATGGTCAGAGATCTCCTTAACTAGCTTTTTAACAGAGACAAGAGGAAGATCCTCCCAGTCTGAAGACATTAAAACTCTATCCAGCTTTTCCAGGGTATGGTGTTCCTGTTTGTTCGACCAGGTGTAACAGCCACCTGACATATGAATCTCTCTCAGCCCCAGCAGGTGTATAACTGAGTTAAAGACATCAGGCCGTGCGTGGCCTTGAACGCTATCATATCATGCCAATAACAGAGTGATGTGAAAAATCGTAGTATCAGAATTGTGCAAGCGGAATCACTACAGCCAGGCATAAGTGAAGCACAGCAGGTAGGCCTTAAGACACTAGTTGACACGCTTGGCTTGGCCATCAGTTTCTGGACGATTTTGTCGAGCTCATGCCTAGCTCAATGCCCATGTGCTTGAACAGCTCTGGTCAGAAATGGCTTGTGAAGACCAGGTCACAGTGGAGAAGGCAGCGCACGGAAAGCCATGAAGCTTGTAGATTTCATTCACGTAGAGGAGGGCTACCTTGAAAGTTGTATATTGTGCTTGTCCACTATAACCAGCATGCAATTCAACTTGACGGACTGCGAGAGCCCGTCGATGAAATCCATACTGATCATATCCCAGGAGTCCTTAGGAACCGGAGGAAGGGGCGAGATTTACAAACTACAGCGTGACATCATAATTTACAAACGGGAAAGGGCGGGGAAGAGGAAGAGGGACAACAAAGTTCAGAAGCAACCCATACTGAGGATGGATGTGTGCATCCGGTTGGAGGCCTAAAGATCAACAAGTACTAGGTAAAAACTTGAAAGGAAAAGGACGTCGATAACTGCCACACGTGTGGCAGGAAAGGAGACGCACCACACGTCTCTAATACAAATAGATTGCCACGTCATCGCATGCATGCATGCGAGAATCTTTTTGGATTTTCAGTTTTTAAAATGTTTTATCTCTTAAATAAAAAATCCGATTGAAGATCCGTTTTCATCATTAAATCCCTCGCGGCGAGATCTTCAAAACTAGATCTCATATCGATATATTTCGACAAAAAAAAAATTTGGTTAAAAGTTGCCATGTCTATTGCACATGAATTGCCATGATATTTACACTGAAGTTGCCATGATATTTTCAACTATTTTCTTTTACATTTAAAAGTAAATTTTAACATATTATAAAACGTAAAATTAAGAAATTAGACTTGCCATGCACCATAAACTAAAATTGCCATGATACATGCACTTAAAATTGTCATGGTTCAATAAAAAAACATTTTCATCGTCAAAGTACTGGAATTGCCATCATCAAAAAACTAAAATTGTCATGATCTACAAACTAAAATTGCCACATGGCAACTTTAGTTTAAGCACTATGGCAACTATAGTGTAAACATCATGGCAACTTCTGGGCAAAAAAAATTCGTCGAAACATATCAACATGGAGTCTAGTTTTGAAGATCTCGTCGAGACGGATTTAATGGTGAAAACGGATTTTTAGTTCGCTTTTTTATTTAGGAGATAAAACATTTTTAAGCTGAAAACCAAAAAGATTTCTGCTGATGTCATCTATTCATACGTGCAAAATGAGTGGTGATGAAGGAGTGTGGGCGATCTGCAAACACCCACACGTGTGGGCATTAGTTTTTCCGAAGGAAAATATATCACTTGTTCATAAGAGTTGATTATATCCCTCATGCAAAAAAACCCAAAAATATCAACCGAGTGAGCGACCCACTCCACGAAACGATATTAGTAGTATTACTTTATAAAACTAGCTGATTGTAGCAAAACATTACACCCTGCTAACACTAGTGCAGAACCGGGCATTAGCACCGGTTCGTAGGTTTATAGTGCGGTTACATAACCGCACTAATTAGTGGTCACTAAAGGCCCCCCCTTTAGCACCAGTTCAAAGACGAACCGGTGCTAAAGGGCGTACCACGTGGCACTAGCCAGCCCGTGGATCGAGGTTTAGTACGGTTGGTAACACCAACCGGTACTATAAGATTTGGTGGGTTTTTAGTTTTATGATTTCTTTTTCATTTAATTTTGTGTTTCCATTTTAATTCTTTTTCGTTTGCTGGTATTTTACGATACTACACATTGTACACGTTATGCATCATATATACATCATGCATGCTTTAATTGTTTATCAACGTTGCTGGTGTTCATTGCACCCGCAGGTATAACATGCTCATGCATGCTTTTGCATCATTACATCATCATATATATATAATAACAAGTCCTACTAATCATGCATCATCATACAACTTCTACTCGTTATTAATAATAAGTCATACGATCATCATCCTCATATATAGTCATCGAACCCAACCCTACATAATTGTTCTTAGCACATGATCATCGATGATCGGTAGGACATAAACACCCTTAAGGTAAAATAGCATAAAACAATATAGACCCGACTCTCCATTATGAAGAATGGCGATCATCCTGTCTCCAATTCTTGCCTTTACTGCTTATTGCTTCCAAGAAGCTCCTTACGACAGATCCATACATTTTTCCATTCTTTGATTGTTATGTCTCCACTTCTTTTAGAAACCGGTATGGACAGTTGAGATTCAGTAGGGCGACCTGGTAGTATGTTCAAAACATGAAGGTTACCACGCGTATACATCGATGAGGCACACATTCATTCGGGATTATCTGTTGAAAAACATAATAATAACTTTGTAGTTAGCAATGATGTACTAGTTTTAGAAGTGTGCAAAAAGATGCACGGATGTTGTAATAGTAAAAAATAATCTTACCAAGGTATCTCCATGGTAGTTCCCGTAGTTCAACACGTGCACTAGTGACACGTATTGACCATAATGTTGAGGAGTTTGATTGTAGATATTGTAATTCTCAAGATCAGTACAAAATCCGACCAGATGTCATTTCTCCTGATAAGTTAATTCGCAGCCTTCGTGTAGTAATGCGTTACATCTACCATCTTCCGCACATTCTTTGAAGAATTAAAATAAGCTGTCAATGGAGATAAGTTGTCAACTATATATTTTGAAATAAACAATATAAATTACTTAATAACTATGTTTAGCTCACATGAGGGAAGAACTGGAGGTGTATCCACAAAGACCCAAATCGTAGGTGTCTCTTGCTCGATTGTAGGATCACCAAGATCCATGGTGATAGTCATACCCTCATCAAGACCATACATCTTGCAAAATGCATCCCAATTTTTGCAACCAAAATGGGTTACACTCTGAGCATTGTACAACTTTACTTGAAAATCCACGCCATATTCGGTACTTAGGATAATTTTTTTGGTTTCGAAATTTTCATGGTCTTCAATACCCATCCTCTCCAAGACATAGCGTCTTGCAAAGCATGGGATAAGCTAGTCGAATTGGAAAGATGAAAATACCGTTAAAATAGTTGAAGTCGTGCAATTACGAAAAAACCTATTGTCGCTGCTATGCATCCGTATGAACATCGCAAGTCTCCTCGAGGTTAATGCTGAAGCGCCGATCTTCATCCAGCTCAATGAACCTATCGCAGATACCTCGGTTATCGTGGCACCAGTCGCACTCCCCCGGGCGGTTATCGTCGTCCGATGAGTACGACATTTCCGGCCTACGTTCATAATTTAGTTTTATTAGTCAACTATCTAGTTCAACTACTAAGCACTTACTATAAATAAATAAGTAGTACTTACTAAAAACAAACTACTTCTATATATAGTAAAATAAATTAGTTTATTAAATCAACTAGCTAGTTCAACTATAAATAAACTACTTCTTCTTTTTTCCTTTTCTAAATACTATGAACAAAAAAATCATTAAAATTCTATGAACAAAATTAATTACACAATCTAAATATCACCTAAAAAACTATTAACAATAGTATCACCAAACATTCATATTCAATAATAATATCACCAAAAAATCTATTAACAGAAAAAAATCTATTAACAGAAAAAAT
The DNA here is from genome assembly GCA_021437245.1 of Aegilops speltoides. NCBI lineage: Eukaryota > Viridiplantae > Streptophyta > Magnoliopsida > Poales > Poaceae > Aegilops > Aegilops speltoides. Next base: position 104,687,769 of record CM038147.1, read on the forward strand.
CTATTAACAGAAAAATCTATTAATTCAACTAGTTCAACTAAGCATTTACTAAAAATAAACTAGTAATTATATTAATTAATTCAACTAGTAGTTCAACTAAGCATTTACTAAAAAAACTAGTTCTACATATTAATTCAACTAGTTCAACTAAGCATTTACTAAAAATAAACATTAACATATTTCTAATTCATCTAAACATTAGAAAACAGAAAATAAGTAAAAATATATGTGTGTGTAGGGTTTGTATATGTGTGTACGTACATGTGTAGTGTACGTGTAGTGTGTGTGTGTGTGTGTGGTGTTTGTAGTGTGTGTGTGTGTGTGTGTATGTGTGGATGCGTGTGTGTGTGTGTGTGTGTGACGTCGGGCGGCGTGTCTGGCGGCGGGGCGGCGACGGCGGCGGGGGGCGGGGACGACGACGACGGGCGGCGGGGGGGGCGGGACGGCGACGAGATCGGCGGCGGCGGGGATCGACGGCGACGAGACGGCCGGGCATGCGCAAGCGGCGGCGACGACGAGACGGCGCGGCGGCGGCGGGCGGCGGCGGACGGCGACGACGGGCGGTGGGATGCGACGCGACGATGATGGCGGCGGGGCGGCGAGGGCGACGGCGGAGAGATCGACTCTCGCGCAATTCGTGGAATGAGAAGTGGCGACGATAACTGGTTTTCCGTAAGTATAGAATATATAGGGGTAGCCTTTAGTACCGGTTGGAGCCACCAACCGGTACTAAAGGTCAATTTTGGCCAGCCCAAGCGGCGGGAAACGAGGCCCTTTAGTACCGGTTGGTGGCACCAACCGGTACTAAAGGGGGGCCTTTAGTACCGGTTTGAGCCACCAACCGGTACTAAAGGCCTTATTACTACCACCATGGTGCGCTATGTTTAGTCCCACTCGCTGAAGCGAAGGGCAGCCAGACTGGTTTATAAACCCAGCCGCGCTGCCTTTCGAACTCCTCTGAATAGCGTGCTTACGGGCCTAACTAAAGCCTTGCCCGGTGAGCCTCCTGCCCTACGGGCTGCATTTGCACACCCTAGGACTGGTAGGCTCACGGGCAAGGCCCCAACATTTTTTTAATTTTTTTCTTTACCGCATTATTTATTTTCTTCTATTAATTTTTGAGTAATTTTTTATATAGTTATTTATTTTCTGCTTTATTTTTTTCTTTTATTTATTTCTGAGTAGTTTTTTGCCGTATTTAGTTTCTTTGTGAATATTTTTGCTTTATATTAGTTTTTCCTTTTCCACATTATTTATTTTCTTCTATTTATTTTTGAGTAATTTTTTATATAGTTATTTATTTTCTGCTTCATTTTTATCTTCTATTTATTTCGAGTAGTTTTTTGCCGTATTTAGTTTCTTTGTGAATATTTTTGCTTTATATTAGTTTTTTTCTTTTCCGCATTATTTATTTTCTTCTATTTATTTTTGAGTAATTTTTTATATAGTTATTTATTTTCTGCTTTATTTTCTTCTTCTATTTATTTCTGAGTAGTTTTTTGCCGTATTTAGTTTCTTTGTGAATATTTTTGCTTTATATTAGTTTTTTTCTTTTCTGCATTATTTATTTTCTTCTATTCCTTTTGCCATAACAGAAGAAGTCCTTCTTCTTCCTCTTCTTATTCTTCTTCTTCTTCTCCTTCTTCTTCTTCCTCTTCTTATTCTTCTTATTCTTCTTCTTCTCCTTCTTCTTCCTCCTCCTTCTTCTTCTCTTCTTCTTCTTCTTCTTCTCCTCCTTCTTCTTCCTCTTCCTCTTCTTATTCTTCTTCTTCTCCTTCTTCTTCCTCCTCCTTCTTCTTCTCTTCTTCTTCTTCTTCTTCTTCTTCTTCTTCTCCTTCTTCTTCCTCTTCCTCTTCTTATTCTTCTTCTTCTTCTCCTTCTTCTTCCTCTTCTTATTCTTCTTCTTCTCCTTCTTCTTCCTCCTCCTTCTTCTCCTCTTCTTATTCTTCTTCTTCTTCTCCTTCTTCTTCCTCTTCCTCTTCTTATTCTTCTTCTTCTTCTTCTTCTTCTTCTTCTTCTTCTTCTTCTTCCTCTTCCTCTTCCTCTTCTTCTTCTTCTTCTCCTCATCCTCCTTCTTCTTCTTCTTCCTCTTCCTCCTCTTCTTCTTCTCTTCTTCTCCTTCTTCTTCCTCTTCTCCTTCTTCCTCTTCCTCTTCTTCTTCTTCTTCTCCTCCTCCTTCTTCTTCTTCTCCTCCTTCCTTTTGCCATACCAGAAGAAGTCCGGAGTTGTAATAAGTTATTAAAAATAAAAAAGAAGAAGTCCGGAGTTGTAATAAGTTATTAAAAATAAAAAAGAGGTGCAATGCTCGTTAATTTGCTTCAACCCTTTTGGGATAGTGTAAACTGCACTGCGCGTAGCTCCGTGCAATCTACCGTATTCCCAAAGGATTGAAGCTAAGCAACGTGAGCACTGAGCCTCTTCTTCATTGTCTCTGCACTCAGGGCTTATAAACCGCTCTTACTCCCTCTCTCTTGGCGAGGTGGGACTAAACATAGCTTGCCATAACCTCATTAGTACGGTTCGTAGTGCGAACCGCACTAAATGGTGATGGTGGGCCATACCGACCGCAGGTGACACATACCCTTTAGTACCGGTTCGTGGCATGAACCGGTACTAAAGGTTAACCTGAACCGCGCTATTGATCGCCGCCACGAACCGGTGCTATTGTACACATTAGTGCCGGCTCTAATACAAACCGGCACTATTGGGCTTCACGTATGACCCTTTTTCTACTAGTGTAAACACTACTATTAGTATTCATTACAAATTCAAGGCAACATGACAGGGTACTCAAAAATAAGGATCACAAGTTCACAACACACCTTGAGGATACTGCACTTCCCTATCAACTTCATCTCAGACAGTTCTCATCTCAATCTGGATGGATCCTGCAGCCGCAGAGCCGCTGTGCATGCCATTCTGCTGCATTGGACAAGCCTCTTTGCCACCAGCATTCTCAAAGCGCCCATGGGACTCGCTGTTCACGGTTTCACAGAGGGGTTGATCCGAGGCAGCAGAATCGTGACATCTGTTGCCATTCTCCAAGTGAACGGAATCTTGGCCGACGCCGTCACCACCATGACAATTGACACTTTCCACATCGGCTATTCTCCCGCTGGTGCGGCTGGCATGAACCAGCCTCCCAATGCTTACCAGCAGCATGAGAGTCGAAATAACTCCGGTGATGACGAACGCACCAGCGACGCTTGGCAAACTGATTTGCGTGGAATCGGGGTCGGAGCTGCCATCACCCACCGATGACGACTGTGGATCTGCGCCTAACCATTTTCGTTGAATCCTCAATCCCTCGTCGCCTCCAGTTATGTTCAAGATGGCAGTAGAAAGATCATGCACGAGTGGCGAACCTAGACAGAATGCCTGAAGATAAAAGGTAAGCATGGTTGTAGGTAAACCCGTAACTTTGAATATAATTTAGTGGAATGGAGATGTACGAAGTCAAAAAAAAAATCATGATTGCACTACATTTTAATACAAAATGGCAGGCATGATCAAGGTAAAAAAGCATGATACAAATGAACAAATTGTTGTGCTGCCAGTGTATTATTTTCTTTTCTCTGAAGAAAAGCAAAACATGTTTTGTGGGTAATCATATGCCTAGCAGTTAGCACTACAATATGTAAGTATGTTTGTCAGAATTTTTGGTGCAGTACATCCAAACTATTAATGGATATAGGTAGATGTACGCCCATGCTTAGGAAGTCCATACTTAAAGTAAAGATAAAAAACATGATAAAAAACACGATTGTATTACATTTTGATACAAAATGGCAGGCATGATCAAGGTAAAAAAGCATGATACAAATGAACAAATTGTTGTGCTGCCAGAGTATTATTTTCTTTTCTCTGAAGAAAAGCAAAACATGTTTTGTGGGTAATCATATGCCTAGCACTACAATATGTAAGTATGTTTGTCAGAATTTTTGGTGCAGTACATCAAACTATTAATGGATATAGGTAGATGTACGCCCATGCTTAGAAAGTCCATACTTAAAGTGAAGATAAAAAACATGACGGCACTAACTAACTTCTGTCCCTAGCTAGGATGCAACATAGCACTTAAAGGACAAATGCTGAATATACTTAGCTTTAGATTGAGAAGCTTACAAAACCAAATCCAGGAGTCATGTACATGAGATTAACCATCCTAAAGTCTTCCTTATTCCGAGGATCAGAGAGGAATGATGTCAAAAAGGGAAGCTCATCAACGATAGCTGATACCGATCCATTTCTCAAAGCATCAGCATAGTCCTCTTTCTTTATGTAGCTCTGTAGCCTATCTTTGTCGAAATAATAATTTTTTATCAAGATGGACCGCAGAAAGGACCCCTCTTGGTGTCCAACAGAGCCATTCCTGAGCTGGAGCTGATTCAGATCTGTCACTGAAGGCCGGCGGCTCTTTGCAGTTAGTATGGCTGACAAGCTTGCTGTGTAACTCTGCACTACAATCAGAACCACAAAACACCATACCACCACAACAATTTTTGACAAGGGACTTCTAATAGTCTGAGCTGCGCATAGAATAACCAAGAAACTTAGTACATGACTACTGTAGTAAACTAATTGAATCTCTTATCAGACATCAAATATTGCCAAGAAGTTTAAGTATGAAGTGCTAACCATGTGAAAATGTCAAAGTAGAGAAAGCGAAGTAAGAAGCTGTGCTGAACTGTCTCAAATTTGATCCCTGGTACTCTTGATTTCTGGAGCGCTCAATCATCCACACAACAAAGCCAGTATAGAAGAAGAAGCCCACAGTTGTAAACCAAAGTGCCGAACTCAGTGGCTTCACAAATTTCCACTCAACTGTTTCTGGCTCGTCCTCAGCGAGCACAAGCATAAACACGCCAGATTGTGTGTATGGCATTGTAAAATCTGTGTCAGCAGCTCGATCAGGAGTTATGCTAACATCACCAACTGCTGCATCATACACCTGCTATCAACCAGAAAATAGGGGTCAAAATGGATCTAGTAGCAAAAAAGTAAATGTTACAAGTCAAACCATGCAAGTATGTATGAGTAAAGCGCACTAACCCCTGAAGACACGTTGCCTACTAGCGCATCGTAGGAACCATGGAAGACATAAAACTCATAGCGTGGTGGACGACGTAGGTGCTTCATAGCGGCTTCGAAGATATCAATGCTATAGCCAGTGACCTCTTGGTAACTCGTATTAGGATTGGCAACATGAACAAAATCTTCAAAACCTTCTTTCTGCGGCACGGCAATCCTGAGCAACGTCTTATTATGGTTTCTGCAGTTCAGCCTTGCTTTTCCTGTCTGTAATTTCCTGCCATTTCGTCTACTACCAGTTTTTGGACTAAGAAATGTTATAGTGTCATTGTCAAATGTAAAGCCAATCTTGTTGTGACCCCTCGGAGCTGTTGCGAGATCTTCTAGCCAGAAGGCGCAGGATGTTGGGGAATTGCCCGAGAAGGAGAGAACCGGATTGTGGTGGCGGCGGTCGTAGGAGAGGAAATCTATTTCTGTCGATGTTTGAGGACCCCAGATGATGGCCTGCACTCGGGCATTATTGATAAGATCATCGGCTGCAAAGATCACAGGCACCACAAATTAGCTTAAGAAATAGGTCCAACTTTTGGATTATGCACAGAGGTTTCGCAGCAAATGCATCATAGTAATGGGGAAATATTAGCCCTAATTTCGACTCTCCCACACTGAAAAGGCGGAGGACCTGACGGCGGCGTGCGTTAGTGTGCTGCTGCTGCGTCGGCGGCGTGCTCCCTCTGCGACGGACGGGAGAGGCAAGCGGAGGACCTGACGGGAAGAGTCGGAGAGGAGAGAGAGGGGAAACCTTGTGAGCTAGGACCTTCGCAGCGCCGGCGGCGGCAGAGATGGAGGCCACGGCGGCGCGGGATCGAAGCGTCGAACACCTTGAGGGCTTGAGGTCAACACAGTGATGGGCTTCGACCTTTCTTTGCGAACTTCATGGGCTTGGACCTTTTTTTGAACTAGATGGGCTTTCACTGGTTTTTCGAATGTTTTCTAGATGCTTGTTTTTTTAATATTTCGGATTGCTTACCACATGGTTTTTTTTAGATGTTTGTTTCTCGAATGTTGGGCGTGGACTTGTGTGAACAGTGGAAATGTAGTCTGCTTACTTATCACACCTTTTGAGCTTTTCTGTTCTTTCAAAGGATCTATTCAAATTTAAATAATTACTGTGAGAATCAATGTGTTGTTGGATGGTTGGAAGGAAAACGTGTCACTTGTCCACTTCGAAAAATATTCCATGCATTGCATCAGGGGCATAAATATTCTAACGAGTTAATATGATTGCGTAAAGAATGGACTTAGATGTTGATTAAATCGACACTTATGAGATTACCGTAGAAAACATGGTCTTATTTAGGGCTCATTTCGTTTGTGGGAAATATTAGCGGTCAAAATTTTGTTATGAAGAAATGCCCCTGGTAACATCTTTTTTTTGCGGCTATCCCCTGGTAACAACATTAATTAGATGTTGGACTTATTGCGTAAAGAATGGACTTGGATGTTGGTTAAATCATCACTTATGAGATTACCGTAGAAAACATGGTCTTATTTAGGGCTCATTTCATTCGTGGTAAATATTAGCGGTCAAAATATTGTTATGAAGATTGCAACAATGTCCCAAGGGTCACTTTTGTAGGTGTATTTTCCTAAGCCTCAACGCTCGAAGGGTCAAAATTGTTAGAAAGGTAATTTATGATAGAAATACCCCTGGTAACATCTTTTTTTTTTGTGGGTATACCCTGGTAACAACATTGATTAGAGAGGTAATTATTGACAATTAATTAATGGTCTTACCAATTCGGAGGGAGGGGGTTTAATTAGAAACTACTGGGATAAAAAGTAAATACACATACTAATCCAAAATCTACCTAAAGCAAATACACCTATAGCACCAAAAAAATACATCTAATAATAAGGAATGGACGAGGTATGTTTATGCAATTCAAAATCACAAATAACTAAAATTCTTATGAAAATATATCTCGTGGTACAAGTTACATGAAGACAAAACATGAGTAGTGGTGCCATGTACAAAACATAAAATGGTAAAAATATTCAAAATGTTCTAAAATTCTTAGGCATCGAAGAGGCTTACGTCTATGGTGCCATGTACAAACAGAACATAAATCGGTGATCTAACAAAGGCTTTTTGGAGCACCTTGTTGTTTGGCGCAGGGCAGCATAGAAGTCTTTTAGGCCTGTTTGTTAGGGCTTGTGCTCAGCTTTTGCAGTTCTAATTTGGCTTAAAAGCAAAAAAAAAAATCCTAAATAGTGACTTTCGCTTCGGCTTTTGGATTATGAATTAATATTGTTATTTTTTTTATAGAAGAGGGGGATACCCGTCGGCCTCTACATCGAGTGATGCCCACAACCTTTTATCAGTATTGTTATATGATGATATAAGCCAAAAGCCAAAGCGAAAACCCCTAAACATGAGCTTTTTTTTTAGACCTTTTACGATACATCAAATCATTTTTAGCCGTTCAATTTTATGATTCAATGGCCCAAATGCAGCCATACTACCCCAGAAATTGGGTAGTATTTTCAGGCGGGAGGGGCATTTTGGGTATTCGCTATTCCAAATCCTGCTGCGTCCTCCTCGACTGGATCCAAGCCGGATGAAAGGAATGAGCGCGAACAACACCGGCAGCCGCATCGGGAGCCTAAGAAAAATATATGTGGCGGCGGGAAAGAGGACGCATGACGGCATGAGCGGATGAGCCGCCGGTGCCGGTACGTGCACCACGTCCAGCTCCCCTACGGCGTCGTGGCGCGTGTACGAGCAGGGCGCCGTTATGCACTCAGCAGGACCTGCTCCATCATGTAGCTAGTTAATTAATCATCTCTTCCTGCGATTGTTTGAATCCTTGGATCTCTGTATGTACGCATTCCGTACACATCCCTTCACAGAATTAGCTGAATTTTCTGAATTATTAATTGTACAGTGCTATTTAGGAGACGGATTGCTTTCGAGTTGGTAGCAATCGCTCATGAACAGGACCGCTCATTGCTGCGTGCGTCCATTCATGAGGGAAATTCAGATTAAAAACGCTCCCTGCGGTTCGGTTTAGTAATACGATTAATAACGGACAAGCCAATGATGGCCGCCAGCGGTTGTGGAGGTTGAGCCAGGGGCGTAGTGCTGGTTGCTCGGCGCTAGACTAGGAGACGAGGGCGTGCGCCAGGTGGAGTCGGGATGGCTGCGGCAGTCCGGCGGCGGCGGGATGGATGAGGAGGTGCTGGCGTGCTGCAGTGCACGGCGTCGGGATGACAGAGGACCAGGCATGCGGACGCGAAATTACTAATGTATCCTCAAGCTAGACACTTGGACAAACAATTCTAACCGTCGGATCGATTTAATACTACCCACTTAATTGAGTAGTATGATGTACCGTAAAAACTCTATTTTTTTTTTGGCTCTTTAGCCTTTTTTTGCAGTTGGCTCTTTAGCCAAAGTGGAAAAGCTGCGAAGCTGAAGCATAATAAGCCCAAACAAACAGGGCCTTAGTCACAAAACTTTGTGTGCAGTTGGATGATATGCGCATATTCGATGTCTGTATTTCATAGATTTCTTTTAGGACCTCAATAAGTCCCGAACGTCCGGAATTTAAGCATGTCATCCCAAACTTTTTTGATGGCAACTTTAGTTGCTGCGAGGTGGCAACTTTAGTTGTTAACACATGGCAACTTTGTTCCAGTTCCATTTTTTGCCAGAAAATTGCCATGTTTGTCAACATCGCCTTAACTAAAGTTGTCATGAAAAGAGTTCGGATTAGCATGCTTAAAAATCGAACATTCGGGATTTATCTATTCCGTTCTTTTATTCTTCATGTTAGTTTTTTATAGTTTATATTGTTCACGCGGATGCATATGGGTTGGGGATAAAAAAAACGCCACCATAACGTTCGAAGAGAGGGAAATAATTTCGAAGAAAGAAAGTGGGGGAGTACCAGCTTGCGCCGCCTTGACGGCCTGTCCGCCCGAGTCCCTCACGCATAGCTCCACCCGCTGGCTGCAGCTCGGATGTTTCAGGTAGAAGTCATCCAGGGCCACGGAGATGCAGGGGAGGGTCTTCCTCCCCACGTCGCTCGTCAGGTCCAGCACCACGCCGACCCGCGCCGGCGCCGCCGTGGCTAACGACCAGGCGGCGCTCCAAAGCACGAGCAGAGAGAGGCAGCGCCTCGCCGAACACGCCATGGCACGAGACTGAACTCTGCACCTGTGTACTGTACTTGCTTGCTGTGTCTGTGTGGTTTACATATATACGGAGCAGGAGCAGCGCAGCACCGGCATTTATATACAGCGATCGAGCTTAAACTACGTAGGTGAGTGAGCTTCTGAGCTTGTGACGGGCGATGGGTGAATTTCGTGGAGCATCCTCGGTCGGTCGCCGGTCAGCCGCGCGCCTCGCTGCCTAGCTCGCGAACGCAGTGACGTTTCGGCCGGCCGGTGGTACCTGGTACTGTGTTTCTCTGCCGGAGGAAGCAATAGATTTTGTAGCTTTGTTTGATCAGTTCACGGTGAGCTCAGTCGGAGGTTATCCGCTCAAGTTCTTTAGGTCATGAAAATGGTATGTGCAGTTAGCGAGGGAATCAGCAGTGGCTTCGAACATTCTCATACAGAGACGTCCGTTCTAGTTTATACACGAACCAAGTCAAACGGTGTACGTGCAGGCACTCAGGTGATCAGTCGTACCTATGCTCGTACTTCCACAGCGGGAGGTACGTGTACCTATGCTACCTTGCTATGTATGCCACCGCGGTTTGTGCGTAGTTTCTCATGGTGCTCTGAACTAGCCGGTTCCCGCGACACAGTTGACTGTTGAATGGTCAAACAATCTAGCACATTCTGACACAATAGATATCCAAAACATTAACGTGTGCATCAGGGACGTTTCCTGGGCTATGCCACATCGGCACTTTTACTGTCGCAACTTTTTTTTACGCTCGATCGCTGGCGATGCCCAGGCCATCGCTGTTTTTACTATGCATCGTCGAGAGAAAGAAAGAAAAGGAGAAAACGCGTGGACTGGGCCCCTTTTAATCTCTCACACGCAGGCAACCTCCTCTCTTGTTTTGGCTTTCCACTCCTGAGCTAGGGTTGCCGCCGCTGGCGCCGCCGCCGCTGCCGCCGCCGCTGCCGCCCCATCGCTCCTCCAGCGCTGGCCATCGAAGGAAGGTCATCTTCTCCTCTTGGTGGCTTCCTCATAGCAAGGTGTGGCGCTACTCCTCCGCACAGCCCCGTCGGCAAGAGCGAGAAGGCGGGCGGCGCCGCGAGCTCTCGTCCCCAGGAAGCCGCGGGAGGACGAGGTTCATGCGGTCATCCGCGCTTCTTCCGACGGCGAGGCCAGCCTCCTTTTCACCTCTGCTAGACCCACACCCACAGGTCTCTGTCTCTCTCTATTTAAGTCTTTCTCTCGATTTGGGACTGTTTGGAAGTGAAACGTCAAACCCTGGTGATTTGGGTCTGTGTTCAAGGGGAGGCAAGTCTAGATTTGCATTTGTTTTCTCATGGTGTTCCAGGTGTATAACCATTAGGTGTTGTAATGATTATAGTAAAATCTTATAAATTTTGACTGGATGGTGAGAAATCTGTGAATGTGTATTGAGAAATCAATACAAAGCTTACAAGTTTTTATGCAATCTTGAGCATTTTCCCACTATTAAAAGTGATAGTTACAGTGTGTGATGAATTTCTGAATAAGATAGTTAAGCTTCTATATGATTCAGGCTTTGACAAAATAAAGATTTGCATAGTAGCCATAATTCTTCTCTCTCTCTTTTTTTTTGCCTCCTTTTAGACTCTGTACTAGCCCCTCTCATACTACTTCATTACCATCATTTATCAAGTGTGTAGCATGTTTCCTTCTCACATGTGTACTGTTTTTTTTAGTTTGTACCTACTGTAGCAGAGTACATCAATGATGTTTAGGAAATTCTGCTTTTCGTTTTTTAATAAATGTTGTTCAATGTAGCTATCCATCTTCCATTGCTCTTTGTTCCTATTGGATGGTGGCGCCCTAGGAGTGGATGATTGAATTACCGAAAAAGGCTCACGCCCCGCTTTATAGATAAAGCCAATGCCAAAGCCAACAACCACAAGGTTCACACAACCACAAACACAAGGTCCACACGCACACTCAGTCTAAGCACACAAAAGCAACAAGGGTTAATGCTGAGGGCACAGCTCAACAAGCCCAACACACACAACCAAAAAAAGGCACACGCGCCAAGAGGCCATCCACTAATCGGGCTCCGGGGGTGGCGGCGGTAGCGGAGGTGCCAGGTGGAAGGCCAACGAACGGAGGTCGGAGAGTAGTCTGTCGATGGCGTCCCGATCCGGAGGGCGACTAAGCGGCCGCCAAAGCTGCAAGTAACCACACATTTTAAAGATGGAGTCAGTCGCACGTCGAAGGGGCACCTTCTGAATCACAAGCCTATTGCGAACCGTCCACAAGGTCCAGGCCAGCACCCCGACGCACAGCCATCTAATATGTGCATGGCGAGGGGAGGCCTAATTTCGCGAGCAAGTCGGGAAGTTGGTATTACACCACTGTCCGCCAACCGTTTCACGGAAACACGCCAAAGGAACTGGGCCGTGCAGCACGAGAAGAAGATGTGATTAGCATCCTCAACCGTGGCACATAGGGGGCACATTCCATCACCAGGGCCATGGCGCCTGAGGACCTCCACGCCGGTCGGGAGGCGGCCGCGGATCCACTGCCACAGAAAGATCCGGATCTTAAGTGGGAGACGAATGTCCCAAATAAGGCCAAAAGGCTCCGGAGCTGTCGAGGGGGCAATAGCCGCGTAGAGGGACTTGGTGGAAAAGCGGCCAGAAGGGTCAAGGCGCCAGGAGATGGCATCCGGAACGTCTGCCACATCCATAGGCAGCAGGGCGATGTCCTGGAGGAGGACATCCCAGGCAGCCACCTCGGCAGGACCAAAAGGGCGGCGGAACGCGAGGCGCCCTAAGTCAATAAGGGCCGCCTCGACAGAGACCCGAGGGTCAACTACAATGTCGAAGAGGATGGGGAACCGGGCGGCCAGGGGGGAGTTCCCAAGCCATCTATCCAGCCAGAACAAGGTCGAGGCGCCGGAGCCAACAGAGATGGAAGTGCCTATACGTAAAACCGGAAGCAGCTGTACGACGGCCTGCCAAAACTGGGAACCGTCCGAGCGTTGGCAGAACGCCAGAGGCTGTCCATGAAGATACTTGTTCTGGATGATAGTTAGCCAGAGGCCACCCTCTCCATTGGCAATGCGCCACAGCCAGCGGGTCAAGAGGGCAATGTTCATGCGCCGAGAGGAAAGAATCCCAAGACCGCCCTGGTCTTTGGGTTTGCAAATATCTGGCCAACTGACCATGTGATATTTCTGCCTGCCCTCCTCCCCTTGAAAGAATCTGGACTGGTATTTGGCGATCTCCTGGTGGAGCGTCTCATGAAGGCTGTAGAAGCTCATGAGGAACCACAGGAGGCTGGCCAGCGAGGAGTTGATCAGAATCACGCGGGCCGCCTTCGATAGCCAGCGCCCTTTCCAGGGCTCAACGCGATGCTGCATACGGGTCACCGTGGGTCGGAGGTCCGCCACGGTGAGGCGCGAGTCACTAATGGGGATCCCCAAATAAGTCGTGGGGAAAGAACCCAGCCGGCAGTTAAGCCGATCGGCGATGGACTGAGCCTCCTCAGCGGGGTACCCGAGCACCATCACTTCGCTCTTGTCAAAGTTGATGGTAAGGCCCGACATTTGCTGGAAGCACAGAAGGAGGAACTTCAAATTGGAAATCTCAAGGGCGGATCCCTCGACCATAATAATGGTGTCATCCGCGTATTGGAGAAGGGAGACCCCTCCCCCTCAAACAAGGTGCGGGACCAAGCCTCGAATATGTCCCGCAGCCTTGGCTTTGTCGAGGATGGCAGCCAGGGCATCCACAACCATGTTGAACAAGAACGGCGAGAAGGGGTCCCCCTGCCGGACCCCACAGAGGGTAGGGAAGAAGGGGCCGATGTCGCCATTGATGTTCACAGCCGTCCGCCACAGAGGCGAGCTGCATGACGCGTGTCACCCAACGGTCGTCAAAGCCCTTGCGAAGCAGGACTTCCCTCAGGAACGGCCAGTGGACCGTGTCGTAGGCTTTGTGGAAGTCCAACTTCAGGAAGACCGCCTTATGGCGCTTCAGACGGACCTCGTGGAGCACCTCGTGGAACACCAACACCCCATCAAGGATAAACCGGCCTTGAATGAAGGCGGATTGGTTCGGGTGGGTGATCGTATCCGTGAGGAGGGTCACCCTATTGGCGTATCCCTTTGCCAGGATCCTAAAAATCACATTAATCACTGTGATGGGGCGGAACTGGCGAATATCGGAGGCGTCCGGGACCTTGGGGATGAGGGTCACCACCCCATAGTTGAGGCGCCCCAAATCCATGGAACCCGAGTAGAATTCCTCAAAGAGCGCCATGACCTCGAGCTTGATGGTAGGCGAACGTCTTGAAGAAAGCTCTTTGGGAGACCGTCGATCCGGGGCGGCGAGTTCATCCCTTAATGGCAGCGAGGACCTCGTCCTCGCCAAGGGGGCAACCAGGCGGCATTGGCTGCATCCAAACTCCTAACGCCCGACCAAATGTCGGGGTGAGGCTAGCCCCACCACGCGGGTTGGGGGTAAATAGATCCCTATAGAAGCCATCCACATGGAGGCGGATGGCCTCAGGCCGCACTAGCTGCACGCCTCCATCCCACAGGCAGTGGATGGAGTTGCGGCGGCGCCGGCCATTCGCGACCGCCTGGAAGTAGGCGGTGTTGGCATCGCCCTGAAGCACCCATCTCTGAGTTCCCCTCACGCGCCAGTAAGCCTCCTCATCCGCGTAGATGATGGAGAGTTGGTCCTCCAGGTCATAGCGAAGCAGCCAATCGTCCGAGGAGAGCCCAGTCGAGTCCGCACGCGCATCCAGAGCTTGAATAGCGGTCAAGATGGACTTCTTGCGCTCTCTCAGATCCCGGCCTAAATTAGCCCCCCAACCCTTCATGAACTGGCGGGCAAGCTTGGCACAAAAGTGCCAAGAGTCGACCGCAGACATGGAGCGGTGGGGTGCCGACCTAGCGGAGATCCAGCGGGCGACGACGGCCTCCCGAAAGCCCGCCTGGTTGAGCCAGAAGAGCTCGAACCGGAACCGCGGCGGGGAGGCGCTTCGTCGTGAAGGAGAGGATAAGGGGACATGGTCGAGCCAATCTGGTAACTGCCGGAGCGATGCGGAGGGCATCGCGGTTCCCACTCCGGAAACTAGGACACGATCCGGCCGGATTGTGTCGGGACAGCTGCCGGTTGGTCGGTGAATCGGCACCAGGTCCGGTCAAGCTCACGGAGCCCCAGCTCCGCGATCCAATCGTTGAATAATTGCATCCGGGGAAAATTAATCCGGGAATTATTCTTCTCCTCCGGGGATCGGATGAGATTGAAGTCACCCCCCACTAACACCGGGAGTGGGGAGTTGGAGATCTTCAACTGAAGCTCGGCAAGGAAGGCCGGGGATCGGCGGTGATCCGCCGGTCCGTAGACAACAATGACCTCCCACTTGAAGTTCAGAGCCCGCTCAAAGATCTCCATGCTAACGAAGAAGTCCCCTCGGTCCATGCCTCCCACCTCGAAAGTGGCGTCCTTAACCCCATGGAGGATGCCACCCGAGTGGCCTGAGGTCCCACTAGAAGGGAGCCAGTGCCACGCGAAGAGGTGGGGGCTCAGATGCTCAAGCTCTTGAAGGGTGAACTCGGATCGAAGGGTTTCCTGGATGGCGACAATGTCAATATGCTCATCCCGGATGTACTCGATGAGCTGGCGGCGACGGCCGTCATTGCCGAAGCCGCGGAGGTTCCAGAAAAGGGCCCTCATCTAAACCCCCATCGGGGGGCTGCTTGACCCCAGGACACGGGAGGCGCTTTGGCGCGGAGGCGGCCGTCTTGAGACCGGTGCGGCCACGAATCACCCCGTCGACCACCGGAGGAGTCGGAACCTGGGGCCGGAGCAGGCGGGCTTGGGTCTCAGCCAGCCTGCCGTCGAGGATCTCTCGGGCCCTAATGGCCTCAATCTGAACTAAGGGGGGACCGACCTCCCCCCTGAAGACGATGGCCGAGTCATTGGCCACCTTAGCGAGGTGGCCGAGAGGAGCGGCCTCGAGAGCTGAAAAGGAGCAGCGAGAAGAACTGGGAAGGTCGGGGACCGCACCTGACTCGAGGTTCGGGCATGGCGCTGAGCTCCGCCCTTCAGCGGAAGGCGCAGGCGAGTCGTCCGGCCGCGACGCCTCCAGGCGGGCGCTGCGGCGGGAGGACGTCACCGGCGTCGAGGTGGACCGAGGCCTCCTGGCGTACGCCACCGTCGGAGGGGGGTGCGCGGAGGCCGGGGAGGCGACATCCACCGCCACCAAGGCGGCCGGGGAAGTCGGCGAGGCGAGGACGAGGCTGGACGGCGCCGACACGAGGGGGGGTGCGGGAGACCCCAGAGCGACCCCCACCGCAGCCCCAAGGGCGGAGTGGACGGGAGGGCCGCGGAAGGGGCAACGACATCCCCCACGTCGCCCACCGCGGGGGACACCGGGGAGGCCGAGCCGGCGGTGGTAGGCTCAGCCCCGGGTGTCGCGGGGCGACGGGCGGAGGCGGTGCCGGGGGAGCGGGGGGACGAGGGTGGGGCGACGAGGAGGCTCACGCTGGAGATGTCACCGGACGACTGCGACGCCGACGGGGAATGAGACAGAGGAGTGGCCAGGCGGAGGGCCACCGCCAGATCGGTGGCCGACACCCGGGTACGCCCTGTCCCCGAACCGCCCCGACCCGCGGGAGGGATGGGGGAGTCTCGATCCGGGGACCGAGAGTGCTCCGACTCGTCCTCATCCTCGGCAGGGTCGTCGAAGCGGGAGGAGCGCAAGCGGCGGCGGTGGGAGTCGTCATCCTCAGCCGGCCCCCCCCAGAGACTGCCAGCGATGGGGCGGGGGCGGCCGATGTGGGACGGAGGCTCGGGGCGGATCTTGAGGTCGTAGCCGTCATCGTTGAAGAAGACGCGGATCGTGACGTGAAGCTTGGAGGAGTCCAGGCATTTCACCTTAACCCGGACCTCCTCCTCCTTGCGCAGGGAGAGCTCATCCACCACCACCACATGGCCCAGGATCTTGGACATACTACGGATGGTCCGCTCAGAGCGGGCAACATCAGGGAGGCCGGCAATGAGGATCCAAGCCGTGTCCAGGGTAGCGACGGCTCTGGGATCCCACTGCGGCTCAGAGATGTTCACCACAATGTCGTTGAGGGCCAGGGTGATGTTGTTGCTGCGGGTGCAGAAGCCCATGCTCATCGCGTCTGGGAACACCACAGAGAAGGAGCTGGGAGCCATGGGGGTCACCTGCCAGTCCCACGTGCAGCGGCACAGGTGGTTGAGCTCAGCCTCAATCAGCTCTGGAGTAGCGACGGCCTCCCCCACCACCGTCACCAGAGCCAGCAGCGAGGGGGATGGGGGGGCGAGCTCAGGCACCTCGATGTGGAAGAAGGCCAAGTCCTCGATGCCGTGCCCATACATCATGAGCTCCTCCGTCACCGGGCGATCCGGACAGAGAATAGCGGGGTGCCCGGTCTCCTTGCATAAGTAGCACGATGGTGGGTTGGGGCATGCCACCTGGAAGTGACCGGTAAGGCCGCAGTTGAAACACGGCTGAGCCACGGCCACGGCGGAGGTACCCGGAGGAGGAGCCACGGGAGCGGCGGAGGTGGCGGCTTGAGGGCACGGAGGGCCCTTCTTCTTCTTCTTCTTGGAACCCGGGCGTCCCCGGCTGCCGTTACCGCCGTTGGCCGGCGGGAACGCAGCCTGGGACCGAGGCGGCTGGTAGCGGCGGGAGGGGGCTTCGGTGTCGAGGTTGGAGGTGGGCTGGCGGGCCGGCGAAGGGGACCGGGCGCGACGCCGGGTCGGCGAGGGGGACCGGCGCCGAGTCTCCCGCGTTGGAGACCGACCATGATCGTGAGGTCCCCAGCGGAGGAGAGCGGGGGAGGCGACCGGGACCGACGCTCACCGCGGGCCGGGTGTAGGATCGAAAGTATGTCTAGAGGGGGGGTGATTAGACTACTTGACAATATAAAAGTTATGCCTTTTGGCAAAGACAAGTTTTTGGCAGATTCACGGTTATGATCAAGTCAAGCATCACCCTACACATGCAATTCTAGAGTATAGGCAGCGGAAAGTAAATTGCACATGTAGTAAAGAGAGGTGGAGAAGAGCAAACGCAATTTTGGAGACGCGGTGATTTTTCTCGTGGTTCCGATAGGTGGTGCTATCGTACTTCCACGTTGATGGAGACTTCAACCCTCGGAAGGTAGCGGCTGCGAGAGTCCACGGAGGCTCCACCCACGAAGGGTCCACGAAGAAGCAACCTTGTCTATGCCATCATGGCCTCGCCCACGGAGGCTAGCCTTACTCGGGGTAGATCTTCACGAAGTAGGCGATCTCCTTGCCCTTACAAACTTCTTGGTTCAACTCCACATCTCGTGGAGGCTCCCAAGCGACACCTAACCAATCTAGGAGGCACCACCCTCCAAAAGGTAATAGATGGTGTTGATGATGATGAACTCCTTGCTCTTGTGCTTCAAATGATAATCTCCCCAACACTCAACTCTCCTCACCGATTTGGCTGTGGTGGAAGAAAGGATTGAGTGGAAAGCAACTTGGGAAGGCTAGAGATCAAGCTTCATATGGTGGGAGTGGAGCAACTTGATCTCAACACAAGGGTAGGTAGTTCTCTTCTCGAAATGTAAGGTAGGAGTGGTAGTACTTTCGATGGCTCTCTCCACGAATGAAGAGGGGTGGAGGGTATTTATAGCCTCCACACAAAATCCAACCGTTTCACACATTTGACCAATCTCGGTGGGACCGAAGTTGACAACTCGGTGAGACCGAAAGTTCAAATCATGTGAGCGTTGGGATTTTCAGTGGGACCGAAAATACAAACTCGGTTAGTCCGATTCGTGCAAAGACAAGTGCTTGCCAATCTCGGTGGGACCGACTTCATCATCTCGGTGACACCGATTTGATGACGAAGATTCTGAAGCTTGGCAACTCAAGTTTCGGTGAGACCGAGTTCGAATCGGAAAATCCGAGATTTCTAGGGTTTGGCTTTATGGCTGAGGTGGTTCATCTCGGTGTGGTGAGTTTGGAATATTGGTGGGACCGAGATTACTTATGAGTGTATATGGCGGTGAAAGTTGCGATAGTTTAGGAGATGTATCACTAAGCACTTTGAGCAACGGATCATCATCATAACCTCATCCCCTTTTAATAGTATTGGCTTTCCTATGGACTCAATGTGATCTGGATCACTAAACCAAAAATGGAGTCTTGAGCTTTTGCCAATGCTTGCCTTAGCATTTTGAGGGTCCACTTCTTGATCCTTGCCATACCCATATCACTGAACTTTACGAAATGATTCTCAAGTAACCATTAGTTCAATGATATATATGTTGTTATTAATTACCAAAACCACCGGGGATTAGTTGCACTTTCAATCTCCCCTTTTGGTAATTGATGACAACATATAGATCAAAGCTTCGACAAAAGATATAATCAATGAATAATATAAATCGTTTGAGAAGTATGTGATAAGTTAAGAGCTCCCCTAAATTTGTGCATTATTTAAGATTTGCGTTTGAATGCAAATGCACAATCGATTAGGATCATGGGTCACTCTTCCATGTCACATACATCTTGGTGGAGCGCACAAAATGATAAGAATGAACAACATGCACCCAATCACCAAGACATGAGTAAATGGTCATACAAGATATGAATAGTATATGATAAGCATTAAGCACACATTAAAGCATAAATGCGACCAAGCACTCATTAAAGTAGGATCAAACGTAGTATCAAACACACGGAATGTCTCGAAAATCAAAAGTATCTCAAAGAAACCGCAAAAGAACGAAAGAGCAAAAGCGCAAAGACAAAAGCACTCTCTCTCTCGAAGTCCTATGATCTATACAATTTCTCCCCCTTTGGCAACAAGTTACCAAAAAGTTCGAAAAGGCATAGAGCTAAGCGTCACTGGGGACTCTGCTGGCGGCTCTATGTGGGTTGATGTTGGAGTTGATATGGCAGCATCTGCGAAGACTTCAGCTGATGTCTGTCTTTGGAGGAGTGGTCCTTTGGAGCTGGAGTTGGAGCAACCGATGGAGCTGTGGGAGGTGCCTTTGAAGCTGTAGTCCCGTGTCGATCCTTTGGAATAGCAGTGATCGAGGTCTGTGGGAACCGGAGCGATCTGTTGATAAGCATCTGGACTAAGTCATCCTGCATCTCACGCATGAGCTCTTCCTTCTCCTCTTTGCTTCCTCAATGTCGCCTCAAGCTTGTTGATTACTTGAACTTGATCGACTTCACATCCAGGCGTGGATCTTGTCTTCAACAATCCTCTCTAGGCTCTCTGAGGCTGTACAATCTTGGCAGCGTTGTTCAATCCTTTGGGTAGCTTCAAGGAGCTGCTCTCCGACACTCTTTGGTTTAGCTGCTCTTCTTCTTTGCTTCCTTGTCGACTTTGGCTTTCTTGGCAGCTTCAATCTTTGCTTGACCTTCAACCGATGTTGGATCCTCCTCATTCATCACAACAACATTATCCTCATGCTCAGCTGCGTGGTAAGTGTGCTCTATCCAACAGGTATGTGCCCGTGCCAAACTTGGCATTGATAAGCATCTGAATATGCGGGCAAATCCACATGACCTTTTACGGCAGTGCAGTCCTCTTGATAGTCTCAACTATCAAGTCCATCACCTTGAAAGGTGCTCTCTCATCAAGTATATGCAGCATGTTGATAGAGTATCCTCGATCATGCGATGATCTCGGACTTGGGCATCAAGGTATGCCTCGAAATAGTGTTAGTGGTAGGTAGACCTGCACGGAGATAGTACTGCGAGCCGAGCTTCCAGATTCCCAAATCCTTAGCTGGAACCTCTTTATACATGTTCTTCATGGATTCATGGTTCTTCTTAGGAATACCATAGACATCAATGTCATCCTCTCTTTGCACTGGAGCATTCAGCAGTTCTGCCCATTCTTCAACAGTTGAAGAAAATCTTTGGCCTTCAGTCATCCATACAATCCTTCCATCTGGGTAGAAGTGAGCTGTGACATAGAATTGCATAATCATCTCATCATTCCAATTTGTCAACTTCTGACCCACAAAGTCTGCAACACCACATGCAGTGAAGCTTTCATGCACATGTGGAAAGAAGTCTCTGTGCTCTTCACTGTCAATGTAGTTCCAATCAACATATCTTGTGTCTGCCACTATGGGCTTCTTGTCCATCAGCACAGTCTCATAGAAGTCCTGCTGCTCTCTGGTATGAAATCTGGGATCAACAGCAGTTCTTCTCCTCACGGCATATGGATCAGCTTGTCTCCATAGCCTGAGACCTCTATCTTTCCTTTCCTTCATGTTCTCAGCTTGAGGATGAGCATCATTGTGTAGTGGCGGTTTCTGTCAAAGTTTCAACAAAACTGGTGCTTCATCATCGACACACCTGGTGGCACATCATCTTTCTTCTTTTCGAGATCTTTGGAATGTTCTGTTGTCTTCTTGGGCTTGGCAGCAGGCTTTGCTGGAGCTGCCTTGGTGGAAGCAGATTGCTTGGGCTTTGAAGTGGCTCCACCTGATGGCATCACCCATGAACTTAGACTTCGAGGAGGAGGCTGGGGTGCTTCCTCATCCTCATCTTCCTCTCGCTGCATCATCATGCACTAACCTCTTCCTCTTGGAAGTTTTCTTCACCTTGCTTGTAGTTTCCTCTTCCAAACTCAGCTTCTTGGCAACAATGGACTGCTTGACTTTTACGGTGCCCTTCTTGGTTTCTTGACCTTGAGGCTCTTTGGCAACAACTTTCCTCTTGGGCTTTGAGGTTACCTCTTCCTCAATGACAAAATCGAATCCTCATCATCCGAGTTCCTCTTCTTTACGCTCTGGTGGCTGCAGGAGGCAAACCACTTGGTGTACTCCTCTCACCATCATCGATGAGCTGCTGGGTTCGGGACTAGTGCCCCTCTGGAATATCTGCAATAGGTGACTCGACCTGTTACGCTGTCACCGGCATCGACATGGCCGACAACTTTGTGAATAGATAAGGTGTAGGCAGAGAAGAAGAGTTATCACAAACTGCGAAGTTTTTGCAAACAAATGAGTTCAAATTCTAGTATTAGGTTTTCACGAAGACATTTCGGTCGACCGAGTTTAAAATTCGTGAATCCGAAGTGTTCAAACGAAGCATTCACACCACTTTCGGTTGGACCGAAGTGGGTTTCGGTCCTGCCGAAAACACTAGGGTTTGACAGAATCCTCATTTCGGTCACACCAATTTGCACAACTCGGTTGGACCGAAAGGTGCAGTGCAATGGCCAGAGGCCAAATCGGTCATACCGAAAATGTAAAATTGGTCTCACCGAGATGTGTTCGGCGGAAACCTAACCCTAAAACTTTTACTCGAATCTCGTTCAAACGAACTAATCTAGTGTTCAGGAAGATTTCAATCATGGCAAGATACTAGGCAAACCAAACGTGCATTGAATCGGAGATGGGAGCACGAGTGGGATCGAAACTCACCCTAACTTGGTGGAGTTTCTCTACGGCGGCAACGGCGCGGAGAAGATGTCCGTTGACGGCGACGGAGACTGCGGCGGCCGCGCAAAGGCGGCAACGGAGACGATCCGGAGACCAGGCGACGGCAAAGAAGGGTGTGGGGACGGCGTTTGAAGAAGAAATCAGCGCTGCGGCCCTCGGAGTATATATACCCTTTGTTTGTCGGTGGGACCGAGTTGTAAAACTTCGGTGGCACCGAGATGGATAACTCGCAGGCGTTATGCACTTCGATCACGCCGAAAATCACAACTCGGTTTCACCGAGGTGAAAACCTAGATCGATCTAAATGCTTACGGTTCGACCGAGTTTGAGTGAGTTGGTCTAACCGAAATCACTTAGAAGGTTTTGGAAGTTAGCCCTTCTGGATCGGTGGCTCAGAGTGCTCCTCACTCGGAGGGTCCAAAATGACTTGTTCAAAGTTTGTGATGTAAGCATGAATAGAATTTGAGACAAGAAAGCATAGATAGCTATGGGAGGTACTTAGGCATTCTTGTCCATCCATTTGGTCAGAAAAATCAAAACGACCAAAACAACAAATGGATGTCCTCGAATGGATAAAATCATGCATCCAACATGCTCACACAATAAGATAGCAAATGAAATATGTGTCAAACATGCACCATCAAAACTCTAGCTACTATCACACAATTTGTCGATGACTAGGTCATCTTTATATGAGTATATTGACTTAGGAGTCAAATGAGAACATTTGATCATAGGTCATACTCATCGTTTAAGCACAAGTGGGGTTACCACTTTTACATAAAGCATTAATGTGTTCACATCATTTGAAGATGCTTTAGCTCAATTCTTTAGAGCAAAGCTCCCCCTAGATGTGAGAACCCCTTTTTTAGGGTCAAACTAACCTTGGGTTGTCGTAGAAGACTTCATGTAGATGTTGAAGATGTGGATGCTCAATGTTGATGAAGATCATCAAGAGTTGGGAGCAATCCTTTGGATTCGGGCACTTTCAATACCTACATGGGTTAGTCCCACAAGGAACAAACAAGGATATCCATGGACATAGATTGAAGTTCACAATAGATGATGTCCATGAAAGCAATGATTACCTTGTCCCTTGACTTACCAACAAGAGGGTTTGTGACTCCATGAACTAGTGCACAATGTGGAAGTTGGTTGCACAAGTTTTGCCAAAATGAATGTGAGTGAAGTATGTTGGCGGAGTCACCCTCAAGAACTCTCTAGTTCTTCTTCTTCGGGATCCACATCATCTTGATGGGAATCCTTGGGGTTGTAGTTGAGCTTGACGAAGTAGAACTTGATGTTTCCTTGGGAACCCACTTGACCATGGCTTGAGGTGCTTCAACAAATACATCAATCTCCTCTTGAAGCTTGTCCTTGCCTTTTAGCTTGTGGTCTTGTGGTGGAAGGTCATCTTGTGCTTGTTCCACATTGGAAGAAGTAGGATCGTACTTCTCCTTTTGAGAAACAAACTGTGGAGTGGGATATTGACCTTCTTCCCATTCAACACCCTCGGCGTTGAACTTTCGCTCAAAACCAATTCCTTGATTCTTCCGGTGCCTTCCTTGCTTGCGGACAATTTCCTCAAAGTTCTTGCTTCCGCAAGGCTCTTGTAGACACCTTTCTCTATAATCCCTTTCAATAAACTATTTTCTTGCTCAAGTGTAACTTGGCTTGAAACATTGTTAGTGGAATCAAGAGAACTACTAGAAGCAACAATATTGGATTTAGCATGGTTATTGTTACTACTAGAGAAAGAATTTTTCTTATGCTTGTCATGCTTAGTTTTAATAGGTGGCAAGAAATTAGACAAGAGAATTCGTTTGGCAAGATATGAAGAACTCTTCTTTCGAAGATCGTCATTGATTGCTTTTAGAAACTCATGTTCTTGCTCTAGAGTGAGCTTCTCGAAGCGTAGCTTCTCATGAGATCTTAGGAGCTCTCTATGATCTTCTTGAGTTGTTTCATGAGCTAACTTAAGAGTGTTTAGTTCTTTAGTTAGACGCTCAATCTCCTTCATAGCATTGTCATTCGACTCTTCTCGACTATAAAGACTACTAGCATGTTCATCATTACTAGGCTTACTAGATTTATCATGTAAGAGCTCATCTTCACCAAGCAAGTCATCCTCATCACTATCAAAGTCAATGAATTCAGGGTGTGATACCTTGGGGCCTTTAGCCATGAAGCATCTTCCAATTCCCTCATTTGGTGAATCAAATAAGTCATAGGAGTTGGAGTTGGAGGATACGAGAGCAAGACCGCAACACCTTCATCTTGATCTGTAGTCGGAGTTGGAGTGATAGCTTCTTTCGGATTGATTGTCCGAGTCGGGCCGAGACCCATTCACCTACATGAGCTTGATGTTTTCTTCTTGTGTAGCTCCTTGATGACTTGTCTTTCCTCTCCGAATCCTTGCTTCTCCGAGAGGGTCTTCGTTCATAATGATCATCTCTACTCCTTCTCTCTTTCGAGGTGACTCATCTCTTGAGCTTCTTCTTCTTGGAGATTCTTCTCTTCTCTTGTGGGGAGCCGAACACTCATTTGAGTAGTGTCCGGTCTTCCACAATTGTAGCATTTCGATCACGACTAGAAGATCTCTTTTCATCATATGATCTAGACTTTGAGCTTCTCTCTTTGCTTCTACTCTTGTAGAATTTGTTGAAGTTCTTCACCATTAGGCTTATCTCTTCATTGGAAACTATCTTGTCACTTGAGGTTGTGGGAGCATCACTTGTAGCTTTGTAAGCACCACTTGACTTGTTGTGAAGCTCTTCCTTATCCTTAAGTGTCATCTCATGAGCAACAATTCTTCCAATGACTTGGTTGGCTTGAGATTCTTGTAGTTTGGCATCATTTGGATCAAAGTGCACGGTGTCATACTTTCCATCCAAAGCTCGAGAATCTTCTTGATGATGAATCGGTCGGTCATTTCTTCGCTTCCTAAGCCGGCAATCTCATTTGTGATGAGAGCAAGCCTAGAGTACATTTCATGACTCCTTCACCTTCCTTCATCTTGAACTTGTCAAGTTGACCTTGAAGAACATCTAGCTTTGATTCCTTCACGGACTCGGTACCTTCGTGCATTTCAACCAAAGTATCCCAAATCTCTTTTGCATTCTCAAGACGGCTGATTTTGTTGAACTCCTCGGGACACAAGGCATTGAAGAGAATGTCACAAGCTTGAGCATTGTTTTGCAACATCCACAATTCTTCCGTTGTAGCTTCACGATCCGGAACTTTTCCTTCCTCGAAGAATTCACCTTGCATACCAACACAAATAATGCCCCATGCGGCTGGGTTATGGCCAAGAATATGCATTTTCATTTTATGCTTCCAACTAGCAAAATTTGTACCATCAAAGTAAGGACCTCTACGAAAATTACCCTCACTAGACGCCATACTCTCCTAGGTTGTGAAACCAAGCTTATGGAGTCCAATGCAATGGAAACCAATACAATGGAGACCAAAGCTCTGATACCACTTGTAGGATCGAAAGTATGTCTAGAGGGGGGGTGATTAGACTACTTGACAATATAAAAGTTATGCCTTTTGGCAAAGACAAGTTTTTGGCAGATTCACGGTTATGATCAAGTCAAGCATCACCCTACACATGCAATTCTAGAGTATAGGCAGCGGAAAGTAAATTGCACATGTAGTAAAGAGAGGTGGAGAAGAGCAAACGCAATTTTGGAGACGCGGTGATTTTTCTCGTGGTTCCGATAGGTGGTGCTATCGTACTTCCACGTTGATGGAGACTTCAACCCTCGGAAGGTAACGGCTGCGAGAGTCCACGGAGGGCTCCACCCACGAAGGGTCCACGAAGAAGCAACCTTGTCTATGCCATCATGGCCTACGCCCACGGAGGGCTAGCCTTACTCGGGGTAGATCTTCACAGTAGGCGATCTCCTTGCCCTTACAAACTTCTTGGTTCAACTCCACATCTCGTGGAGGCTCCCAAGCGACACCTAACCAATCTAGGAGGCACCACCCTCCAAAAGGTAATAGATGGTGTTGATGATGATGAACTCCTTGCTCTTGTGCTTCAAATGATAATCTCCCCAACACTCAACTCTCCTCACCGATTTGGCTGTGGTGGAAGAAAGGATTGAGTGGAAAGCAACTTGGGAAGGCTAGAGATCAAGCTTCATATGGTGGGAGTGGAGCAACTTGATCTCAACACAAGGGTAGGTAGTTCTCTTCTCGTAAATGTAAGGTAGGAGTGGTAGTACTTTCGATGGCTCTCTCCACGAATGAAGAGGGGTGGAGGGGTATTTATAGCCTCCACACAAAATCCAACCGTTACACACATTTGACCAATCTCGGTGGGACCGAAGTTGACAACTCGGTGAGACCAAAAGTTCAAATCATGTGAACGTTGGGATTTTCGGTGGGACCGAAAATACAAACTCGGTTAGTCCGATTCGTGCAAAGACAAGTGCTTGCCAATCTCGGTGGGACCGACTTCATCATCTCGGTGACACCGATTTGATGACAGAAGGTTACAGAAGCTTGGCAACTCAAGTTTCGGTGAGACCGAGTTCAGAATCGGAAAATCCGAGATTTCTAGGGTTTGGCTTTATGGCTGAGGTGGTTCATCTCGGTGTGGTGAGTTTGGAATATCGGTGGGACCGTGATTACTTATGAGTGTATATGGCGGTGAAAGTTCTTGATAGTTTAGGAGATGTATCACTAAGCACTTTGAGCAACCAGATCATCATCATAACCTCATCCCTTTTAATAGTATTGGCTTTCCTATGGACTCAATGTGATCTTGGATCACTAAACCAAAAATGGAGTCTTGAGCTTTTGCCAATGCTTGCCTTAGCATTTTGAGGGTCCACTTCTTGATCCTTGCCATACCCATATCACTGAACTTTCTCAAATGATTCTCAAGTAACCATTAGTTCAATGATATATATGTTGTTATTAATTACCAAAACCACCGGGGATTAGTTGCACTTTCAATCTCCCCTTTTTGGTAATTGATGACAACATATAGATCAAAGCTCGACAAAAGATATAATCAATGAATAATATAAATCGCTTTGAGAAGTATGTGATAAGTAAGAGCTCCCCCTAAATTTGTGCATTATTTAAGATTTGCGTTTGAATGCAAATGCACAATCGATTAGGATCATGGGTCACTCTTCCATGTCACATACATCTTGGTGGAGCGCACAAAATGATAAGAATGAACAACATGCACCCAATCACCAAGACATGAGTAAATGGTCATACAAGATATGAATAGTATATGATAAGCATTAAGCACACATTAAAGCATAGTACGACCAAGCACTCATTAAAGTAGGATCAAACGTAGTATCAAACACACGGAATGTCTCGAAAATCAAAAGTATCTCAAAGAAACCGCAAAAGAACGAAAGAGCAAAAGCGCAAAGACAAAAGCACTCTCTCTCTCTCGAAGTCCTATGATCTATACAATTTCTCCCCTTTGGCAACAAGTTACCAAAAAGTTCAAAAAGGCATAGAGCTAAGCGTCCTTTGGGGACTCTGTGGCGGCTCTATGCAGGTTGATGTTGGAGTTGATATGGCAGCATCTGCGAAGACTTCAGTGATGTCTGTCTTTGGAGGAGTGGTCACTTTGGAGCTGGAGTTGGAGCAACTGATGGAGCTGTGGGAGGTTTGAAGCTGTAGTCCCGTGTCGATCCTTTGGAATAGCAGCTGATCGGGGTCTGTGGGAACCGGAGCGATCTGTTGATAAGCATCTGGACTAAGTCATCCTGCATCTCACGCATGAGCTCTTCCTTCTCCCTCTTTGCTTCCTCAATGTCGCCTCAAGCTTGTTGTGATTACTTGCACTTGATCGACTTCACATCCAGGCGTGGATCTTGTCTTCAACAATCCTCTCTAGGCTCTCTGAGGCTGTATAATGCTTGGCAGGCGTTGTTCAATCCTTTGGGTAGCTTCAAGGAGCTGCTCTCCGACACTCTTTGGTTTAGCTGCTGCTTTGCTCTTTGCTTCCTTGTCGACTTTGGCTTTCTTGGCAGCTTCAATCTTTGCTTGACCTTCAACTGATGTTGGATCCTCCTCATTCATCACAACAACATTATCCTCATGCTCAGGCTGCAGTGGTAAGTGTGCTCTATCCAACAGGTATGTGCCCGTGCCAAACTTGGCATTGATAAGCATCTGAATATGCGGGGCAAATCCACATGACCTTTTCTGGCCAGCTGCAGTCCTCTTGATAGTCTCAACTATCAAGTCCATCACCTTGAAAGGTGCTCTCTCATCAAGTATATGCAGCATGTTGATAGAGTATCCTCTGATCATGCGATGATCTCCAGACTTGGGCATCAAGGTATGCCTCAGAATAGTGTTAGTGGTAGGTAGACCTGCCTGGAGATAGTACACTGAGCCGAGCTTCCAGATTCCCAAATCCTTAGCTGGAACCTCTTTATACATGTTCTTCATGGATTCATGGTTCTTCTTAGGAATACCATAGACATCAATGTCATCCTCTCTTTGCACTGGAGCATTCAGCAGTTCTGCCCATTCTTCAACAGTTGAAGAAAATCTTTGGCCTTCAGTCATCCATACAATCCTTCCATCTGGGTAGAAGTGAGCTGTGACATAGAATTGCATAATCATCTCATCATTCCAATTTGTCAACTTCTGACCCACAAAGTCTGCAACACCACATGCAGTGAAGCTTTCATGCACATGTGGAAAGAAGTCTCTGTGCTCTTCACTGTCAATGTAGTTCCAATCAACATATCTTGTATCCGCCACTATGGGCTTCTTGTCCATCAAGATAGCCTCATAGAAGTCCTGCTGCTCTCGGTATGAAATCTGGGATCAACAGCGGTTCTTCTCCTCACGGCATATGGATCAGCTTGTCTCCATAGCCCGAGACCTCTATCTTTCCTTTCCTTCATGTTCTCGACTTGAGGATGAGCATCATTGTGTAGTGGCGGTTTCATCAAAGTTTCAAAAAAGCTGGTGCTTCATCATCGACACACTGGTGGCACATCATCTTTCTTCTTTTCGGATCTTTGGAATGTTCTGTTGTCTTCTTGGGCTTGGCGGCGGGCTTTCTTGGAGCTGCCTTGACTGGAGCAGATTGCTTGGGCTTTGAAGTGGCTCCAGCCCTGATGGCATCACCCATGAACTTAGACTTCTGAGGAGGAGGCTGGGGTGCTTCCTCATCCTCATCTTCCTCTGCAGCATCATCATGCACTAACCTCTTCCTCTTGGAAGTTTTCTTCACCTTGCTTGTAGTTTCCTCTTCCAAACTCAGCTTCTTGGCAACAGTGGACTGCTTGACTTTTCTGGTGCCCTTCTTGGTTTGCTGACCTTGAGGCTCTTTGGCAACAACTTTCCTCTTGGGCTTTGAGGTTACCTCTTCCTCAATGACAAAATCAGAATCCTCATCATCTGAGTTCCTCTTCTTTCTGGCTCTGGTGGCTGCAGGAGGCAAACCACTTGGTGTACTCCTCTCACCATCATCTGATGAGCTGCTGGGTTCAGGACTAGTGCCTGCCTCTGGAATATCTGCAATAGGTGACTCTGACCTGTTCTGGCTGTCACTGGCATCTGACATGGCTGACAACCTGTGAATAGATAAGGTGTAGGCAGAGAAGAAGAGTTATCACAAACTGCAGAAGTTTTTGCAAACAAATGAGTTCAAATTCTAGTATTAGGTTTTCACGAAGACATTTCGGTCGACCGAGTTTAAAATTCGTGAATCCAAGTGTTCAAACGAAGCATTCACACCACTTTCGGTTGGACGAAGTGGGTTTCGATCTGCCGAAAACACTAGGGTTTGACAGAATCCTCATTTCGGTCACACCGATTTGCACAACTTCGGTTGGACCGAAGGTGCGAAGGTAATGGCGAGAGGCCAAATCGGTCATACCGAAAATGTAAAATCGGTCTCACCGAGATGTGTTCGGCAGAAACCTAACCCTAAAACTTTTACTCGAATCTCGTTCAAACGAACTAATCTAGTGTTCAGGAAGATTTCAATCATGGCAAGATACTAGGCAAACCAAACGTGCATTGAATCGGAGATGGGAGCACGAGTGGGATCGAAACTCACCCTAACTTGGTGGAGTTTCTCTCGGCGGCAACGGCGCGAGAAGATGTCCGTTGGCGGCGACGGAGACTGCGGCGAGGCGCCGACGGCAACGGAGACGATCCGGAGACCAGAGGCGGCGGCAAAAAGGGTGGGGGACGAAGCGTTTGAAGAAGAAATCAACACGCGCGGCCCTCGGAGTATATATACCCCTTTGCTGTCGGTGGGACCGAGTTGTAAAACTCGGTGGCACCGAGATGGATAACTGCAGGGCAGTTATGCACTTCGGTCACGCCGAAAATCACAACTCGGTTTCACCGAGATGAAAACCTAGATCAGTCTAAATGCTTTCGGTTCGACCGAGTTTGAGTGAGTTGGTCTAACCGAAATCACTTAGAAGGTTTTGGAAGTTAGCCCTTTACGGATCGGTGGCTCCGAGTGCTCCTCACTCGGAGGGTCCGAAAATGACTTGTTCAAAGTTTGTGATGTAAGCATGAATAGAATTTGAGACAAGAAAGCATAGATAGCTAGGGGAGGTACTTAGGCATTCTTGTCCATCCATTTGGTCAGAAAAATCAAAACGACCAAAACAACAAATGGATGTCCTCGAATGGATAAAATCATGCATCCAACATGCTCACACAATAAGATAGCAAATGAAATATGTGTCAAACATGCACCATCAAAAACTCTAGCTACTATCACACAATTTGTCGATGACTAGGTCATCTTTATATGAGTATATTGACTTAGGAGTCAAATGAGAACATTTGATCATAGGTCATACTCATCGTTTAAGCACAAGTGGGGTTACCACTTTTACATAAAGCATTAATGTGTTCACATCATTTGAAGATGCTTTAGCTCAATTCTTTAGAGCAAAGCTCCCCCTAGATGTGAGAACCCTTTTAAAGGGTCAAACTAACCTTGGGTTGTCGTAGAAGACTTCATGTAGATGTTGAAGATGTGGATGCTCAATGTTGATGAAGATCATCAAGAGTTGGGAGCAATCCTTTGGATTCGGGCACTTTCAATACCTACATGGGTTAGTCCCACAAGGAACAAACAAGGATATCCATGGACATAGATTGAAGTTCACAATAGATGATGTCCATGAAAGCAATGATTACCTTGTCCTTGACTTACCAACAAGAGGGTTTGTGACTCCATGAACTAGTGCACAATGTGGAAGTTGGTTGCACAAGTTTTGCCAAAATGAATGTGAGTGAAGTATGTTGGCGGAGTCACCCTCAAGAACTCTCTAGTTCTTCTTCTTCGGGATCCACATCATCTTGATGGGAATCCTTGGGGTTGTAGTTGAGCTTGACGAAGTAGAACTTAATGTTTCCTTGGGAACCCACTTGACCATGGCTTGTGGTGCTTCAACAAATGCATCAATCTCCTCTTGAAGCTTGTCCTTGCCTTTTAGCTTGTGGTCTTGTGGTGGAAGGATTGAGTGGAAAGCAACTTGGGAAGGCTAGAGATCAAGCTTCATATGGTGGGAGTGGAGCAACTTGATCTCAACACAAGGGTAGGTAGTTCTCTTCTCAGAAATGTAAGGTAGGAGTGGTAGTACTTTCTGATGGCTCTCTCCACGAATGAAGAGGGGGTGGAGGGGTATTTATAGCCTCCACACAAAATCCAACCGTTACACACATTTGACCAATCTCGGTGGGACCGAAGTTGACAACTCGGTGAGACCGAAAGTTCAAATCATGTGAGCGTTGGGATTTTCGTGGGACCGAAAATACAAACTCGGTTAGTCCGATTCGTGCAAAGACAAGAGCTTGCCAATCTCGGTGGGACCGACTTCATCATCTCGGTGACACCGATTTGATGACGAAGGTTCTGAAGCTTGGCAACTCAAGTTTCGTGAGACCGAGTTCGAATCGGAAAATCCGAGATTTCTAGGGTTTGGCTTTATGGCTGAGGTGGTTCATCTCGGTGTGGTGAGTTTGGAATATCGGTGGGACCGAGATTACTTATGAGTGTATATGGCGGTGAAAGTTCTTGATAGTTTAGGAGATGTATCACTAAGCACTTTGAGCAACGGATCATCATCATAACCTCATCCCTTTTAATAGTATTGGCTTTCCTATGGACTCAATGTGATCTGGATCACTAAACCAAAAATGGAGTCTTGAGCTTTTGCCAATGCTTGCCTTAGCATTTTGAGGGTCCACTTCTTGATCCTTGCCATACCCATATCACTTGAACTTTCTGAAATGATTCTCAAGTAACCATTAGTTCAATGATATATATGTTGTTATTAATTACCAAAACCACCCGAGATTAGTTGCACTTTCACCGGGAGCGGCGCGAGGAGCGGACGGGGAGCGGGCTCATGGCCTTGGCGAGGCCAGCCAGCCGGCAGTGATCATTCTTGGCGAAAAGTCGTCCTCACGCCGGCGCCATCGGGAGGGGCGGGCGGTCGCGGCGTTCGTCGGCCCGGCGCTTAGGGCTCCGCCTCGTCCCCCATTCCCGAGGCATGGGTGGCGCGGGGAGCAGGGACGGGGCGGCCGGTGGCGCCAGCGAGGAGGTGCAATGAGGGCGGCAGGATCCGAGGCGACGGGGAGCGGGAAAAGCCGCGGCGAGGGTGGGGGGAGAAGCGGCGGGCGGGGAAACCCTCGCGGGGGCCATATGCCCCGGCGAGGTGGGCCGGACTGGGCCAGGCGGGAGCTAGCTGGCCTGCCAAGGCGGCCCACCCGGGCCACCGAGGACAGGCGCTGCTGGGCCGCTCCAGCCGAAGACAGCCCAGGAGGGGGCCCCGCAGCCCAGCTCGTGGGCTGCCCAACAAAGCAAACCGGTATGGCGCCTGGGAGACCCGACGGGTGCTAGGGTTTCCCCTAGCACCTCATGGCGATCGCCAGGGAAGCGTCTTGGCGGGGGGCAGACCGAGGAGCGACCGAGGCACCGTGGGGCGGCCGGAGGAGGAAAGGGCGCTAGGGTTTCGGCGACGGGGGCGAATAAGCGAAGCAGAAGCCGGGCGGGCGTGGCGGAGCGGGCGACAGCGGTGCCGAGGGGAGGCCGTCGGCGGCGCGGACCTCGAGGCGAGAGCTGGGCCCGGTCGGCGCGGCCGGCAACACCCAGCTACCAGCCAGGCGCCGCGGGGGCGCCCGCCCCAAAGGTCGACCTTGAGGCACCGGGCAGTGGGAGGAGCGGCGCCGGCCGACCATGGGCGGCGATCCCGACCCACAGGGAAGGGCCACCGGCGAGGTCAGCCGTTGGCATGGCGAGCCATGGGGAGCCAGCGCCCGGCGCACGACGGCAGGCGGCCGCCGCCAGTCCTCGGCCTCGGCGAGGTCGGCCCAGACCAACCCGGCGAGCCGGAGGGGCTGGCGAGGAGGGGTCGGACTCGGCGGAGATGCGGGCGCGCAGCGGGGGCAAGGGGGGCGGCATGGCGCGCCACGCCGGGGGCGCCGATCACCGAGCACAGGAGGCCGCCATCTCCTTCCACTTTCTTCGTAATGTGATTTTCACAAAAACGTTTATCATCAGCAAACCGATGATTGAATTTAGTCCTGCTGTGTCATGTGTGAGGGTGATGTAAAAGGATGAACTAATAACTGGATCTTCAGTAGGATCGCTCAACAGATGGTTTCACAGGTAATTTTCCATAAACGTGCAAGTGCGTTGGTTTGCATGACCGAATCAGCGCCATTTACCTATTTGAAGGCCTATCACGTTTTGTCCTTTTCACAACACATTTTCATATCAATAGGCTGGCATAACCGGATGTGAGAAGATATTTGAGAATCTTCTGTTTGCAGTGAGCACCCACACAAATTTTCCCTGCTACATCTGAGAATTCTTATGCATGTGACTTATGAGGATGCACTTGCTCGTGAAGGACATAGGCTGCCATTCAATACCCAACCAATGCACTTGTCCATTGTCTTGCTCTTATTAGGTAGTCGGTTTAATGGAAGTATATCTTGCGCTTGTTCATTTTCCTATGCACTTTCAACAGATAGTTTGCATTATCTGTTTTTCTGGGAGTTGGAGCAAAGAATTAGTTATGTTTCCCTTATGCTGTCAATCTGAAGTATTTCTTGCTATGTCACTTCAGATTAAGAACCCTGCACAGCTAGATGTTTCACTGTCAGTCCTGAATCCCGTGACCACACTGCCGGGTCATAAGGCGGTGGTGAACTGCACGCTGTGGCTTCCAACCAAGAAGGGTGCATTCAAGGTCTGCTACCTCCTTTTTACACTTATTTTCTCTGTCTCTCTTAATTCTCTTTCTGTTGCATCTGAACTGAAATGATTAGCTAAAATAATCAGGCTGAAACAAAACCATGTCTTGTACTGTTATTCATGCGCTGAGCTACATTTTGAGGCAAAATTAGAGTATCATCCTGAGATGATTGTCTTAATGGATAATTGATCGTACTTGAGAGGAGTTAGCTATAGATACATAGCACCAGTATACATCAAGCAAAAGAATGATTAATCTGATCCAGTAATGAGTACTGAACAGTTGGCTGGTGGTTTGTTAATTTGTTCCTCTGTAATTCGAAGCAGGGAGACACACTATCTATTGTCCGGAAGTTCTGATGGTGCTATTATGGCGTGGAAGATTGGTTCTGGAATAGGCAAGGTGAATTTCTTCTGTTTCACCTTATATGTGTTTGTTGTCGTTTGAATTCTGTTTGAAGCGCCTTTGCTGCAATTTCTTGACATTAGATTTTTCTTTCATCTTCTCAAGTGGTTGCTAGGAAAAAGTTTGCCTGTTTATCTTAATCAAGTCGGCGGGCATGGCGCTGCTGCATCATACCTGCATGGCCCGATGGCAGGACAAACAGCTGGCAATGGAGCCGCTCTGGGCTCCAAGACGAGCCGCTCTGGGCGCTCCGCCGTGCCGCCGGTTCCTCCGGCGATATCATGAACACCAAGGAATACGCGCAAATGGTCAGCTGGCCCATCAACTCCAGCAAGAAGCAATAGGCTGACGTCGCCTATGCGGCGATGACTGAAGGGACGCACAACAGTGCCGTCGTCATCATGAACATCATCACGTTGGTCGACGCCTTCTTTGACACGGTGAGAACAGTTCATCCTAATCAAATTACTTAATCCACTGCGAACATCAGATTAACTTGAGATCATCTCCTGCATGCAGAACAACTAGATGGAGCTGTTCCCTTCTAATGTGTGCAAGGCAATGGCCATTCAGGTCATACACCATGGCGCTGCTTCTGGCGAACTCGGCAGTTGATCTCTCATATTGGTAATCACTGTTTGATGCTTCAGGTTTCATCCTCCTGCCCTCTTCCACTTGATTTTTCCAATATGGTAAATATCAGCAGAAAAGAAATTCACTGCTAAAGTTAACAATATATATGTGTACAAATACGTCAATAGAATAGATGTCCATGTAAATTAAGAATTTAGGATTAGCTACATCTTCAGACTGGAGCTGAGTTACAACTTCACTTGGTGGATCACTGGAGCTTAGGATACTATGAATAGTGACTTATTGTGTTCAATCTGCAACAATAGGCTAAACAAAATGTAGTGTATTATGTCCAGAATGTTTAAAATGGAACGGTTAAGTTTATAAGATTGTGTGTATCTAAAAAGAAGGTTTGGAGTTCAAACAGTTCTCATAAATTTATGCAAATGATATCCACTTCAGAAATGTCATTCCTATGTTGGTAACAAACGTCGTGTCTTGCTTTTACAGGGGATATATTGAAGCAGTAAGAGAACTTGACCAGAAAATTCAGTTATCTGGTGATGTTCAGTTTGACGACATTGTTGTTGCCTGCGGCAGGTATTTCATCAGCATCCACTATATCCTTTTTTACGAATGTAGTTATGCGTGCTTGTGTCAGGCCTAGATCCTGAAAGTTGTGACACTGACAGTTCACGGCTTGATGATATTGAATTTTGCAGTGGTCGAACCGCGTCTTTGCTTTAGGATCAAAATTCTGTATCTTAATGGCAAAAGCATGAACTTTCTTTGGCTATTGTCATACCCTGGTGAAGTTTAAATAATAATTATCTACAGGTAGGATAGGTCCATGCTTTCTCTGTTTGCGATGACCCTAAATACTTCTATGATTATGTTCAAGGCCTGATTGATGAACTACAATCTGGCTTGGATTCATATGATATAGTCAACATTCAAACTGTTAGTATATCCTATCCGTAATGTTAGGTAATTAAGTGATGACTGATGAAGATGATCAAATTGTTCACAAAATGTGTGACTTCACAACTTCAAATTTGGTTGATGACGTTAGATGTCCTTTTCTGCCTTCCAGATATGTCCCAACAGTTCTACATGGCTATAATGAGTGCACTGGAATGCATACAAGCTGGCAAGTTTTTTTTTGCCTTTGATGCTCAGTACAGACATATTTGATACTTATCATGTTGAAAATCCACCCTTATGGTTTTCTACCCTTCTGCTTCATGTTCTGGTTTCATGTGTGCTCCTTCCTGTAATTTGTTTTTCATATTTTACAATTTTCTCATTATATTTCATAGGTAAATTTATTAACGAAGTGATGTGCAACCAAACTATTTTAAATCATTTGAGCTCTCTTTCCCATTGGTTATATTTTGAGGTGATCAAAGATTAAACCGAACCATAAGGGTGAGCTTGTCTGTTACTATGAAAAAGTTGTGAGTGATGGCTTGTGTTCTTTAGAGATTTTTAATTTAAGTGCGTAAAATGAACGCACAGGATGTGCCAAGGCACTCAAACAATACAAGTGCGCATAGGACCGCGTTAAGAGGTGCGCCTGGGGATGGTGTGTGGTTGGGTGGGGTCCAGTGGCATGAGAGCAAGATTGTTAAAAGGTCCAAGCCTGTGTTGCTTGACTGGAATGAGATTGCAGAGAAATTTGGATGTCATTTGCTACATCAAGTAGTCTGGTGTGATCTCCACATTCACACGAAATATACTTATGTGAGGTTCAATTGTATAGTTTAGGCTTGCTCTACTTTATGAAAGGACACTTTTTCTGTTGTAGTTATATTATCGTGCCTTCCATTTCTAACCACTAACATGTAATTGCCGCTCTCGCTAAACTAAGCCTACTGTCATACAAACACGTTAACAAATACGATAGCATGATTTGTGCGCACAATCCCGTCTCAAGAGGCGCCACCAGGTGGTGCCCCAACCACTAGTACTGGTTAATGTATGTGTGTGTGTGAGAGAGAGAGCGATTCGCACGCGCGCAAGAGAGAGGGTTTTTCTTTTGTTTTTCTGCTCCTCGCTGTGGATACTGCAAATGGCTCGCTACGGCGTAGGGGAGTACGGAAATAGTTTCTCTAGCAGCATGGGTATGCAACGGCGAAGTTGAAACCTTGCTTTGAGAAGGGTATTTACCCCCTCGTCCATAAAATAAGATAACCAATATAGAGAGTATAGTAAATTAACAAATCCGTTGATGTACAATTCGATGCATGAAGATGTGAATACAACCATTGCATGTCAGTTTTGTATCAGCTTTTATGTAAGAGAGAGTGAAGGAAAGGACGGACGCATGCATTCTTTCTCTCTCTCTCTCTCATGCAACAAGGCTTGTATTTATTTCATTGTGACATTTGGAAAGGTAGGTAACTTCTGAACCAAATCTTCATTTTTGAAACTTTTTGTATATTTGAATCCAAAGCGATAAGACCTTCAAAACAAGACTGACCTTGGGAGCATTTTGAATAGTTTGAATTGTATTGTTTCAATCATATTTCAATTTCGGTTTATTTCACACACTGCGAGAATCAATTTCACATTTTTAAAGTTAAGAAGTTCAAAAAGAATCCACTCCTTTCCAAACACTGATTTGAGCCCACCCAATGAAATAAATTCACTCATTAAAAAATACAGATTTCACTCATTTTCAAAAACTAATTATACTGATATAAAAAAATTACTTCAGACATATCAAAGAACCGATTCTACTCATTTCAAAAAGTGACATAACTTAGCTAAAAAATACATATTTCACTCATTTTCAAAAACTAATTTTACCAGTATCAAAAAATGTATCTCGCTCATTTCGGAGAATCGGGTTTTCACTCCTTTCCAAAAGTGACTTAACTTAGCTAAAAAAAATACATATTTCACACATTTTCAAAAACTAATTTTACCAGTATCAAAAAATGTATCTCACTCATTTCAAAGAATCGGGTTTTGATTCCTTTCCAAAGGTGACTTCACTCGGTTAAAAAATCATTCACTTCAAAATTTGATTTCACTCAATTCAAAAAGAATAAATAGAACTTTCACATTTTAGAAAAATGCTCATTTCCATAAAAACTAGTTTCACTCAACACAAGAATTTTTTTCACACGTTTTATGAATTGATTGCTTCAGTCAGATTTGAAATCAATTTCATACACATTACAATGTTCTATATTAAAAACAATTTCACAGATCCAAATAACATGTTTCATATATTTGAAATAATCAATTTAACACATGGTAACAATAAATTTCACATATTTGAAATAACCCATTTCACATATTTAGAAAACCATACAACTAATTTCAGTCATTTCAAAAATTAAATTTCAATATTTTGAAATGAGTGAAATCAGTTTGTGAAATCATTAAAATCTATTTCTCGAAAGTTGCTTATTTCAGTGGGACTGAAATATGACAAAAACAATGAAGTGTGAAAGCTTGAAGTGTATCAGATATTGATATTACTCTAAAAATTTCGTTGCAAAGAATACAAATTTACAAAAGAACCATAAAGAAAATTTCGGTTCAGAAGATATCACACATCTATTTTTTCATAAATATAATAAAATGTTGGACTTTGTGTGGAATAGCCCACATGAAGCGTGTTGCTCTCCCATAGTCACTCTCTAAGAGCAACTCTAGCACACCCCGCAAAATCCCGACCCGCAAAACGCGTTTGCAGTTCGACGCAGATCTCGTTTGCGGGTCAAAAACGTGTGTAGCCGAACAGAAACCATATATGAAACTGCATAATTTGAAGAAAAAAAAGTTTCGCGGGAGAAATTGCAACCGTAGTAGTTCATCACATACTACATATACTACATGATCAAACACTAATTCATTACAAACACTAGTTCATACTACATAGTACATTCACTACTAGTACTAGAGGGGATGGGGATCTAACGGCGGCGAGCTCGCGGCCATGGATGACGCGGTGGAGGAGCTCAATCCTCCTCGTCGGAGCTGCTGAGATCGATGTATTTCTGCTTCTGCTCCTCGCGGATGCGCCGCCACTCATCGTCCTTCTCCTTGGCGAGAAGGTTCGCCGCGACCGCCTGCTGGAACACGAGGTCGTCGAGCTCCTCCTGGTGGCGCCGGCGCTCCTCCTCCTCGCTCAAGCTGCGTTCGGCAATGGAGGCCGCGACCACACCGTCATTGGCAACGAAGTCCTCGGGCCCAACGACACCGCGGCGCACAATGTCCTTGGGCTCCTGCTTGACGGCGACGACCTCGATCTCCTCCGACTCCTACGACTACTCCCTCTTCACGGGGAGAAGGCTCGTGCCGGAAGAGGAAGAGCTCGTGGCATGGGGACATCGCGCGCCGGAGGACGAGCCCTCGGGGGAGGAGGGCGTACGCCCGTGCCGACGGTCGTATTCTTCCGTCTTGCGGACGCAGAAGCTTGCCGGCGGCGAGAGGCCACGGTTCATCCACTTCCTCGCTCCGCGTTTCCTCGGGCTGTCCAAGCGAACATGTCGCTCGCGTTCGGGGTCGCCGTCGCCGCCGGATCTACTCCCGGAGCCGCGGCCAGAGCTCCACATGCGGCCCTACATGGCGGCTGGAGGCGGAATGCGGCTCACCGGCGGCGAGAAATGTGAGGAGTGGAGTGGTGAAT
This sequence comes from Aegilops speltoides, assembly GCA_021437245.1. NCBI lineage: Eukaryota > Viridiplantae > Streptophyta > Magnoliopsida > Poales > Poaceae > Aegilops > Aegilops speltoides. The sequence goes on from CM038147.1 coordinate 104,727,299, forward strand.
TGCGGAGAGACGTGGCGGCGGGGGATAGGGTTTCGACCCGCAAACACACTGCGAACCCGTAAATATACTGGTCGGGGGGAAGGAGGGGTTGCGGGCCGCAGTAAATTTTTTTATGGGCCGGGCGAGTATACAGGCTCTGTTCTGGCCCAAAAATTGGGCCGAGTACGTATACTCGCCGGAATTTTGCGGGTTTGCAACTTTTGCGGTGTCTGTTAGAGTTGCTCTAAGTGATGGTGGGGCTATAGACAAGACAACCTGAGTTGACTTAATGAATGAGATGCAAAGGGTCGTTGTGAGAATACACAGGGAAAGGAAAAATACACACATCTAATCACAAATGGATTGTCGATGCCTCGCCGTTGCATATGCCCCTGCCACTATAGAGAACTTTGCGTTGGGAGTACGTATAACCGGGACTTTGCACATATCCCACCAACATAGAAATTGCAAAATCTAAGGTTCATGTTCGTGCCCGTGAAACATCTATCGTTTGTTGTCTCCATTTAGACTCATGATAATTGTATACTCCCTCTGATCCATATTAATCGCCATTGATTTAGTATGACTTTGTACTAAATCTAAATTGTCCCACTATTTCCAAAAAAGTGGTTTTGATTGTTTCGCTCTATTCATAAAATAAATCCAGTGATTGGTTAATTATTAGTACTACTGGCTTGTTAAACATAGATACTGAAAGTGAAGTTACATTTTTTCCTCTCGTGACGCGTCGCTTCCCCACAGGCGGCATCGTCGGCGACGGGCCTCCCACTCCAGGCTCCCCTCCTTCCTTCTCGCCGCTGTCGCCGCGCTCATGGCCAGCTTGGCCCGGGCTGCTGGTGGCGGCGGCCTCGGCCCTTCCCTCCCGGTCGCTCTCCGTGCGGGCGATGCGGCCGGGGTGCATCTAGGCGGCGGCGGTCTGGCGTGGCGGCGGGATCCGTGGCGCATGCAAAGCAGCAGTTAGGCGGCGGCCCGCCGTTAGCGGCGGGCGGCACGGTGGCGGATCTGGCGTCGTCGCTTCGGCCAGATCGGGGCCCTTCGGCCCCATCTGGCATGGGCGGGCGGCGCGGCGGGATGGCTCGGCGTGGCTCTGGGAGGCGGGGAGATCGACAGTGGCGGGTGCGGCGGCGGCGACGCTGGCTTGCTTTGATCGCGTCCGGCGGGCTTCACGGGCCCACTTTGGGCTGGCTGGGCCGGGTGGCCGGCATGCCCGCTGCCGCGTCGGGACGGCTACCGCGACGGTGCCGGAGGCACGGGCCTCCGCACGACGGCGGTGGAGGCGGTTCCCTCCCGCCCGGCGTCGGTGTTGCTGCTCCCGTCATGGTGAGCTTCCCTCCGGTCCTCTTGGCCTCGTGGTGGTGTTCGTAGTGAGGTGGCGTGGGTGGCGGTGCTACTGCGTTGGCGCATGGTGGTGGGCAACGGTTTGGCGGGTCGGTTCCGTCTGGTTGGGAGGTTGGGGCTGGTATGCGGGAGAAATCCTGCCGCCCGCCCGACGCGGTGACACTGCGGTGCCACCATTCCTTCTGGAGGGTGTCGGGAGTTTCCACCCCACCTCCCTCCGCGTGCTGGGAAACACGAGGACTCGTCCGGCGGCAGCGTCGTCGGCGTCGCATCCTTCTTGGAGGTGCTGCTTGATGCGCGCGGATCGAGCCTTGGTGCGTGGTGATTCGTTTCGGTGGGCGCCGTGGTGGCGGGTCGTCCGCGCTTTGCCAAGCTGCCGTGGTTGGCATTTGTTTCTTCTTCTTTTTTTCCTGGTGTGTTGTGCTGCTCGCCACAGCGTTATCTGTACTCGGTGTTGGTGCTTTGGAATACAAAGCGGGGGGAAACCCTTTTTCGGCATAAAATAAATCCAGTTACTTCATTATTTCAAAATGGAGATTTCAAGTCCTTCATTATTTCAATTATTTAAAAACTTCCCATTTAAGATATTTGAAAAGGTCATTTCTATTTTTCCAACAAACCGATGTCAATTATTTTGAAAGACCCATTTCAATTGTTAAAAAAGCCCATTCCAATTATTTCAAAAGACTTATTTCAAATTCTTAAAAAATATTCAATTATTTTGAAGGTTGGTCTCAATTATTTTAAATATCCAACTTCAATTATTTCAAATGATCCATTTAAATTATTTCAAAAGATTGATTTCAGTTGTTTAACAAGACAGATTTCAACAAAAAAAAATAGAAAGCCAATTTCATTTGGGTTCAAAAGACCCGTTTTAATAACTTCAAAGGGCACATTTCAATAATTTCCAAACACTAATTTCAATTATTTTGAAAGATCTTTTCAATTATTTCGAAAGTCGGATTTCAATTTTTTTAAAAGGACATTATATTATTTCAAAATTTAAATTTAATTTTTTTTAACATGCTACTTTCAATTATTTCAAAAGAAGCAATTTTTCTAAAGATCCAATCCACTAATTTCAAACCAGAAATTTTATTTAATTTAAACTACTGATTTCAATTACAAAATATCAAATATTTCATTATATTAATATTTCAAGAAGGTTCTTTTGATTGTTTAACTATTTCTATTTTTTAAAAGTCTCATTTCAACTATTTCAAAATACCATTTTAATTATTTATAAAAGCAATTTCATTTTAAATACAAATACAATTATTTAAATCTTCACTAAATGCCCACTGGTTATTTCAAACTACCAATTTCAATTACATCAAAATAGCCATTTCCATTATTGGAGAATACCGATTTCAATTATTTTTGGAAAACACCTATTTAAATTAAAATTATTTCAAATGACCAATCCCAATTATTTAAGATGATTGTTTTCATTTATATTACAAATTCCCGTTTCAATAATTTCGAGATGACATGTTTCTAATAAGCCCATTTGGACTTCTCCAAAACACCCATTTCAAACGTTTTGAATGATCTAGTTCAATTCAAAACTGCCGATTTTAATTCTTTCAAATGACCCAATTATAGCAAAACACCAATATAATTTTTTAAATACCCTTTTCAACCAATTTGAAAGACCCATTTCAATATCATTTTCAAAAGACACATTTCTATTATTTCAAAAAGGTATTTTAGTTAGTACAAAAAGAGATTTCGAATAAGGAAATATGAAATTGAAATAACTAATCACATTTTTAGAAAATATTAAAAAAATGTCACTACTCTTTGGAATAATTGAAACACATTTTATGAAACAATTAAATTATTTGAAAGGGCGATTCGCCAACTTCGCCATTTGGAAGTTATTTCAACTTTATCTTTTTCAACAAAAATGATGTCACAATGGTTTATTATTTAATACATATTTTTAGTTAATTTAATAAAACTAAAACAATAAAATTTAAACTAGTTTAACGTATTCAAGGTTGGTATTGTTTGAAAGGTCTTGTCGTCGAAAATTCAATTATATACAGAAAATTGAAAATTAAATTCTAATTTAAAGGATCTAAAATATTAAAACTATCAAAAGGGAAATAAAAAACATGAACTTATTGGGTGAGAGATGAGAGAGATTTGGATGTGCCCGTGTCATGCGTGCATATGGAAGGGAGAGAGAGGATGTGTCATGCATGCATGCGTGGGTGGGTGAGGGATAGGTGGGACGATTGGTTTAATGTAAACTCGTAAGGCTAGTCACAATGGAAAGTATCATATACAATATCATGAATACGATACAAGCGTGCGATATTACTTTCACATTGCATAGTATTATAACTTGGTATTATAGTGACATCATTTATTGTTATGCATTACACATCCTAATATATCATTTAGTATGATATTGTATCATATCATGATACTCGATCATCTTTTTTCTCATTTAATTGTGTGTCACCTCAGTAAAAATATCTAGTTAACATGCATGATACTCTCATTTTGACCCACCTGAGATAAGAGAGTGGGGCCTGAGAGATACAAAGATACAATCATGAGGTGGGACCATAAATGCATGAATCTTAGTGTAATTGTGTGGGGTCATCATTACATAACCTCACAGTTTTTTTAGACAGAAATGACTTGGCAGTTTATGTCCAAAGTTATGCACTCTAGGCCCATTTATTTTAAAATTCTGGAAATCTCATATGTCCATTAGTACACTGTACGAGAGCAACTAGTTACCCTAAAAAAACTAGTTGAAGAGCGCTCCTTCAGGAACCTCATAACGATCAGCGTCACTTGGCGCGCTCTCAGCCGTCCGCCACGTGTTGCGCTCTGGACGCTTCCTCCGGATTTTGGTTTTCTTAAAAAGAATCGCACACGTTTTTGGCTTTTTAAATGGATTTTTGCAGGGGTTTTCGATGTTTCGGTTTTCCATCACTCTTCCTTAGCTTTGGTCAAATAAAAATTCAAAAAAAAATCGCAAAAAAACGTTTTTTTTCTTTCACGAGAGTCACGGTTTTGCTTTCGCCAGAGTCACGGCCGTGCCTCTCGGAAACGAAAAATATGTGTTTTCTGTTTTTTTTTCCTTCCGCGATAGGCACGGTTGTGCTTTCGCGAGAGTCACGGCCGTGCCTCTTGGAAACAGAGAAAAAACGCGTTTTCTGTTTTTTTCCTTATGCGAGAGTCACGGTCGTGCCTCTCGGAAACGGGAAAAAACATGTTTTCTCTTTTTTTTCCTTCCGCGAAAAGCACGGTTTTGCTTCCTCGAGAGGCTCGATTGTGCTTTCACGAAAGGCACGTCCATGCCTATCGGAAACAGGAAAAAGAATCCGTTTTTTCCTTCCGCGGTAGGCACGGTTTTGCTTCCGCGAGAGGCACGGTTGTGATTTCGCGAGAGGCACGGGCGTACCTATTCGAAAAGGGAAAAACCTATGCTCCCGGTTCGGGTTTTTCGTGAAAAAAAGTTCGACAAAACCTATCAACATGAGATTTAGTTCTGAAGATCTCGACGCGAGGAATCCAACGGTGAAAACGGTTCGAAATTTGGACGTATGGTTTAAGAGATAAAACAATTTGATAAACGAATCTACGAAAAAAAAAGAAAACTTCCTGATTGCGATAAGTGGCGCACATGCAGCGCGTCACTTGTCGCATCCTATGAATGTGGGAGTGATCTTTGCAACGTTCCTAGATGGCCCTGCTGAGCACTCGCTCGCTCACTAGCGCTGCTAGTCGCTCGCTCGCGGTTAGGTAGGTATATTTTATTAGCCCAAAGAAAGGTAGGTCTATTTCTTTTTTTCCTTTGATTTTTATTTTATTTTACTTTAATTTTGTCTATATTTTGATAACTTGTAAACTTATATATATTTCCACATCTATTATACTTATTATTTAAAAAATCACGCGCATTAAAATGTTCATGTAATGTAAAATAATTGTGTAATTGCTAAAAAATATTCATGGCATCCAAAAAAATGTACACCGCATTGAAGAAATGTTCATCCTTTAGAAATATCTGTATGACATATTTTAAACATGTTCATACAATAAAATTATTCTCATAGTTTCTAACAAATGTTCACCGTGTGTTTAAAATAGTCCACAATCCATTTTAAAATATTCAATTTCCATTTTACAAAAATGTTCAACATGTATTTTGATAAAAAATGGTGAACATATATTTAAAAATGTTCAAAGTGTATCTAAAGAATGGTCAACATGTATACAAAAGTTCAATGTGTCAACATGCATTTTGAAAAACAAAAAGAAAATAAAGTAATAGAAAAATCGAAAAAAAACAAAAATACTACTGAAAATCGATATAGAAAAACACAAACAAGTAAAAGAAAAAAAATCACATGAAACCTTCTCAATAGTAGCCAAAACGGAGTGTAGGATTCCATGAACCACTGTTGGAAGCTTCAAGAAAAAGCTCATATCACACTTATTGGGCCAGTCCACTTCGTCAATCATGTAGGCAAGACCAATGGTTCTCTTGATGTAAGCAAGATATAAACTTTGCGGGGGGAAATGCCATACCATCTCTCTACGTGCAACCGTTCTAATTGAATAAAAGCAGACCGCCTTATAAACTACTTCCTCTATCCCATAATTAAGGTGTTTTTTTACACTAGTGTACGTCTTACATTATGGCACAGAGGGAGTAGTAAAAACTAAGACATATAGGGTTGGATTGAGTTAAGACTCCTTAGAGAATGAGAAGATGACTAATACAGCCGTTCTCCTCCATCATCCTTGCGCATGCGTCATGTGTTTGTAGGCCTCTGGAACCCGTCTCTGACTCATTGTTGTCCTTTTATTGGATATTGTGTTTGTATTCATGCAAATTCATAGATATGTTATTTCTCTGTTTTATATGCACTCACATGACGAGTCTACCTTATGTGCTTAATTTTGTTAGAACTATAGTCATGATATTAATTTGGATTAAATTATTCTGTAAAATGGCATTGCTTGCTATTCCAACGATCCGAAAACCCTGGTCAAATAAGAAGAAGGTCTCATTTAGAGCAAATGTAGAATTTCATTTGATTTGCAGTTGAGAGTATAATATTTATAGGACTTGTAGTACTTATCATAAGAGCAAGTGCCTCTTCGGAGTTATGGATCCATTTGGATAAGTCAGGGGCAAGACTTAGGACAGCTACTATACAGTACTGCTAGGTTACTGTCATCTGTTTATAAACCCTCCAAAGTGCAGCATTATAAAAGCTAAAATCATACGAGGACAGTTCACTTCTCCATCTCCTGAACAGTTCATGTCATACGGGCATGCCAACTCTGGCACAGACACGTCCCGGTAAAAGGTTTGTAGCGTCAAACACTAGTACATAATACTACTAGCATTCCACCAGCGATCACGGCCGCGCCTTGCTGTCGGGCACCGGCGGCAGCTCCACCGACGACGGCGACGGCGCCTGCTGCCTCTGCCGCGCGCGCCAGCCGCGGCTGAACACCTCCTCGATCTCCTCCAGCGCCCTGCCCTGCGTCTCCGGGCAGAAGAAGTAGAAGAAGGTGGCGGCCACCACCGCCAGGCCCGCGAAGAGGAAGAAGGCGCCGCCGATGGTGATCGCCTTGTACAGGGTGACGAAGGTCATGGAGACGCCGGCGTTCATTATGCGGTTGATGGCCACGCCGACGCTGGCGCCCTGCGCGCGCAGCCGCAGCGGGTACACCTCCGAGCTGTAGGCCCACGTGATGGGCCCCACGCCGATGGAGAAGGCCGCCACGAAGGTGAACACCGCGGCGATGGCCAGCGCCACCGCCCACGGCGCGCCGTGGTGCGGCGCCGACCGCTCGATCACGGTGAGGCCCAGGCCGAGGCAGGCCATCGACGCGATGATGCCGGCGAGGCTGGACAGGTAGAGTGGCCGCCGGCCGACGCGGTCCACGAGCAGGATCGCCACCATGATGAACACCGTCTTGGTCACGCCCACGCCGATGGTGGCCGCCAGGATCTGGTTGCGGGTGGCGATGCCGGCCGCCTTGAAGATCCGCGGGCTGTACAGCACCACGGCCTCGATGCCCGTCAGATGCTGGAAGAAGTGGACGCCTAGGGCGGCCACGAGGATGCGGCGGACGGCCGGCGTCGGGTGCAGGAACATCTCCTTCATCACGCCCTTGCCGCCGCTGGGAGGCGCGGGCGCGGCGTCGCCCTCGACGAACCCGGCGGCGCTCTTGATGTCCGCCAGCCGCACGTCGGCCTCCTCCGTCGTGTTGCAGACTTTCAGGAGAACAACGAGCGCCTCCTCGGCTCGGCCCTGCATGACGAGCCACCGGGGCGACTCCGGCATGGCCAGGACGCCGACGGCGAGCGCGGCACTGGGGAGCGCGCCGAGCCCGAGCATGGTGCGCCAGCCGTAGACCAGCGGCAGCTTGGCGAGGAAGTAGTTGGCCACGTACCCTATGAGGATGCCGAAGCTGATGCAGATCTCGGGGAGCGAGGTGAGCGAGCCGCGGATCTCCGCCGACGCGATCTCGACGGCGTACACCGGCGCGATCATGAGGGCGTAGCCGACGCCGATGCCGGCGACGCAGCGGCCGACCAGGAGCGTGGCGAAGTTGGGCGCGAGGCCCATGAGGACGGAGCCCGCGAGGAAGATGCATGCGGCGAGCGAGATGGTGAGGCGCCGCCCGACCCAGTCGGAGACGCGGCCGGCGGTGAGGGACCCCACGAGCGCGCAGACGTTGAGGATGCCGGCGAGCACCTGCAGCTGCGTGTCGTTGGTCTTGAGGTCCTCCTTGATAAACAGCATCGCGCCGCTCATCACGCCGCTGTCTGCGTCGTCCACAACACCACACATCCATTAACACGCTCCGTCCATCGTTCACTTCACATGCAGAGTAGAGAGGATGGAGATGATGCTCCGTTGTGCTCACCGTAGCCCATGAGGATGGAGATGATGGAGCCGATGATGGAGCAGGCCACCGCGTACTTGTTGGTCCTGCCCTTCCTCCCGCCCCCATCGACGCCATTGCTCCTCTGCTCCTCCTCCTCCCCCATGGCTCCCTTCCCCACCGTGGTCTCCTCCTCCTCCTCACCCTCTGTCAGTCAGAGTCAGAGACAGACACGAACTGCTAGCTGGTTAGTTTAACAATCAATCAGGAGCTTGTGGCTTATGCGTATCGGCACGCATAAGCGCGCCTCTTATAGGCAGCGCCTTCCGCGTGAGCGCCAGTGGGCAGGTCACACCGATTGCAGTTTCAGAGCGCGCATGCGCATGCGCACGCCACTGTATCAGTTTGATGCGCACGCCCAAGAAAAGAGTGAACAAGATGGTCACAGCGATGCGTATCAGCTTGACGCTCGACGTTTGATGTCCCCTTCTTCTTCCATGGAGTGGTGCACATGTGTTTGGGGGGCTGCAGTGGTGATGGTAGGCGGTAGCACACCACTACCACTGTTGACAATGAGATGCAACACTTGCAGATGGAACTGACAGTGGCATACGGAGATGTCAAAACCGTGCACGGTTGACAACTCTCCGTGGGAACTACGTAGTTCAAGAGAGGTTGCAAGAAAGGTTACGCCTTGGCTTCTCTGGGACAGCGAGCATTAGTGTGGACGGATACGAGAATCTACAGCACCAAGAGGGGCCATGAATCGACGGCATTTGTTCAGGAAGATTTGGAGAAATACTAGTGCGTCTTGGGCTCTTGGCTAAGTGCCATGCATACAGCCAACGAGTGTAACAGCTCAGTCGATCGTGAGGTATATCTTGGACGCTTTCGTTGGACGATAGCACAGTGGCTATCCCCAGCACCGAGGTCAAGGTCAAAGTAGGGCACAGTACTACTCCTACTTGTTTTCGCTTTTGCTCCTTTTTCTTTTTGCATGTGGTATTCAGATGAGAGTGACAAATCGACTGTTTTGTAATACATGTTGGCAACATGTGAAGATGCCTGTCTCAGCAGGACCGGTAGTTAGCAGTGCGTGCATAGTTTTGTATTCTGAACATGGGTGTTGGAAGATGTGCACGAAGATGCTTAATCCTCTAGGTTTTGTCTTCTGCGTTCTCGCCGCGACAACGGACAACCAGCGTATTTGACTATGATGATTATGGAGGGCCGAGGCAGGAAGCAACAGCTACGTCAAACATTTTGAAAGATTACGCAACTGCGTAGACTCGTTGTACACTTCTGTTTCGAGGGTGACTCATATTATTACACTCCCTCCGTCCGAAAATACATACATCCCCTTTTATTCATTTTGATTTTGATGACAAGTACTCCCTTCGTTTTTATTTACTCTGCATATTAGAATTAACTGAAGTCAAACTTCGTAAAGTTTGACCAAGTTTATAAAAAACAATATAGACATCTATCATAATAAATCTATACGATGTGAAAGTACATTCAATAATAAATCTAATGTTGTCGATTTGTTATTGTATATCTTAATATTTTTGTTTATAAACTTGGTCAAATTTTGTAAAGCTTGACTTTGACCAAAGCTAATATGCGAACTAAATAAAAATGAAGGGAGTATTTTCGGACAGAGGGAGTATATTATTATTTTTGTTTTCGAAACTGAAACATTGATGTACCTTATCATCTGTATTGAATAGTGTTTTGTGTGAATGATCTATATTAAATTGTTGAAACCCAGCATTGCTGTACATTATCATCTACTATATTAAACAGTATTTTTTTTGTGAATGACCCATATTAAATAGTTGAAATCCAGCATTGCTCTACATTATCATATACTACATTAAACAGTATTTTTGTGAAAGATCTGTATTAAGTAGTTGAAATCCAGCATTGCTCTACATTATCATATACTACATTAAACAGTATTTTTGTGAATGATCCGTATTAAATAGTTGAAATCCAACATTGCTGTACAGTATCATCTATATTAAATATTTTTTCGAATATCTATATTAAATAGTTGAAATCCAGCATGGCTGTACAGTATCATCTATATTAAAAGGTAATTCTAAGCTATCAATTAAATCTAGTAAAACCGTAGTGATATTAAGTACATGTCAAACTGTGCCAAAAAAGATCTTTTGGGAAAGAGTGGAGGTAAACTCAACTAATTTTTTCTTCGAAACCAAACTTTTGCTCTACAACATCAATCACTGGAATATAATTTCCTACCACTTACACGGACGCAGAGCAAGCTCCTCCATCTGGAGCCATTGCTATTACTCTTAAGAAGAAAGATAATGATTTTTTAAAAAAAAACTTGCACACAACTTTGCACTATAATTGCTTCTTTTATAGTATAAAAAAACAATCATATTAGTGTAATTTTCACACATGTTTCATAGCATTTGTGTGTATACACATTTACACTCACGTAACATCCCAAAATTACCTACAAAAGAAAAAAATAATGATAACCAACTAATAAAGGAAAAAAAAAGGCAAACACATAAAAACAGAAAAACATAATAAAATGCTAGAGAGGGAGAGGGGGGAGGCCTGGGTGGTATAATTAATGGGCTTCAGCCCATTAGCAAATTCACTAACCCAAATATGTGGTCAATAATAAAGAAACAACCCAAACCAACTCACAAAATAGCCCAAGTAAAAAAGAGTAAGAATCTCGAAGCAGGAATCAACGGTAAAAAAATCGACTAATCCAAAATCATTATTCAAGCGACTTGCATATGGGAAACGTTTATTTTTGACCGACTGATTTCTCAACTGGTAAGTCATCTTGGACGCTTGACCCGTGTCCCCGTGGGCCACCAACCGCTTACAACATCCAACCTTATCCCCTGGCGAACCCATCCAGGTTTTTCTCCTCGTCTTCGTCCTCCCTCGCCGCACATCAATTGGCTATCTTCCCTCTAAAATTTTGCTATTGCCCCCACCTTCTTCTCAGCGTTCACAGGAAGCCGGCTTCCCGGAGACGACACTCTGCTACAACCTCAGTTGCTGCTCACCTTGCGCTACTGCGGGCTAGGCTGGGATGACGCTGCTACCATGGTCGGCGGCGGAGCTACGTTGCAGTAGGCGATGCTACAATGACGTTGCTGCCACACTGACAACGAAGTTGCGTTACAGTATGAGAGGCTACGAGCTGCTTCCATGGTCGGCGGCAAAGCTGTGTTGCAGCAGGCAATACTACGACGATGCTGCTCCACACTGACGACAGAGATGCGTTGCAGTAGACGGAGCTACGAGCTGTTGCCATGGCCGGCGGCAGAGCTGCATTGCAACGAACAATTCTACGCTGACATTGTTGCACGCCAACGGCGAAGCTACGTTGCAACAGGAGAGAGCTACGAGCTGCCACCATGTCCGGTGGCAGAGCTGTGTTGCAACTGGCGATGCTATGAGTTGCTACCACGCCGACGACAGAGCTACATGGAAGAGGTGGTCAGTTGCAGATGAGCTGCCAAGACCCGATGGCGAGGTTGCATTGTGGGAGGGGCTGCAGACGTGGCTGCCACGGCCAGCGGCCATGCCGCGGGGAAGGGGTGGGGTGCTACAAGGGGTCGGCCGTGGCAGTGGTGGCGCTCCGGCGAGCGCGAGAGGCGTTGTTGCAAGGCTGATCACGGCGCTGCAACCTTCATGGCCTCTCACCGGAGCTCGTCGGGAGCTCCCCGTGTGCGTTGAAAAGGAAAGTGACCGTGGGGGCGAGACAAGGAGGGTAACGAAGCAGAGTTGCGTTGCGTGAGAACGACATGTCTCTAAGTTGACCAATCAAATGGTTGCGGGGACTGAATCGGACAACGGTGGGGGACTGAATCGGACGACTGGCAAGCCGGCTGATTTCTCTGACACCTGGCAGCCGCCCTTACATATAGACATAATTCACGAGTGTAATTAACTGTAAAATAAATAATTATCATTTTCTCAGTCCCGGCGTGTAGTAACTCTTAACATGCACAGCTCACAGTTTACAATTATATTCCAATCTCAACGATATAATCCTTCGATGCACAGGGGCACGCACGCAGTGATCCAGAACACTTTTAGAGTATCTACAGCCGGACGCCTCAAGCCATCCCCATAAGCCCGCGGATGCGCCTGATCAATGACCGGACAAAAGAAAGAAGAAAAAACATGACCCAACTGGACCATTTATATCATCCCTATACACCCGGGCTGTCTGCGAACCCTCGTATCCATCTTGAATATGAGAAGGATACGAGGGCTCGTGGACGCGCCCGGGCATTTCGCCACATAGGACGCGACCCCACCCGGGACCACATTTTCTCTTTCTTTATTTATTATTTTATTTCTCTCTCTTCATCTTCACCAATCATATGCAAGTGACAAATAGGGGCTCAAAATGGACACATGTTTGCGGGTGTTTGGGATCGAATTAGAGGTACGTGGAGATGCTCTTATAGTAATGCGAGTTCGTCTGAGGCAACCGGGTCGCAGTGAATGGAAGAGTTGCTCTCAATGAACGCCTTAATTTCCGCCACGACCCTGCCAGCGTCGGGGAGCTCCGGGAAGCCGTAGAAGGCGTGGAAGGCGTCGGGAAACTCCACCAGCCGCACCGCCTTCCCCTTGCGCCGCAGCATGGCGGCGTACCGCCGCTGCCAGTCCTGCAGTGGGTCGACCCCGCCGATCACCACCATCGCCGGCGGGAACGCCTCAGCCAGCTCGGGCTCCGGGCCCGCCTCCCCCGTCACGTGCGCCGCCGGGTGATTCCGATCGGCCCCCTCCGGCAAGAATGCCCTCCACGACCAGTCCGAGCGGCGCATGTTCACCAGCGGCGCCACGCCCTCCAGCCTCAGCTCCGACTCCGTGCGCTCCTCGCCGCCGAAGTACGGCTGCAGCAGGATGATGCCGGCGAGGCGGATGGGGTTGTTGGAGGAGGACGTCCAACGGTGGGCGACGTGGTGGGCGATGTTGCCGCCGGCGCTGTCCCCGGCGAGGAAGCAGCGGGAGAGGTCGACCGGGGCCGCGATGTTGGCGGGGAGGCCGGTGGCGCCGAGGTAGCGGAGCACGTCCACGCAGTCGTCGTAGGCGGCGGGGTAGCGGTGCTCGGGCGCGAGGCGGTAGGTGACGGAGACGACGACGGCGCCCAGCCCACGGCAGAAGCGGCGGCACATGCCGTCGACGGACGTGGACGCGGCGGAGAGGAACGTGAAGCGGCCGCCGTGGACGTAGATGAGGACGGGGAGCGGGGTCGACGTGGCCGCCGCCTCCGTTGCCGGGGAGAAGACACGTGCCCAGAGGTCGCGGGATGCGTCGACGGTGACGTCGGCGGAGCGGACGCCGAGCGCGTCCGGGCGCGGACTGGCCGGCGACTGCCTGTCGGCCAGGGAGAGGAGGAAGCGGTTGACAGTGCCGTCGCGGCGCTCCGCGAGGTCGAGGCCGGTGGTGGACGCGAACAGCCGAAGCCGCAACGTCCAAGGCAGCACCGGCGGCGCGGAGCGCGGGCTCTCGTCCGTGGCCGTGTTTTGGCTCCTCGTTCCGGCCTCCATTTCGCTCCTCCCTCCTCGGTGATTGACAGTGTAGAGTGTGAACTGAATTAGTCCAGGGATACAGCAGCTTATGAGCAAGGATTTAGATTGTTTTAGTATTGATGATTGGCCAAAGAGAATTAGTACTAATTTACAAGAGCATGCTCCACACAATAATGCGGTACTCCTATAAATTATTTCAAGTTGCTTTGAGATCAAGTGCTACCCAACTAATATAAGAACAATTCCCGCAAAGAAAAAGTAAAAGTAAGAACGCTTACGTACTTTCTGCAACATTGCTATTTTAACACCACCTCTACCTAAACAATAAGCACGTACACAACCGCTTGAAGGTAACGCACCCCTGTCTATCGGTGCTAGAACATCTACACCCCCCCGCCCCTTAGGCTGAATGGTAGTATCATAGCTAGTATCATGCATGCCAACTAGGCAATTTTGATGAGGTGTCATAGCATTAAATGAAGAAAGAAAGGGTGTAGTATCATATCATGATACCGTATCATATTAAATGCTATGCTACTTTGTGTCATGCATGGCAATAAATATAGTACTACATGATACTAAGGGGGTGTTTGTTTACAGGGACTTTTTTGTGTAGGGACTAGAAAAAGTCCCTCTTAGAGACTTTTTTACCAAACGGGAGGGACTTTTAGGGACTAAACTAGGCCTTTGGGACTAAAAAGAAGAAGTCCCTCTAAGAGAGTCTTTTTGAGACTTTTCCCTGCCATGCCCCCACCGAGCCTCACCTTATCCTCTCCCGCTCGCTGCCCCGTCCCGCACAGGAGTCGCCGCCGCTCCCCGCCTCCGCAGCGCACCTGCAGTCGCCGCCACTCCCCGCCCTAGCACCGCACCTCCATCTCCGGCCCGCCCCCGCCCCCGCACCGCACCTCCAGACGCCGCCGCCCCCCCCTCAAGACCGCACCTCCATCTCCAGCCCGTGCCCCGCCTCCATTGGCCGGAGCCGCCATGGATGGTGATGAAGACGATGGTCTTCACTACTTCTCTCAGGTCCCCTCCCATCACCAGGCTTCACAGGGCTCATCCGCGGGCGGAAATTTGGGGAGGGGCATGGGCTTCTTCGATCTGAACACCAACGTCGACGACTACCCCGACTTGGGCTCGTACCAGCAACTCCTCCGTGGCGAGTCGGCCGGTCATGGTCTTCCTCCGATTGGACGTGGTCGTGGGAGGTCCGTGTCCCAGGGCGGAGGAGGCCGCGCCCGGTCTCTGAACATTGGAGGTGGATCGGGCTCTCACATGCGGCCGTTCGTCGCCCCGGGCGCAGCTGTTGGTGACGGAGGCGTCAGAGGGCGTGGGAGGTCCGTGCCCCAGGGCACTGCACGCGGTGTAGGTCGAGCCTGTGGGGTCTCATCGGCCGCCAGCATAGGCGTCGCAGGACGGGGATTCTCAATCTCTCAAGTTGCAAGCCGGCAACGTGCATCGTCATCTGCCGTGCCTTCAGAAGATGTAGACGACAGTGAAGGATTTGAAGATGGAGACGACAACTGTGTTTTTGGAGAGGTAAATTTCTGAGTTCTGCACATTCATGTCCATGTGTTCTTGCTAGTAAAAGATTTTCATGCCAGTTATGCAACATTTTGGTGCCATCCTTATCAGCCTTATAATTAGTAGATCAACATTTTGGTGCCATCCTTATGATGCTGTGCTCGAGTGCCCATTTGTATGAAAAGTGCAGTAAATTATTGGTATGCAAAGTTCCATATTGATGCTACGAGCACAGCATGTACATGTGTTCTGTTGCTGTAAACTTGATAGTTGGGGTGTGGACCAATATAACTGGGTGTAGAAGACTGTAGAAATTGTTGTCAGATTCATCTTCTTTTTGTAACTGGGTGTAGAGGACTTTTTGTAACTGAGTTGTGCAAATTCATTTACATGTGTTCTGTTGCTGTAAATAGATATAGTTAAATTTGTATATGGAATTCACCACCGAATATATTTGTATATGGAATTCACCACCCAATTTGTTTGAATTGTGTATTTGTTATTTTTTGTTTAGAAAAACATCGCCAAGGCTGATTGGACAAACGAGAATATTATGATATTTTGTAATATTGCCTGTGAGGAAGCTAGGGATGGGCACTGTGTGAATGGTGCTTGGACAACTAGAGCCTACAATAATATGAAGACAAAATTTTATGAACGCGCCGGCCTCCTCCATACTACCAAGCAATTCAAAAATTGTTTAACTAAACTCAAGAGCTTCTATAGTGCTTGGGCGTGGTTGGGGCAGCAAACTGGTTGTGGCCGAACTGGAGACGGGGCTATAACCGCATCAAGTGAGTGGTGGACAAAAAAAATTAAGGTACATCATTCAGCAAATTACAGTTGAATTGCTCACAATTGATTACATTAGTTAGCCTTGTCCTAATTACCTAACTAATGCTGCAGGAAAGACCAGATGTCAGAAAATTCAAGGCTGGCAATCCTGAGTATTTGGATATGCTTATAGAGCTATTCCAAGGTGTGGCAGTTGATGGATCGTCAGCTTATGTGCCCGTAGATGAAGAGGAAGAAGAATATGATGCTGCCGATGATGGACATGAGCAGAGTCCAATGAGCACCACCAGCAGGAAGAGGGGAAGCAGCGGCGCTGAACAGTCAGCAACAAGCCCAGGCAAGAAACACAAGAGCCCAATGGTGAAACTAATGACAGGGCTGATCAACAGTATCAATAGTGATAACACTTCTGAGATGATCACGGAATATGCAAACAAAAGGCAGGAAGCAAAGGACAAGGCAAGAGAGAAGAAATCAAACAGCACTAAGGAGAGCATTACTCGTTGTCAAAAGTTGGCGGTTCAATGTGGTGCAGAAGAAACAAGTGTCGAGTACTTCATGGCAACTCAACTGTTTGCAGATGAGGCAAACAGAGTCATATTTGAGAACATTACAAGTTATCTTGCACCATACAAGGGGTTAACCTATAATTTCCAGGAGTACCGTGATGGCACAATGCCTAGAGGAAAAAAGGAACACTTCAATTTCAGCCATTCTTCACTTAGAAATGTCAATGAGAGGTGTTTTGGACTCTTGAAGAACAAGTGGAGGATTTTGTTTCACTTACCAAGTTATCCACAACAGAAATAAAGCAAAATCATTGTGGCCTGCATTGCACTGCACAATTTTATTAGAGAAAGTCAACTAGCTGATATAGATTTCGACAAATGTGATCAAGATGAAAATTATGTACCATTGCCTGTGCCAACGACCACTCCAACAAATGATTCAACCAATGAGATGGATAGTGCTGCTATGAATCAATTTAGAAATTGGGTCGCTGATGGGTTGTGGAGCTTGAAACAGCAATAATATATTATTTCGATTCTTATGGACAAGTGTTCTTCGCTCATGTAATCTCACTTATTTCGGTTTTTATGAACAATTGTTGGCACGAACAAGTGTTCTCTTCTAGTGTTGTTTTGGTTGTTACGAACAAGCTTATTTCTGTTCTTATGAACAATTGTTGGCACGAACAAGTGTTCTCTTCTAGTGTTGTTTTGGTTGTTACGAACAAGCTTATTTCTGTTCTTACGAACAATTGTTGGCATGAACAAGTGTTCTCTTCTAGTATTGTTGGCCCTGGGACTTCTATATGCGATGAACAAGTGGTTTTTCAGGAGCAGAACTGGGACTTCTGTTGTTATTATTTATGTAATCTGTACTAGTTAATTATTAGCGGCAGATTGCAATGCGGCGAAGTGCATTCAGGAGCCGAACTGGGACTTCTATCGGCAGATGAACAAGTGGTTTTTTCTGTTTTTATCATTTATGTATATGTACTAGTCTGTACTAGTTAATTATTAGGGGCAGCATGGTCTTTTAGCACGTCATTTATTATCCTCTAGTCCATATTTAGTCCCTGGAAACAAACAGGTAGGGACTAGAGACTTTTAGTTGGGACTAAAAAAAGTCCTAGGACTTTTTAAACAAACAGGGCCTAATATATGATACTATGCATTAGGGAGGTGGTATCATACACTAGTATCATATGCATGATACTAGTATATGATACTCCCCATTACAACCAGCCGCACCAACGTCCGGGCGGATGTCCGATCACTGCACGGACAGAAAAGTGTCATCCAACTGAACCTGAAAAAGCCGGCCCAAATGACTAGGCTAATCGGCACTTCTCATGCCCGGCCCATATTTGAAGTGGATATGGGGACGTCCGGACGCTTCCGTCATGTCGGTTCTAACAAGCTGAACCCATCACAAATCCTCTAAAAATTGTCTAGTCCGCCACTTCGACTGCACTCCTCCGCGTCTATCCTTCATTTTTTGCCTCCATCCAGCTGCCCACTTCCTTCCTTGCACACTGTCCGCGCCGCCGTCCTCGTTTGCCGTCGTTGATATCGTCACCGACTACCCTGTCTGCCACCATTGGCATGGATGATGCCTCGGCATAATCGATGGGGATCCCGACCATGGTGGTTAGTTGCAAGGCGGAGAACGTTGCCTGTAGGGAGTGCCGCCGGAAGCAGCGCGAGTGTGAAGCGGCTGGGAAGGTAGCTGCAAGGTTGAGCATGGAGAAGAACAAGATAGAATTGGAGAGGCAAGAGAAGAAGGCAAAATGAGAGCTCGCCGGAGAGACAGAGGAGACAGTACCATGTTGTAGGACACTAGCCTCTTGGACGATGAAGCCAAGATGTGGGTGATCAAGATGAAGAAGAAGATCAACAAGCACAACAATTGAGGCTTTTGATTCATTCGTGTATCTTCTATCCATGTATGTATTGTTGAATTTTATTTTGGCATGTAAGAATTGTGAGTTGTCGTTTATTTTGTATCGTCGAATTGTTGAATTGTTGATAAATTTATGCTATGATGGGCGTACATGGATTTCCATGGAAATGGGCGTTCACATAAGGAGAGTGTTGATGTATAGGAGGGCGAATGAAGACCTGCCCGGTGCTGTCGGCGGGCACATCTGGGCGCTTCCACGGACGTATAGGGGTTCGAAGTAGCCAACTCCAGTTATAGATGCTTAGAAAACATGTGAATAGATGATTACGAAAGGTAGACTGGAGAGACTATATTTCTTAACGAGATTTATCATCATAGCTACATCTCCGAGACATGACTATGGGCACTCCTTTCTTTGTACTAATCGATTAGTATAGGTCGACGGCAAGTTCATAGAGGCAAACCGACATATCTCGGCCTTACCCTGCAAAAAGTATTGAGTATTGACACCCCGACCACTGGCACCCGAACCGTTCCCTTTGTATCTCATGTTTAGCCAACTTCATCTAGTCTCTTTTGACTACTGTGCAGTGCCTTTATATATTAGGCCAAGGTTACATTGGCACCACTTTTCTTCTAGTCTTGATCGAATGATAATAGTACTGCAGTAATCTCGCTTGCAGTGACAGTAGTCTTACCATATTGAAGAGTAGTGATCAAGTTTGCATAGGACCGCGGTAATATGGACGATAGAAGTAATGTCATCTAGTCGATCTAGATCAACAATCACTTGCTTGAAAACATTGATGTGCTCAGTAAGGTCTAACGCCTCCTGCATTATGCACTCGAATAATTGTCATTTCGGATACAACTTGTTGGGTATCGTCTTGTACAGAAACTAAGTTTCCAACTTGATCAATGGAGAGACAACAGAGAAACAAAAGGGCATCTTAAGTAAAGACACCCAAATGACATCTTAGATATGATAATTATGAAAGAAAACGACAGCTAGCACAATGGAGAGACAACTGGACACAAAACAACCAATACAAATATAAAATTACTTTGAAATCATACTAGCCTTCTCTTCCTGTGGTTGACACAACCGCCGAATGTAATTGAGAACCGTCGAAGCCCAACACTATAATGAAGGGCCCACCATCATACCATCAAATACTCTATGTTCCATTAAACTTAGAGTAGATCGCTATTATGATTTGGTCGGGTTGTGATTTTTGAAGGAGGTTAACATCCATGCGGAGCGGGAGAGCTAGCTAACCTCGCCCCCGCGAGAGCACACCCCGCCGGCCGCCACTCCGGCGCCGGTGGCCACCCCTCTATGCCGCCTTACACTAGTGACCGGCGTCCACCCACCCGTCGTACGCTGCTCCGGCCACGACGGCCACCACTACTTTGGTGTGCCTCGCCGCGCTGCAGGAGTCGCGGACGAAGCCGGCCCCGTCAGCGACTACTCCGCCCCCTGTAGCTGCTGCTGCGGATCCTCGCTCGCCGTCGCCGCTGTCCCCACCTGACTACTAGCTCCTCGAGGTAGGTGGCACACTGGTGTGGCCAGCAGGTTTGCTCTTTGCCCTAACTAGCTAAGTCCGCGGTTCACCAAGCCCTAAGCTGCTAGCAATCCTCTGTGGCTTAGCAGCCCCGTTGCTCCGCCTTTGGTGCATGATGGCTTCTTCCTCCATGGCCTTCTGCTCCCTTTCTCACTAGCTACCCAACCTGTAGAACCTCTTTCTCTTGCTCTTGGGGGTTTTTGTCTCGTACATGCATTTTGATGCGTACATCTAGCTCGATCCCTGTTGTACCATGAGCGATCCAGGGGACGCTAATGGAGGGGTTAGGCGGATGCCTGATGACGCAGGGACACCGTTTGAAAACCGCATGTTGGAGCGCTACAGATGTGGCACTGTCTCCGTTGTCGCCGGCGCCCGTAGAGCCGCCGTGCTTCATGCCACCATCCTTGGTAACGGGCTCTTCTGCTCGCCGGCGTTCTTTGGAAAAACCCTCTCCCATTGGTTTGGGGGAAACCCGGCCGGGTTCAGAGTCCGGCCTTTGACCGTTGGCCATTTTGAATTCGAAGTTGCCCATGCCGGCGTTGCATGGGAGATTGTCCGTAGGAAATCCTGGTCTTGGGGGCCGTTGTACGTGTCCATTTCTTTGTGTAACAGTGTACATACCTCTTCTGAGGTTTGCGCTAGGGCACACCACTCCCACTTGCCATCGCTGCTAGGTCCCTGCCCTGGCACGATACAACGTTCGCCCAATCTCTCGTGTAGTGTGCAAGATCTCACGGACCCTGTTTTCCCGCGACGTGCAGAGGGCGAGACCGCAAGGCTGCATGCCCCATGCAGCAATGATGATGGCAATGCCCCGGCTGCCGCGCGGGACAGCCAATCCTATCGCCCGCTCGACGGATACGATGAGGCGGGTCTTCCGGCATACCAGGGCATTACTGCCATTTATCGCGAAAACCAACTTAATCGCACGCCTGTCATGCGCCATAATTCCTACCTGCATGCCCTCTTGTCCACTCCGGTACCTGGGAATCACGCGAGCCCTGCTCCACGCATTGCACCCTATGCAGTAAAGAAGACTGCAAAGCCTAAAGATTTGCATCTTAGATGGTATCGATGCCTATCCTACAGCCACCGACGCAAAGACTGCAGAGACCCAATCATTTGCTGGCTCTGCCGACAAGTGGGCCATGTGGCATCCCAATGTCACTCCCGTCGCGGCTCATCGTCTTCGCACACCCTTCCCCACTCGCCTCCTTATAACGCAGTTGCCACGCCTCCCGCCTCTCCAAGCCCTCCAGCCAGCCCTCCACCCTCAACCTCTCTCGCCTTGCCCCACCCAGAGCACGCGCCCCCCACTTCCATGGAGCCTGTTGTCCGAGGCCGCCCCACCTCCCTGGATGTGCACTACCCACTGCTACCCGATCAGAATGCCCTAGTTTGCCTCGTAAACATCTCTCCTCCCATGTCCGGCTTTCTCCCATGGCTCAAGCGCCTCTTTTCAGAACGGCTTCGCATCACAGATGTCCGGTTCGCCGGTTGCGCCTCAGGCACTGTGTTTGTAGTCTTCCTAAGAGAGGCAGAGCAAGCAGCTGCCATGCGATCCAGTCCGCTGATGACTGATACTCGTAGGGTTGACATCCTGCCGCACAATGCGGGGGACAACTCCTTCACCTTCTCCTTCCGCCACATAGTGAGCCTTTCCCTCGAGAAGATGCCACTCGAGCTATGGGATCGCAGAGGGGTATCATCCAGCGTTGCTAGCTTCGCTAGTCTTCTCGGCGTAAGCCATGGCTGTCTTCTCGGGAATGACTTCTCCAGCATCCTCGTCCTCGTCAAAGTAGAAGCTCTCCAACACATCCCACACCACCTAACCTTCCACCACATCGACGGCGCCGGCATTTACGCCGACGTCGTCATCAATGAAGTCTGGGACATGGCACGTACGCTGGGCTCTCACTCCTCCCCACCCCTCCCTCCTAGCAATCACCATCTTCCCGATAGCGGTGACTATGGCCGACCCGTGGGATCAGGCGTGGACATGCCAACCCTCGCGCCTCGAGGGCAACCAACGAAACCATGGCCGACCGAGCCTTCCGAGCCTTCCAATACCCTCACTTCGCCACTTTTGGCGGTATCCTTGCCATGATCAAGCTCTCGGCCAAGCCAAGAATCCGGGAGGTAGACACATTCGTCATCCCAACCATCGATGAGGTGGCGCACGAGGACGAGGACCGGCTCTGCCTCAAGCCCATCCTCCTCGGCACTGCGATCCGGCGGCCACATGTTGAGGCCGCCTTCAATGCTGACACCCTAAGTTTCACTTTCTCTGTCAAGCTAAGCAACAATCGCACAGCCTCTGGCATCGTGGTGGTCGGCCCGGCCAACACAGACCAAAACCACTTTCTTTGCTTTGATCTCACCCTTGGGAAGATCGAGCACCACACCTGCAGATCCATTCTCTTCAAACTATGGCCTAAAACCCTAGCAGGAGAATTCTGTTCCTGCACACTACCCCTGCTACCCTCTATCGACTGCAGGTACCCACCCAAAGCCTTCGTCCCAAAATCGCTTACCCGAGATGTTGGGCCTCTGCTATCGCTCACGGGCGAAAACCGCTTCCCCAGGCTTGAAAGATCCATAGCCCAGATAAGGGCACAGGCCCATCAAGTTATGGTTGCCAGGCCGATCTGCACAAGGCCCGTTCATCCTGTGCCCGACCCGTTTGTTGGCCTATTGCCCGTGGGCTTCTTCTCACCTGTCGCGTGCACTAATATGTAGCACGGGGCCTGCGCAGTCCTACCGCTAGAAATAGCCACCCACTTCTGCAACTGCTGCACTCCTTCCCTCCCACCCGCCACCGCCGACCAGCGCAACCACCCACCCACCCTGCAGCTTCTGGATCCCCCGGCTACGGCTGCTGCCGCCACTCACACGGGCCCTGGAGGGACTCCTGAGCTACCCCTGCTGGTCGAGCCCACGGCGGCAGCTGTGGAAGCTGCTGAGGCGGCGACGGCCGAGGAAGCAGAGACGGCGGCGGATCTGGCCCCAAGCGCCCCTGCCGCCTCCCCCCGTCGGAGCCCGCGCATTAAGCAGCTCTACAATGGGAGCCGTGTTGACCCTATCGAGCGTGCCTCCAAGCGCAAGGCTTCCGCCAACCCGGCTGCTGGTGGGGGCAGCCGCTATCGTTCCTCAGGGCGGAAGAGGAGCAAGGTCGTCAACGCCGCATCGATCGCCGAGCTGCCGCTGTGGGGCACCCCAAAGCCGCTGACCAGGGGCAAGGCCAAGCTGCTCGCAAAGTGCTGCGACCTGAATTTTGAGGCCATCCTCACAGATGCAAGCTCGTCCTCTTCTGATGCATCAGGTGCCGCCACTGGTTCCTCCAAGTCAACCAGATCTGCTCATGATTAGGTCTACCAGGATGTTGAGTAGTGATGTTTCAGTCAAATGCATGTCACCACCACCCCCAAGGACTATCTGCTGCTGCTTTTGCTATGTATCGTAGTTCATCCACCTTGTGTTTGGTCCTACTGGACTATGTATCTGCATTGTACTACATGTTTCCTTCCCGCTGTCATCTGCATCCTTAAAACTGTAAGCTCTTTTGAGCAGCATGTTGTTTGTTTCAATCAAGCTTTTCCTTTAGTTGCACTCATGGCCATGACTACTTCTCCTTCAGTTCTGTTGGGGAACGTAGTAATTTCAAAAAATTTCCTACGCACACGCAAGATCATGGTGATGTATAGCAACGAGAGGGGAGAGTGTTGTCTACGTACCCTCGTTGACCCGAAGCGGAAGCGATCACAACGTAGAGGAAGTAGTCGTACGTTCTCCTCGCGATCCGACCAATCCCGGCGCCGTTACTCCGGTGCCCCCCGAGTTCTTGACACACGTACAGCTCGATGACGTCCCTCGTACTCCGATCCAGCCGAGTGTCGAGGGAGAGTTCCGTCAGCACGACGGCGTGGTGACGATCTTGATGTTCTATCGGCGTGGGCTTCGCCTAAGCTTCATGACGATATGACCGAGGTGGAATATGGTGGAGGGGGCACCGACACGGCTAAGGAACGATCCGTAGATCAAACTTGTGTGTTCTAGGGTGCCCCCTGCCCCGTATATAAAGGAGGGAGGGGGAGGTGCGGCCGCCCAAGGGAGGCGCTGGAGGAGTCCTACTCCCACCGGAGTAGGACTCCCCCTTCCTAGTTCGAGTAGGATTGGGGGAGGAGAAGAAGGAAGGGGGCGCCGCCTTCCTTGTCCTATTCGGACTAGGGGAGGGCGCGGCCACCTGGCCGCCCCTCCTCTTCTCCCTCAAGGCCCACTAAGGCCCAATAGCCTCCGGGAGGGTTCCAGAACCCCGGTTTTCCTGTAAATTCGATTTCACCCGAACCATTCCGAACTCCAAATATAGGCTTCCAATATATCAATCTTTATGTCTCGACCATTTCGAGACTCCTCGTCATGTCCGTGATCACATCCGGGACTCGAACTTCTTCGGTACATCAAAATACATAAACTCATAATATAACATCATCGAAACCTTAAGCGTGCGGACCCTACGGTTCGAGAACAATGTAGACATGACCGAGATACGTCTCGGTCAATAACCAATAGCGGGACCTGGATGCCCATATTGGTTCCTACATATTCTACGAAGATCTTTATCGGTCGACCGCATAACAACATCGTTGTTCCTTTGTCATCGGTATGTTACTTGCCGAGATTCGATCGTCGGTATCCAATACCTAGTTCAATCTCGTTACGGCAAGTCTCTTTACTCGTTCCGTAATACATCATCTCACAACTAACTCATTAGTTGCAATGCTTGCAAGGCTTAAGTGATGTGTATTACCGAGAGGGCCAGAGATACCTCTCCGACAATCGGAGTGACAAAACCTAATCTCAAATACGCCAACCCAACATCTGCCTTTGGAGACACTGTAGTACTCCTTTATAATCACCCGATTCGTTGTGACGTTTGGTAGTACCAAAGTGTTCCTCCGTAAACGGAGTTGCATAATCTCATAGTTACAGAACATGTATATGTCATGGATAAAAGCAGAGCAACATACTAAACGATCGTGTGCTAAGCCAATGGATTGGGTCATGTCAATCGATCATTCTACTAATGATGTGACCTTGTTAATCAAATAACAACTCCTTGTTCATGGTCGGAAACATAACCATCTTTGATTAACAAGCTAGTCTAGTAGAGGCATACTAGTGACATCTTTGTTTGTCTATGCATTCACACATGTATCATGTTTCCGGTTAATACAATTCTAGCATGAATGATAAACATTTATCATGAAATAAGGAAATAAATAATAACTTTATTATTGCCTCTAGGGCATATTTCCTTCATCTCCCACTTGCACTAGAGTCAATAATCTAGATTACATAGTAATGATTCTAACACCCATGGAGTCTTGGTGCTGATCATGTTTTGCTCGTGGAAGAGGCTTAGTCAACGGTGCGCAACATTCAGATCCGTATGTATCTTGCAAATCTCTATGTCTCCCACCTGGACTAAGTCCCGGATGGAATTGAAGCGTCTCTTGATGTGCTTGGTCCTCTTGTGAAATCTGGATTCCTTCGCTAAGGCAATTGCTCCCGTATTGTCACAGAAGATTTTCATTGGACCCGATGCACTAGGTATGACACCTAGATCGGGTATGAACTCCTTCATCCAGACTCCTTCATTAGCTGCTTCCGAAGCTGCTGTGTACTCCGCTTCACATGTAGATCCCGCCACGACGCTTTGTTTAGAACTGCACCAACCGACAGCCCTCCGCTTAGTGTAAATCGATCCGGTCTGCGATTTAGAATCGTCCGGATCGGTGTCAAAGCTTGCATCAACGTAACTGCCACGATGAGCTCTTTGTCACCGCATATACGAGAAACATATCCTTAGTCCTTTTCGGTATTTCAGATGTTCTTGACCGTCCGATGATCCACTCTGGATTACTTTGGTACCTCCTGCTAGGCTTATAGCAAGGCACACATCAGGTCTGGTACACAAGATTGCATACATGATAGAGCCTATGGTGAAGCATAGGGAACATCTTTCATTTTCTCTCTATCTTCTGCAGTGGGTCGGGCATTGAGTCTTACTCAACTTCACACCTTGTAACACGGCAAGAACCCTTTCTTTGCTTGATCCATTTTGAACTTCTTCAAAATTTTGTCAAGGTATGTGCTTTGTGAAAGTCCAATTAAGCGCCTTGATCTATCTCTATAGATCTTAATGCCCAATATGTAAGTAGCTTCACCGAGATCTTTCATTGAAAAACTCTTATTCAAGTATCCCTTTATGCTATCCAGAATTCTATATCATTTCCGATCAGCAATATGTCATCTACATATAATATCGAAATGCTCAGAGCTCCCACTCACTTTCTTGTAAATACAAAGCTTCTCCAAAAGTCTCAGATGAACCCAAATGCTTTGATCACACTATCAAAGCGCTTATTCCAACTCCGAGATGCTTGCACCAGTCCATAAATGAATCGCTGGAGTTTGCACACTTTGTTAGCTCCCTTTGGATCGATAAAACCTTCGGTTGCATCATATACAACTCTTCTTCCGTAAATCCATTCAGAATGCAGTCTTTACATCGATTTGCCAAATTTCATAATCATAAAATGCGGCAATCGCTAACATGATTCGGACAGACTTAAGCATCGCTACGGGTGAGAAGGTCTCATCGTAGTCAATCCCTTGAACTTGTCGAAAACCCTTTGCGATAAGTCGAGCTTTGTAGACGATAACATTACCGTCGTCGGTCTTCTTCTTGAAGATCCACTTGTTTTCTATTGCTTGCCTACCCTCGGGCAAGTCAACCAAAGTCCATACTTTGTTTTCATACATGGATCCCATCTCGATTTCATGGCCTCAAGCCATTTTGCGTAATCTGGGCTCACCATCGCTTCTTCATAGTTCGTAGGTTCATCATGATCTAGTAGCATGATTTCGAGAACAGGATTACCGTACCACTCAGTGCGGATCTTACTCTGGTTGATCTACGAGGTTACAGAGCAACTTGGTCGAAGTTTCATGATCAACATCATCAACTTCCTCACTACTTGGTGTAGGTGTCTCAGAAACCGGTTTCTGCGACAAACTACTTTCAAGTAAGGGAGAAGGTACAATTACCTCATCAAGTTCTACTTTCCTCCCACTCACTTCTTTCGAGAGAAACTCCTTCTCTAGAAAGGATCCATTCTTAGCAACAAATGTCTTGCCTTCGGATCTGTGATAGAAGGTGTACCCAAATGTCTCCTTTGGGTATCCTATGAAGACACATTTCTCCGATTTGGGTTCCAGCTTATCAGGTTGAAGCTTTTTCACATAAGCATCGCATCCCCAAACTTTAAGAAATGACAACTTTGGTTTCTTGCTAAACCACAGTTCATAAGGTGTCGTCTCAACGGATTTCGACGGTGTTCTATTCAGTGTGAATGCGGCCGTCTCTAGAGCATAACCCCAAAACGATAGCGGTAATCAGTAAGAGACATCATAGATCGCACCATATCTAGTAAAGTACGATTATGACGCTCGGACACACCATTACGTTGTGGTGTTCGGGTGGCGTGAGTTGCTAAACTATTCCGCATTGTTTCAAATGTAGACCAAACTCGAACTCAAATATTCACCTCCACGATCGATCGCAGAAACTTAATTTTCTTGTTACGATGATTTTCAACTTCACTCTGAAATTCTTTGAACTTTTCAAATGTTTCAGACTTATGTTTCATTAAGTAGATATACCCATATCCGCTTAAGTCATCTGTGAAGGTGAGAAAATAACGATATCCGCCACGAGCCTCAACATTCATCGGACCACATACATTTGTATGTATGATTTCCAACAAATCTGTTGCTCTCTCCATAGTACCGAGAACGGGTTCTAGTCATCTTGCCCATGAGGCACGGTTCATAAGTGCCAAGTGATTCATAATCAAGTGACTCCAAAGTCCATCAAGATGAAGTTTCTTCATGCGCTTTACACCGATATGACCTAAACGGCAAGTGCCACAAATAAGTTGCACTATCATTATCAACTCTGCATCTTTTGGTTTCAACATTATGAATATGTGTATCACTACTATCGAGATTCATCAAAATAGACCACTCTTTAAGGGTGCATGACCATAAAAGATATTACTCATATAAATAGAACAACCATTATTCTCGATTTAAATGAATAACCGTCTCGCATCAAACAAGATCCAGATATAATGTTCATGCTCAACGCAGCACCAAATAACAATTATTTAGGTCTAAAACTAATCCCGAAGGTAGATGTAGAGGTAGCGTGCCGACCGCGATCACATCGACTTTGGAAACATTTCCCACGCGATCGTCACCTCGTCCTTTGCCGTGTTCGCAATCCGTAGTCCCTGCTTTGAGTTGCAAATATTAGCAATGTAACCAGTATCAAATACCAGTGCTATCTGCGAGCTCTAGTAAGGTACACATCAATAACATGTATATCACATATACCTTTGTTCACCTTGCCATCCTTCTTATCCGCCAAATACTTGGGGCAGTTCCGCTTCCAAAGGACGATCGCTTGCTTGCAGAGAAGCACTCGCCAGGCTTAGGTCCAGACTTGGGTTTCTTCTCCGAGCAAAGAACTTGCTTGCTGTTCTTCTTGAAGTTCCTTCTTCTTCCCTTTGCCTTTCTTCTTGAAACTAGTGGTATTATTGACCATCAACACTTGATGCTCCTTTTTGATTTCTACCTCCGCAGCCTTTAGCATTGCGAAGAGCTCGGTATAGTCTTTACTAACCCTTGCATATTATAGTTCATCACGAAGCCCTTGTAGCTTGGTGGCGTGATTGAAGAATTCATCAATGACACAATCATCCGGAAGATTAACTCCCAATTGTGTCAAGTGATTGTAGTACCCGCACATTCCGAGTATGTGCTCACTAATGTAACTATTCTCCTCCATCTTGTAGCTGTAGAACTTATTGGAGACTTCATATCTCTCAATCCGGACATTCTGTTGGAATATTAACTTCAACTCTGGAACATCTCATATGCTCCATGACGCTCAAAACGCCGTTGAAGTCCCGGTTCTAAGCCGTAAAGCATGGCACACTTGAACTATGGAGTAGTCATCGCTTTGCTCGCCAGACGCTCATAACATCCGGTGTTGCTCCAAAGAAGCAGTTCGCACCCAGCGGTGCATCCAGACGTAACTCTTCTCAGGCAGCAATGAGGATAATCCTCGAGTTACGGACCCAGTCCGTAATTGCTACCATCATCTTTCAACTTTGCTTTCTCAAGGAACGCATTAAAATTCAACGGAACAACAAAGACGAGCCATCTATCTACAATCAAACATAAACAAGCAAGATACTATCGTACTAAGTTCATGATAAATTTAAGTTCAATTAATCATATTACTTAAGAACTCCCACTTAGATGACATCTCTCTAGTCATCTAAGTGATCACGTGATCCAAATCAACTAAACCATAACCGATCATCACGTGAAATGGAGTAGTTTTCAATGGTGAACATCTTATGTTGATCATATCTACTATATGATTCACGCCAACCTTTCGGTCTCCGTGTTCCGAGGCCATATCTGCATATGCTAGGCTCGCAAGTATAACCCGAGTATTCTCGTGTGCAAAACTGGCTTGCACCCGTTGTAGATGGACGAGAGCTTATCACACCCGATCATCACGTGGTGTCCGGGCACGATTTAACTTTGGCAACGGTGCATACTCGGGAGAACACTTCTTGATAATTTAGTGAGAGATCATATTATAATGCTACCGTCAATCAAAGCAAGATAAGATGCATAAAAGATAAACATCACATGCAAATCAATATAAGTGATATGATATGGTCATCATTATCTTGTGCTTCGTGATCTCCATCTCTGCAGCACCACCATGATCACCATCGTCACCGGCGCGACACCTTGATCTCCATCGTAGCATCATTGTCGTCTCGCCAAACTTATGCTTCTACGACTATCGCTACCGCTTAGTGATAAAGTAAAGCATTACAGGGCGATTGCATTGCATACAATAAAGCGACAACCATATGGCTCCTGCCAGTTGCCGATAACTTCGGTTACAAAACATGATCATCTCATACAATAAAATATAGCATCACGCTTTTGACCATATCACATCACAACATGCCCCGCAAAAACAAGTTAGACGTCCTCTACTTTGTTGTTGCAAATTTTACGTGGCTGCTACGGGCTTAAGCAAGAACCAGTCTCACCTACGCATCAAAACCACAACGATACTTTTCAAATAGACTCCTTTAACCTTCTCAAGGACCGGGCGAGCCACACTCGGTTCAACTAAAGTGAGAGAGACAGACACCCGCCAATCACCTTTAAGCAACGAGTGCTCGTGGCGGTGAAACCAGTCTCGCGTAAGCGTCTGGCGTAATGTCGGTCCGGGCCGCTTCATCTCACAATACCGCTGAACCAAAGTATGACATGCTGGTAGGTAGTATGACTTGTATCGCCCACAACTCACTTGTGTTCTACTCGTGCAAAACATCAAACCATAGAAAAACCTAGGCTAGGATGCCATCGTTGGGGAACGAGTAATTTCAAAAATTTCCTACGCACACGCAAGATCATGGTGATGTATAGCAACGAGAGGGAGAGTGTTGTCTACGCACCCTCGTAGACCCGGCGGAAGCGATCACAACGTAGAGGAAGTAGTCGACGTTCTCCTCGCGATCCGACCGATCCGGCGCCGTTACTTCGGCGCCCGAGTTCTTGACACACGTCAGCTCGATGACGCCCCTCAGACTCGATCCAGCCGAGTGTCGAGGGAGAGTTCCACGAGACGACGGCGTGGTGGACGATCTTGATGTTCTACGGCGCGAGGCTTCGCTTAAGCTTCGCGACGATATGACCGAGGTGGAATATGGTGGAGGGGGCACCGCACACGGCTAAGGAACGATCCGTAGATCAAACTTGTGTGTTCTAGGGTGCCCCCTGCCCAGTATATAAAGGAGGGAGGGGGAGGTGCGGCCAGCCCAAGGGAGGCTGGCCGAGGAGTCCTACTCCCACCGGAGTAGGACTCCCCCTTCCTAGTTGGAGTAGGATTGGGGAGGAGAAGAAGGAAGGGGCGCCGCCCCTTCCTTGTCCTATTCGGACTAGGGGAGGGGCGCGGCCACCCCCGGCCGGCCCCTCTTCTCCCCTCGAGGCCCACTAAGGCCCAATAGCCTCCGAGAGGGTTCCGTAACCCCGGTTTTCCCAGTAAAATTCGATTTCACCCGAACCATTCCAACTCCAGATATAGGCTTCCAATATATCAATCTTTATGTCTCGACCATTTCGAGACTCCTCGTCATGTCCGTGATCACATCCGGACTCGAACTTCTTCGGTACATCAAAATACATAAACTCATAATATAACTGTCATCGAAACCTTAAGCGTGCGGACCCTACGGTTCGAGAACAATGTAGACATGACCGAGATACGTCTCCGGTCAATAACCAATAGCGGGACCTGGATGCCCATATTGGTTCCTACATATTCTACGAAGATCTTTATCGGTCAGACCGCATAACAACATACGTTGTTCCCTTTGTCATCGGTATGTTACTTGCCCGAGATTCGATCGTCGGTATCCAATACCTAGTTCAATCTCGTTACCGGCAAGTCTCTTTACTCGTTCCGTAATACATCATCTCACAACTAACTCATTAGTTGCAATGCTTGCAAGGCTTAAGTGATGTGTATTATCGAGAGGGCCCAGAGATACCTCTCCGACAATCGGAGTGACAAAACCTAATCTCGAAATACGCCAACCCAACATCTACCTTTGGAGACACCTGTAGTACTCCTTTATAATCACCCAGTTACGTTGTGACGTTTGGTAGTACCCAAAGTGTTCCTCCGGTAAACGGGAGTTGCATAATCTCATAGTTAAAGGAACATGTATATGTCATGGATAAAAGCAGTAGCAACATACTAAACGATCGTGTGCTAAGCCAATGGATTGGGTCATGTCAATCAGATCATTCTACTAATGATGTGACCTTGTTAATCAAATAACAACTCCTTGTTCATGGTCAGGAAACATAACCATCTTTGATTAACAAGCTAGTCTAGTAGAGGCATACTAGTGACATCTTTGTTTGTCTATGCATTCACACATGTATCATGTTTCCGGTTAATACAATTCTAGCATGAATGATAAACATTTATCATGAAATAAGGAAATAAATAATAACTTTGCCTCTAGGGCATATTTCCTTCAAGTTCAGTGTTTTTTTTCCTCCATGCGGATTGCTAATTGGAATGTTAGAGGGCTTGGTGACCATGACAAATGCTCGTTAGTCAAAGATGCACTTCTTGCTTGTCGCCCGTGTGTTGTTTGCCTGCAGGAGACCAAGTTGCAGTTGGTGGACGCGTTCAAGGCAGCCTCCTTCCTCCCCGCAGTCCACAAATCCTTTCTGCACATGCCGGCCAATGGAACTTCTGGTGGTCTAATCTTGGCCTGGGACGATAACGCCGTCTTTGGCCTGGAGATCTTCAAGCACAGATTCACCATTACTGCCAGTTTTCAGTCAAGAAGAAACAATGACAGCTTCACAATCTCCACTGTATATGCCCCATGCGAAGACGCTGACAGAGATGAGTTCTTCCAGACCATGAACCATGCAGCGGATCAAGTGACAGGTCCATGGATAGTCCTAGGAGACTTCAACATGTACAGGTTCGAGCAAGAAAAATCACAAGGGAGAAAGAATTGGGCCTTAATGGACAGATTCAATGCATGGATTCAAGACAACGCTCTCGACGATATTGAGCTTGCTAACAGAAGCTTTACATGGTCCAACAAGAGAGTAGAACCAACCCTTGTAAAGCTTGATCGAGTACTCATCAATGCAGAATGTAACCTGAGCTTCCTCAGCACCTCAGCTACTGCAATGCCTGCTACAACCTCTGACCACGTGCTCCTTGGTGTGGATTTCTCGAGGGAAACACCCAAAAGTTCTTTCTTCCATTTTGAAAACCACTGGCTGCACATTCCGGAGGTCAAGAATCTGATAACACATAACTGGGAGAGAGGTACTAGGCCAATAACATCAGCTGCTACTTTGATCAGTTTCAAGCTCAGAAGGGCAAGAGCTGCTATCAAGGTTTGGGCACGGAAGAAAACACCTATGCAAGAGACCCTCGCCAACTGCAGCCATGTTGTTCAGTACCTTGACGCTATGGAGGAAAGAAGAACCCTATCCAAACTAGAGGCTACCCTCAGAAATCATGCCAGGCAAAAGGCCCAGCAAATAATTCTATGGCAAACTAGCTTCTGGAGGAGAAGAGCAAAGATTAGAGGTTGCACTTTGGGGGATGAAAACACTAAGTTTTTTCACGCAGCAGCAAACTATCATCACAGAAAGAACAGGATCAAACTGCTGGTTAAAGATGGCATTGAGTTCTACAGAGACCAAGACAAGCTTCAAATCGCCACTCAGCTCTTCACTGGTATCTTTGGCGAGCAAAATGTGTCTCTGCCCACCTTGGACCCCAACAACTTATATGACCAGGCGGACCTGAACGCGCTGGAAGTGCCGTTCACCTGGGCTGAAGTAGCAACAGTCATACAGAAAGCTCCCAACAATAAGAGTCCGGGACCAGACGGCTTCACAAATGAGTTTTTCAAGAACTTTGCTGGGCTGCTAAAGGAGGACTTAATGAGGTTCTTCTAGGACTTTTATGATCATGCCAGTAATCTGAGCGACATCAACACTGCACACGTTGTGCTGCTACCAAAGAAAGAGAACCCAACTGATATTAAGGACTTCAGACCAATTGCTCTAGTCCACAGTATACCCAAGCTAACAACAAAAGTACTAGCAATCCGGCTTCAAAATTTCATTCCGAGCCTCATACATCCTCTGCAATCTGGTTTTCTACCTAGGAGGTGCATAGCTGAAAACTTTGCTCTGGCTACAGAGATGGTTCAACAGGCGAAGAAGAGAAACAGGCCAATGCTAGTGCTCAAGTTAGATTTCCAGAAAGCTTTCGATAGTGTTATCTGGGAGGCTCTGAAGCTCATCTTGGCTGCCAGGGGTTTTGGATGCAGATGGATCAGATGGATACACGACATCCTCTCAACCAGCTCGACTAAGATAGTTATCAACGGATCTGTTGGAGACAAGATCAACCTTAAATGTGGTCTACGGCAGGGGGACGCACTCTCTCCTTACCTTTTCATTCTGACAGTTGATGTTTGCAGCAGCTCTGCAGGAAAGAACACCAAGCGGGGAATCTGAAACACCCGCTTAGCGGTGATGGTCCCTTCCCAGTCCTGCAGTACGCGGACGACACGTTGATTTTGATGCAAGGGGACATCCAGCAAGCACGGATTATCAAACGGATCCTGCAGGCATTCAGTGATTTCACGGGACTTAAAATAAACTATCATAAGAGCACTCTGTCGTGGTTCTAAGTCTGACAGTAGAGTGGGGGGTAGGTATGGAGAGGCAAGGTCCTAGCTATGGAGAGGTTGTAAACACAAGAGATGTACGAGTTCAGGCCCTTCTCAGAGGAAGTAAAAGCCCTACGTCTCAGAGCCCGGAGGCGGTCGAGTGGATTATGTGTATATGAGTTACAGGGGTGCGAACCCTTCTGCCTGTGGAGGGGGGTGGCTTATATAGAGTGCGCCAGGACCCCTACCAGCCCACGTAATGAAGGGTTTAAGGTACATTAAGTCTGGGGCGTTACTGGTAACGCCACACATAAATTGTCTTAACTACCATAAAGTCTACTTAATTACAGACCGTTGCAGTACAGAGTGCCTCTTGGCCTTCTGGTGGTCGAGTGAGTCTTCATGGTCGAGTCCTTCAAGTCAGTCGAGTGGGTTCCTCGTAGGTCGACTGGAAGGTGATCTCTTCTAAGGGTGTCCTTGGGTAGGGTACTTAGATCAGGTCTATGACCCTACCCTAGGTACATGAATCCATCACACTCTCATGCCAGTTTGCCTTGATGCACAGGCTAGTCAGTTGGCTGCTGATCTTCTGCAATGTCAACTTACAGACTTTCCGTGCACGTATCTGGGACTACCCCTCTCTCTCAATAAGATCACTCACGGGCTGTTGATGCCGGTGATCCACAAGGTGGACAAACGGCTGTCAGGCTGGCTCGCAACCTTTCTATCTTAGGGGGGCCGCCTTACCTTGGTCAATGATGTCTTGGCAGCGATTCCTAGCTACTTTATGGGCTGCTTTCTTTGGCCACAACAATCGATCGACAAGGTTGAACAAATACTAAGGGGTTTTCTATGGCAGGGCAAGAATCAAGCAAAAGGAGGGCAATGCCTTGTCGCCTAGGAAAAGGTCACGTTGCCAAAGGAACATGGCGGGTTGGGAGTGAGAGACATTGCAGCACACAACAGGGCCCTCGTATGGAAATTCACGGCGAGGATCCTGCAGCAACGCGATGTACCTTGCTATGACTGGTTTGCACACACATACTGTCATAGAGAAATCTCCTGCTCTCCAAACTATCGGGACACCGCCGTCTGGAGAGGGTTTCGATCCAACATAAGTGCGGTTATGCAGCGACCAAATGCAAAGTTGGTGATGGCCGGGGCACTGCTTTCTGGCATGATCACTGGGTCGAATGTGGTCGACTCAAGACATGCTTCCCCACTCTCTTCTCTTTCTCCACAACGCAGTGCTGCACAGTTGCTTCCCAGTTTACAGATGGACATTGGGATATTCAGCTGCATTCAAACCTTTCTGCCATAGCAACACAGGAGCTTCAAGACTTAGCTATGATACTGAGTAATATACAACTACTCGAAGGTACGCCTGACTGCAGAGAGCCTATCCTGGGAGACAAGGCTACCACCACCGCATACTTTTACAAGCTGCTCACCTATCGAGGTATCTTCTGTCTGTCAGCCAAGTGCATCTGGCACAAGATCATACCACACAAACACCGTGTTTTCATGTGGATTGCCCTTCAGGACAGGCACAACACAAGAGACAATATGCTCAGAAAGCATTGGGACAGACTCGTATCACATAACGGATGCGATCTTTGCCCGGCTGCGGAAACCCTGAACCACATCTTGCTGCGTTGCAAGCTAGCACAAGCCCTATGGGCCAAGCTAGGGTTGCAACACCTTGCATCATCCTGTTTGACAGCAAGAGACCTCATGGCCTCATAGCCGGCAAGGACTCGTCATGGCACCAAGTGGAATGTCCTCTTCACAGCATGCGCAGTCACCCTTTGGAACGCCAGGAATGATCAGGTTTTCAATGGTGCTTCTTGGAATGAGAGGAAGCTATACAACAATGTCGCCGATCTCATCAGGCTTTGGAGCTTCCGAGCTAACGTGCAAGATAGAAATAGCTTTTCTTTATGGGCAAATACACTTGCTCCTAATTAGTTCTTGGAGAGATAGCCTCTCCCCCCCCCCCCCAACTTCTTCTTTGTTTCCCACACACAACG
Organism: Aegilops speltoides; assembly: GCA_021437245.1. Taxonomy (NCBI): domain Eukaryota; kingdom Viridiplantae; phylum Streptophyta; class Magnoliopsida; order Poales; family Poaceae; genus Aegilops; species Aegilops speltoides. The sequence continues at coordinate 104,763,778 of CM038147.1, forward strand.
TGCGGCGTTAACATCACCTTCATGTAAATGACTACGGTCATCCGGGTACCTTTACCCGTTTTGAATGCATAAGGTAGAAAGTGCTCTACCCTTTTATTCAAATGAGTTCGGGCCAAATGTACTTTCAACACTTTTCTAGTCTCTCACCATTTGACATAGCCTAAAAAAACATTTGACATAGACTCGTTTGTCGCTGCCTTTTGTTATCCCTGCGTCCGAAAATACTTGTCGGAGCAATGAATGTATCTAGACGTATTTTAGTTTTAGATACATTCATTTTTATCCATTTCTTCGACGAGTATTTCCGAACGGAGGGAGTATAATGTAAGTGCTTGGCAATTTTTCCAACAGAACATGTGAATTGCCATACTACTCGAGAATATGGTAAAGTGTGAAAAGCAATTTAACATGCCATAGTAGAGTCTAGAATTTATTTAAAATATGTGCGCCCATGCAAACAAATAAGTACAACTATGATGTGCATGTAATATTTCCTCGGTAACTGGATATGCATTCAGACTATCTTAGAATCGCATTCAGCGACCAATTGGTCTCTATATTTTCTCTCGACTGAGAAATGTTTGAATTCCAGATAGAAAAACGACAAGTATCTTGCAGTGTGCAAAAGTAACAAAAATGTGAACCAACTTTCTTTCAACATGTACAACTCTAGGCTACAGTGTGTGCCTGCCTACCGTCGCAAGTTATAAATCAGACAAATGTGGTTAATTCCTAGGATAATCGGGCAGATAGTAGGATTTCCTTGGCACTCGTCTATCAGTGATCATCTATACACTCTTCGAAAATAAGACCAACAATAAACAATTCATAAAATAAATTAATGTGGGTATCAGTCACAGAAACTGCTATTCCTAGATAGGCTATGATTTGGGCCCATCAACCCTTCTTACACTCATTCCCTTGGGACATTGGTGAATATCCACATAAGATGGACAGAAGTATTTTTCATTTCTTCTGATGCACACTATGCAGAACAGTTGTCGTCATCTCATCGAGTGCTCATCTCGATTAGGATGGTGTGTTCGGGCACAGAGCCATTGGGCTCTACATCGCCAGGACTTTCTCCGATCCCACTGACAACCTGGGGATCCTCATTTCTGGCTTCGTGGTGGGGTTGATCAGCCATAGGCCCATCGTCCATGTCGTTCTGCAGCGGAACAGATCCTGCGTGGCCTTCACTTCCACCATCCCCATTGGCACTCTGCATATCAGAATCCCTCACTTTGGTGTATTTGGCATGAACCAACTTGGCAATCCTTATCAACAGCATGAGAGCTGAGATACATATGGTGATGATGAAGAGACCAGAGAAACTTCGCAAAGTGAGAGGTGTGGCATCTGTGTTGGGGATACCATAACTCGGCAATGGTGTTGCTGTGCCTAACCATTTCGCTTCAATTCGTGATCCCTCATCCCCACCTATCAGGCCCAAGATGGCAACTGAAAGACTATGTACCAGTGGAGAATCTTGTGGAAACACCTGAAAACATAAACATCATGCTAGTTAGACCACATGGTTTTGTCCAGAACGCAGTGTAACTCTTGTAAGGATGGAAAGTGAATCTACTGAAGGCACTGGGATGAGAAGCTTACAAAACCAAAACCAGGTGTCTTATATAAGCCGTTAACCATCTGAAACTCGTTATGATATCGAGGGTCGGAGAGAAAAGAGGTTAAATAGGGGATCTCATCAACTATAGCCGCGACACCTCCATTCTTTGAGCCCTTTCTCAAAGCATTAGCATATTCCTCTTCCATCGCATAAGCCTTTAACCTATTTTCGGTGAAGCCTTGTTTTTTCAAGACAGAATATACAAATGATCCAGATGGGTATCCAATATAATCACCATTTGACAGGAGCTGACCAAGATTTGTCACAGAAGGACGGAGCCTCTTTGCAGTCAGAATGGATGATAAGCTAGCTGTGTAGCTCTGCACTATAACCAGCACGACAAAGCACCATATCACCACAACAATTTTTGACAGAGGGCTTCTAATAATTTGACCTGTGCAGATATTATGATTATCAAGAAAATGGAGTATTACAGACACAATATAAGCTGCCCAAAGTGAGAAAATGTCAAAGCAGAGAAAGAAATGTATTGTGAGCAAATTTGAGCCCAAAGTGCTAACCATGAGAAAATGTCAAAGTAGAGAAAGAAAAGTACAGAGCGGTGCTGAACTGTCTCAAGCTCGATCCTTGGTACTCCAGGTTTTTAGGCCGCTCAATCATCCACACAACTATTCCAGTGAGAAAGAAGCCACCCACAATTGCTAGCCAAAGTTCCATTGTCAGCGGCTTTAAGAAGACCCATTCAATTGTTGGCTTGGAGTCATCCTCGTTGAGCACAAGCAATGACACGCCCGACTCAATGTATGGCATCGTGAAGTCCACATGAACAGCTCGCTCGGCAGTTATGGTTATGTCACCCACCGCTGCATCAAAGATCTGGTCATTGAAACCAACAGGTACAATGTGAGTATGTGATTCTCATGAAATGCAGAAATGGCATGCAAGTGAAATGAGCATGGCTCACCCCTGAAGACACATTGCGTACTAGTTGGTCATACAAACCGTCGACCACAACGAAGTGATAATCAAGAACATGTGGTAGGTTCTTCGCGGCAGCCTCAAAGACGTCAATGCAGTAGCCAGTGACTTTTTCAGTAGTTGCATTCACAAATACGTTAAAGCCCGGATTGTAAGGCACAGCAATCTTGAGTTTCTTCAAATAGCCTCTGGTCGAACCTCCTGTGTCTCTCCTCGATAATATTCTGGTGTTCCTTCTCTCGATTTCTGAAATAATACAAGTTTAGTATATACCAATAAATAGTTCAGTCAGTTTGTACTACAATGATATTCGGTCTCGTCCCATCGATCCCTTTGTTTTGTACCAGCAAAGTGACAGTTACAGAAATTCCTTGCATATAATTAAGTACTACTCCCTCCACCCCTAGTGTCAAAAACACTCTTATATTAGTTTACAGAGAGAGTACTTATGAGACGAAGGCACAACGTACACCATCCAGCATTCCAGCTTACTATCGGCATTGGTTTGGAGCTCCTCACCTAGGTTGGGGAGGTAGCCGGCCGTAGCCGTAGGTGCGGCGACGGGCCTGCACCAGTGACGCCTCTAGGCTCTACTTCGAAGACGGGAGTCATAGCGCGAGCCGCAAGGGCAAGCCCACCTCCGCATCAGCCCCATAGGCAACGGCGTCCTGTCGCTACCCGTACGCCGCTCGCAGCCGCCGGGGGAGGGAGGGGGGTTGGGTGGGTGGGGCGGTGTGATGGAGGAGGGTGGGGATCCGAAAAAGAGGGCTAAAGCCTAAAAGCCTAGAACTTCAGGCATTGCGCGATTGCGATCGGGGTTCCTATACGGCGCGTAGGCCGCCGCTTAGCGCCGTGGCGCGTACCCCTTGCTCGCTGCTGTTTCTATGGGCCGGCCCATTTCGGGGTCTAACCCCAACCGGTTTTGGGAAGGTTCTAGAACCTTCCCTGAACCGGGTTTTTATATTTTTCTTTCGTTTTTCCTTTTTATTTTTTCATTTTTTCTTTTTCTTTTTTCCTTTTTCTTTTTTCTGTTTTATTTTCATTTTTTCTTTACTTTTATGTTTTCATTTTTATTCTTGTATTTCAATTTCTGAAAATATATTAATTCGCGATTTGTTTCTAAAATCATTTTTTTGAATGACGAACATTTTTTTCCAAAATCGTGGTTTTATTTTTACTAAATCGTCACTCTTAAATCATGAATTTTCTTTTGAAACTGTGAACATTTTTTAAAAACTCACGACATTTTTTTTGAAATCATAAACATTTTTTAGAAATTTGTGACATTCTCTTAAGTCATGAATATGTTTTTCAAATCATGAACATTTTAAAATTAAAGACTACTTTTTCAAAATCATGAACATTGTTTTTCAAATTCGTGAACATTGGAATTAGCGAACATTTTTCTGACTTATGAACATTTTTTCCAAATTTGTGAACATTTTTTTCAAATTTGTGAACATTTTTCGAATTAGCGAATATTGGTTTGAATTTTTTTAAATTATGAACATTTTTTAAGTTTGTTAACATTTTTTTGCAAATTCATGAACATTTTTTGAATTCCAGAGTATTTATCTGTAATCATGATTTATTTATTTTGAAATCATGATAGGTTTATTAAAATTAGCAACTTTTTTGATATCCTGAATTATTGAAAAAAGGAAAAACAAAAAACAGAAGAAGAAAGGAAACAGGCAGCGTTCCGGCCCGCACATGGGCCGGCCCAGATGGGCGCGAAGGGGAGGGGGGAGCGGGGGGTGCGCGCTTGCTGATTTCCCGGCGCCTTATGCGCCCTATGGGAGGGAATTTCCTATCAGACGCATAGTGCGTCAAGCTGTCGAGGTATGCGGGAAACCATCCATCGTTCGACTGGGCCGGCCAGTTTAACCGTTTCAACATCTCCGGTTTTGGGAACCTTCTAGAGGTTTCCAGCCCGTTTTTTCTGGTTCTGGGAAACTTATAGGAGGTGTTTGTTTTGGCGTTTTGTAACGTAACTTGATAACGATGGGATCTGAAAACGATTGTTTTTATTTTGTTGGGGTTCACCGAAATGAGATCCCGTAATCAGATTACGCCGATGTACAAAATTGATTCCGCCTCATATGTCTACGGTATCTGTGTTCCCTCTCTCTGATGCAAAACTCTCGCTGATGTTCGTTCTTTTACCCGAGGTTGGAAGAGCGGCCCCAATGGCGCGCTAGATTAGGGGCGGGCCACAGTACGTGAGATCGAGCAACAGTGGCGACATGCTTGGGGTGGCCAACAGACTTGAGATGGCGGCGCGCGCATGTTTAAAGCGGCCGCGGCGCTCATGCTTGGGGGCGGCTGGCGGCGCTTGAGATGGTCGGCGGCGCGCATGCTCGGGGAGAGGCTGGGGCCGAGCAGCACGCTAATGGGGGAGGCTGACCGGGAGAGACAGGGGAAGTCTAGCAGTCAGGAAGAGAGAATCCTCACGCATTGGGGAAAACAGAGCAGATCAACGGTATCCAATTCCATTACCTTTGACGAACCAAACAAACTAGGGTTACACCTTCTAAAACACTGTGATCTGATTACGTTAACGTTAACGTTACCGTTCTTGCAACCAAACACCTCCATAGTAGGCTCTGAACCGGTTTGTTTCCTTGTTCATTTTTTTTTGTTTCTCTTTTTTTCTTCTTTTTTTTCCTGTTTGTTTTTTCTTTTTTCCTTGTTCTGTTTCCTTTTCTTTCTTTTTTCATGTTATCTTTTTTCTCTCCTTTTTGTTTCTCTATTTGTTTTTTCTTTTGTTCTGCTTTTTTCATTAAAATGTTCAAAAATTGTTCGTGTTTCTAAAAATTCTTCAGATGTTTCAAATATTAGTTCTCAAAACTGGAAAAATGTTCGCATTTTTGCAAAAAATGTTTAGAAAATGAAAAATAAAAATGTGCAAAATATTTGAAATTTGTTTGCCTTTCCAACAAGTGCTAGGATTTTTCAAATAAAAGATTGCATTTTTTATAAAAAAATGGTCGTGTTTCAAAAAATTTGTTCAAAATTTTTAAAAAATATTCTGGATTTCAAATTTTTGTTCACAATTCAAAAAATGTTTGTTCTTTAAAATTTGTTCGGGATTTTCAAAATTGTTCTCCGTTTCAAAATTTGTTCTCAAATTCAAAAATTTTTTGTGCTTTAGAAAATTGTTCACAAATTCTGAAAAGGTTCACATTTTCAGAAAATGTTTGGGGAATTCAAAATTTGTTCGCGATATCATAAAATTGTTCCCTTTTGTCGAAACAAAATCGTACGTTCAAAAATTGAATTAAAATTTGAAAAACGGTAAATGATTTTTTCAAACAGTGTTAAGTCTTATACTTTTATTAGTTCTTCTAGTTTTTCGTTGTACATCGGTCCCCTAAGCTCTTCCATCGTAGTGGCTAGTACCCCGCGAGCACAAGTAGGCAGTCCGGAGTTCGATTCCCAGCTGTCGCGACCTACCTTTTAGCGATCTTTTTTCCACTTGGTTTTTGCAGCGCACTGCAATGGGCCGGCCCAATCAATGCACCGCGAGCGATGTGCCTGTGCGAAAGCACGTCAATTTGACGCAAAATGCGTCACATAGGAACTCCCCTATAGGAGCTCCCGATTGCGATCAACAACAACTTCGCGCCGGTCGGCTGAAGGTCCAGGAAAATAGCCATGTTTGTTTGGGCTTTGGGTCCAAACAAAGGTTTTGTGCAATCACACATTTTTTGTATATATTCCTTTGTGTTATGCGCAAAAGAGTTTTCACTTAATTGAAATTTGAATAAATTAATACATTTCAAAATAAATAAATGCCACCATATCACATAATTCATATTTACGTATTTAGAGAACACAGTGTTCATACGTATGTAACAATATATCCATGAGTTATTTTTTCTTCATAATTATGTTGAAGAAAAATATAATATTTGCAATCAGTAGGAAAATTAATAAACCTCGAAATAAAAGTAAAATAATAAAAACACAAAAGAAGAATACAAATTAAATATAAAATAGAAAAAAGAACTTTGAAAGATATATTTGAAAAGTAATAGACCAAGGAAAAGTGACATCTTTTTTTATCTTGTTCATATGGCTTGGGGGATTTGTTCATGAATAATACATAAAACCTTGTGTTAGTAGTGTGAAGTATTCAGAAACTAAAAAAAGTACTTGATGTAAAAAAAAGTTAAAGTAACCCTAATTATTACTATAATGTGAAAGTATCCATGTATTTAAATTCGTGGCTATCAAGAACATGTCCATGTATTTTACAAAAGATATTTATGTAATATAAAAAATGTTCATAAATTTGAAAACAAATGTTCATGGATTGGTAAAACATTCACATGTACATGTAGATGTGCAAAATCGACTTCCAAAAAATATAGTATATAAATGTTCATTTCTTTGGTAAGCATAACAGAACAAAATCAAATTATTAAAATAAGGTGATAAATAAAAATAATATTGAAGAACTTAAGAAGGGAAAAAAAGTTAAAGAGGAAAACTGAAAGTATAAATGTAAATAATGAACAAACAACAAAGAGAAAACGTAAAAAATATTAAAAATAACAAAAAAAATGCAAATGAGATGAAAAACAAGGAATGGTAAAAAGACATAAACATAAAAGGAAAGTGATAAAGAAGAAAAATAGAAAACAAATAGCACAATTGTGCTCTTGCTTGGAGCACATGGACTCTTTGGTGGCGACAAGTGGCACACATGTGCCGTGCCACTTGTCATCACTGACGACGTTTTGGGGTAATCTTAACCTCGCAAAGGTTACCCCTTAACTAGCGATTTTTGTTAGTCTCCGGAGATAAAATTGAATCAGTTGCACAATTTTCAATTAGGATTATTTTGGAGAATAATAGTATTTCTTCCCAAGGTTCTAGTGTTAAGTCCAACATTTGATGTGTAACGTAACTTGACCCCAAAAATACCTCCTCTGAACACACGTAGAGGAAATGGACACATGAAGACACATCATGTGCTCGCACAGGTACCAAGCGGTCAGCTTGGTAAGCTACCAACAAAATTTTGCAATCAATGTGCTCTTACACACGAGGTACTCCCAATATTCAAATGTCCAAAATTTCACCGTAAAAATCACACAAAAAATTACTATATAGAGACAACATGTATTAATCATATAAAAAATATTATATCCAAAACTCATGAAGAAAATACAAACCTAGCTATGAACTGTTGTTAGTTCGAACTGGGTTGTGAACTCAAATTTCTCTTCTTCTTTTTTCTCTCGTACTATGTATTGATTTTGGTTCCGATTTTTTTAATTTAGTAGATACTTCATATAAAAAATATGATAATTTTGGTTCTAAAACAGAAGTGTTTTTATTTATCAGATTTGCTATTTTACATTTAGATGTAATTTTACATCTAGATGTAAAATAGCTATCTCACTTTTAAATTCAGGACCGTTCAATCGAAGACTTTAAGATTCACGTTTTTGTCCACACATGCTCGTGTGGAGCGGTTGTAACGCTGTTTCCAGCTCGCCCAATTCTTGCGTTGTTTGTTTGATGTTGTCGTTTTGGTTTAGTTCATTTTTGAGCTACAGTTTTGTACGCATGTTGGGCTGCGGTGCTCAGTTTTTCTTTTAAAAGCGATTTGGAAGTAGATAGGGTCGATGTTTGAGCAGACCAATGATACGCTAAGTATATCATTTTCTAATCACCTTAACCTTATTCGTTTTTCTGATACTATTCTACTGCACACAAAAGGCTGGATTTTTTTTTGTCCGGGTTGCAAGTCCACCTTAGACTCGCAACTGGATCTGACGTTTTTTGTTTCAGTTGCAAGTTCACGCTCGACGTGCGAATAGACCCGATTTTTTTGTCCTAGTTACAAGTTCACTATCGACTCGCAACTGAGGTCAGACATTTTTTTGTCCCGGTTGCAAGTCCACCTAGACCCGCAACTGCGTTTGACCAGCTGCAAGTTCACGCTTGACATGCAATTAGGACCCGACTATTTTTGTCCCAGTTGCAAGTCCACCCTCGACTCGCAACTGGGGCCGGATCTTTTTCCATCCCGGTTGCAAGTCCACCCTAGACTTGCAACTAGGCCTGACTTTTTTTGTTCCAATTGCAAGTTCACGCTCGACATGCAACTAAGACCCAACTTTTATTTGTCCCAGTTGCAAGTCCACCCTCGACTTGCAACTAGGGCCGGACTTTTTTCCGTCCCGGTTGCAAGTCCACCCTAGACTCACAACTGGGCCGGACCTTTTTGTTCCGGTTGCAAGTTTACGGTCGACATGCAACTAGGATTCGACTTTTTTTTGTCCTAGTTGCAAGTCCATCTCGACATGCAACTAGAACCTAACCTTTTTTGTCCCAGTTGCAAGTCCACCGTAGACTCGCAACTGGGTCTAACTTTGACAAACCAACTTTACTCCCTTTGTACTATACTCCAAAACGCCCATGTAAACCCTAAACCCATGTAAACACAGTGCTTTGACATCTACTCCCTCCATTCCTAAATCCAAGTCTTTTCAGTGGTTTCAAATGAATTACAACATACGGATGTATATAGACATATTTTAGAGTGTACATTCACTCATTTTGCTTCGTATGTAGTCCCTTGTTGAAATCTCTAAAAAAACTTATATTTAAGAACGGAGGGAGTACTTGCTAGACATAATCAATTGCTTGATTAATCGTTCTATGCCACGATCAGACTGGGCGACCGGTCATCATTTCTCTAGTGGCGTTTTTGCATGTAGTGGGCTGGACAAGCCAAACACAAGAAAAAAAAACGACAGAAAAAAAGAAATATAGAGGGCCACAAAAATTAGATGTGATATAACTATGTTGTGGACCGTGGTCTTTTGTTTATCTGCTGATGTAGGATGACATCATATTAGATGTGAGATGCATTTATTTCTAGATTTATTTCAGGATTTCCGGCGATGCGCATTCAGTGGGAGGAGACGTTCCCGTCGACGACGAGGCGCCTACGGTGACTTCGTAAATCTCAAGATGATATGCCGGCTCAGTCTTTCGGAGGTGCTCATAGGAGTAGGGTGTGCAAGTGTGCCTTCATAGGGTGAGTGTATGCGCGTATATATGATCGCTTGTGTCTGTATTGTTGTTCAAAAAAAAAGATGTGAGATGTGATATAGGTAGACCCTTTATTTATTAGTGTTTTCCATAATTTTCAAGAACTGTGAAATAAATCAAACTATGGGGATACATCCTCATGGGCACACTTAGCCAAGGTCCCGCGCGCACAAGCACGGCCTGTGATCGGGCGGTTAACCACGATTCGTAGGGATGTTAAACAAACCCAGAAATTTAAGCTAGTTTTGTTTACCAGCCGGTGTAGCGTCTTCGGGTGAGGCACCGGGAAGCCGGTCCAGGTGGTAGGCCCCCGGCGCCACTGAGATGCTCCCGCGGCCCCCCGTGCTAGCGCCGTCTGCCGGATCCTGGACGCCGGCTCGCACCGGCACAGCCGCTGTCGTGGCGGCCGGCACGGTCCGGAGCGTGAGTATAACGAGCAAAGAGATGGCGAGCGCGAACTCCATTTTTTATCTACCCCGAGGCCATCAGCTAATAGCTCAATTAGCCATATATATGTACAGTAAGTACTCTGATGTTGATGTAGTAGTAACTATTAGGACCAGAGCTTGGACGTGTAACTGGTCCTCGTTGAATCTTTGACGTGAGTAAATTGCCTGGAATCCTCACTCGGGTGGCGCGAACGAGTCTAGAACGCTTGACTAGCGCGAACGAGTCTGGAACGCTATTTACCGCATCGTTTCGCGGTGAAATCGACCGAAGAGATAGGTACAAAGACCAACTCTAGCAGGGTCGTGATAGTCGTTAATATGACATCTTTAGATCAGAATAACACTGTTGTAAGAGTAACTCTCTAGCAGACCCTGCAAAAACTTGACCTACAAAACGCGTTTGCGGTTTGACGAAGATCGTGTTTGCGGGTCGAAAACTAGCGCGACCGAACGGAAACCGTATCTAAAACTGCATAATTTAAAAAAACACTTTCGCGGGAGAAATTGCACCTCGTTGACGCGAGTAGTTCATCGCATACTACATAGATTTTACATGATCAACACACTATAAACATAGTTCATACCACATACTACGTTAATACTAGTACTAGAGGGGGTCGGATCTGACAACGGCGAGGTCGCGGCAAATGGACGACGCCGTGGAGGAGAAGAACGCTTAATCCTCCTCACCGGAGCTGCAGAGGTCGATGTACTTCGCGCTCTGCTCCTCGCGGATGCGGCGCTGCTCCTCGTACTTCTCCTCGGCGGCGAGGTTGGCGGCGACCGGCTGCCGCCACTCGAGGTCTGCGAGCCGCTCGGCGTGGCGCCGGCGCTCCTCCTCCTCGCGCACGCTCCGCTCGATGATGGCGGCCGCAACGGCGTCGACTCCGCCGACGTAGTCTTCCGGCCCGACGACTCCGCGGCGGCCGAGCGGAGCGGGCTCCTCGAGCACCTCCTTGATGGGGACGAAGTCCGGCTCCTCCTCGTCCTCTGACCACTCCCTCTTCACAGGGAGAAGGCCCGCGCCGGAGGAGGAGGAGCTCCCAGCATACGAAGATCTCGCGGAAGAGAAGGACGCGCGCTGGCGGTCGTACTCCTCTGTCTCGCTCCGCCAGAAGCTCGCCGATGCCGACATGCCGCGGTTGGTCCACCTCCGGGCCCCGCGCTTCCTCGCGCCGTCCGAGCGGACGCGCCGCTTCGCCAAGCTCCGGTCGCTTCATTGCGGATCTGCTTGTCGAGCGCGTCCGGAGCTCCACATGCGGCCCCATATGGCGGCTGGAGGCGGGGGAGGTGGTCGCCGGCGGCGAGAAATGCGGAGAAGGGGGTGGGGAATCGCGTGGCTCGGCGGCGGTGGGGGATAGGGTTTCCACCCGCAAACGAGCCGCGGAACCGTAGATATAGCGGCCGGGGCGTGCGGTTTGCGGGCCACGGCAAATTTATTTGCGGGCCGGGCGAGTATGCGGGCTCTGTTCTGGCTGGAAAATTGGGCCGAGCCCGCATACTTGCCAGAATTTTGCGGGTCTGCGAGTTTTGCGGGGTCTGCTAGAGTTGCTCTAAGGTCGCCATACCGCTCTGAATCGCCATAATTTACGAAGGCACTCCATATCCAGCCTATGAGACTTCATATTTGAAGGACGTGCCCGTTCGTTTTGAGTGCGCGGAATCCGCCAACCACCCATGCGGGAGGAACTAATCGGCTGCCGATGCTGAGCCCACCAAGCTTGGTGTTGACGGAAGGAAAGGAGCGGTGGCCTTTCTGGGACACGAGCAACGGCGACTTATCGTGCACTACTCTTCCTCGTTGTCGGCGGTGCCCGCGGACGTACCGACTTCGTGGTCGTCGCGGCGGGGCCTCGGCGATGTCCTCCTGAGGCGAATCTCGCGAGCGGAGCGGTAGGACTCGAGCAGCGCCTCCTGCTCTGCGTCCGGCAATGGTTTATATATCAATGGTGGGTGGCAAAGGACGGATGGGTGGTGCTGGAGGAGACGCATCGGCAACCGCGTGCCATCAATGTGGGTGGCAGACGGACGGACAGGCAGTCGTCATGTCGTTTGAACGCGCAACAGTCGCCTGCATCGGGCAGCAGTGCGGGCGGCGCTCTCTCGGCCAGCGCTCCGCTTCAATAATGGCGCCAATGAGCGGTCGCATCCGCTCTGGCCGGGCATGAATGCGGGCACCAACACACTGGAGCAGCACTAACCGAAAACTTGCAGGAGGGGGAGGGTTTTTTGGTGGGCCAGAGCGATCAGAAGAGGGCTTGGAGCGGTACGTCTGGACCGCGCCGCAGACCAATATAGGCCCGCGTTAGATGGCTTCCGCGATCCGGACAACGTAGTCCAGACGCATGCGGGAGATGCCCGCATCTCCAACGCCAACCCTCAAAAGGCCTGCGTATGTTTGGGCCAAGTTGTCTGGACGCACTTTCTCCCGCAAACCGGACACAGATGTGTGGGAGCTTTGCGGGCGTCCGGACCACTCTCACGCCCACTTCTGACCACCTTGGCCCACCAAAATACCGTCCCTTGCCCCCGCGCGCTTCCTGCCTGAAACGGTAAGCACCACTCTAGAGCATCAGTGCCGAATTCATACCCGGTCAGAGCGGACGCGACCTCTCACTGGTGCCGGCATAGAAGCAGCACGTCGGCCGAGAGAGCGCCACTCTCGCACTTCCCAGTGCAGGTGTCTGCTTCGCGTTCCAACGAAACAACGGCCGTCCGTCAGTTTGCTGCCCACATTAGTTACATGCGGTTGCCGACGCGTCTACTTGGGCGCCACCCAACCGTTCCTCTGCCGCCCACCATTGCTATATAAACTGTTGCCCTGGCCATAGCCGCATTCATCCGCCTCCGATCCCTTTCTCCTCTCTCCACCACTCCCGCCATGGCTTCCTCGTGCTTCAAAGCTCTCTGGGACGGGAAAACGTCGGAGCGAAAGAAAGAGATGGCTGCCATGTTGCCGACTGGATGGCCAGCAGGAAGCCGGAGGACGACGACGTCCCAATGGAGGATGCGACCGATGATGAGACGACGATGGGCATGGCGTGGGAGGAGCGGGAGAAGCAATTCTGCAAGGCACAGGCTAACATCGCCTACGACCAATAGCTCCTCTAAGAGCACCAGCAGGCGGAGGACCAGCTCGTCGCCAGTAGGGCCATTACGCCAGACGCGGACCTTGCAGAGCAGGCGTCGCTGCTCGAGTCCTACCGCTTTGCCCACGAGATCCGCCTCGCCCGCTGGCGATACTGCCAGTGTCAGGTGGAACTGGAGGCCACCTACAAGGAGTTTGACGAGGCGGCGGATGAGGTGTGGGGAAAGATCAGGGACGAGGCAGAGGACAATGTCATCTCCGCCGAGACCGCTGATGTCTACTACGCAACTTTTATTCTTGTAGACTCTGTTGGGCCTCCAAACGCAGAGTTTTGTAGGTAACAACAAATTTCCCTTAAGTGGATGACCTAAGGTTTATCAATCCGTGGGAGGTGTAGAATGAAGATGGTTGATACATCTCCATCGTATCTACTTTCTCCAAACACTTTTGCTCTTGTTTTGGACTCTAATTTGCATGATTTGAATGAAACTAACCTGGACTGACGTTGATTTTGGCACAACTACCATGGTGTTGTTTTTTGTGCAGAAATAAAAGTTCTAGAATTGGACGAAACTTTTTGGAGATTTTTTATCGAATAAATAAAAAATACTGGAGCAAAGACCCACTGGAGGGGGCCACCTGCTGCCCACGAGGCACCAGGGGGTGCACGTGGCTCCGTTGACCCTAATCTCAGCACTATAAATTCCTATTTTTCCAGAAAAAATAGACGAGGAAGTTTCATCACGTTTTGCGACACGAAGCTGCCACCACCTCATGTTCATCATTGGGAGGCTAGATCTGTAGTCCTTTTGCGGCTTTGGAGAGGGGAGTCCTTCGTCATCGTCATCATCAACCATCCTCCATCACCAATTTCATGATGCTCACCATCGGGAGTGAGTAATTCCTTCATAGGCTTGTTGCACAGTGATGGGTTGGATGAGATTTATCATGTAATCGAGTTAGTTTTGTTATGGCTTCATCCCTAGTATCTGCTACTTGTGAGCTGCATTGGGATTTCCCTGAAGAGGAGAGGATGATGCAGTACAGTAGAGATAAGTATCTCCCCCAGTTTATAAAACCAAGGTTATCAATCCAGTAGGAGAACCAAGCAACGACTAGTGAACATCACTTGCACACAAACAACAAATCCTTGCAACCCAACACGAGCAAGGGGTTTTCAATCCCTTGATGGTTACGAGCAAGATTAAATTGTATAGTTTTTGATTGATAGATCAGACAAAAATACAAAAAGGAAAATTGCAGCAAAGTTTTTTTTGGTTTTAATAGATGATAAAAGATAGACTCGGGGGCCATAGTTTTCACTAGAGGCTTCTCTCATAAAAGTAATAGCATACAGTGGGTAAACAAATTACTGTTGGGAAATTGATAGCAAAGCAAATAATTATGAAGATATCCAAGGCAATGATCATGTATATACGCATCACGTCCGAGATAAGTAGACCGAAAAAATTCTGCATCTACTACTATTACTGCACACATCGACCGCCATCCAACATGCATCTAGTGTACTAAGTCCATGGAAGAACAGAGTAACGCCTTAAGCAAGATGATATGATGTAGACAAGATAAACTCATGTATGAAATAAACCCTACATTTTACCCTTAATAGCAATGACACATGCGTGCCATGTCCCTTTCTGTCACCGGGATTGAGCACCGCAAGATCGAACCCATTACAAAGCATCTTCCCAAGGCAAGATAAATCAATCTAGTTGGCCAAACCAAACCAATAAATTGGAGAAGAAATACAAGGCTATAACAATCATGCATAAAAGAGTTCAGAGAAAACTCAAATAATATTCATGGATAGACCTGATCAGAAACTCACAATTCATTGGATCCCAACAAACACACCGGAAAAAGTCATTACTGTTGGAAATATGCCCTAGAGGCAATAATAAAAGTATTATTATATTTCCTTGTTCATGATAATTGTCTTTTATTCATGCTATAACTGTATTATCCGGAAATCGTAATACACGTGTGAATACATAGACCACAATATGTCCCTAGTGAGCCTCTAGTTGACTAGCTCGTTGTGATCAGCAGATAGTCATGGTTTCTGACTATGGACATTGGATGTCGTTGATAACGGGATCACATCATTAGGAGAATGATGTGATGGACAAGACCCAATCCTAAGCATAGCACAAAGATCGTGTAGTTCGTTTGCTAGAGCTTTTCCAATGTCAAGTATCTCTTCCTTAGACCATGAGATCGTGTAACTCCGGATACCGTAGGAGTGCTTTGGGTGTATCAAACGTCACAACGCGTAATCGGGTGACTATAAAGGTGCATTACGGTATCTCCGAAAGTGTCTTTTGGGTTGACACGGATCGAGATCGGGATTTGTCACTCCGTGTAAGCGGAGAGGTATCTCTGGGCCCACTCGGTAGTACATCATCATAATGTGCACAATGTGACCAAGGGGTTGATCACGGATGATGTGTTGCGGAACGAGTAAAGAGACTTGCCGATAACGAGATTGAACAAGGTATCGGTATCTGACGATCGAATCTCGGGCAAGTAAAATACCGCTAGACAAAGGGAATTGTATACGGATCGATGAGTCCTTGACATCGTGGTTCATCCGATGAGATCATCGTGGAACATGTGGGAGCCAACATGGGTATCCAGATCCCGCTGTTGGTTATTGACAGGAGAACGTCTCGGCCATGTCTACATGTCTCCCGAACCCGTAGGGTCTACACACTTAAGGTTCGATGACGCTAGGGTTATAAAGGAAGCTTGTATGTGGTTACCGAATGTTGTTCGAGTCCCGGATGAGATCCTGGACGTCACGAGGAGTTCGGAATGGTCCGGAGGTAAAGATTTATATATGGGAAGTCCTGTTTTGGTCACCGAAAAGTTTGGGGTTTATCGGTAACGCACGGGACCACCGGAGGGTCCCGGGTCCACTAAGTGGGGCCACCTGCCCCGAAGGCTTCAGGGCCAAGTGTGGGAGGGGACCAGCCCCTAGGTGGGCTGGGCGCCCCACCAAGGCCCAAGCGTGGGAAGTGGGGAGGGGGCAAACCCTAGGCGGATGGGCCCTAAGGCCCACCCCTGCGCCTCCCCTCTCTCCCCTCGCCGCCACCAGTTGGATCTCGAGGCTGGCCGCACCCCTTGGGGTGGGAAACCCTAAAGGGGCGCAGCCCCTCTCCCCTATAAATAGTGAGGCATAGGGCTGCCCAGAGTACACACAGTAATACACGTGATTCGATCTCGCCTTTGGTTGCAGCCCTCTCCTCTCTCCCAAGTACTCCTCCTCTCCCGTGGTGCTTAGCGGCCTGCTGGATTGCCACACTCATCCACCACCACCACACCGTTGTGCTGCTGCTGGATGGAGTCTTCCTCAACCTCTCCCTCTCTCCTTGCTGGATCAAGGCGTGGGAGACATCGTCGGGCTGTACGTGTGTTGAACGCGGAGGTGCCGTGCGTTCGGCACTTGATCATCGGTGATTTGAATCACGACGAGTACGACTCCATCAACCCCGTTCACTTGAATGCTTCCGCTTAGCGATCTACAAGGGTATGTAGATGCACTCTCTTTCTACTCGTTGCTGGTCTCTCCATAGATAGATCTTGGTGACACGTAGGAAATTTTTTGAATTTCTGCTACGTTCCCCAACAAAGGGCATCATGAGCTAGGTCTATTGCGTAGATTCTTTGCACGAGTAGAACACAAAGTAGTTGTGGGCGTTGATGTTGTTCAATATGCTTACCGTTACTAGTCCAATCTTGTTTCGACGGTATTGTGGGATGAAGCGGCCCGGACCGACCTTACACGTACTCTTATGTGAGACAGGTTCCACCGATTGACATGCACTTCGTGCATAAGGTGGCTAGCGGGTGCCGGTCTCTCCCACTTTAGTCGGAACGGATTCGATGAAAAGGGTCCTTATGAAGGGTAAATAGCAATTGGCATATCACGTTGTGGTTTTGCGTAGGTAAGAAACGTTCTTGCTAGAAACCCATAGCAGCCACGTAAAACATGCAAACAACAATTAGAGGACGTCTAACTTGTTTTTGTAGGGTATGCTATGTGATGTGATATGGCCAAGAAGAATGTGATGAATGATATGTGATGTATGAGATTGATCATGTTCTTGTAATAGGAATCACGACTTGCATGTCGATGAGTATGACAACCGGCAGGAGCCATAGGAGTTGTCTTTATTTATTGTATGACCTGCGTGTCATTGAACAACGCCATGTAATTACTTTACTTTATTGCTAACCGGTAGCCATAGTAGTAGAAGTAATAGTTGGCGAGACAACTTCATGAAGACACGATGATGGAGATCATGATGATGGAGATCATGGTGTCATGCGGTGACGATGATGATCATGGAGCCCGAAGATGGAGATCAAAGGAGCAAAATGATATTGGCCATATCATGTCACTATTTGATTGCATGTGATGTTTATCATGTTTATGCATCTTGTTTACTTAGGACGACGGTAGTAAATAAGATGATCCTTACAAAATTTCAAGAAGTGTTCTCCCTAACGCGCACCGTTGCTACAGTTAAGTAAACTAAGCACCACGTGATGATCGGGTGTGATGGATTCTTACGCTCACATACAACGGTGTAAGACAGTTTTACACAAATAAAACACTTAGGCTTAACTTGACGAGCCTAGCATGTACGCACATGGCCTCGGAACACGAGACCGAAGGTCGAGCATGAGTCGTATAGTAGATACGATCAACATGAAGATGTTCACCGATGATGACTAGTTCGTCTCACGTGATGATCGGACACGGCCTAGTTGACTCGGATCATGTAATCACTTAGATGACCGGAGGATGTCTATCTAAGTGGGAGTTCATAAGATGAACTTAATTATCCCGAACATAGTCAAAAGACCTTTGCAAATTATGTTGTAAGCTCGCTTTATTTCCACTGCTTAGATATGTTCCTAGAGAAAATATAGTTGAAAGTTGAAAGTAGCGATTATGCGGACAGAAGAAAGATTGTGTCCTTAATGCACCGCTCAGTGTGCTGAACCCCAAACGTCGTCTGTGGATGTTGCGAACATCGGACATACACATTTTGATAACTACGTGATAGTTCAGTTAAACGGTTTAGAGTTGAGGCACCAAAGACGTTTTCGAAACGTCGCGGAACATATGAGATGTTTCGAGGGCTGAAATTGAGATTTCAGGCTCGTGCCCACGTCAAGAGGTATGAGACCTCCGACGATCTTCTTAGCCTGCAAACTAAGGGAGAAAAGCTCAATCATTGAGCTTGTGCTCAGATTGTCTGAGTGCAACAATCACTAGAATTGAGTGGGAGTTGATCTTCCATATGAGATAGTGATGTTTCTCCAAAGTCATTGCCACCAAGCTGCTAGAGCTTCATGATGAACTATAACATATCAGGGATAGATATGATGATCCTTGAGGTATTCGCGATGTTTGACACCGCGAAAGTAGAAATCAAGAAGGAGCATCAATTGTTGATGGTTGGTGAAACCACTAGTTTCAAGAAGGGCAAGGGCAAGAAGGGATACTTCATGAAACGGCAAATCAGCTGCTGCTCTAGTGAAGAAACCCAAGGTTGAACCCAAACCCGAGACTAAGTGCTTCTGTGATAAGGGGAATAGTCACTAGAGCGGAATTACCCTAGATACTTGGTAGATGAGAAGGTTGGCAAGGTCGATAGAAGTATATTGGATATATATTATGTTAATGTGTACTTTACTAGTACTCCTAGTAGCACCAGGGTATTAGATACCGGTTCGGTTGCTAAGTGTTAGTAACTCGAAATAAAAGCTACGGAATAAACGGAGACTCGCTAAAGGTGAGCTGACGATATTTGTTGGAAGTGTTTCCAAGGTTGATGTGATCAAGCATCGCACGCTCCCTCTACCATCGAGATTTGGTGTTTGCGTTGAGCATAGACATGATTGGATTATGTCTATCGCAATACGGTTATTCATTTAAGGAGAATAATGGTTACTCTATTTATTTGAATAATACCTTCAATGGTCTTGCACCTAAAGAAATGGTTTATTGAATCTCGATCGTAGTGATACACATTTTCATGCCAAAAGATATAAGATAGTAATGATAGTACCACTTACTTGTGGCACTGCCATGTAAGTCATATTGGTGTAAAACGCATGAAGAAGCTCCATGTTGATGGATCTTTGGACTCACTTGTTTTTGAAAAGTTTGAGACATGCGAACCATGTCTATTGGTGTATACGCATGAAGAAACTCCATGCAGATGGATCGTTTGGACTCACTTGATTTTGAATCACTTGAGATATGCAAATCATACCACATGGGCAAGATGACTGAAAAGCCTCGGTTTCAGTAAGATGGAACAAGATAGCAACTTGTTGGAAGTAACACATTTTGATGTGTGCAGTCCAATGAGTGCTGAGGCATGCAGTGAATATCGTTATGTTCTTACTTCACAGATGATTCGAGTAGATGTAGAGTATATTTACTTGATGAAACACAAGTCTGAATTATTGAATGGTTCAAGTAATTTCAGAGTGAAGTTGAAGATCATCGTGACAAGAGGATAAAATGTCTATGATATGATCATAGAGATGAGTATCTGAGTTACGAGCTTTGGCACGCAATTAAGACATTGTGGAAATTGTTTCACAATTAATACCGCTGAACACCATAGTTTGATGGTGTGTCCGAACATCATAGTTGCACCCTATTGGATATGGTGCGTACCATGATGTCTCTTATCGAATTACCACTATCGTTTATGGGTTAGGCATTAGAGACAACCACATTCACTTTAAATACGGCACCACGTAATTCTGTTGAGATGACACCGTATGAACTATGGTTTAGAGAAACCTAAGCTGTCATTTCTTAAATGTTTGGGGCTGCGACGCTTATGTGAAAAAGGTTTAGGTTGATAAGCTCAAACCCAAAGCGGATAAAATGCATCTTCATAGGACACCCAAAACAGTTGGGTATACCTCCTTATTCTGATCCGAAAGCAATATGGATTGTTTCTTGAATCGGGTCCTTTCTCGAGGAGAAGTTTGTCTCGGAAAGTTGAGTGGGAGGATGGTGGAGACTTGATATGGTTATTGAACCATCACTACAACTAGTGTGTAGCAGGGCACATGAAGTTGTTCCTGTGGCACCTACACCAATTGAAGTAGAAGCTTATGCTAGTGATCATGAAACTTCGGATCAAGTCACTATCGTACCTCGTAGGGTGACAAGGATGCATACTACTTCAGAGTGGTACAGTAATCCTTTCTTGAAGGTCATGTTGCTAGACAACAATGAACCTACGAGCTATGGAGAAGCGAAGGTGGGCCCAAATTCTGACAAATGGTTAGAGGCCATGAAATCCGAGATAAATGGATCTTTAAGAAGAATACAGACGTGGACGGTAATGTCACCGTCTATGAAGCTCGACTTGTGGCGAAGAGTTTTTCACAAGTTCAAGGAGTTGACTACGATGAGATTTTCTCATCCGTAGCGATGCTTAAAGTCCGTCGGAATCATGTTAGCATTAGCTACATTTATGAAATCTGGCAAATGGATGTCAAAACGAGTTTCCTTACCAGTCTTCGTAAGGAAAGGTTGTATGTGATACAATCCGAAAGTTTTTGTCGATCCTAAGATGCTAAAATGTTTGCTGGCTCCAGCGATTCTTCTAAGGACTGGAGTAAGCATCTCGGAGTTGGAATGTGCACTTTGATAAGATGATCAAAGATTTTAGGTTTATACAAAGTTTATGAGAAACTTGTATTTCCAAAGAAGTGAGTGGGAGCACTATAGAATTTCTGATGAGTATATGTTGTTGACATATTGTTGATCAGAAATGATGTAGAATTTCTGGAAAGCATATAAGGTTATTTGGAAGGTGTTTTTCAATGGAAAACCTGAATTAGGCTACTTGAATAATAAGCATAAAGATCTATAAGATAGATCAAAAAGCTTAATAGTACTTTCAAATGAGCACGTACCTTGACATGATCTTGAAGGAGTTCAAGATGGATCAGTCAAAGAAGAAGTTCTTGCCTGAGATGTAAGGTATGAAGTTAAGACGTAAAGCTCGACCACGGCAGAAGAGAGAGAAAGGACGAAGGTCATCCCCTATGCTTTATACATAGGCTCTACAAGATGCTATCTTTGTGTACCGCACCGAAGTGTGCCTTGCCATGAGTCACAAGGGTACAAGAATGATCCAGAATGGATCATTGGACACTATCAAAATTGTCCTTGGAGTAAATAAGGACATGTTTCTCGATTATGGAGGTGATAAAGAGTTCGGCTTAAAGGATTACGTCGATGCAAGCTTTAACACCTATCCGAGTGACTCTGAGTAGCAAACCGGATACATATAGTGGAGCAACCATTTGGAATAGCTCCAAGTGGAGCGTGGAAGCAGCATTTACATAATGACCTAGAGATTTGCGAACTACATACAGATTTGAATGTTGCAGACCCGTTGACTAAAACCTCTCTCACAAGCAAAACATGATCAAACCCCAGAATTCATTGAGTCTTAATCACATGATGATGTGAACTAGTTTAATGACACTAGTAAACTCTTTGGATGTTGGTCACATGGCGATGTGACCTGTCAATGTTAATCACATGGCGATGTGAACTAGATTATTGACTCTAGTGCAAGTGGGAGACTGTTGGAAATATGCCCTAGAGGCAATAATAAAAGTATTATTATATTTCCTTGTTCATGATAATTGTCTTTTATTCATGCTATAAGCAGTATTATCCGGAAATCGTAATACACGTGTGAATACATAGACCACAATATGTCCCTAGTGAGCCTCTAGTTGACTAGCTCGTTGTGATCAGCAGATAGTCATGGTTTCTGACTATGGACATTGGATGTCGTTGATAACGGGATCACATCATTAGGAGAATGATGTGATGGACAAGACCCAATCCTAAGCATAGCACAAAGATCGTGTAGTTCGTTTGCTAGAGCTTTTCCAATGTCAAGTATCTCTTCCTTAGACCATGAGATCGTGTAACTCCCGGATACCGTAGGAGTGCTTTGGGTGTATCAAACGTCACAACGTAACTGGGTGACTATAAAGGTGCATTACAGGTATCTCCGAAAGTGTCTTTTGGGTTGACACGGATCGAGACTGGGATTTGTCACTCCGTATAAACGGAGAGGTATCTCTGGGCCCACTCGGTAGTACATCATCATAATGTGCACAATGTGACCAAGGGGTTGATCACGGGATGATGTGTTGCGGAACGAGTAAAGAGACTTGCCGGTAACGA
Source organism: Aegilops speltoides (assembly GCA_021437245.1). NCBI lineage: Eukaryota > Viridiplantae > Streptophyta > Magnoliopsida > Poales > Poaceae > Aegilops > Aegilops speltoides. The sequence continues at coordinate 104,786,238 of CM038147.1, forward strand.
GATTGAACAAGGTATCGGTATACCGACGATCGAATCTCGGGCAAGTAAAATACCGCTAGACAAAGGGAATTGTATACGGGATCGACTGAGTCCTTGACATCGTGGTTCATCCGATGAGATCATCGTGGAACATGTGGGAGCCAACATGGGTATCCAGATCCCGCTGTTGGTTATTGACAGGAGAACGCGTCTCGCCATGTCTACATGTCTCCCGAACCCGTAGGGTCTACACACTTAAGGTTCGATGGCGCTAGGGTTATAAAGGAAGCTTGTATGTGGTTACGAATGTTGTTCGAGTCCGGATGAGATCCTGGGCGTCACGAGGAGTTCGGAATGGTCCGGAGGTAAAGATTTATATATGGGAAGTCCTGTTTTGGTCACCGAAAAGTTTGGGGTTTATCGGTAACGTCTGGGACCACCGGAGGGTCCCGGGTCCACCAAGTGGGGCCACCTGCCCTGAAGGCTGCGTGGGCCAAGTGTGGAGGGTACCAGCCCCTAGGTGGGCGGGCGCCCCCCACCAAGGCCCAAGGCGTGGGAAGTGGGAAGGGGGCAAACCCTAGGGCAGATGGGCCCTAAGGCCCACCACAGTGCGCCTCCCCTCTCTCCCCCTCCGCCGCCACCTAGATTGGATCTCGAGGCTGGCCGCACCCCTTGGGGTGGGAAACCCTAAAGGGGCGCAGCCCCTCTCCCCTATAAATAGTGAGGCATAGGGCTGCCCAGTACACACAGAATACACGTGATTCGATCTCGCCTTTGGTTGCAGCCCTCTCCTCTCTCCCAAGTACTCCTCCTCTCCCGTGGTGCTTAGCGAAGCCTGCTGGATTGCCACACTCATCCACCACCACCACACCGTTGTGCTGCTGCTGGATGGAGTCTTCCTCAACCTCTCCCTCTCTCCTTGCTGGATCAAGGCGTGGGAGACATCGTCGGGCTGTACATGTGTTGAACGCGGAGGTGCCGTGCGTTCGGCACTTGATCATCGGTGATTTGAATCACGACGAGTACGACTCCATCAACCCCGTTCACTTGAACGCTTCCGCTTAGCGATCTACAAGGGTATGTAGATGCACTCTCTTTCTACTCGTTGCTGGTCTCTGCATAGATAGATCTTGGTGACACGTAGGAAATTTTTTGAATTTCTGCTACGTTCCCCAACAATTACATCGAGTAGATCTCCATGAACACCACAGAGAACATTGTATTGAAGATCAAATAGAGAGAAGAAGCCATCTAGCTACTAACTATGGACCCATAGGTCCATGGTAAACTACTCACACATCGTCGGAGGGCGGCAAGGATGATGTAGAGCCCCCTCCATGATCGAATCCCCTCCAGCAGAGTGCCGGAAAAGGCCTCAGATGGGATCTCGTGGTTTTGGAACTTGTGGTGGCGGAAAATGTATTTCATTGATTCCTTTGTTGGTTTCATTATTTTAGAGAATTTATAGAGGCGCAGTTAGGTCAAACGGAGAAATGTGGGTCCCACAACACACCTGGGCATACCTACCCCCCTGGGCACGCCTTGGTGTCTTGTGGACCACGATCCATCATCTGGTCTTCTCCCGAAGCTTCTAGTGTCTCTTTTGTCTAGAAAAAAAACCTCCAAAAAGTTTCATGGCATTTGGACTTCGTTTGGTACTCATATTCTAAGAAACCAAAAACAAGCAAAAAACAACAACTGACACTGTGCACTAAGTTAATAGGTTAGTCCCAAAAAATGATATATAATTGCTTGAATGTGTATATAAAACATCCAAGATTGATAATATAATAGCATGGAACAATAAAAAAATTATAGATACGTTGGGGACGTATCAGTATCCACTATGTTCTGAGATTGATGTTGCTATGACTTTGCTATGCTTAATGCTTGTCACTAGGGCTTGAGTGCCTTGATTTCATATCTGAACCATTTATGTTTTCACCATTATATTTGTGTTATTGATCCTATCTTGCAGATTGTATGCACCTGCTACGTGTTATGATCTGCATACCCCAATGTGACAGTAATTTGGATTCTTTTCGGTGATTACTATAGTTTGAGGAGTTAATGTATTCACTATGTGTTAATGCTTTGTTTTAGTTCCCTATTAAAAGGAGACCTTAATATCCCTTACTTTCTTTATGGACCCTGCTGCCACGGGAGGGTAGGACAAAAGATGTCATTCAAGTTCTTATCTACATGATGAATGTCATCCAGCATAATTTTCCATCACCGATCCAATGCCTACGAGTTTTTCACATATTGATCTTTGCTAAGTTACTACCACTACTGCTAGTGTTACAATTGCTACAAAACTATTACTAGTACTGTTACCGTTACTGTTGCTATCATTGCTATCGCTACGAAATTATCATACTACTGTGGTATTGATGAGTCTGTTGCGGATATTTAGTCTCCAGGCGTGGTTGAATTGACAACTCAACTGCTAATACTTGCGAACATTCTTTGGCTCCCCTTATGTTGAATCAATAAATTTGGGTTAAATACTCTACCCTCGAAAACTGTTGTGATCCCCTATACTTGTGGGTTATCAATGGTCTCTCTCGAAAAACCCTGTAACCAAATACAAGAAATCTCTTGTGTCCCTAGTATCCCAATACAATGGTAAATTCTATAGGTGCACTAGTTCGGCGAAGAGATGTTGATACAAGTGTAGTATGGATAGTATCCCCGGTGGAATCGCTCCGCCGGAGAGCAAAAGTGCTCCTTCCCAAGTTTCGCCTCGATACAGTGGCACTTCGTCCCGAAAGCCTTACTCTTATTTTTTCTAGGTCAAAACCCTTCATATAGCAGAAGATGGGCACCGGAGGCTGGTTGTGGGCCCCCCAAGGCATCAAGGCGCGCCCAAGAGGGGTGGTCGTGCCCTGTTACCTTGTGGACAATTGGTAGGCCCCCTCTGGAATTTATTTGCTCCTTTATTTTTTATATACTCAATAAAAAATCCTCGTGAAGTTTCAGGTCATTTGGAGCTCTATATAATATCTATCTCTGATGTAGCTCTTTTAGGTCCAAAGTTACAACTGCTAGTAATTACCCTCTCGATGTAGATCTTGCAAATTAAGAGAGAAAAGGCATTAGAATTGCATCATAAAGTCAAATAATGACCAAAAACAATGTATATAACAGTAGGAAAACATGATGCAAAATGTACGTATCATAGAACTACAAGAAGATCGAGCAGAACATTGTATTGAATATCAAAGAGAGAGAAGAAGCCATCTAGCTACTAGCTATGGACCCGTAGGTCTGTGGTGAACTACTCATGCATCATCAAAAGGCAGCAAGGATGATTTAGAAGCCCTTCATGGTCGATTCCCCCTCTGGCCAAGTATCAAAAAAGGCCTCCATACAAAATCGTGGAAGACCAGAAGCTTGCAACGGCGAAAAAAGTGTTTCAGGTGGCTCTTTGAGGGTTTCCCAATATTTGAGAATTTATAGAAGTGGAATTTGGTTAGACGGAGCCACGTGGGGCCCACAAGGTAACAGTGCGCCACCTGAAGCTTTAAGGGTTGTCTCCTCATTCGTCCTCTGGTCTCCTCCCGAAGCTTCAAGGGTCTCTTATGTCCAAAAAATCATTAAAAGGTTTCATAGCGTTAGGACTCCATTTGGTACTGATTTTCTAGAAAACCAAAAACAAGCAGAAAACAGCCACTGGCACTGGGTTAATAGGTTAGTTTCCAAACTGATATAAAATAGCATAAAAATGCATACAAAGCATCCAAGATTGATAATATAATAGCATGAATCAATCAAAAATTATAGATATGTTGGAGACGTATTAGCATCCCCAAGCTTAATTCCTGCTCATCCTCGAGTAGGTAAATGATAAAAAATAGAATTTTTGATGTGAAATCCACTGGTACAGTGAGGTGCTATACAAACGGTTTTTAACCCCTTTCCACGACGGCATTCTGAACCGTCGCCAAGTGAGTGTGTGCGATACGGGGGTCCTTCCCACACGACCCAGAAACCGTCAAGGATAGGCCCGCTGGTTACACATGCTGGACAAAATGAGATCGTGTGTGATGGGCGAGCGATCAAATACAATCATACAGGCCCAATCGGTTCCGGTCGTAAGTATGATAACCCACAAGTATAGGGGATCATAACAATTTTCGAGGGTAGAGTATTCAAATCAAATTTATTGATTCGACACAAGGGAAGCTAAAGAATATTCACGAGTATTAGCAACTAAGTCGTCAATTCAACCATACCTAAAAGACTTAATATCTATAACAAAGTTTTTAGTAGCAAAGTAGTATGGAAGTAATGGTAACGGTGGCAAAAGTAACAGTAGCAGTTTTGTATTGATTGTAATAGTTGCAACGGCAATGTAACTTAGCAAAGATGAATATGTGAAAATCTCGTAGGCAATGGATCAGCAATGATAATTGTGTTGGATAATATTCATCATATAGCATTCATAACCTATGGTGACACAGAACTAGCTTCAATTCATCAATATAATGTACGCATGTATTCCGTATATAATCATACGTGCTTATGGAATAGAACTTGCATGGCATCTTTTGTCCTACCCTCCCGTGGCAGCGGGGTCCTAATGGAAACTAAGGAATATTAAGGCCCACTTTTAATAGAGAACCGTACCAAAGCATTAGCACTTAGTGAATACATGAACTCCTCAAACTACGGCAATCACCGGAAAGAATCCCAATTATTGTCACCTTGGGGTATGCGGATCATATATAACTCATAATAGGTGTCTACAACTTGCAAGATAGGATCAAGAACATACATATATTCATGAAAACATAATAGGTTCAGATCTGAAATCATGGCACTCGGGCCCTAGTGACAAGCATTAAGCATAGCAAAGTCATAGCAACATCAATCTCAGAACATAGTGGATACTAGGGATCAAACCCTAACAAAACTAACTCAATTACATCATAAATCTCATCCAACCCATCACCGTCCAACAATCCTACGATGGAATTACTCACGCATGGTGGTGAGCATCATGAAATTGGTGATGGAGGAAGGTTGGTGATGATGATGGCGACGAATCCCCCTCTCCAGAGCCCTGAACGGACTCCAGATCAGCCCTACCAATGAAGAACAGGAGGCGGCGACGGCTCCGTATCGTAAAACGTGACGAATCCTTCTCCTTGATTTTCAGGTAACTTGGTGGGAGTTGAGGTCGGAGGAGGTCCAGGGGGCTTGTGGCCTCTTGGTGCCCCCCTCTGGTAACTTCTTGCGTCACTATTTTTTATTTATTCCACAAAAATTCTCCGTGAATTTTCAGGTCAACCCGAGAACTTTGATTTCTGCACAAAAATAACACCATGGCAATTCTGCTGAAAACTGCGTCGGTCCGGGTTAGTTCCATTCAAATCATGCAAATTAGAGTCCAAAACAAGGGCAAAAGAGTTTGGAAAAGTAGATACGATGGAGATGTATGAAAGTACATCCCACACAGTTAGTGCTAGACAAACATTTCCATTTGTTATGCACATTCCACACAGTTAATCCAAGGAATACGTTCCCGTTCTTATGTACATCCCACACAGTTAATCCAAGAAGTACGTTTCCGTTCATATGTACATCCCACACAGTCAATCGAGGGAAAACGTTTCTGTTCGTATATATATCCCACACAGTTTTATGTATAGCCTGATGTGTGAAGGTGTAACTATCACACACGCTTTGCCTCGGTTAACCGTTTGCTTTTATTCAACTACATCACACACAATTTGATGAAGAAAATAGTATGGCATTGGGCTATCCATCACAACCGCTTTTACTGCTAGAACGGTTTGCAAAGTACCATGACCCATTTAGCAGGTTTATTAGTTTACAATTAATAATTCCAATATTATGCAAATTCACATTTCATATCGAACATCTGTTTGCCAATTTCATATTAGACACATAAATATATTTTAACATCACAATACGTTAGCTACCTGAAAATAGCACAGTACATTATATAGCTAGTTCACCTTCGTAAGAACAATATTAGAACAATACATACATTTCCTTAATTGAGATCATCCAGGCTCGTCTTATCCACCTCTGCTTTTAGTTTAGTAAGAACTTGTTTTGCACTGACCAACTGAGAAAGTGCCTCCTCCTTCGCCAACACCATCTTAGCAAAGTGTAATTTCAAAAATCTGAGCTCATTCTCCATCTTCTTCTTTTTTTCCCGCATCTTGAAATATTCTTCAGCGTTGACAACACTTTCTCTAAGCCTACCTCTGTTCTCTTCCTCATACATGCTCCAGAGCTTTGCTAGGCACATCTTCAAAGACTGTGGCCACTCTTGATCAACCCACTCTAGGTAGGAACACTTCCGTTCATCCTATAATATTTAAAACTAGATCAGTAACAATTGTAGGGGAAATGAGTTTCTAGCAACATAGAAAATCACCAAATACATATTTTAAAAAACTAAAGAAACAGATTAATTATGACATACCTTCTCAAGAAGGTCAATGTGCAAATGAATTAATTGCTACTGAGACAACAACCAAATTCTGAAATATCAGAAGGTATAATTAACTACAACACGCTACAAGTTCTTAGTCATGTACTATAAATAACAAATTGAACATTTTATGAGGAAGCTAAATATAACTGCAACATCATAGCGACAGTGTTTGGATGACATCAGATTGATCCAACAGGTGTGTACATGCACATATTTAGTAAGATAGAACTAATAACACTAAGGCCGTTCACTACGTATGACAAAACCGGTGTCAAGACAACTATTGCTACATTTGGCACCGGTGCCTTGCACTGGCGAGCCGATGCAGCAGAAAAAATCACGGAACTGGACTCCGAAGCACCTAGTTGCTCTGATGCCCAGTTCATTTGTGTCATAAAGATTTAGTATTTTACTGCTTGTTTGCTCAGATGTGTGGACCAAAGTTGGCTGCACAAACTGCTGAAGCGGTGCCAAATAATTTTCTAATGGCACCGCTAATGAGATGGCAACATTTTTAGATTCTAGGTACAAACTATAACACTATCTTAGAGCGTGTTTGGCAGCCCTCGGCTCCGCAGCATCGCTCCTGGAGCGGCCAGTGTGGCACCGAACGCGTTAGCTTCATGCTTTCCTCGAAGCAGAGCGGAGCAGCCAGTAGGCCATTTTCTCGGAGCGGCCGAAGTGACACTCCACGCGCTCCGCTTCTACGTGGAGTAGGGAGTTGACAAGTGAGGACCAGAGGGCTGCCGAACAGGCCCTTAACATCCAGAATAACATAGCACAGTGATAGTGTCCGAATCACATCTAACAAATGATTTGTAACAATGAAAGTGGGGATAACCTTCTCTGCACATGCCAGAAACTTCATCCCACTGTCCACAGATTCGAACGCAACTAACTTCATGCATGGAGATTGATGGTGACAACGAGCAGGCAGATCTTTAGCCACCCCGCTCCATTTGTTGCAACTAATGGTCCTAGGGAGCTACAAGAGGAAGAACTGACTGAAATCGACCGAGGGGTTAAAATCCTTCATTCCAAGTCATAACCCGAGAGAGAGAAGAGAGGCATACCCGGGTGGTGAAAGAGTCATCGTCGAAGGAGGAACCGCTGGAGAGGTCACTAAAGAAGACCATGGCGACCCCGGCGATAGGATGCGAGATGGTGAGAGCGAGGAAGCAAGCGAGGAAGCGGCTATAGCTTTGGAAGGAAGGAAGGAGGAAACAAGGGAAATGTGACTTGTGGTCGGGGACAATAGGGGGTGCGAAGGGGGGCGGGGTAGATATTTCGGCGGTAGGTCAAAAATTTTGACATGTGGAGGGAAACTCTGCGCGCGGTGCCGCGAGACACCATTCACTTTGAATGATTGTGTGCATCACAAATGATTCTTCTGCTTTACGTGCATGGGATGAGTTTGATAATTTAAATTTCGGAATTTTATATTTGTGCCCCTCGTTCCTTAGCTCTACTCAGTCATCCCCACGCTCTTAACTTTTGCTCACTTTTCCCCACTCCCTTGTCTGAAACCCTCATAAATGGTCACAACGGAGGATGTCATCGGGTCAAACTATTGACCGTTAAATCTAACGAGTGGGGCCGTGCTAGACACTATCGCCGTTGGACCTGACAAGTGGGGTCGCATTGAGATACATCAGATGAGCTTCTTTGAGGGATCCCCTTGTCTGAACCTCAAGCCACTACAACACCACGCCACTCTGCCCCCTCCGTCGCCGTCGTGCAGCCTCCGCTGCTGTCATGCCCTCCAACCACTAACCCCATTTCACCTCCACCATCGTCATGCCCTTCGCTAGATCTACCCCCATATCCCCTGGATTTAGCAGCGATGTCGCAGGAGTAGGTTCTCAAGCCCATCGACCGTAGAGAGGATTGGGTCGAATCAGCGACGGATAATTCATGGATTACACCTAGGTAAGCATCGTTTCCCCTCAGACTGATTTGCTCATTCATAAATTCGGCCCTATTTGATAGCTAGTCGCATGAATCGATCGAATTCTGCTGAATTGTTCTCAGCCTAACTGTAATTTTCCCTATTTGAATCGAATAGGATTGATCGTGCGCTTGCTTTCCGGCTGGCAATTAGGATTGAAGTTAGTGTGCTGCGCGGTAGAAAACTGCATATGATCACTGGATTTTTCTATCCAAAGGTGGTATAAACAAGTATGTCATTCAAAGATTTGCTAGCGGTGCTCCAAAAGTCTTCATATGGGAGGAGCCCTGCCAATGCTGTTGAACTAAAATTTTTCGGCAGTACCGACCAAAAATTTCTCCCACTAACTTGCAATGAGCATCTTGGATTGCTCTTTAGTTTGAATGCTGAAAGATGCTTTGGTAAAATCCTTATCGAGGTGCTTCAGCCACGCAATGAACGTGCCAAGGGGAAGGTTGTTGAGAAATCTTCTATCTCTGCTAATAGCGAGTGCCCCGGCACACCTTGTAGGTAAAAACCAAGCAAAGCTAATGGTTCTAAAAGTCACAATATGTCTGCTGCCGCTTCTTGTGCCGCTTCTCCTGTCGCTGCTGCAGGTGATGTAGAGCAAGATGAAGAGCCAGACAAAGAGGTGCCTCAAAATGATTATGAGAATATGTTCCCTGATCTTGTAGATATTATCAGTAAACAAGCAATGGAAGAGGAATATCAGGAGGAACCTATCAACTGTGCTAGATTTGATGACACTAACGATGAAGAGAGGCAGGAGAACATCGACAACCTAGTTTTAGATGAATATGATGGTGAGGACATGCCAACAATTGAGTGGAACAGGGAAGATACTCAGCTAGCTATCGACACCATATTCCAGTCGATGGTGGACTATCGTAATGCAATGACTACATATTGCATTCTCACTAAAAATTCATATGTGATTGATAGGAGTGAGCCAACAAGGTTCACTGTTCAGTGCCCATATGATAGGTGTAGATGGAGGTTGCATGCATCACATATGTTGAGGAGCAAGTTCATTCAGGTTTGTGTATTTCATTTTATACTGGTTCATTTTATTTTCAGATCATTGTGTAATGTTTTCTACCAATATCCCTATTTTGTTTGGGTCCCATTTTGTTTTAGATAAAAAAGAACCCACACCAGCACACTTGCACCTGGAGGGGGAGGAGGGAAGGCTAAAACAAAGCTAGCAAAGACTAGGTGGGTGGCAGATGCAATTTTGGATTGGTTGAGAGAAACACCAACACTTGGTCCAACAACACTCCATGGGAAGCTATTTGAGAAGTACAAGATTGATATACCTTACATGAGGATTTTCAATGCTAAGGAAATGGCTCTTGACAGGATTAATGGTCCTTGGAATGAGAGCTTTCAGTTGCTCTACACATTTAAATCTGAAGTGGAAGCTGCTAGTCCAGGGAGTGTTGTAGAGATTGACAAGCATACAGTTACATACAAAATAAAAGGGAAGTCATTTCATGAGGAGTGCTTCAGGAGGGCTTTTGTTTGTTTCAAGGCTTGTTGGCAGAGGTTTCTTGATGGTTGCAGGCCCTGTTTGGCTGTTGATGCAACTGCTTTGAATGGAAGGTGGAGAGGACAACTAGTGGAAGCTTCTGCAGTTGATGGACACAACTGGCTATTTCCAGTTGCATTTTGTGTGGTGGAGGCAGAGTCTTAGGAAAGTTGGGTCTGGTTTCAGTAACAGTTGCACAACCTTATAGGTACACCCCCAGGTTTAGCTATACACAAAGATACTTGCAAGGGTTTGGAGAGTGCAGTGGAAATTGTATTCCCTGGAGTAGAGCATAGGGAATGCATGCGACACCTAGCGCAGAATTTTAGAAACACATTCAAAGGTAAAGTTTATGATGAGAACCTATGGCCAGCATCATACACATGCAGTGAGAGGAAGCATGAGCATCATTTGAGAGTGTTGTATGCTCACAATCCTCTGGTGAAGAAGTACCTAGATGCACATCATGGAAAGTTGTGGTCAAGAAGCAAATTCAATGAAATTTGCAATGTAGACTATGTGACCAGTAACCTGGCAGAGTGTTTCAATGCAAAGATCAAGTCATTGAAAGGGCTTCTGATATGGAAAATATTTGATAAGATTTGGCAGATGATCATGATAAAGATGGCGCTTCGCAAAAGAATTGCAAAAACATAATATGTCGACCATCTTTTGCTGCCATCTCTTATTAAGGCATTGCATGCCAAGGCAAGAGGACTGAACATGAAATGCATTCGAGCGGCGACACACGAGGCTAAGGTAACATATACTGACAGTAAAAACATGGAATGGAGATATCCAGTTAACCTAGCAACTAGGGAATGCAGTTGTAGGCAATGGCAGCTCTGTGGGAAGCCATGCATACATGCTCTACATCTAATTGACTGTTATAGGTGGTGAAGATGGTGAAGTTGATCAATACATCTCTGAATATTTTTTTGTCGCCAAATTTAGGGATGCTTATGCTTCCAATATGCCTGCACTCTTGGGAAAATACCAATGGAACATAGTAGATCCAGGGTTCAAACTACATTCTCCTATACTGACTAGACCACCAAGAAGACCAAGGAAGAACAGGATCAGAAGAGGTGAAGAGGGTCGTGTAAAAAGACATCGTAAGTGCAAAAAATGTGGAACCCTAGGGCACATTGGTAGGAAATGTACCAATCCAGTGGATGATTCATTTGGCTAAGAGGAACAATGGGCAGTGAGAAATGCAGATGAGAATGCAGCACTAGAGCAGATTGAAGCTAATATAGAGGAGAATGAAGCAAGAAAGCATATTGCAGCTAATTCAGAGGAGAATGAAGCAACTGAATTAGCACTGCCGACAGCTTGGTATGTGCGCAACAACCTTCCCTTTTTATGCATTTCTTCTCTTTCTATCGATGGCTTATAATCTTTTTTGTGTTTGTCCTAGCTCTAGGAAAAGTAGAGGAAAAGGAGAGAAAAGGCCAAGAGAGAAAGAATTATAATATGAAGCCATGGCTTATGAAGGTTTTGAACCCCGTCAACTGGCCAGTGCAAGTTCTCCGTCAGCACCTCGACAGCCACTGCCCAAAGTGAAGATTAGAAGGAAGAATAAAAAGGTGGATATCCCACCTAGGGAAACCAGGAGCAAGGCTGTTAAGCCGTCTCGGAACACAAGGAGTAAGGCAAAGATGTGAACTCTGAACGTTGAATGCAAGTCGTAAACTTTTAAATTTAAGGATTTGTACAAAGGTTTATGTCGTCAATTTGAACAACCATGAAAACTTGTAAGGTTTAATAATGCTATTCGTACTTTGATATGAAATTTGAGACAAAATTTGAATTTTAGCCAGAATTTGGATTTTAAGCAAAATTTGAATTTGAACCAACACTTGAATTCCGATATGTGGTGCGATGTTGCAATATTTGCTGAACTATTATAAACGTTAGGTGATCAATCCTATCTCTTTTGCATGATAAAACTTATAGTCATGGGAAATGTGCTGCAAATGTGCTCCGAAGCTAGGCTAAACTGCCCCATTTGTAATCAAGTATTTTTTGGACCTACTCTAAATGAGCCAAATATTTTATATTAACACCTATTCAACCTATATAGTGTAGATTCGATGTCTCACTATTTATTGAACTAATCATCATATTTTTACATTTTTTTGAAATAATGTGATTTAATAGAAAACCATCAAAAACACGTTTAAAATATGAAAAAGGAAAACTAAGTTCAGATCCTTCTTATTCACTTTGAAATGAAGCTTTGGTGATTTTTTTGATTTTTCTAATTTTTTCAAAAAACCTACCTCCATTCCTTGAACTCTTTGCAACTTTGTACGTGATAACTCATATTTGTGAATGTTTTTTCATGAAAATGCCCATAGAACAAGTTTATGATTTTTTTGGTAACATGTCACATAAGACAACATTGTGCGCAGGTTTTATATTTTTTTCGATTTTTTAAATTAATGGTGCTCATTTAACCATGATCGTGCCAACTAGTTTTTTTGAAAATGACCGAAGACCAAGTTTAGTATTTTTCCTCGTTAGTGTGTCTTATAAAACAATGATTCGTGAAGGTTTCATATTTTTTGGATTTTTTTAAAATTAGTTATGCTCAGTTGAATATTGGTCAAACACTAGATAACCCCGTTGACCAATTCAAAACCCCTCTAAACCCCGCGGGGTTTCTCCTAACCCTAGCTCCGAACATCAGCCGTCCGATCATACCCTAGCGCCAAGTGACAGCCCTCAGATATGGTCTTCTAGAAGGATTCTGAGGCCAGGCTCCGTGCCTTGGATCACAAGGATGGCTCCGCATCATTGGATCCTTGGGCGATCCGGGAGACGTTGGTTCTGCTTGCCCACCATTGCTTCCCCTGTCTTCTTCCCCCCTCCTTCTTCTTCTTCTGCGGTGACCAAAGGAGCCATTCATTTGCTTCTTGGGATCCACTGCTGCTTCTTCTTCGGCAACTAGATATGTCGAGCTCCACTTCAGCCTCCCGCCCCTCGTGGCCCCAGTATGGTCCAGTGCCCATGGAGCAATGCCCTGACTGCCCATGCACCATGCCACTGAAAAGGTTGACTTCAAGGGAGGACAAGAATGGCAACTTTGGGAGCGAGTTCGTGAAATGCGAGAGCAAGCCAGAGGGGCAGGTTAGCTCTCATGATGTTTCTTTGACCCTTTCTTTTTCTCTTTCCTTCTATTTCTTTTTTGTTGGATCTGAGATTTAGGGTTCATGATTTCGTTTCAGATCATGTAGAAATGCAAAAAATTTGAATGGATGGATGCCAACGTCCGTACGCTTCAAGGGGAGGGCTTGCTTCAATTCAATTGGGCCACAACCCGGGAGGTTAATCTGCCGTCAGCCACTCAGAATTTGGTCTCTGAAAGTTCTGCTCCGACAGTTGGGGATGAGTATATGAAGGGGGAATTAAAGAAGATGAACAAGAACTTGAGGCAGATGATTCAGTTGAACAAGCAGGCGAATCTGATAGCTTTAAGATTTTATTTTTTGTATAGTTGCTCTAGGATTTGCTTACTTGCTGTTCATCACTCATTAGAGATGTTATTTGTGTCGTGTCATGTGGATCATGTGCTCTCTGTGTTGCTTAATTTGTGGATCATGTGCTCTCTGTGTTGCTTAAACTATGTCTCTACCACCATCTCTGTATCTCCGTAGGTGTCCCTTTTGACACTTTTAGTTTCATCAAACAATACTGAGGGCAAGAGAAAAAACGTAGTCATTGGGCCCAAAATGAAACCAAGCTCTGGTTGGGCCATCACATTGCGTTGACTGTTGAAGGCCCACAAAGATTAAAGAGGTTTAGAAAAATAGTGCATGCGCTGGCTCTGTTTTTCCTTTGTTTTTTTGCTTGATTGTTTTGATTGCACCTACAGAGATTGAGTGCACGTTGGTTACATTACAAGAATAGGTTGCATCGTTTGAAATTACACAACAATTGATATTGTAACCAAGAAGTCAACAATTACAGTTCATACAATATATATGGGAACCAACAATTCAAAAAATTAGCTTTTTGACATCTCAACTAGTCCATTAGCCGCCCATGCCAAAACATGGTACCAATAAAACCTATAATACAAGAGCCAAAATTAATTTCATCATGCCAAATGGCCACAAACTATTCAAAAATTAGCTTGTTTTTGTTCATACGATATACGGAATAGGGCCACCAACAATTCAAAATTTTTTATCTTTTCTCCTTCTTCTTTTCAACATCAACAAAGCTCCTTTTTCTATCTTCAATTTCCTTTTTGGCACTTCAACTAGTCCATTAGCCGCGCGTGCCAAAACTTGACCCTAAAATATAAGGTCCAAAATACAAATATTACACAACATGAATATAACAAGACAAATGGGCTACCCTCCAACCATGTTTACAATGCTAACCCCAAAACTTGCTGGTTTTCATTGAGGGATACCCTTTCATTGATTGATTTAGCAGAAGGGCTCGGCTACGACACCATATCCATCTAGCGACATCTCACGTCAAATAAGGGTACAACCAACGACATATAAAAGTAGCAAGCAAAACACATATAACCAACAAAATATCAAATAAGGGTAGCAAGGATAACATAGTTCTTAGGGTTCCCAACATGATGTAACACAACAGCGATAAAAAGTTCATGGTACAACCAATGACATAATTAAGTTATAAATAAATAAGAGATAAAAGCCCTAGCACCCTAGGATAAGACAAGCTTCACGAGATCAGGCCTTCACCACCATCTTCACTGCGCCTCGTCTTCACTGCTTGATAACCCACAAGTATAGGGGATCGCAACAGTTTTCGATAAGTAAGAGTGTCGAACCCAACGAGGAGCTAAAGGTAGAATAAATATTCCCTCAAGCTCTATCGACCACCGATACAACTCTACGCACGCTTGACGTTCGCTTTACCTAGAACAAGTATGAAACTAGAAGGACTTTGTAGGTGTTGTTGGATAGGTTTGCAAGATAATAAAGAGAACGTAAATATAAACTAGGGGCTGTTTAGATAAAGAAGCAATAAAGTAAATATAGCGAGTGTGGAAAAGTGGTGGTAGGAGTTGCGGAATTGTCCCTAAGCAATTGACTACTTTACTAGACCGATAGCAAGTTTTATGTGGGAGAGGCATAAGCTAACATACTTTCTCTTCTTGGATCATATGCACTTTTGATTGGAACTCTAGCAAGCATCCGCAACTACTAAAGATCATTAAGATAAAACCCAACCATAGCATTAAAACATCAAGTCCCCTTTATCCCATATGCCACAACCCCCTTACTCGGGTTTATGCTTCTGTCACTCAAGCAACCCACTATAAGCGAATCATGAACGTATTGCAACACCCTACAGCGGGAATCCCTCACGCTTGCGTGATACGAAGGGCACAATAGGACAGGAACATAACCACAAGTAAATTAAACCAATCATAGCAATTCATCAATCACCGGTAGGGCAACGAAAATCTACTCAAACATCATTGGATGGCAACACATCATTGGATAATAACATGAAGCATAAAGCACCATGTTCAAGTAGAGGGTACAACGGGTTGTGGGAGAGTGGACCGCTGAATATAGATGGGGGAAGGTGATGGAGATGTTGGTGAAGATGGTGGAGGTGTTGGTGTAGATCGTGGTGATGATGATGGCCCCCGGTGGCGTTCTGGCGCCACCGGAAGCAAGGGGGAGAGAGCCCCCCTTCTTATTCTTCTTCCTTGACCTTCTCCCTAGATGGGAGAAGGGTTTCCCCTCTGGTCCTTGGTTCCCATGGCGTGGGAGGGGTGAGAGCCCCTCCGAGATTGGATCTATCTCTCTGTCTCTCTCTGTTTCTACGCTCTCAGATTCTGCCCTTTCACCGTTTCTTTTATATCCGGAGATCCGTAACTCCGATTGGATTGAAACCTTCGCCAAGATATTTTTCGAAAAATTATATTTCTTGCGGCCAAAGTAGAGTAGCAACCGCATTGCGAGGGGCCCATGAGGGTCAGGGGTGTGCCCAGTATAAGTGGGTGCGTGGGCCACCCTCGTGGCCACCTTGGGCACCGTATCGCGTTGATTCTTCCTTCGGAAAATCCCAAATATTCCGAAAATATTCTCCATTTTTTATCCCGTTTGGATTTCGTTTGATATGGGTTTCCTATGAAACATAAAACATGCAACAAACAGGAACTGGCACTGGGCACTGGATCAATATGTTAGTCCCAAAAATAATATAAAAAGTTGCCAAAAATATATGAAAGTTGAATAATATTGGCATGGAACAATAAAAAATTATAGATACGACGGAGATGTATCAGCATCCCCAAGCTTAATACCTGCTCGTCCTTGAGCAGGTAAATGATAAAAAAGATAATTTTTGATGTGGAATGCTACCTAGCATAATCTTGATCATGTGTCTAATCATGGCATGAATATTAAGACACGAGTGATTCAAAGCAATAGTCTATCATTTGACATAAAAATAATAATACTTAGGGCATCCCAACAAACAATCATGCCATTCAAAATATCAATGCTAAAGAATGATATCCCTACAAAATCATATAGTTAGGCCATGCTTCATTTTCATCACACAAAGTACTCCCATCATGCACAACCCCGGTTTCAGCCAAGCAATTGGTTCATACTTTTTAACGCGCTTCAGCTTTTTCAACCCTCATGCAATACATGAGCCCAAGCCATGGATATAGCACTATAGGTGGAATAGAGTATGATGATGGAGGTTTATGTAGGGAAGACAAAAAGGGAGAAAGTCTCACATCGACGCGGCTAATCAACGGGCTATGGAGATGCCCATCAATTGATGTCAATGCGAGGAGTAGGGATTGCCGTGCAACGGATGCACTAGAGCTATAAGTGTATGAAAGCTCAAGATGAAAACTAACTGGGTGTGCATCCAACTTGCTTGCTCATGAAGACCTCGGGCATTTGAGGAAGCCCATCATCGGAATATACTAGGCAAGTTCTGTAATGAAAAATACCCACTAGTATATGAAAGTGAAAGCATAGGAGACTCTCTCTATGAAGAACATGGTGCTACTTTGAAGCATAAGTGTGGTAAAAGGATAGTAATATTGCCCCTTCTCTCTTTTTCTCTCATTTTTTTATTTTCTATTTTTTTATTTTTTTGGTGGGCTTCTTTGGCCTCTTTTTTTATTTGGGATTCTTTGGCCTCTTTAAATTTTTTCATAAAGTCCGGAGTCTCATCCCGACTTGTGGGGGAATCATAGTCTCCATCATCCTTTCCTCACTGGGGCAATGCTCTAATAATGATGATCATCACACTTTTATTTACTTACAACTCAATATTACAACTCAAAATATGACTCTATATGAATGCCTCCGGCGGTGTACCGGGATGTGCAATGATCTAGCGTAGCAACGACATCAAAAAACGAACAAGCCATGAAAACATCATGCTAGCTATCTTACGATCATGCAAAGCAATATGTCAATGAATGCTCAAGTCATGTATATGATGATGATGGAAGTTGCATGGCAATATATCTAGGAATGGCTATGGAAATGCCATGATAGGTAGGTATGGTGGCTATTTTGAGGAAGATATAAGGAGGCTTATGTGTGATAGAGCGTATCTTGTCACGGGGTTTGGATGCACCGACGAAGTTTGCACCAACTCTCGAGGTGAGAAAGGGCAATGCATGGTACCGAAGAGGATAGCAATGATGGAAGGGTGAGAGTGCGTATAATCAATGGACTCACATTAGTCATAAAGAACTCATATACTTATTGCAAAAGTCTACTTGCCCTCGAAGCAAAGTACTACTACGCATGCTCCCAGGGGAAGGGCTAGTAGGAGTTAACCATCGCGCGATCCCGACCTCCACACATAAGGAAGATAATTAAAAGAGCACCCCATGCAACAAACTTGTCACACAACTTTTACCATACATGCATGCTATGGGAATCACAACAAACCTTAACACCAATATCCTTACTAAACACAACCATCTACTAGAACCTCCCACATATTATCATCTCTATATCGAAAACTATTGCAAGGAATCAAACATATCACATTCAGTGATCTACAAGTTTATGTAGGATTTTATGACTAACCATGTGAATGACCAAATCCTGTCATCTCTCTAAATTGATATAAGTGAAGCAAGAGAGTTTTCTACAAATGGAGGTTTTCTATGTGAAGAGAAACAGGCAATCCAGACTTCAAATGATATAAATGAAGCACATGAAGCATTCTATAAAGCCATACTCAAAAGATATAAGTGAAGTGTAATGAGCATTCTATAAATCAACCAAGGACTATCTCATACCATCATGGTGCATAAAAGAAAAGCGAAAACTAAATGCAAAAGACGCTCCAAGACTTGCACATATCGCATGAACGAAACGAATACGAAAACATATCGATACTTGTTGAAGAAAGAGGGGATGCCTTCTGGGGCATCCCCAAGCTTAGACGCTTGAGTCTCCTTGAATATTTACTTGGGGTGACTTGGGCATCCCCAAGCTTGAGATCTTGCCTCTCTTCCTTTTCCTCACATCGAGACCTCCTCGATCAAACACTTCATCCACACAAAACTTCAACAGAAAACTCGGTAAGATCCGTTAGTATAATAAAGCAAATCACTACTCTAGGTACTATTGCAAACCAATTCATATTTTGTTTTTGCATTGTGTCTACTGTAATATAGCTTTTCCATGGCTTAATCCACTGATATAAATTGATAGATTCATCAAAACAAGCAAACTATGCATCAGAAAACAGAATCTGTCAAAAACAGAACAGTCTATAGCAATCTGAACATTCACCATACTTCTGGTACCCCAAAAATTCTACCAAAATTAGGAAAAATAAAAAATTTGTACAGCAAGACAGTGCAAAAAGAATCAGAACCATTTGGTGTTCCAGTAAAAAAAATGTAAAATCGCGCACTACAGCCAAAGTTTTTGTCCTGCATCGTACAAACCAACAAGCATTGTAAACATCCTAAAGGCAAACCTCAGCACATTATTTTTATAATACAATGGAATTGTACAAGGGGATAATTACTTTTGTTGAAAAGTTTCTGTAATTAAGATTCACAAAGTTTTCGTGAGCATGAACAAAGTTCAAGGAGCTCTCTCACTTCAACAATGCTTGTCTCTCTCACTTTCACTTTCCTTTTTGAAAAGTTTTGGGTTCCCCTCTTTATTTTTTTGTTTTTAAACTATATAAAAGCACTCAACAGAAATAAATGACTCTCTAAAACTTCCGGGTTATCTCCCAGGCAGCACTTTCTTTAAAGCCATTAAGCTAGGCATATAGTGCTCAAGTAATGGATCCACCCGGATCCCAAGGTATATCAAAGCCAATTTTAATTAACAATGATTTGTAATTTAGTAGTGAGCACAAAGTAACATAAATCAAGCAATGACGAAGTCTAACTCTCTTCCTATGCATCGGCATGTCATAAAAGAACAATTCATGCACACCAAGTAAAGGCCAATGCATAGTATAAGCAGTTCCTTGCAATTTTATCATATTGGAAACATAGAGAGGTGGAGATATAGTTCCTCTCTCATAATAATTGCAAGTAGGAGCAGCAAGCACATGCATATCACATTCATCAAAATTATCATGTGCAATCGTAAAAGGCAACCCATCAATATAATCCTTAATAAGCACAAAGTTCTCCGATATAGTGTAGTTGGGAGAATTCAAAAAGATAATAGGATTGTCATGCGTGGGTGCAATAGCAACAATTTCATGTTTAACATAAGGAACTATAGCAAGTTCATCTCCATAAGCATAATTCATATTGGCATCTTGGCCACAAGCATCATCAAAAAGGGATATTTCAAGAGAATCAATGGATCATAACAATCATCATAGCAATCATCCTTCGGTAAGCACGAAGGGGAATTAAACAATGTATGAGTTGAATAGTTACTCTCATTAGAAGGTGGGCACGGGTGATCAATCCGCTCTTCCTCCTTTTGTTCTTCGCTCTCCACATCATCTTTTTCATCCAATGAGCTCACAGTTTCATCAATTTCTTCTTCCATAGACTCATGCAAAATATTAATCTCTTCTTGGACAGCGGAGGAGTCCTCAATATATGGTTTAACATAGGCATTAAAAGCATAATTATCATAACAATATTTAAATATGGCAAAATTTTCATATTTGTAAAGAGTAGCATCATACTTTTCAATCAAAGAAGCAATTTCATAAGCACCCTTAAAAGCAACAAATTCTTCAATTTGTTGAACATCATAGTAATTATAAACACCCTTAGTATACAAAGATACGATTCCATTATCACTAGACTCACATTGGTAGGGAAGGTGTTTCTTAGGGTTTTCAGAACAACAAGTAACATCATATATTTCACATAAATTCCAAGCATAGCATTGAAAACGATGAATTTGATCCAGTAAAAGTTTCCCTTTTTCAGATATACGGTGTCGCACATAACAAGCATGCTCATCTAAAGATTTGCCCACAACTAAGCTAGTTGGGGTTTCAGCACGAGCACAAAGGGATCGAAGATGATCCAAGTAAAAAGCTTTAGGAGTGTGATAGATTTTGAGTGGTTCTTCAACCATTGGTTCAGTAGGTACAACTAATTTTTTTGGTATTTTGCATTTCCTACCCATAACTAAAGATAGAAAACAACTAAGAACAGCAAATAAAAATTACTTAGCGATAAAGCAAACAAGCACACACGAGAATATTCACCCGACGCTATGACTCCCCGGCAACGGCACCAGAAAAAGGTCTTGATAACCCACAAGTATAGGGGATCGCAACAGTTTTCGATAAGTAAGAGTGTCGAACCCAAGGAGGAGCTAAAGGTAGAATAAATATTCCCTCAAGTTCTATCGACCACCGATACAACTCTACGCACTCTTGACGTTCGCTTTACCTAGAACAAGTATGAAACTAGAAGGACATTGTAGGTGTTGTTGGATACGTTTGCAAGATAATAAAGAGCACGTAAATATAAACTAGGGGCTGTTTAGATAAAGAGCAATAAAGTAAATATAGCGAGTGTGAAAAAGTGGTGGTAGGAGTTGCGGAATTGTCCCTAAGTAATTGACTACTTTACTAGACTGATAGCAAGTTTTATGTGGGAGAGGCATAAGCTAACATACTTTCTCTTCTTGGATCATATGCACTTATGATTGGAACTCTAGCAAGCATCCACAACTACTAAAGATCATTAAGGTAAAACCCAACCATAGAATTAAAGCATCAAGTCCCCTTTATCCCATACGCCACAACCCCCTTACTCGGGTTTATGCTTCTGTCACTCAAGCAACCAACTATAAGCGAATCACGAACGTATTGCAACACCCTACAGCGGGAATCCCTCATGCTTGTGCGACATGGAGGGCACAATAGGACAGCAACATAACCACAAGCAAATTAAAACAATCATAGCAATAAATCAATCATCAATAGGACAACGAAAATCTACTCAGACATCATAGGATGGCAACACATCATTGGATAATAATATGAAGCAAAGCACCATGTTCAAGTAGAGGGTACAGTGGATTGCGGGAGAGTGGACCGTTGAATATAGATGGGGGAAGGTGATGGAGATGTTGGTGAATATGGCGGAGGTGTTGGTGTAGATCACGGTGATGATGATGGCCCCCGGCGGCGTTCCAGTGCCACTGGAAGCAAGGGGGAGAGAGCCCCCCTTCTTCTTCTTCTTCCTTGACCTTCTCCCTAGATGGGAGAAGGGTTTCCCCTCTGGTCCTTGGCTCCCATGGCGTGGGAGGGGCGAGAGCCCCTCCGAGATTGTATCTATCTCTCTGTCTCTCTCTGTTTCCGCGCTCTCAGATTCTGCCCTTTCACCGTTTCTTTTGTATCCGGAGATCCGTAACTCCGATTGGATTGAAGCCTTCGCCCAGATATTTTTCCAAAAATTAGCTTTCCTGTGGCTAAAGTAGAACAACAGCCTCCTTACGAGGGGCGCACGAGGGTTAGGGGCGCGCCCAGTATAAGTGGGCGCGTGGGCCACCCTCGTGGCCACCTCGGGCACCGGCTCGCGTTGATTCTTCCTCCGGAAAATCCCAAATATTCCAGAAATATTCTCCGTCCGTTTTTATCCCGTTTGGATTCTGTTTGATATGGGTTTCCTGTGAAACATAAAACATGCAACAAACAGGAACTGGCACCGGGCACTGGATCAATATGTTAGTCCCAAGAATAATATAAAAAGTTGCCAAAAATATATGAAAGTTGAATAATATTGGCATGTAACAATCAAAAATTATAGACACGGCGGAGACGTATCTGTGCTCCTCTTCACTTCTCCTCCTCCATGCTGTCCTCGTCGAGGTAGAGGCTGTGCATACCGTTGCGGGTGGGGAAGATGGTGTCGAAGTTTGTGAAGATGTTGTGTGTTGTAAATGCGATGAATTCACATCCACACCAAAACACCTTGCCGAGGAGGTAGTTGATACGTCTCCATCATATCTACTTTTCAAACTCTTTTGCCCTTGTTTTGGACTCTAATTTGCATGATTTGAATGGAACTAACCCGTACTGACGCTGTTTTCAGCAGAATTGCCATCGCGTTATTTTTGTGCAGAAATAAAAGTTCTCGGAATGACCTGAAACTTCACGGAGATCAATTTTGGAATAAATAAAAATATTGGCGAAAGAATCAACTGACGGGGACCCTCACCCTGTCCACAAGGGTGGAGGGCACACCCTCTGGTCTTGTGGGCTCCCTGGACCTCCACCGACCTCAACTCCAACTCCATATATTCACGTTCGGGGAGAAAAAAGTCAGAGAGAAGGATTCATAGCGTTTTATGATACGGAGCCGCCGCCACCTTGATACGTCTCCGTCGTATCTACTTTTCCAAACACTTTTGCCCTTGTTTTGCCCATGTTGTTTTTAGCAGAACTGCCATGGTGTTATTTTTGTACAGAAATAAAAGTTCTCGGAATGACCTGAAAATCCACGGAGAAACTTTTTGGAATTAATAAAAAATACTATAGAAAGAATTAGCACCAGGAGGCCACACCCTGTCAATGAGGGTGGGGGCGCGCCCTCCTAGGGCGCGCCCCCTACCTCGTGGCCCCCCTGGACCTCCACCGACCTCAACTCCAACTCCATATATTCACGTTCGGGGAGAAAAAAATTAGAGAGAAATTTTCATCACGTTTTACGATATGGAGCCGCCGCCAAGCCCTAAACTCTCTCGGGAGGGCTCATCTAGAGTTCGTTCGGGGCTCTGGAGAGGGGGATTCATCGTCGTCGTCCTCATCAACCTTCCTCCATCACCAATTTCATGATGCTCACCGCCGTGCGTGAGTAATTCCGTCGTAGGCTTGCTGGACGGTGATTGGTTGGATGAGATTTACAATGTAATCAAGTTAGTTTTGTTAGGGTTTGATCCCTAGATCCACTATGTTCTGGGATTGATGTTGCTATGACTTTGCTATGCTTAATGCTTGTCACTAGGGCCCGAGTGCCATGATTTCAGATATGAACCTATTATGTTTTCATGAATATATGTGAGTTCTTGATCCTATCTTGCAAGTCTATAGTCACCTATTATGTGTTATGATCCGTTAACCCCGAAGTGACAATAATCGGGATAATTACCGGTGATGACCATAGTTTGAGGAGTTCATGTATTCACTAAGTGTTAATGCTTTGGTCCGATACTCTATTAAAAGGAGGCCTTAATATCCCTTAGTTTCCAATAGGACCGTGCTGCCACGAGAGGGTAGGACAAAAGATGTCATGCAAGTTCTTTTCCATAAGCATGTATGACTATATTTGGAATACATGCCTACATTACATTGATGAACTGGAGCTAGTTCTGTGTCACCTATGTTATAACTATTACATGAGGAATCGCATCCGACATAATTATCCATCATTGATCCAATGCCTACGAGCTTTTCACATATTGTTCTTTAATTAGTTACTTTACCGTTGCCACTGTTACAGTTACTACAAAACTGCTACTATTACTTTTGCTACCGCTATCCAGGTGTGGGTTATCTAGGTGTGGTTGAATTGACAACTCAACTGCTAATACTTGAGAATATTCTTTGGCTCCCCTTGTGTCGAATCAATAAATTTGGGTTGAATACTCTACCCTCGAAAACTGTTGCGATCCCCTATACTTGTGGGTTATCAAGACTATTTTCTGGCGCCGTTGCTGGGGAGCATAGCTCTGTTCTTTGAGTCACTTGGGATTTATATCTGCTGATCACTATGAGGAACTTGAAAGACGAAAGAACTAAGATTTATCCCTCAACTACGAGGGGAGGTAAGGAACTGCCATCTAGCTCTGCACTTGATTCTCCTTCTATTATGAGTAAGGTTGCGACACCTTAACCTGCTCCTGCTATGAATTCTGATATGTCGCATGTTATTGATGATGCCACTTCTGCTATGCGTGATACTTATGATGAAACTACTTCTGTGCTTGATATTACTGTGCCATTAGGTGAATTTCTTGATGAACAATTTGATAGGTCTAGAGAGAATGAAATTCTTGAAACTGATATAATTGATGATATTGATGATGAAGGTTCTCCCCCTAAATATGAATTGCCTGTTGTTCCTGAGGGTTATGTTATGGATGAAGAAACTGCTAGAGATTTTCTTGCTTGCAATGATAGATCTGATCTTAAGAAATTATTAGCTAAGCTGAAACAGAAATCTCTGAATGCTAGAATGAAATATGACCCTGCTTTTGCTACTTCACCTATCTTTGTTACTGATAAGGATTATGATTTCTCTGTCGATCCTGAGATAATTACTTTGGTTTAATCAGATCCTTTTTATGGCCATGAATCTGAAACTGTTGTGGCACATCTTACTAAGTTAAATGATATAACCACCCTGTTCACTAATGATGAGAAATCTCGCTACTACTATATCCTTAAGATATTTCCGTTCTCATTAAAGGGTGATGCTAAAACTTGGTTTAACTCTCTTGATCATTGTTGTGTGCGTAGTCCCCAGGATATGATTTATTACTTCTCTGCTAAATATTTCCCCGCTCATAAGAAACAAGCTGCCTTAAGGGAAATATATAATTTTGTGCAAATTGAAGAAGAGAGTCTCCCACAAGCTTGGGGGAGGCTTCTCCGATTACTTAATGCTTTCCCTGATCATCCTCTCAAGAAAAATGAAATACTTGATATCTTTTACAATGGACTAACCAATGCTTCCAGGGACCACCTGGATAGTTGTGCTGGTTGTGTTTTCAGGGAAAGAACAGTCGATCAAGCTGAATTGCTATTGAAGAATATGTTGACTAATGAAAATAATTGGACACTTCCTGATCCAACTCCTGAGCCAACTCCTAAACTGACTCCGAAGAAAAGAGAAGTTCTATTTCTCAGTCCTGAAGATATGCAAGAGGCAAATAAATCTATGAAAGAAAAAGTATTAAAGCTGAAGATGTTAAGAATTTACCTCCTGTTGAAGAAATACATGGCTTTAATATACCACCTATTGAAGAAATACATGGTCTCGATAACCCAACAAAGGTAGTAAAGGTAAAATCTCTCTATAGATATGATAAAGTTGAAATCCCGTCTACAAAGTTTGCTAGCCAATGCTTGGATGAATTTGATGACTTTATGGCTAAACAAGAAAACTTCAATGCTTATGTCGGTAGACAATTGAAGAGTAATGCTTATATGACTGGACACTTGAGTGATTATATTTCTAGAGTTAAGGGTGAACTTAAACTCATTAGTAAACATGCTTCCATGGTTACCACTCAAGTAGAACAAGTGCTTAAGGCTCAAAATGATTTGCTCGATGAATTAACTAATAAACATGACTTGGCTGTTAGAGTGGCAACAAGAACGGGTAAAATGACTCAGGAACCTTTATATCCAGAGGGCCATCCTAAGAGAATTGAGCAAGATTCTCAGAGAAATAATGTTGATGCACCTAGTCCTATTAGGAAGAAGAAGAAAAATGATAGGACTTTGCATGCTTCTAGTGAACCTATCGTAGACACACCTGAGAATCCCAATGATATTTCTATTTCTGATGCTGAAGCACAATCTGGTGATGAACATGAACCTAGTGATAATGTTAATGATAATGTATATGTTGATGCTCAACCTAGCAATAATAATGATGTAGAGATTGAAACTGCTGTTGATCTTGATAACCCACAATCAAAGAATCAACATTATGATAACAGAGACTTTGTTGCTAGGAAGCACGGTAAAGAAACAGAACCATGGGTTCAGAAAACCATGCCTTTTCCTCCTAAGCCATCCAAGAAAAAGGATGATGAGGATTTTGAGCGCTTTGCTGAAATGATTAGACCTATTTTTTTGCGTATGCGTTTGACTGATATGCTTAAGTGAATCCTTATGCTAAGTACATGAAAGATATTATCACAAATAAAAGAAAGATACCGGAAGCTGAAATTTCCACCATGCTTGATAATTATACTTTTAAGGGTGGAATACCAAAGAAGCTTGGAGATCCAGGAGTACCCAGTATACCATGCTCCATTAAAAGAAACTATGTTAAAACTACTTTATGTGATCTTGGAGCCGGTGTTAGTGTTATGCCTCTCTCTTTATATCATAGACTTGAATTGAATAAGTTGACACCTACTGAAATATCTTTGCAAATGGACGATAAATCAACTGCTATACCTGTCAGTATTTGTGAGGATGTGCCTGTTGTGGTTGCAAATGTTACTATCTTAAGGGACTTTGTTATTCTTGAAACTCCCGAGGACGATAGTATGTCGATTATCCTTGGTAGACCCTTTTTGAACACTGCAGGGGCTGTCATTGATTGCAACAAAGGCAATGTCACTTTTCATGTTAATGGTAATGAGCATACGGTACACTTTCCGAGGAAACAACCTCAAGTCCACAGTATCAATTCTATTGGAAAAATTCCATCGATTATTATTGAAGGTTTTGAATTTCCTCTTCCTACTGTCAAGAAGAAATATGATATTCTTATTATTGGGGATGTGCATATCCCCATTGAGGTAACCTAGTGTTATTCGAAATTTCTCCGATTCCATGTTATTCGGAATGAGTTTGTTAACAAGACTTGATCAACCTTGTTAGTGGATTCCTTTTGATGAGCATGAGATGGATGAAGTTAGAAAGCACAACTTTCTGTACCCTCTTTTTACGTTCTATTATTTAGATTAAATAAAGTAAAAATAGTATTTTCTGTCTGTTTTCTGAATTATCCATGAAATAAAAAAATACCCCAAAAATAAAAGTTCTCCAAATGCCCTGAAAATTTAGTATGATTTTTTCTAGAATATTTGAGAATATCTGGCACTGAGAACACAACAAGGGGAGCAAGCACCTGGCCACGAGGGTCCAGGGCACGCCCACCCCTATAGGGTGTGCCCCTTGCCTCGTGGGCCCACGGTGGCCCCCCTCCACTTATTCCTGCACCCACACACTTCTTCTTCCTCCCAAAAAAATCACTATCTAGTTCAAGCATGAGTTCTGGCTCATTTTGCTGCCATTTTCGATCTCCTTGCTCAAAGCTCCATTCACAAAACTGCTTTGGGGGATTGTTCTTTGGTATGTGACTCCTCCAATGGTCCAATTAGTTTTTGTTCTAGTGCTTTATTCATTGCAAATTTTTGCTTCTAAGGTGACCCTGTTCTTGAGCTTGCATGTCAAATTTATATGGTCCCAAGTAGCTTTAATGCATGATATAGTCTCTAGCCACTTGTGGGAGTAGTTTCTATCAATTTTGTTGAGTTTGGTTTACTTTTATTTTGAGTTACTAAATTTTTTCATAAATTTTCAGGAAATGATTAAGAAATTTTTGAGGGGCTCCTCTAGCCAAAGCTCAAAGGATAAACAAAGTAAGGAAAATAAAAAGCCCAAGTATAATCTCCCTCGCGTTGCGGAAGTTCGGCCGTGTGAATGGCCTTGTGATGAGTTCTTGAGGGCAGCCGAGATTTATGATGATTTTTATTCGTTGGCTAATGATGCTGGCCTCACCGACTTCCTCCATGACCAGCTCGAACAGTATCTCTTACTCACCAATACTTTCATGCAAATTTTTTACTTTCATCCTAAGAAATCACCTCCTTCAGTAGAGTTTCATTTATATGATGAGGCTAGGGAGATGTCACTATGTGAATTTTGTGCGGTTTGCAAGATACCCTTCGAGGGCAGCCTAGAGGAACCACATCGTAAAGACATGGATGGATTTATTGATATGATTACTGTAGGGGAAATGAGGAAGGTTTCCGATGCAAGAATTACTAGCATACACTTTCCTGTTCTATGTTACTTTGCAATATTTGCAGTAGATGCTTAATTGGTCGTGGAAACTGTGGAAACCTTAGTGTTCCTGATTTAATTATCTTGTGCCATGCTTTATTTCGTGATAACACTGTTAGTTTAGGCGCCATCGTTGCTAAAAGATTAAGCCTGAACTGTACAAAGGGCCCCATCTTTGGAGGCGTCTATGCTTCACGCCTTGCTAAACACTTCAAGATACCTATTAGGCATTATGAGAAAGAAGAAAAGCTGCTGCCCCTACCTTTCTAGATTATAAGAGTATGGTAGCACATGAGTTTATTGTTAAAAATTACGAGAAGATGCTTAAGTATAATTTGAGATTTCATAAAACTCACTGTGAGACTATTATCTTGCCTGCACCCTCTTTGTTTGACTTAACTGCAGGCACGTACCTCATCTTGCCGGAGGTTGTTTACGCGTACCGGGGCCAGACATCAGCTACAGAGCTTGAGCCGGAACCACCACTTGACCCTTATGAACCGTCCTTTTATCAGTGGGATCCGGAGGAGATCACCAGCCAGTGGTACTCTGATGACACTCCTCAGTACACCGGAGAGAGTAGCCGCGTTCCATGGGCATAGACCAACTTAGGCCAAAATTCTAAGCTTGGGGGAGTACATATTTCTCACTGACATTACATTCATGTTCACACACTCATTCTAGTTGTCGGTGCTCATACTTTTTCATTGTACTATCCATGCTAGTTTAAGTTCTTTTTCTAGCTTCCTTCTTGTGTGTTTGAACAACCTTAAGAAAAACCAAAAAAATATTAGTTGTAGCTTTTAGCTAGTTTACTTTCCATGCCTGTAGTAGTAGTAATTAAAAGAAAACTCGAAAAGATTTCTCGTTCTTCTTTTGCTTGTTGGGAGCTTTCCCGTGTAAATAGTTTTATTTCCTTTCTTTGGGGCTCGAGAGGAGAAGACCATGATGAAAATGTTAAGTGGCTCTCATATGCATTATTGTTGATTTAACCAAGGGTCCATATTACCTTGTCTTCTCCCTTGAATTGAATGCTTGCAGATTCCAGCTTAGTCCAATGCACGTGCACTATTATTATTATACACACCGTTCAGTCGTGCAAGTGAAAGGCAAAAATGACAATATATGATGGACTGATTGAGATGAGAGAAGCTGGTATGAACTCGACCTCTCTTGTTTTTGTAAATAAGATTTGTTCATCGTTCCTGATTCAGCCTATTATTAATAAACATGTTTGCAATGACAATTAGAGATTATAGTTGCTTATGCCATGCTTAATTATCTAGGAGTTTATAATGGTTTACCTTGTGTGCCAACATGCTATTAAAATGGTTGTGATGTGGTATGATAGGGTGGTATCCTCCATTGAATGATTCGAGTGACTTGAATTGGCACATGTTCACACATGTAGTTGAAACAAAAATCAACATAGCCTTCACGATATTTATGTTCATGGTGGATTATATCCTACTCATACTTGCACTCAGTGTTGATTAATTTTAATGCATGTTCATGACTGTTGTCGCTCTCTACTTGGTCGCTTCCTAGTCTCTTTCTAGCCTTCCCCTGTACTAAGTGGGAATACTGCTTGTGCATCCAAAATCCATAAACCCCAAAGTTATTCCATATGAGTCCACTATACCTTCCTATATGCGGTATTTACCTGCCGTTCCAAGTAAATTTGTATGTGCAGAACTCCAAACCTTCAAATGAAATTCTGCTTTGTATGCTCGAATAGCTCATGTATCAACTAGGGCTGTCTATATCTTCCATGTTAGGCGGGTTATTCTCAATAGGAGTGGACTTTGCTCCTCACTCATGAGAAAATGGCTGGTCACCGGGATGCCCAGTCCCATGCTCAAACCAAATCAAAATAATTACAAACAAAACTCCCCTAGGATTGTTGTTAGTTGCAGCCACCCGTTGTTTCGGGCAAGCCATGGATTGATGCTTGTTGGAGGTGGGGGAGTATAAACTTTACCATTATGTTTGGGAACCGCCTATAATGTGAGTAGCATCAAAGATATCGAGATCTCTTGGTTGTTATGTTGACAATGAAAGTATACCGCTCAAAATGTTATTTATCTCTATTTCAAAATCGAGCTCTGGCACCTCTACAAATCCCTTCTTCCCTCTGCGAAGGGCCTATCTATTTACTTTTATGTTGATTCATCACCCTCTTATTAAAAAAGCACCCGCTAGAGAGCACCGCTGTCATTTGCATGCATTACTATTAATTTATGTTGGGTATGACTATGACTGGATCTCTTTTACCATGAATTACAATGTTTAGTCAGTCCTTGATCTTCAAAGGTGCTATGCATTTATGTTTTGCGGTCTTAGAAAGGGCTAGTGAGATACCATCTTGTTATATCATATTACGATTGTTTTGAGAAAGTGTTGTCACTCGAGATTTATTATTATTGCTCGCTAGTTGATTATGCCATTGATATGAGTAAACATGAGACCTAAGTGTTATTGTGAATATGGTTAGTTCATAATCTTTGCTGAAAACTTGAAAGCTGGCTTTAGGTAATTGCAACAACAAGAGCGAACAGAGTTTGTAATTTTTTTTCTTTATCACTTTCAGTTTGTCAACTAAATTGCTTCAGGACAAGCAAAGGTTTAAGCTTGGGGGAGTTGATATGTCTCAGTCGTATCTACTTTTCCAAACACTTTTGCCCTTGTTTTGGACTCTAACTTGCATGATTTGAATGGAACTAACCCGGACTAACGCTGTTTTCAGCAGAACTGCCATGGTGTTATTTTTGTCCAGAAATAAAGTTCTCGGAATGACCTGAAAATCCACGAAGCAACTTTTCGGAATTAATAAAAAATACTGGCGAAAGAATCAGCACCAGGGGGCCCACACCCTCTCCACGAGGGTGGGGGGCACGCCCACTGCCTCGTGGGCCCCCTGGACCACCACCGACCTCAACTCCAACTCCATATATTCACGTTCGGGGAGAAAAAAATCAGAGAGAAAGTTTCATCACGTTTTACGATATGGAGCCACTGCCAAGCCCTCAACTCTCTCGGGAGGGCTGATCTGGAGTCTGTTCAGGGCTCCGGAGAGGGGGATTTGTCGCCATCGTCATCATCAACCTTCCTCCATCACCAATTTCATGATGCTCACCGCCGTGCGTGAGTAATTCCATCGTAGGCTTGCTGGACAGTCATGGGTTGGATGAGATTTACCATGTAATCAAGTTAGTTTTGTTAGGGTTTGATCCCTAGTATCCACTATGTTCTGAGATTGATGTTGCTATGACTTTGCTATGCTTAATGCTTGTCACTAGGGCTCGAGTGCCATGATTTCAGATCTGAACCTATTATGTTTTCATGAATATATGTGAGTTCTTGATCCTATCTTGCAAGTCTATAGTCAACTACTATGTGTTATGATGCGTTAATCCCGAAGTGACAATAATCGGGATACTTACCGGTGATGACCGTAGTTTGAGGAGTTCATGTATTCACTAAGTGTTAATGCTTTGGTCCGGTACTCTATTAAAAGGAGGCCCTAATATCCCTTAGTTTCCAATAGGACCCCGCTGCCACGGGAGGGTAGGACAAAAGATGTCATGCAAGTTCTTTTCCATAAGCACGTATGACTATATCCGGAATACATGCCTACATTACATTGATGAACTGGAGCTAGTTCTGTGTCACCCTCTATTATAACTATTACATGAGGAATCACATCTGACATAATTATCCATCACTGATCCAATGCCTTCTATCTTTTCACATATTGTTCTTTGCTTAGTTACTTTACAGTTGCCACTGTTACAATTACTACAAAACTGCTACTGTTACTTTTGCTACCGCTATCGTTACTTCCATACTACTTTGCTACTAAATACTTTGCTGCAGATACTAAGTTATCTAGGTGTGGTTGAATTGACAACTCAACTGCTAATACTTGAGAATATTCTTTGGCTCCCCTTGTGTCGAATCAATAAATTTGGGTTGAATACTCTACCCTCAAAAACTGTTGCGATCCCCTATACTTGTGGGTTATCACACCTCCTGTTCTTCCTCGGGAGGGCAGATCTAGAATCCATTCGGGGCTCCGGAGAGGGGAAATCATCGTCGTTGTCATCATCAACCATCCTCCATCACCAATTTCATGATGCTTACCGCCGTGCATGAGTAATTCCATCGTAGGCTTGCTGGATAGTGATGGGTTGGATGAGATTTACCATGTAATCGAATTAGTTTTGTTAGGGTTTGATCCCTAGTATACATTATGTTCTATGATTGATGTTGCTATGACTTTGCTATGCTTAATGCTTTTCACTAGGGCCCAATTGGCATGATTTCATATCTGAACCTATTATATTTTCATGAATATATTTGTGTTCTTGATCCTATCTTGCAAGTTATAGTCACCTACTACATGTTATGATCCGGCAACCTCGGAGTGACAATTGTCGGGACACTTCCCGGTGATGACTTTAGTTTGGGGAGTTCATGTATTCACTAAGTGCTAATGGTTTGGTCCGGTACTCTATTAAAAGGATGCCTTGATATCCCTTAGTTTCCAATAGGACCCCGGTGCCACGGGAGGGTAGGACAAAAGATGTCATGCAAGTTCTTTTCCATAAGCACGTATGACTATATTCAGAATACATGCCTACATTATATTGATGAATTGGAGCTAGTTCTATGTCACCCTATGTTATAACTATTGCATGATGAATGCCATCCAACATAATTATCCATCATTGATCCATTGCCTACGAGCTCGTTTCATATTGATCTGTGCTTAGTTACTTCTCTGTTGCCATTGTTACGATTGCTAAAAAAACTGCTATTATTACTTTTGCCACTGTTATCGTTACTTCCATACTACTTTGCTACTAAATATTTTGCTGCAGATATTAAGTCTTTCAGGTGTGGTTGAATTGACAACTCAGCTGCTAATACTTGAGAATATTCTTTGGCTCCCCTTGTGTCGAATCAATAAATTTGGTTTGAATACTGTCGTGGATTTGTCACGGCAGATGTCCTAGTGAAAGGACTTAGTCGTGGAGCCATCGCTACGAGTTTACTTGAAGGGGTTAAAGCGGACACAAAGACACGAGGGTTTTATACTAGTTCGGCCCCTTTGATGAAGGTAAAATCCTACGTCTAGTTGTGATGGAATTGATGTGGTCTCGATGGCTAGGGAGCAAACAAGCTTCGCCTAGGCTCGAGTTGTGGTTGTCTGTCTTGAACCGCCGCCGGTCGCCCCTTATATACACGGTAACGCCCGTCGGTCCATAGAGTCCCAACCGGTTCATACTCGTATCCCGGTTGGTATCTCTCTATTCCTAACTTACAATACAAGTTTATACATCAGGCCGGTTTAAGGCTACAGGTTCTAAACCGACTATAGGCCTTGGGCCTTCATCTGCTTATACCACTAATGAAGTTAACCCGGCCCAAGTAGGCCGGTTTACGCCTAGTGGTAATATCCCCAACATTAGGCCCCAAATTGATTTGAACTGGTTCATGTCAATCCTTCACAAAATCTTTGTCTTGGATATCTTCTGGTAATTGGTAAACCGCCATGTCGTCATCATTTCTGGTTGTTGTAAACCGGCATGACGTCATCATGAAATTTATCATTTATAACGCCCTCTTTTAACGACAGCTCCTGGATCCGCGCGCTTGACCTAACTCTGTTGCCTTATAAATAAGACCGAAGGGTCATCTCCTTTCTTTTTCCCCTCGTCTCTTCTTCTTCGTCTTCCTCGCGTCGCCAGCCTTGGAGCTCCGCCACCGCCGTCGACCTCTGCTTCGTCTTGGGCTGCTGCATCAACCTGAGCGCACCAGAGCATTGCGGTATCGTTCCGCATCTTCTCCGTTTCCAGTAAGGTTTCTCCTCTTCTTGACCTAGATCTGTTTCTTAGGGTTCCATGTTCGTGCTGTGTTCGTCACTTGCTCATAGTTGTACTCCGACTCTTGAATGAATCCGTGAACCCACCCTGTGTTCAGTAGTAATATTTAAACATCCGCCTGTAATTTCTCATCTAAGTCCATAGATCTCACGCATATACCCGCTCAATGGTTCACTTCCCTTCCACCTTACTCTTCGGAATATTTTCTGCTTTTGTGAGCTCGCTGTAGATCCGCGGCTGTAATAAGATCTTGTGAAACCTGTTTCTGCATACCTAGTTGTCCATAGCTTCAATTGCCTCCGATGCTTAGGTCAGGCGGTTTAACTTACCATAGGAAAAAGTTGCTAAACCGGTATATACCATTAGTCCCCTGGTTGAACCGCCAGAATCCATATGATACCGCATTGTAGAAGACCGGTTTATTGGTATTGCCTCCGTTTTACCATTGCTTAGATCAACACCTCCTTTTATCCAACATATTCTTGAACCGGATCACCTATTTCTTGTAGATCTCACCATGGAAAAACAAGTATATGAGTGCAATTGGGTTCCCTCTCGCGTCACTGAATCTCAGTTGGATGATCTAGTCCTGATCGGTGCTTTAGACAATAAAGATACGATCCACTGGAGGGTTCCTGGAGATGAATGTCCTCCCACACCTCAAGAGGGAGAGGTTGTGGTCTTTGCAGATCACTTGGCCCGGGGCTTCAAACCGCCCGGTTCTAAGTTTTACCGGGATGTGTTAGCCAACTTTCAGCTCCGTCCACAGGATATTGGCCCCAATTCTGTCACCAATTTATGTCACTTTCAAGTACTCTCTGAGGTATACCTTCAAGAGGAGCTTTCAGTCGAGTTGTTTAGAGACCTCTTCCATTTAAACCGTCGCACTGAATTTACCGATGGCCCCAATACTGAATTGGGCGGTATGGCCATTCAGAAGAGGAAAGAAATCACTTATCCCCATGTCAAACTCCATACTCACCCCAAGGAGTGGAATGCAACTTGGTTTTATTGCAAGGATACCTCCCCTGACAATGAAAATCCCTTGCCTGGCTTCCGTCCGAAACGGTTCAGCAACACTCACCCTTTTCCACAAAGACTAAGCGCCAAGGAGAGAATTAAGTATGCTCCGCAACTGTCCAAGCTCCGAGCCTTTATGGCCAACGGTTTAACGGGAATATATCTTGCACGCTGTTGGATATCATGGAGCATACTGCCTCTGAGCCGGCGCCCCGGTTTGATGTGCAAGTATACTGGTAGCGTTGATGACCCACTCCGACACATTAAAATCCAACTCTCCGACGATGAAGTCATAGATTCTGTAAAGAAGATGTTGAATGAACCGGAGCACCTCTGTGCTCAAACCGTCCGCTTCTTCTGCACCACTCAAATAAACCGCCAGCCGTAAGATTTTAATTGCTCTATTGTTGAACCTGTTCGCTTTATCATCGACATTTAATTATCACTGATCCAGGTGATAATCCGCTTTGGAGCAAGAAGCTTCCACAAGATAAAACGGAAAAGGCAGGGCGGTCAACCCGGCCCAAGACAAAGGTTATTAAGAAACCAGCTCACAAGAGAAAAACCACCGCTTCATCTGATCCAGCTATTGATGATGATGTGGGTAACCCGGACCTTGAGGTAGAACTTGATTCACTTGGCTTACTTTTTACACGCCTTATTGATGATGATGCTTGTCAGGACGACGCTGAAGCCAAAGAACGCGATTCGCTGAGGTAACTATTCTCTCTTCCGATTCAGAAATCTTGCCTTTGCCAAAATTTCGCCAGGCAAACCGGAAAGTTAAATTTTCTCATCCTCTTGCTTATTTGGATCCCAAATTTCTTATGAAGACTCAACAACATGAAGCTCGCCGCACAACCCGCACAAAGGCTGTAGTTACCTCTGCGGTTTACCAAATAGCCCGGTTCGAAAACGCCGCTCGAGGTCTCCGACCTTTTATTGATTTAAATCCTAAAGCAGGTTTCTTCCACAACCTCTTAATCCATCCGACTCCGATTATCGTGTCACTTCTCATTCATCTTCCGGTGAATCGTCGGCCACTCAGCTACCACCATTGGAAATAGTTGCTTGGGTAAGCTAAATCAACATATGCTTCCAAAGATACCGTAATGGCTTATGCTTTTCCTTGACTCTTTGTTTTTCTTTCGGCCAAACCGAAACCAAGCAAGAAGGCCCTTTGGATAAAGTGGTCAAGAAGATGTAGCCCTGAACATGACAAAGTGCCGATCTTGAAGAGTTTGCTCTCAAGATATTCCCAATGATCCTCCTTTGCAAGATGATGCTATTCCCAAGAGAGGCCTATTAACACTTCAGCCTCTGGCGACCCTTTGCCAGCTCCGTCCGGATTGAAAAATCCCACATCCTGGCCGACAAACCGCCGCACCAACACAAACCGGCGAGTCCAAAGATGATGACGCTAGATTACGGTGTGGGCGCTTTGAACCCGGAATCTGTCACCCTTACCAAGCATACCATAAAAGAGGATTTTTCCACTCTGAACAAAGGAAAATGGGATGTTGAACTGGAGACATATGCTGCTCTGAGTGCCCTAGATCTTCATTCCGGCTATTTAAACCGGCTTTATACTAGCCGTGACTGTGAAGCTGGTTTGGTAAAGATGATGAGGGATAAATTTGAGGTAACTTACTTCTTTACTTATTGCCATTGTGTCAATCCTCCTAGCCCCCAAGGGTCAGTCTGTAACCTTCGTCAAACCGGGACTTGAACACAATCCTCAATACTTTGAAATCCATCAATATAGCCCCCAAGGGCCGGTTTAACTTAGCA
Organism: Aegilops speltoides; assembly: GCA_021437245.1. Classification (NCBI taxonomy): domain Eukaryota; kingdom Viridiplantae; phylum Streptophyta; class Magnoliopsida; order Poales; family Poaceae; genus Aegilops; species Aegilops speltoides. Next base: position 104,823,122 of record CM038147.1, read on the forward strand.
TAAGTAAACCGGGGCTCCAATAGAAAACTGTCCTTAGAACATAATTTGATCAAATAGCCATTAGCCCCCAAGTGCCAAGTTGAATACTTGTATTGAGCTTGGGACTTTGCAATCTAGTAATATATAAAAATTGAAGGTGCATTAGCCCCCAAGTATCAAGCATATAACTTTGTTATGTGGTTGATACTTCAATTCCTTGGACCGCTTGTGTAAAGCTTAAACGCTGTTTGTATGCAGGCTGAGGTGAGAATCAAGGAGGACCGGATTGCCGATTTGCAGGAGGCCTTGAAAACCCAACAGGCTGAAACAGACAAGGCAAAGGAAGAATTAACCAGCGCCTTGAGCACCGCTGAACAGCTGAAGGAGGGCTTCAAGAAAGAGCGGGCTGATTGGGCCACTGAGAAGGCCGCTTTAACCAAAAGAGCGGAAAATGCTGAAGCTGCCCTTAAACCGGTGGTGGATGAACTGACGGCCGTAAAGCGGCAAATACACTCCATGACCACTGCAATCTTTGGTAAGCTCCTTTTAACTTCTGTGATAATTTGAACCTGCTGTAATGTAAATCCAGTTTGAGACCGTCCCTATATTGTTGTAGGCACACGCATCGGGCACTTAGGAAATGATGTGCGGAAGAAACTGAAGGCTGCCTACACCTTAGTGGAACAATTATATACCGGAGCCCAGCGGATCATCACCACAGCCTCTCATAACAACCCGGCACCTTCTTTAATCCAGGACACTCTTAACAGGTTGTCGATGCTTCCGCCCGGATTGAGGAGCTGAAAAATCCGCTGCTCGAACCGGAGCTATTAACGCCTTTGATCCGCAAAGGCATGGGTGCGATTTTGACCTCGTGGAAGCAGCTCAAGGCTATCCCAGCTGAAGGAAGATGGCTCAATTTAACGAAGATGATCCGAGGGTAATAAACCGTGTAGTCGGCCTCCGGCTTGTCAATTAGTCAAGAGGCGACTTGACGCAATATCAAGCGCAAGACAACAATCGTAACAAGCGAGTGCCTGCCCCAACTCTTGAAGCGGAGAATCTGATTCTCCCATCCGTAAGCATACTTACGCTCCGATATTGAACCGTATTCCCGATCCATGAAGAGGCTGTTTTCCAAGCTTTAATGGGAATCGATCGACCATCGTTGATTTCCACCAATGGGTAGAGACGAGGAAGCGAAGCGGCGGATGATGAGGAGCAGGCTTGAACCGGAAGCCGGTTTGGATAACTGTCTTTGACATCTTTCCAAAATAACAATGATCTTATTTGGGCACCGTGTTGCCTTGTAATAGGATAGTTAATACTGCTGCCTTGAGTATGCCTTCGTGCATAAGTACTGAAGCTTTTGTGCGAAAAACTTCAATTCATATTTCCTGCAATCAGAAAAATTTGAACTTTGGTGGCGGTTGTACCGCCAGCCGGTTTATGATCTTGATATGTGTATCAGTAATGTAAAAAATAGGTGATACAAAATACCTGCCATGTCTGGGCATGAAGCTGGCTTAGCCAAGCTTGAAGCGGAGGTTTTATAAACCATTACCGTCAACAAGGGGGTAGAACACAGCTCCCGTATAAACCGTACTGAATCAATACAAGCCCCCTTGTTACTCCATGATGTTAACAGGAAAAGGTAAACCGGGCATACTTTCTCCGGAGTAAAGGGGAATCAAATCCATCGGCTGAACCGGGAAAAAGGTGTTTGACATAAAAGAAATCCAACAAAAACAAAGAACAAACAAGCCTTGAAAATAACATGGAAGCAAAGGCAATGATAAAAACCGTTTGCAAAAATATGCTATATCGAGCTGATCGATGGTGTTACCATGGTCGGACAGACCAAGCCCCAATAGGAGTGACAATGATTCAAGTCAGCCAGTCCCCAAATGATTCGTGGCATATATGCTAGATCAAGAGGCGTGGCAATGGTTCGGGTTCACCAAGCCCCAAGTGATTTTGTGGCCTTAGGCCGATCAAGAGGCGTGATCGGTTCAGACGTGACCATGTCCCTGTGATCCGGTGGCTGTCGCCTATCAAAAGGTGTCGCGTTGGTTCGGACACCCACCAAGGCCCCAAGTGATATATAAAAGCAAATGTCAAGGGTAAACCGGAGGCCGCTTTAAAAAGCAGAGCCACCCATGTAACCACGCATGATAAAAAGACAATGACCCCGCTTTAGCCGAGGCTCGGTTTTATTATATCAAAGATAATATATACATCAGATGTACATAGATAGAGCCGATGGCTCAAGTGTAGTAAGGTCAAGATGAGCTATGTTCCACGGCCTGTTGGTCTCCTCCTCGATGTGCGTGAGTCTTGATGCTCTCGAATATCAATCGATAGTACGACCCGTTGTGCATTCTTGTCGACCACGAAAGGTCCCTCCCAAGGTGGGGATAACTTGTGCATATCCGTCTGGTCTTGGATGAGTCAAGCACCAAATCTCCTTCTTGAAAAGTTCGGTTCTAACCCGGGACCGTGATAGCGACGAAGATCTTGTTTGGTAAATCGCCGAACGGGCAGCCGCTATATCACGCTCCTCGTCCAATAGGTCCAAAGCGTCTTGCCGTGCTGTCTCATTGTCCGCTTCAACATAAGCTGCCACACGAGGCGAATCGTGCCGGATATCACTAGGGAGAACTGCCTCTGCTCCATAGACCATAAAAAATGGTGTGTATCCTGTGGACCGGTTTGGCGTAGTATTGATACTCCATAACACAGATGGTAGCTCTTCAACCCAACATCCTGGTGTTCTTTGCAATGGGACCATAAGCCGGGGTTTGATGCCTCGCAAGATTTCTTGATTAGCTCGCTTTGCTGTCCATTGACTGGGGTGTGCCATCGACGACACGCCAAGTCGGATGTGCTCACGCTCACGTAACTCCTTCATAGCGCCTTGGATAAATTGGTACCATTGTCGAGAATGATACTGTGTGGAAAGCCAAACCGGAAAATCACCTTTTTGATGAACTGCACCGCTGTTGCTGCATCCCACTTGCTGACAGGCTCCGCTTCAACCCACTTGGTAAATTTGTCAACTGCCACCAAATGGTGGGTTTTCTTATCCTTGGATCTATTAAAAGGTCCGACCATATCCATCCCCCAAGTTGCAAACGGCCACGTTATTGGGATCATCCTCAATTCTTGAGCCGGCACATGAGCACGCCTTGAAAATTTCTGACATCCGTCACACCGTTTAACCAAGTCCTCCGCATCAGCATGTGTTGTCAACTAGTAGAACCCGTGACGAAATGCTTTTGCCACCAGAGACTTTGAACCGGCGTGATGTCCACAATCCCCTTAATGGATTTCTCTTAAGATTTCACAGCCTTCCTCAGGAGAAACACAACGTTGAAACGCCCCTGATACACTGCAATATGTAATTCACCATTGACAATCGTCATAGACTTGGATCGCGGACTATCTGCTCGCTAGAATCTCATCCTCCGTAACTCCCGGTTCATGTACATAAGATAAGGAACTGTCCAATCCGAATAGCATGCAAGGTTGCCACCAATTGAGCCTCCGGATCAGAATAGCCAAATCTGCTTCACTGAGCTGGATGACGGGTTGTGCAACACGCCCGAAAGACATTAGGCGGACCGGTTTGCGCCGAGAACCCAACCGCTTAAAGCGCCCACCGCTTCATTCTTCCGACGGTCCACATGATCCACTTGATAACCCTTGAAGCAGCCCGCAATATTATCCACTTCCCGACGATATGCAGCCATGAGCGGGTCCTTAGAATCCCAAGTGCCAGACACCTGTTGAGCCACGAGGTCCAAGTCACCGAAGCACTTAACCCGGCTTAAGTTCATCTCTTTAGCCATCCGGAGACCATGGAGCAAGGCTTCATACTCAGCTGCATTATTAGTGCAAGGGAACATTAAGCGGAGAACATAACAAAACTTATCACCTCGTGGGGAAGTTAATACGACTCCAGCCCCCGAGCCTTCCAGTTACTCGATCCGTCAAAATGAATAGTCCAATATGTGTGATCCGCTTCTCCTCCGGTGCTTGTAACTCCGTCCACCATTGATGAAATCAACAAGTGCTTGAGACTTCACCGCCGTCCGAGGTACATACTTCATCCGTGTGGCCCAAGCTCTATAGCCCACTTATAATCCGCCGCCGCCTCCGGTTCAGATGATATCACCCAAGGGGCTGAATCGACCATCGTGATGGGGTGCCCTTGAAAATACTGCTTCAACTTCGGCTGGCCATGAAGACACCATAAACCAACTTCGCCAATGCGGATACCTTTGCTTGGATTCAATAAGCACCTCGCTGATATAATAAACCGCCGCTGAACCGGATATTCCTTGCTCGCCTCCTTGCGTTCCACCACAATAGCCCGCTTAATCGCCCGAGCATTGGCTGCTACGTATAATAATAGTGGCTCCTTGTCAACCGGAGCTGCAAGAACAGGCTGATTGGCTAATTGCCGCTTCAACTCCTCAAATGCTTCATCAGCAGCGGACTCGCATTTAAATTGTCTGTCTTCCTCAGTATTTGGTACAAAGGGATGGCCTTCTCTCCGAGGCGGCTGATAAACCGGCTTAGTGCGGCGATTCTGCCCGCCAAACGCTGAGCATCGTTGATACACTTCGGTTTAGCCAGGGAGGTAATAGCCGTAATCTTCTCCGGATTAGCCTCAATTCCTCTGTTAGACACCAGGAAACCCAATAACTTGCCTGCCGGAACACCAAAGACACACTTGGCCGGATTAAGCATCATTTTGTAAATGCGCAAGTTGTCAAATGTTTCCTTCAAATCATCCACCAGCGTCTCCTTCTGCCTTGACTTCACTACAATATCATCCACATAGGCGTGCACATTGCGGCCGATCTGTTTATGCAGCAATTTCACACACCGCTGATAGGTGGCTTGGCACTCTTGAGCCCAAGGGCATAGATACATAGCGAAGGCTCCAAAGGGAGTGATAAACGCTGTTTTCTCCTGGTCCTTAACCGCCATTTTGATCGATGATATCCGAGTATGCATCCAAAAACTCAAACGCCACAACCCGCCGTGGCATCAATGATCTGGTCAATGTGGGGAGGGCAAAGGATCCGCCGGATGTGCCTGTTAAGATCTGTAATCCACACACATACGCCAAGTGCCGTTTTTCTTAAGAACCAACACCGATTAGCAAGCCACTCGATGGAACACCTCAATGATAAAGCCACCGCCAAAAGCTCGCCACTTCCTCTCAATGGCTTTATGCCTTTCTTCGTTAAACCGGCGGAGGAATTGTTTCACCGGTTTATACTTAGGATCCACATTAAGAGTGTGCTCACGAGTTCCTCGGTACACCCGCATGTCGGATGGTTTCCATGCAAAGATGTCCCGATTCTCACGGATGAACTCGATGAGCGCGCTTTCTATTTGGGATCCAAATTGGCACCGACAAAGGAACTGCTTGGACGAATCGCCGCACGAAGTCAACAAGCTTGGTCTCACCGCCGATTTGAACTTCAGATCCGAATCATGCTCAGAGTTGGCTTCTTCAAAGGAGTCATATCCGCCGGATCAACATTGTCCTTATAGTACTTCAACTCCTCCGTAGCACGCATCGACTCTGATAAGCCGCATCACCTTCCTCACATTCCAAAGCGACCCTACGGCTCCCATGAACCGTTATTGTCCCCTTGTAACCCGGCATCTTGAGCTGCAAGTAGATATAACAAGGCCGCGCCATGAACTTGGCGTAAGCCGGCCGGCCAAACAAGGCATGATACGGGCTCCGGATCTTCACCACCTCAAATGTTAGTTTTTCCGACCGGGAGTCGTGCTCGTCCCCAAAAGCCACATCCAGGGCTATCTTACCAACAGGATATGCAGATTTGCCAGGCACCACACCATGGAACACCGTATTAGACGGTCTGAGATCTTTGTCTGTTAGACCCATGCGGCGGAATGTCTCATAGTACAAGATGTTAATACCGCTTCCTCCATCCATGAGTACCTTGGTGAATTTATAACCCCCACCGAGGGTCTACCACTAATGCTAGCTGGCCCGGATTATCAACCCGGGGGTGATCCTCTCGCTCCACACGATAGGCTGCTCCGACCAGCGCAAGTAACGTGGTAAGTCCGGTTCAATGTAATTCACCGCCGCCAGGAGTTTTCGGTCGCGTTTATCCAAGCTAGTTGTGAAAACATGATATTGCCCATTGTTCAACTATTTTGGCTGGCTCGATAACCCGATCGCTGTTGCTGCTGCTTCTTGGCCATTCGATTATTCCGTGATTGTGACCGCCTCGATTGAGACTCGAACCGAAGCTCCATCGTGACCGGCCCATGAAAACCGGATCTGAACCGCCACCGACCCGTGGTCATACCGAAGGCATTAGAGTTTTAAACTCCTGCATAATATAACAATCCTTCCAAAGATGGTTACCCGCGCCTCCTTCGTCCGTGCTTGGCAAGGCTGATTCAACAAATAATTCAAGCGGCTTATGTTAGGATTGGGAGCCCCATTACGATTTGCCGCTTTACCTCTGCGCCGCTGCCCTCGTCTCTGCATTAGTGTTGGCCACAAAGTCCATGCTGCCATCCGCCTTTGCGCTTGCCTCCGCTTCCATGACCCGCCGGTTTGTACCGCTGCTGTTTGAGTTGCTATTCTTCCTTCCTTCCTCGCTTCATCATCATCGCCTCGGATCCTTGGTACCGTCCAATCAGCATACTTCACTAAAGCGCCATGAGGGTTCCCATGTCATTACGTAACCGCTTCATGCGCCCCAATTTCAATTTTAAAGGCTCAAACCGCAGTTGCCTTCCGAGGTTAAGATCGCAGAGTCGGCATTAATCCCGCCGACGAGTGCAAAATTTCCAAACGCGCGCACCCAATGGGTCGTTGATTCTCCTTCCTCCTGGACACAAGCCGCCAGTGTCTACTATGTACTTGGGCTGCTTACATGTATCCTTGAAATTTGGATAAACCGGGCCATAATCGGGCCCATGAGCTGATAGAATTGGGCGGTAGGCTCTTCAACCAAGTACGAGCCGTGCCTTCAAGCATCTCCATGGCCATCTCATAACTCTCTACCCACGCTTCAGGGGATAAATCAGCGGTGTAATTCGCACCTTGCGCGACCCTTGAAATCTTTGGGCAAGCGACATTGCGTAAAGCGGGATTAAACAAGGCACTCCCAAAGCGGATGCGACTCCTGGTCCGCGAAGGTGGTAGGGCGAACCAGCGTAAGTTGACCCGCATGATCCTCTTTCGCTAACTCGCCTCCCTTCGTGCCGGGCCCGTCCACCACATCCTAAGCATCGCGAACACCACCTGCCAGTTATTGCCACGGGCGCTTCACGGCCTCGCGCGTGCTCGATATGGCGGTTCATCCATGCGCCGCTATAGCTCCGCTTGACGGGCGAGAGTGAATCCGATCACGGCCGCATTTAATATGCTTCTCGCTGAATCAGCGCGTCCGGAGAAGCTCCTTAACCCGGCGCGTCTCTATCGCTATGGAGAGTCCCTTCGATCGATAGCCTCGACAAGGCGGCGGCTGCAACAAGGTTGTCCATAGGATTAGAATAATGACCGGGGCGCTCGGACGGCGGAGGAACCACAATGTTATGCCGAGGAGGTTCCATCAGCGAGGTTGGACCGTCGCCCGGTCCCGGTGCCTCAATCCGGTTTGTCTCCAGTGTGCGGCGGATTACTAGGTCCAGCTCCGGAGTGTGAAAGAGATTCCGGGATCAAACCCTAACGGCAAAGCGTGATCGTGCTTCCGCTTTAAGACCTCCTGTGATGCGTTCGGTCAAGCATGAGCTTATAAGCCCAGGCGTCCAGCGGCCCGCTCTGCGCCATCTTGTCTTTTTCCGCTGCCGATCCGCTTTGGCTTGCACGATCCGCTCTCTCACCTTTGCAATTTCTGCATTATGGGCCTCTGATCCGCCGGATTGTCCTCTCGCCATAAGCGCGCTAGTGCATCAAACAGATCGATAGAACTTGAATGGCGGGCGACAAGGCCTCCTGCCGCTGCCGCTGCCGCCGCCGATCCGGAGAGCGAGGCTGCGGCGGTCGAAGAGTGATTCGCCGCTGTGTGTGCCGCCATGAATATTCCAACCCGCTGACCTGGCACGGGGGTCGGGAATATCGTCGCCATCTGAACAACCCTAACCATATCGTCTTGCAACCGGTATATCGATTCGGTCTCTCGGTGAGGACTCGTCACCGAATAGACGACGGTCTCGCTATCGTGTTCGATCCGTCTTCACGCCTCCTCCGTGGATGACTCCAACGAAGACACGCTCACGGCCGGTTTAGCCTGGGTAGATCTCGACGCTGAGCCGCCTCGACGAGGTTGGTGCGGATGTCCGCCAGCCCGTGCTCACCGATCTTGCCGATGAAAACGTGTATGCCACCAAAGGGGACCCGCACCAGACTCGCTTGAATCGCCTCGGGACCCCATCCCGCATCGCCGATGTAGATCCCGCCACGACGACTCTTGGTCATCCGCCCACAACATAGCCTTCGAGTCCCTTGAGCTTGCCCTCCAAGATCGTCAAACCATCGTGGCGATAGCCCCACAAAGGCGCCAACCGTCGGGATTTGTCACGGCAGATGTCCTAGTGAAAGGACTTAGTCGTGGAGCCATCGCTATGAGTTTACTTGAAGGGGTTAAGCGACACAAAGACACGAGGGTTTTATACTAGTTCGCCCCTTCGATGAAGGTAAAAGCCTACGCCTAGTTGTGATGGAATTGATGTGGTCTCGATGGCTAGGGAGCAAACAAGCTTCGCCTAGGCTCGAGTTGTGGTTGTCTGTCTTGAACCGCCGCCGGGTCGTCCCCTTATATACACGGGTAACGCCCGTCGGTCCATAGAGTCCCAACCGGTTCATACTCATATCCCGGTTGGTATCTCTCTATTCCTAACTTACAATACAAGTTTATACATCAAGCCGGTTTACGGCTACAGGTTCTAAACCGACTATAGGCCTTGGGCCTTCATCTGCTTATACCACTAATGAAGTTAACCCGGCCCAAGTAGGCCGGTTTATGCCTAGTGGTAATATCCCCAACAAATACTCTACCCTCGAAAACTGTTGCGATCCCCTAAAATTGTGGGTCATGAGTAGTACGCATCAAATCTATTGGTGAAGTTGATGAGGAGCCCTATCGGTGTAGTGCTAGAGTTTGGACGCACTTCCTCCAGTCGGAACATCACCGGTGAGCCCGCCGGGAGGTGGGCGTAGCCCACACAGAGGAACCACTAGGCAAACTCCTTTGCACCCCTCCATCGTGAGAACACCCACACGCTGAGCGTCGTCTCCATGACGATGCCGGCCAGATACCTTCTCTTTGGCACTGTCAGTGGGATCTCGAAGGTGGGGCCATTGTACTGCATCCTTGCCTCGCTTTGAGAGTGCTCTGGGTTTGGCTGAAGAAGAGAAGGGGGCGGCGCAAATAGATGTGCGGAGAATAGATGTAGGGGTGTGTGGTTTAAATGGGGAAAGGGGAAGGGAAGGGGAGTGGCACCGGCCGCGCTTTGGATTTGCTATGTTCAAATGAGCCGCGTCGATCGATATGCCACTTTAATTGCCAACATGTTTTAATTGCCACATTGAATAGATGTGAGTGGATCGAAAAGTCTAAAATTATGCTATACATTGAGGAGACAAGCGTGCGAGATGAGACGGACCATCGACAGCGACCTTCCCTGTGTCTGTGGCGGCTCGCGTGAAGAAAGAGGCCGGTCAGCATCCGTGGCGGCTCGCATGCAGAAAGAGGCCGGTCAACGCATCGTGGTGGCGGGTAGTGGCACATGCAGGCAGGCTAAGCTACATGCATGCATAGCAGGCTAGCTAGACATGTCATGCATGCATAGCAGGCTTCTATCATTACAGCGCGTGCAGGGCCCAACAGTCTAACCATGGCTCAACGGGCGAACAACGGTACCGTCCACGCGACCCCAATTGTCAGGTCCAACGGGTGACACAGTCCAGCACGGCCCCACTCGTCAGAGTTAACGGTCAAATCACTGACCCGACGACATCCATCGTTTGTGACCAATTCTGAGGGTTTTAGACAAGAGAGTGGGGAAAAGCGAGCAAATGTTAAGAGTGTGGGGATGAATGAGTATGGCTAAGGAACCAGGGGCACAAATGTAAAAATCCCTTCAAATTTTGGTGGAAATTTCCCTTGGGTACTGCCCTCATCCATGTCATTGCATAATTTAACATTGCTTGCTAATTCGGGCACACAAAAGAGCGTACAGCACACACACCACACTTACTGAATCGAGCAATTTTAGTAATTAAACAGAGCTAGTTGACCTAAAAATTCCTCTAACAAAAGGCCGGCATTAAAAACAAAGCCTAAGTACGCATAATTTTAACAAACCGCCATCACGCCAGCCTATGCATCGCCGGTGTGAGATGAGACGTTGATGAATTTTCCTAGCGACATGCCACCGTTGGTGGACTCCGCGTCCCCCTGCCAAAGTCGACTGCGTCCACGTCCTCATCCTCATCCTCGTCCTCGGCACCACCCTCAAGGTTGTAGTACTCGTAGTAGTGGTTGCGCCAGAGCTCGCCTTGGTACTCCATTGCCGATTCCTCGATGGACAGAATCTTCTCTACCTCGACCTCGTCCATGTGCAACTCCTCCTCCCAGCGCTCCTCGATCTCCGCTGCCTCCTGCATCTCTAGCTCCCGCTTGGCAATCTCATGAGGAAGCAGGTGCTCCATGGCCACCACTGCCTTTTCGGACGTGGGTTGCATGTTGGATCCCGAGGTGGCCTAGAATATCTTGGCGTGTGTGTCCTCGATCTTGGCGTGGATGGCCTCAACCTAGGCCAGGGCGACTTCGGCGGCGCGTATGGAAGCTCGAGCATTCTCAACGTTTACAGCCGCCGTCTCGGTTGTTGGAGCTTCCCTGTCGACTGCCGCAGATGCCATCTTGGCGCATGCGGCTGAGCTCAATGCGGATGCAACGGCACTCTCGGCGTAGGCGGCCGCGCTCTCTGCTACCTCTTGAGCACTGCGTTGGTTTTCCCTTGAAGAGGAAAGGGTGATGCAGCAAAGTAGCGTAAGTATTTCCCTCAGTTTTTGAGAACCAAGGTGTCAATCCAGTAGGAAGCTCCACGCAAGTCTCACGTACCTACACAAACCAACAAGAACCTCGCAACCAACGCGATAAAGGGGTTGTCAATCCCTTCACGGCCACTTGCAAAAGTGAGATCTGATAGAGATAATAAGACAGGATAAATATTTTTGGTATTTTTATGATATAGACTGGAAAGTAAAGATTGCAAAATAAAGTAGATTGGAAACTTATATGATGCAAGATAGACCCGAGGGCCATAGGTTTCACTAGTGGATTATCTCAAGATAGCATAAATATTACGGTGGGTGAACAAATTACTGTCGAGCAATTGATAGAAAAGTGCATAGTTATGAGATTATCTAGGCATGATCATGTATATAGGCATCACATGCGCACTACTAGGAAAAGGGCTATAGATGGGATGTACACTAATGGCACACTGTACATGTGGTGCGCCATTACTAGATACTAATGGCGCACCATGTGTTGGTGCGCCATTAGTGTGCAAATATTAATGGCGCACCACGTCCCACGGTGTGCCATTAGTATTTTTTTTTAATTTTTTTCAAAACTACTAATGGCGCACCGTAGGAGTGGTGCGCCATTAGTAATTTGGCCCAAACATTCCCCTGAATGCACCCCCCCTGTGGACCGCCTTTTCAGTTTAAAAAATAAATAAAAGAAAATGATAGAAATGTAAAAAAAATAAAAGAAAATAAGATTCCCATGCGATCTATGGTCTAGTTGTTAGCAAAATTTACAAACATGAATTTTTGACTTTTTTTGCAAAATCTCCCGAGAATTTGTAAAAATGGGCATAACTTTTGCATACGAACTCGGATGAAAAAGTTTTTTATATGAAAAATCATCTACTCGAAAAGTTACATCCGAATTTAACTGGGGGAACCCCGTTAAATATTTTCAAAATCCTCAAAAACCTAATAGAAAAAAGATACGGGGCTTTTAAGATCTGGAGAGGCAAAAAAAATCAAAAAAATTCAAACTTACTAATGGCGCACCTGCCCACAGTGCGCCATTACTATCTTCCCGCCTTCAAAATTCAAAATAAATAAAAAAATAACAAAAAATTACTAATGGCACACCTGCCCATGGTGCGCCATTAGTATCTTCCCGCCTTCAAAATTCAAAATAAATAAAAAAAATAAAAAAATAGTAATGGCGCACCTGCCCACGGTGCGCCATTACTATGCCATATATATGGCTGGGCATGTCCTCTCCTCCTTACCTCTTCATTCTTCTCCTCCACTCCACCTCTCCTCCACTCCTCCACTCCATCTTCCCTTCTCTCCTCCAACATACTACCCTCCTCTCCGGCGACCTCCTCCTCCTCCTCCTCTTCGGCGACCTCCTCCTCCTCCTCCTCTCCGGCGACCTCCTCCTCCCTCCTCTCCTCTCCTCGCCTCCCCTCCCCTCCCCTCACGGTTTCTCCTCCCTCCTCTCCGGTGAGCTCCTCCTCCCTCATCTCCGGTGAGCTCCTCCTCCCTCCTGTCCGGTGAGCTCCTCCTCCCTCCTCTCCTCCCATCCCCTCATGGTTTCTCCTTCCTCCTCTCTGATGCTCCGGTGAACTCCTCTACGGCGGCCTCCTCCTCCTCTCTGGCGATGTAGGCGAGCGCCTCTGCGGTCACCTCCTCCTCCTCCTCTCCGGCGAACTCCTCTCCGGCGAACTCCTCTCCGGTGAACTCCTCTCCGGCAAAAGAACACGGCAAAAGAACGTACAAGATACAAAAATGGGAACAAAATTTGAAATAATATCGTGCAAAAAAATGAGCAAAAAAAACAAGCAAAAAATGGGCAAAACAATCGCGATCTAGATCCAAATTCAAAATTCAAAAATAGCAATGGCGCACGGTGGGGGTTAGACGGTGCGCCACTACTATTTTCCCGCCTTCAAAATTCAAAAATACTAATGGCGCACCGTGGCCTATACTAATGGCGCACCAGTGGCCTATACTAATGGCCTATACTAATGGTGCACCGTGGCCTATACTAATGGCGCACCAGTGGTGCGCCATTAGTATACCAGATACTAATGGCGCACCACTGGTGCGCCATTAGTATACCAGATACTAATGGGGCACCACTGGTGCGCCATTAGTAAAAAATACTAGTGGCGTGATACTAATGGCACACCAGTAGTGCGCCATTAGTAGGAAAAACTGGTGCGCCATTAGTAGGCCTTTTCCTAGTAGTGACGCGACAAGTAGACTGAAACAATTCTGCATCTACTACTATTACTCCACACATCGACCGCTATCCAGCATGCATCTAGAGTATTAAGTTCATAAGAACAGAGTAACACATTAAGCAGGATGACATGATGTAGAGGGATAAACTCAAGCAATATGATATAAACCCCATCTTTCTATCCTCGATGGCAACAATACAATACGTGCCTTGCTGCCCCTAATGTCATTGGGAAAGGACACCGCAAGATTGAACCCAAAGCTAAGCACTTCTCCCATTGCAAGAAAGATCAATCTAGTAGGCCAAACCAAACTAATAATTCGAAGAGACTTGCAAAGATAACCAATCATACATAAAAGAATTCAGAGGAGATTCAAATATTTCTCATAGATAAACTTGATCATAAACCCACAATTCATCGAATCTTGACAAACACAACGCAAAAAGAGTTACATCGAATAGATCTCCAAGAAGATCGAGGAGAACTTTGTATTGAGATTCAAAGAGAGAGAAGAAGCCATCTAGCTAATAACTATGGACCCGAAGGTCTGTGGTAAACTACTCACAACTCATAGAAGAGGCCTTGGAGATGATGTAGAGGCCCTCCGTGATTTATTCCCCCTCCGGCGGAGCGCCGGAAAAGGCTCCAAGATGGGATCTCACGGGTACAGAAGGTTCCGGCGGTGGAAATAGGGTTTCGTGCTACTCCTGGATATTTTCGGGGTACGTAGGTATATATAGGAGGAAGAAGTAGGTCGGTGGAGCCACGAGGGGCACACGAGGGTGGGGGGGCGCACCCTGCACCCTCGTGGCCTGCTACCTCTTAAGCACTACGTTGGATTTCCCCGAAGAGGAGAGGATGATGCAGCAAAGTAGCATAAGTATTTCCCTCAGCTTTTGAGAACCAAGGTATCAATCCAGTAGGAGACCGCGCACAAGTCCCTCGTACCTACACAAAACGATAGCTACTTGCAACCAGTGCGATTAGGGGCTGTCAATCCCTTCACGGTCACTTACGAGAGTGAGATCTGATAGAGATGATAAATAATATTTTTGGTATTTTTGATAGATAGATGCAAAGTGAAAAGTAAAAGGCAAAGTAAAAACAAAGCAAGTAATAAAGCGATAGAGATTGATATGATGAGAATAGACCCGGGGGCCATAGGTTTCACTAGTGGCTTCTCTCAAGAGCATAAGTATTCTACGGTGGGTGAACAAATTAATGTTGAGGAATTGATAGAATTGAGCATAGTTATGAATATATCTAGGTAATGATCATGTATATAGGCATCACGTCCGAGACAAGTAGATCGAAATGATTCTGCATCTACTACTATTACTCCACTCATCGACCGCTATCAGCATGCATCTAGAGTATTAAGTTAAAAACAGAGTAATGCCTTAAGCAAGATGACATGATGTAGAGGGATAAATTCATGCAATATGATAAAAACCCCATCTTGTTATCCTCGATGGCAACAATACAATACATGCCTTGCTGCCCTGCTATCACTGGGAAAGGACACCGCAAGATTGAACCCAAAGCTAAGTACTTCTCCCATTGCAAGGACTATCAATCTAGTTGGCCAAACCAAAAAGGATAATTCGAAGAGATTTGCAAAGATAACTAAATCATACATAAAAGAATTCAGAGAAGATTCAAATATTTTCCATAGATAAGTTTGATCATAAACCCACAATTCATCAGTCTCAACAAATACACCGCAAAAAGAAGATTACATCGAATAGATCTCCACGAGAGAGGGGGAGAACATTGTATTGCGATCCAAAAAGAGAGAGGAAGCCATCTAGCTACTAGCTATGGACCTGGAGGTCTGAAGTAAACTACTCACACTTCATTGGAGAGGCTATGGTGTTGATGTAGAAGCCCTCCATGGTGGATGCCCCCTCCGGCGGAGCTCCGAAACAGGCCCCAAGATGGGATCTCGTGGATACAGAAGGTTGCGGCGGTGGAATTAGGTTTTTGGCTCCTATTCTGATTGTTTGGGGATACATAGGTATATATAGGAGGAAGGAGTACGTCGGTGGAGCAACAGGGGGGCCATGAGGCAGGGGGCGTGCCCAGGGGGGTGCCCTCCACCCTCGTGACCGCCTCTGGCTGAAGGAAATATGCCCTAGATGCAATAATAAAGTTATTATTTATTTCCTTATATCATGATAAATGTTTATTATTCATGCTAGAATTGTATTAACCGGAAACATAATACATGTGTGAATACATAGACAAACATAGTGTCACTAGTATGCCTCTACTTGACTAGCTTCTTTATCAAAGATGGTTATGTTTCCTAGCCATGGACAAAAGAGTTGTCATTTGATTAACGGGATCACATCATTAGGAGAATGATGTGATTGACTTGACCCATTCCGTTAGCTTAGCACTTGATCGTTTAGTATGTTGCTGTTGCTTTCTTCTTGACTTATACATGTTCCTGTAACTATGAGATTATGCAACTCCCGTTTACCGGAGGAACACTTTGGGTGCTACCAAACATCACAATGTAACTGGGTGATTATAAAGGAGTACTACAGGTGTCTCCAAAGGTACATGTTGAGTTGGCGTATTTTGAGATTAGGTTTTGTCACTCCGATTGTCGGAGAGGTATCTCTGGGCCCTCTCGGTAATGCACATCACTATAAGCCTTGCAAGCAATGTAACCAATGAGTTGGTTACGGGATGATGCATTACGTAATGAGAAAAGAGACTTGCCAGTAACGAGATTGAACTAGGTATTGGATACCGACGATCGAATCTCGGGCAAGTAACATACCGATGACAAAGGGAACAACGTATGTTGTTATGCGGTTTGACCGATAAAGATCTTCGTAGAATATGTGGGAGCCAATATGAGCATCCAGGTTCCGCTATTGGTTATTGACCGAGAATAGTTCTAGGTCTTGTCTACATTGTTCTCGAACCCGTAGGGTCCGCACGCTTAAGGTTTCAATGACAGTTATATTATGAGTTTATGAGTTTTGATGTACCGAAGGAGTTCAGAGTCCCTGATGAGACCGGGGACATGACGAGGAGTCTCGAAATGGTCGAGACGTAAAGATCGATATATTGGATGACTATATTCGGAGTTCGGAAAGGTTCCGAGTGATTCGGTATTTTTCGAGTACCGAGAGTTACGGAATTCGCCGGGAGAAGTATTGGGCCTTAGGCCTGCGGAAAGAGAGAGGGCTGCCTAGGGCAGGCCGCGCGCCCCATGGCCTAGTCCGGGTGGACTAGGGGAGGCCGCACCCCTCCTTCCTTCCCTTCTCTCTTCCCCTTCCTTGTCTCCTACTCATAATACATGGAAGGACTCCTAGTTGGACTAGGAAAAGGGGAATCCTACTCCCGGTGGGAGGACTCCCCTAGGGCGCGCCATAGAAGAGGGCCGGCCCTCCCCTCCTCCACTCCTTTATATACGGGGGTAGGGGGCACCCCATAGACACACAAGTTGATATACGGATCGTTCCTCAGCCGTGTGCGGTGCCCCCTTCCACCATATTCCACCTCAGTCATATCGTTGCGGAGTTTAGGCGAAGCCCTGCGTTAGTAGTACATCATCATCGTCACCGCCATCGTCTTGTGGAACTCATCTCCGAGCTCGGCTGGATCGGAGGCGGAGATCGCCATCGAGCTGAACGTGTGCTGAACTCGGAGGCTCCGTACGTTCGGTGCTTGGATCGGTCAGATCGTGAAGACGTACGACTACATCAACCGCGTTGTGATAACGCTTCCGCTTACGGTCTACGAGGGTACGTAGACGAACACTCTTCTCTCTCGTTGCTATACCATCACCATGATCTTGCGTGTGCGTAGGAAATTTTTTGAAATTACTACGTTCCCCAACAGTGGCATCCGAGCCTAGGTTTTATGGTTTGATGTTATTTGCACGAGTAGAACACAAGTGAGTTATGGACGATATAAGTCATACTACCTACCAGCATGTCATACTTTGGTTCAGCGGTATTGTTGGATGAAGCGGCCCGGACCGACATTACGCGTACGCTTACGCGAGACTGGTTCTAGCTCCGTGCTTTGCACACAGGTGGCTGGCGGGTGTCAGTTTCTCCAACTTTAGTTGAACTAAGTATGGCTACGCCCGGTGAGGGAGTCCTGGACTAGGGGGTGTCTGGACAGCCGGACTATCATCGTCCGCCGGACTCCAAGACTACGAAGATACAAGATTGAAGACTCCTTCCCGTGTCCGGATGGGACTTTCCTTGGCGTGGAAGGCAAGCTTGGCAATACGGATATGTAGATCTCCTACCATTGTAACCGACTCTGTGTAACCCTAGCCTCCTCCGGTGTCTATATAAACCGGAAGGCTTTAGTCCGTAGGACACAACATACATTACAACAATCATACCATAGGCTAGCTTCTAGGGTTTAGCCTCCTTGATCTCGTGGTAGATCCACTCTTGTACTACCCATATCATCAATATTAATCAAGCAGGACGTAGGGTTTTACCTCCATCGAGAGGGCCCGAACCTGGGTAAAAACATCGTGTCCCTCGTTTCCTGTTACCATCCGCCTAGACGCACAGTTCGGGACCCCCTACCCAAGATCCGCCGGTTTTGACACCGACATTGGTGCTTTCACTGAGAGTTCCTCTGTGCCGTCATTGATAGGCCCGATGGCATCTTCAACCAACAACGCTGCCCAGGGTGAGACTTTTCTCCCCGGACAGATCTTCGTATTCGGCGGCCGCGATGCGTGCTAATTAAACAGCCATCTGGAGCAGATCGAAAGCTACGCCCCTGGCCGTCAGGTCAGATTCGGAAGCCTAAACTTCACGGGCGATGTCCGCGGAGACTGGATCTTCGACGGACTCGAGCCGCAGCCGAGCGTGCCGCACTGTGACGATGGGCATGATCTAGCTCTGCCGCCAAATAGTACCTTGGTGGCCGCACATGAATCCGCTTCGGCCATTAGTCCGGAGCCGATCGCCCAGATCGAGGATCGGTGGATAGACGCCGCCTCGGGGGACTTCAAGTTCCACGGCGATGGAGCCGAACATTAATCTTGTCCCCCGCGAAACTCGTGACTCCGAGGAGCCGGACTCCTTGCCGGACTCCGAACCTCCCACGCCCCTACCGACCGATTTGGATTGGGCGCCGGTTATGGAATTCACCGCCGCGGACATCTTCCAACACTCGCCCTTCGGCGACATCCTAAAATCGCTAAAGCACCTCTCGTTATCGGGAGAATCCCGGCCGGATTATGGCCAGGATAGTTGGGGTACGGACGATGAAGAAATTCAGAGCCCACCCACCACCCACTTTGTAGCCACTGTCGACGATCTAACCGACATGCTAGACTACGACTCCGACGACATCGACGACGACGATGCCGGAGACGAACAAGAACCAGCGCCTACAGGGCACTGGAAGACCACCTCGTCATATGACATATACATGTTGGATACCCCAAAGGAGAGCGATAACGAGGACCAACGGGCCGCGGCAGAAGATAACCCCGCCGATAAACAACCAAAACGGCGACGCAGACGCCGCCCTAAGTCCTGCCTCGACGACAACAACGCTCCCAAGGAGCCCGTAAAACAGCAGGGCTCACAAGTGGACGACGAATATGCAGACAAGCAACCGCCCGAACATGACGAGTCAGATAATCTGTCCAGGCCTGGCGAAAATGACAGTCCGGACAATCTCATGCCGGACACGCCGCCGGAGAGCAAAAACCTTCGGAAAAGACTCATCAACACTACAAGAAGCCTGAAGAAGGAGAAGCGGAAGCTCAAAACAGTGGAAGACACACTCAGAAT
Source organism: Aegilops speltoides (assembly GCA_021437245.1). Classification (NCBI taxonomy): domain Eukaryota; kingdom Viridiplantae; phylum Streptophyta; class Magnoliopsida; order Poales; family Poaceae; genus Aegilops; species Aegilops speltoides. Next base: position 104,842,183 of record CM038147.1, read on the forward strand.
GAGATGGAGCAAAGTGCTCAAGACCACGGACAAATACGGCAATGGTTAACAATCAAAGAGCTACCCGAAGCACAAGCTGCTACCAGAATTCGACGAGGAGGCCATAGAGCCTCCACCGTCAAGAAATAAAGAGGCCGCCTGGTTGGATAGACGACCAGATGATAGGCCAAATTCTGAAAGCGGCGCTGCACATAAACCAACTAATGAACCTGGAAAGACAGATGGCCCACCCAGGTCCATCTACGGGCCAAAGAAGAAGGCCCCAGGAAGCAAGGCAACACGTCAAGTGTCCGAAGATAGTGGCACACCCAAATACAGGGCGCCAAGACACCCACTATGTTTCACCGATGAGGTGCTTGGACCATGAATTCCCAGCAGGATTTAAACCCATAAACATAGAGGCCTATGATGGAACAACAGCACCACAGTCTGGATAGAAGATTACATACTACATATACACATGGCGGAGGAGATGATCTCCACGCCATAAAATACCTACCCTCAAGCTCAAAGTGCCAGCCCGTCATTGGCTTAAAAGCCTCCCGAGAAATACTGTGGGAAGTTGGGAAGAGCTCGAGGAAGCGCGAGCAAATTTTCAAGGGACCTATGTCCGCCCCCGGATGCGTATGATTTAAGTCATATAACTCAACAGCCCGGAGAGTCGGTAAGAAATTCGGAACAGGTTCTCACCAAAAGAACCAAATAGTCGATCGTCCGGACGCCAAGCCTTAGCAGCTTTTAAACACAATGTCCGAGACGAATGGCTTGCCAGACACCTCGGCCAAGAAAAACCAAGGACAATGTCCGCGCTAACAAGCCTCATGACCCGCTTCTGTGCGGGAGAGGATAGCTGGCTAGCACGATGCAACACCAGCGACCCAAGTACATCCGAGATACGAGATGGAAACGGAAAATCATGGCGCAAAAAAGAGCAGCGCCGGAATAAAGAAAAAAGCCCAAAGAGCACGGCAGTCAACGCCGGATTCAAAAGCTCGCGGCCAAACAACAAAACATCGCTTCTTAAGGATGACGGCGATGAGCTTTCCAACTTAAACAAGATTTTGGGTCGGATATGTCAAATCCACAGCACCCCCGGAAGGCCTGCAAACCACACCCATCGGGATTGTTGGGTTTTTAAACAGTCCGGCCGACTAAACGCCGAACACAAGGGCTCGACGATCAGCTTAAGATGATAAACCCCACCAGCAGAGCACCGGAAAACAAAAGACTTTCCCACAAGGGGTCAAAGCAGTAAATTCACTTCATGTGATAATACGGAAAAATAGTGCGGCACTTTCTAAAAAGAGCTTCGCGCGGTCCAACCCAGCAGACCGTAGAGATTGGATATCAAAACCAATCACTTTCGACCACCTGGACTATTCCAGAAGCGTTCGAAACGCGGGACGGACTCCCCTGATATTGAATCCCATAATAGACGGACTAGAATTTACTAAAGTTCTAATGGACAGAGGCAACGACTTAAACCTGCTGTATTCAAACACAATCCGTAAGATGGGGATAGACCCTACCAAAATTCGACACAGCCGCACTTCCTTCAAAGGAGTGACGCCAGGCCCTTACGCCAAGTGCACAGGCTCCATATCACTAGAAGTCGTGTTCGGATCACCGAACAATTTTCGACGCGAAAAATTAATTTTTTACATCGTCCCATTTAAAAGTGGATATCAAGCACTCTTGGGACGAAAAGCTTTTGTCCGCTTCAACGCCATTCCGCATTACGCGTCTCTTACACTCAAGATTCCCGGTCCGCGTGGCGTCATTTCAGTGCGAGGGTCACTTAAAGACCCCGGACTCGGATAGACGAGTCCGGCTTCAGCAGGCTAGGGGCTCCCTAGCCGCATACCTCTTCACAGGGGGCTGCGCGCACAAACAACCGCGGGTTCATACAAACCCCGCTTTACTTATTCATATTTCTTCTTTTACACATATTTTTCGCACGAATTGTTTTCAAACTAAGCGTTCCTCTTTTATTTTCCAGATGAACAACGTGCATACCCGTCCAGGATAACGGCGCAACGGAGACACAGGCGCAGACGTGCAGTAGGGACCCATTGTGAGGATTCTTTTCAGATTAAGACCATGCGTAAACCTTTTTTACTGTCTCTTGTTGTTATTCTCCCTTGGTTTCTTCCTATAGCCAAAGCGGAGCCTGACGTTTTGGCATCGGCGCGTCGAAGACCATGCCCGCACGGACACCAGGGCTTAGGGCATTGTTCGCCCACTATTATAAAGACCGAACACCTCGTGGAGTGTTCGGCGCCTCGAAGTTAGGCATTATATGCATCAGCTCCGAATCATGTCTTTGGTCGAATGTTGGTTTGCCCGGCCCTGTGTTTTGCTGCCTTACGCTCAGTATCATCGGCTAACGCGCACCGGGAGAACTATCGCGATTGTGCCCGATTGGCCGGGCGAGCACCTCAAGAGAGAAAGCCAAAACTGACTGCCATGATACAGCGAGAGACTGGTCAACCACTCGATCGACCACCGGAATGTTTAGAATTCCCCGCTTTGATGAAGGACCGTTTCCCGGTCAGGCACACACGCACCCCGAACTCGGAGAAGTGCAGTGCCCCAAGGGGCTATATCGTAGCCCCACCCTCGAACTCCACTGGCTAAGTGAAAGTGATAAAGCATTATAGTCCGGATTGCCTCGTTTGCTACGCTACCACCTCCTCAACAGGACCGAGACGTCGGATTAAGTGTGAAAACGCGCTATTCTTGCAAACACCCCCGCACCTTGTGCATGGGGGCTGAAGCCGAAGACTGCAGTCTTTCAGGTTATACAAATGTATACGTAAACGGCCGCATAGGAGAAGTTTTACTACTTGGGACGCACAAGTATAAAAAGCAGTTATAGCATAATCATCGTTTTACAAGCTAAAACGTTCATTTGAACGTGACATTTTTCGAGCACTGCGACTCTATTACACGAGCGCCATGCATAACTTCCCCGAAATAGTGCTCGGCGGGGAGTCGGCTTTCATCCGAACCCTGGGCGGCAACAGCGATGGCATCCATCTCTGTCCAATGTGCTTTCACACGGGCAAGAGCCATCCGCGCGCCCTCGATGCAGGCCGACCGCTTCATCTCCTTGATATGCGTCACCGCTCCAAGGAATTGCTGCAGAAGCCGAAGTAGCTCGTCGCCTTAGGCCTCTCGCCGCACATGAGCCACGGCGTCGTCCATGGCAAGTCCGGACAATCTATTTAGCTCGCCCATTCGCCAACCGTCACCAACGGAAGTGAGCGATCCGGACTATGGAATTCAGACCAAAATAGCTCTTCCGTCTTGTGATCCTTCTGGCTCCGGAAGTGCTCAACGGCATCAGCCGCACTTGCCGCTAAATCCATATACGGATCCTCCGGACTCCACAGCCGATCAAATTGAGCATACTTTCGATCCATAAACCGGTGACGCAGCAGATAAGGCTTGCCAGCCACGATATCTCTGGCCTGGCGCAGCTTGTCCCTCATGGCCCGCATTGCAGAGCGGGCATCCTTGGCCTCGGCGGTGGCCTTCCTCAGGTCTTCCTGCTCTGATAAGCACTCCTTTTCAAGAGCCTCATTGCGGTCGGCAGCATCTTTTACTTTCACGGCCAATCCGGCCACCTCTTCCCTGCTTAGGCAGTGTGCAGCCTTTTCGGCTTTCAACTCCTCGGCCGCCCTCGAGGCAGCCGCGTCACTCCTTCGGGATTGCTCATTAGCTTGAGCAAGTTTGGCCCGAAGGCTCTCCACAGCAGCAGCACCGTCTATACAACAACATAAAATTTATCAGAGGAGGGCTTCGACCCCCTTAATAAAGCGACTGCGGAGAACTCATTTACCTTGCGACTCGTCAAGTCGCCGGTTGACAAGTGCGATGTCCGCATCCGCCATGTTAAGTTGCCGATTTAACTCGGCAACCCCACTAGTCCGACTAGCCCTTGGACTATCCGCCACCTGCATAGGAACGGCGGCATTCATTACTTACGATTTCGATCCTCGGCACGCTGTCGTTTTCGACAACCTACCGAGTCTCAGGGGCTACTATCTATACAGGGCGCATTTTCATGTGCAAAACTGTTAATAGACAAAGAGATGCGTCATTCTCGCAGCCTCAAACCCCGCCAAAAAACTCATAGCGGCATTGCACAATCCGCTTTCGATTGATTTAAATCCTTCCAATCACCATACGCATTAACGCACGGTGATCTTCTCGAGATGGACGCCTCTCAAACAGATTCTTGATTCTCGGCGGATACTAGCGGGTGCCGAACTCTCTGCCCTCCGACTCGGGATACCTCCGTGGCGATACTTCAGGCTCGCCTGCCTTATCTGACGGCGCTGCAGACGGAGGCGTTTTGCTCTCCATCATCTCCGGAAGAAGGTCCCCCGAAGATGAACTCATCTGAGAAGGCTGCAGATCCGAACTGCAAGATAAATATTTTGGTTACCCACAGAAGCACAAATGGAGGTATTTCCTTACTAATTAACTCCCCTTTTCATACTCACGGCTCGCTGGAGGGCTGATCCTTTGGCGATGATTGTGCGTCCGGATTCTCTCCGGACGCCGGACCCCCCGGTGAAGATCTCTTCCCACGCTTAGGGGCTTTGGCCTCCGGATCTTCGGAGGTGGTCCTCTTCTCCCCCTGGAAGGAGGGGTTTTGATTCCTCTTCTTGGGCCTTTGGGCGAAATAATAGCTCCTCTACTTTCCCCATCGCCCCCTTCCATGGGCGCGACCTCCAACATTCTGACCAGCACGGGCTCAAAGTCGGTCTCCGGAGGGGGGCCGGACACCTTATCAGCCTCGAATGTGCTACCCACTCCTGTGAAGAGTAATGGGTCAGGAGGCGAACTCTTGAAAAGAAGATAAACAGAGCGTCCGGACTCTGAGCTATTTACCTGAGTATCCGGGCGATTGCGGCTTAGGCCTGCGTCCTCGGCCAATTCCGGCACGCTAACTGCGGTCCGAAGAACAACTTGTACATCTCCACGGGTGTCGCACCCATGAAGTGTTGGAGAATCCGAGGTCCCTCCAGGTTGAACTCCCATAGACGGAGAGGACGACGCTTGCGAGCGTAAGATGCCCGATTAGCATAACTGCATCACCACAATCAGATTGATCTCCCTCGCCTGGAGGTCTCGGATCCGGCCCTGCAATAAGGGCACGTCTTCGGACGGCCCCCAATTGAGCACTTGGTTGACCCATGACATCAGTCGGCATGGGGGTCCCGGGCGGAATGAAGGCGGCAGATTTTGCTTGCTACCCTTCGGAGTGGTGATATAGAACAACTCCTGCTGCCATAGTCCGAGTTCCTCTTGGAAGGAACCCTCGGGCCACGGGGCATCGGCCTTTTTGCTTATGTCCGCCCCGCCGCACTCCGCTTGACGCCCCCCGATCATCTTCGGCTCCACATTGAAGGTCTTCAGCCACAGGCCGAAGTGGGGAGTGACGCGGAGGAAGGCTTCGCAGACGATAATGAATGCAGAGATGTGGAGGATGGACTCCGGAGCCAAGTCATGAAAGTCCAGCCTGTAGTAGAACATGAGCCCTCTCACGAAGGGGTCCGTCGGGAAGCCTAAACCCCGACGGAGGTGGGATACGAGGACAACAAACTCACCGGGCTCGGGGGCGGGCACGGCCTGCCCTTGGGTGGGCAACCTGTGCGAAACCTCGTAAGCCAGGTACTTGGCCTCACGTAACTTCAATATGTCCTCCTCCGTGACGGAGGAGGGCATCCACCGGCCTTGGAGGTTGGAGCCGGACATGGTTGAGGATCCGAAGCGCTCGAATCTAAGGCTTTGGGTGTTGGAACTGGGAGCGAGGAGGAGATTCGATGCGAGATTGAAGAACAAGAACGAGCCTTGGTCCTCTTATAAAGGGGAAAGATACCAAGAGCTGTCTCCGTGACAGTTTGGGATTCACCTTCGTTAGAGGAGGCGTGGCGACGGGAACGGTTGGGTTACCCACACACGTATTGATGAGAATCCCGGAATAAGGGGAACACGATCTCTCCTTCGACAAGACGTGCCAAGGAAACCGCTTCGCTAAACGTGCTGAGGTGGTATAGTAAAAAACGATTCAAGCAGTGGCTTGGTAGCGGTGTGATGTCACGCCGCATAATATGTTAGCAGATTGAACTAGTGTACATTTTATTCTCTCTACGGTGGAATGTGGAATTTATTTTGCAGAGCCGGACACTATCCTGGTGTTCATGATCTTCTCTGGATTATTCAAGGGAGGAACCCGCCTTGCAATGCCGAACATTATGCGCGCCGGACTTATCGTCATTGAAGCCTGGTTTAGGGGCTACTGAGGGAGTCCTAGACTAGGGGCTGTCCGGATAGCCGGACTATCATCGTCCGCCGGACTCCAAGACTACGAAGATACAAGATTGAAGACTCCGTCCCGTGTCCGGATGGGACTTTCCTTGGCATGGAAGGCAAGCTTGGCAATACGGATATGTAGATCTCCTACCATTGTAACCAACTCTGTGTAACCCTAGCCTCCTCCGGTGTCTATATAAGCCGGAGGGCTTTAGTCCGTAGGACACAACATACATTACAACAATCATACCATAGGCTAGCTTCTAGGGTTTAGCCTCCTTGATCTCGTGGTAGATCCACTCTTGTACTACCCATATCATCAATATTAATCAAGCATGACGTAGGGTTTTACCTCCATCGAGAGGGCCCGAACCTGGGTAAAAACATCGTGTCCCTCGTTTCCTATTACCATCCGCCTAGACGCACAGTTCGGGACACCCTACCCGAGATCCGCCGGTTTTGACACCGACACCCGGTCCTTGCGAAGGTTAAAATGGAGTCTATTTGACAAACTATCGTTGTGGTTTTGATGCGTAGGTGAGATTGATTCTTGCTTAAGCCCGTAGAAGCCACGTAAAACTTGCAACAACAAAGTAGAGGACGTCTACCTTGTTTTTGCAGGGCATGTTGTGATGTGATATGGTCAAGACGTGATGAGATATAAGTTTTTGTATGAGATGATCATGTTTTGTTGAAGTTATCGGCAACTGGCAGAAGCCCTATGGTTGTCTCTTTGTTGCATAAGATGCAAGTGCCAAATAATTGCTTTACTTTATCGCTATGCGATAGCAATAGTTGCAAGAGCAATAGTTGGCGAGACGATCATGTGACGACACATTGATATAGATCAAGATGATGAAGATCATGGTGTCGTGCCGGTGACGATAAAGATCATGACAAGATTTCTTTGGAGATGGAGATCAAAGGCGCAAGATGATCATGGCCATATCATGTCACATATTTTGATTGCATATGATGTTTATCTGTTATACATCTTATTCTTGCTTTGATTGACGGTAGCATTTTAAGATGATCTCTCACTAATTATCAAGAAGTGTTCTCCCTGAGTATGCACCGTTGCCAAAGTTCGTCATGCCCAGACACCACGTGATGATCGGGTGTGATAAGCTCTCGTCCATCTACAACGGGTGCAAGCCAGTTTTGCACACACGAATACTCAAAGTTAAACTTGACGAGCCTAGCATATGCAGATATGGCCTCGAGCACGAGACCGAAAGGTCGAGCGTGAATCATATAGTAGATATGATCAACATAGTGATGTTCACCATTGAAAACTACTCCATCTCACGTGATGATCGGTCATGGTTTAGTTGATTTGGATCACGTGATCACTTAGATGACTAGAGAGATGTCTGTCTAAGTGGGAGTTCTTAAGTAATATGATTAATTGAACTTTAATTTATCATGAACTTAGTCCTAGTAGTATTTTGCAAATTATGTTGTAGATCAATAGCTCGCGTTGTTGCTTTCATATGTTTATTTTGATATGTTCCTAGAGAAAACTGTGTTGAAAAATGTTAGTAGCAATGTTGTGGATTTGATACGTGATCTGAGGTTAATCCTCATTGCTGCATAGAAGAATTATGTCCTTGATACACCGCTAGGTGACAGACCTATTGCAAGAGCAGATGTAGACGTTATGAACGTTTGGCTAGCTCAATATGATGACTACTTGATAGTTTAGTGCACCATGCTTAACAGCTTAGAATCGGGACTTCAAAGACGTTTTGAACGTCATGGACCATATGAGATGTTCCAGGAATTGAAGTTAATATTTCAAGCAAATACCCGAGTTGAGAGATATGAAGTCTCCAACAAGTTCTATAGCTAAAAGATGGAGGAGAATCGCTCAACTAGTGAGCATGTGCTCAGATTGTCAGGTACTTCAATCGCTTGAATCAAGTGGGAGTTAATCTTCCGATAAGATAGTGATTGATGAATTCTCTAGTCACCGCCACTAAGTTACTAGAACTTCGTGATGAACTATAGTATGCAAGGGATGACGAAAACGATTCCCAAGCTCTTCGTGATGCTGAAATCAACGAAGGTAGAAATCAAGAAAGAGCATCAAGTGTTGATGGTTAACAAGATCACTAGTTTCAAGAAAAGGAAAAGGAAAGAAAGGAACTTCAAGTAGAATGACAAGCAAGTTGTCACTCCCGTGAAGAAGACCAAAGCTGGACCAAAGCCTGAAACCGAGTGCTTACATTTGCAAAGGAAATGGTCACTTTGAAGCGGAAATGCCCTAATATTTGGTGGGTAAGAAGGATGGCAAAGTGAACAAGTGTATATTTGATATACTGAGTTATTGATGTGTGCCTTACTAGTGTTTATAGTAGCCCCAGTATTTGATACTTGTTCGGTTGCTAAGATTAGTAATTCGAAACGGGAGTTGCATAATAAACAGAGACTAGTTAAGGGTGAAGTGACGATGTTTGTTGGAAGTGGTTCCAAGATTGATATGATCATCATCGCACACTCCCTATACTTTCAGGATTTGTGTTGAACCTAAATAAGTGTTATTTGGTGTTTGCGCTGAGCATGAATATGATTTGATCATGTTTATTGCAATACGGTTATTCATTTGTTAGAGAACAATTGTTGTTCTGCTTACATGAATAAAACCTTCTATGGTCATACACACCAACGAAAATGGTTTGTTGGATCTCGATCGTAGTAATACACATATTCATAATATTGAGGCCAAAAGATGCAAAGTTAATAATGATAGTGCAACTTATTTGTGGCACTGCCATTTAGGTCATATTGGTGTAAAGCGCACGAAGAAACTCCATGCTGATGGGATTTTGGAATCACTTGATTATGAATCACTTGATGCTTGCGAACCATGACTCATGGGCAAGATGACTAAGACTCCGTTCTCCGGAACAATGGAGCGAGCAACTGACTTATGGGAAATAATACATACTGATGTATGCGATCCGATGAGTGTTGAGGCTCGCGGCGGGTATCATTATTTTCTGACCTTCACAGATGATTTGAGCAGATATTGGTATATCTACTTGATGAAACATAAGTCTGAAATAGTTGAAAGGTTCAAAGAATTTCAGAGTGAAGTGGAAAATCATCGTAACAAGAAAATAAAGTTTCGCGATCTGATCATGGAGATGAATATTTGAGTTACGAGTTTGGTCTTCAATTAAAACAATGTGGAATAGTTTCACAGCTCACGCCACCGAACACCACAACGTTATGGTGTGTCCGAACGTCAGAATCAAGACTTTATTTGATATGGGGCGATCTATGATGTCTCTTACCGATTTACCACTATCATTTTGGGGTTATGCATTAGAGACAACTGCATTCACTTTAAATAGGGCACCATCAAAATCCGTTGAGACGACGCCTTATGAACTGTGGTTTGGCGAGAAACCAAAAGTTGTCATTTCTTAAAGTTTGGGGCTGCGATGCTTAGGTGAAAAGTTTCATCCTGATAAGCTCAAACCCAAATTGGAGAAGTGCGTCTTCATAGAATACCCAAAGGAAATTGTTGGGTACACCTTCTATCACAGATCCGAAGGCAAGATATTCGTTGCTAAAAACGGATCCTTTCTAGAGAAGGAGTTTCTCTCGAAAGAAGTGAGTGGGAGGAAAGTAGAGCTTGATAAGGTAATTTGTACCTTCTCCCGAATTGGAAAATAGTTCATCACGGAAATCAGTTCCAGTGATTCCTACACCAATTAGTGACGAAGCTAATGATGATGATCATGAAACTTCAGGTCAAGTTACTCCAAAACCTCGTAGGTCTTCCAAAGTACAGTCCGCACCAGAGTAGTACGGTAATACTATTCTGGAAGTCATGTTACTAGACCATGATGAACCTACGAACTATAGGAAGCGATGATGAGCCCAGATTCCGCGAAATGGCTTGAGCCATAAAATCTAAGATATGATCCATGTATGAGAACAAAGTATGGACTTTGATTAACTTGCTCGATGATCAGCAAGCCATGTTAAATAAATGGATCTTCAAGAGGAAGACAGACACTAGTAGTGTTACTATCCACTAAGCTCGACTTGTTGCAAAAGGTTTTCAACAAGTTCAAGGGGTTGAATACGATAAGATTTTCTCACTCGTATCGATGCTTAAGTCTGTCCGAATCTTGTTAGCAATTGCCACATTTTATGAAATCTGGCAAATGGATGTCAAAACTGCACTCCTTAATGGATTTATTAAAGAAGATTTGTATATGATGCAACCAGAAGGTTTTGTCAATCCTAAAGATGCTAACAAAGTGTGCAAGCTCCAGCAATCCATTTATGGACTGGTGCAAGCCTCTCGGAGTTGGAATATACGCTTTGATGAGTTGATCAAAGCATATGGTTTTATAAAGACTTTTGAGAAGCTCAGATTTACAAGAAAGTGAGTGGGAGCTCAGAGCATTTCGATACTATATGTAGATGACATATTGTTGATCAGAAATGATATAGATTTTCTGGATAGCATAAAGGGATAATTGAATAAAAGTTTTTCAATGAAAGACCTCGGTGAAGCTGTTTACACATTGAGCATCAAGATCTATATAGATAGATCAAGACGCTTGATAACATTTTTTCAATGAGTACATACCTTGATAAGTTTTGAAATAGTTCAAAATAGAACAGTCAAGGAAGGAGTTCTTGCCTGTGATGCAAAGGTGTGAAGTTGAGTAAGACTCAAGACCCGACCATGGCAGAAAATAGAAAGAGAATGAAAAGTCATTCCCTATGCCTCACTCATAGGTTCTATAAAGTATGCTATGCTGTGAACCAGACCTATTGTATACCTTGCTCTGAGTTTGACAAAGGAAATACAATTTTGATCTAAGAGTAGATCACTGGACAGCGGTCAAGAATATCCTTAGTAAGGACTAAGGAAAAGTTTCTCGATTATGGAGGTGATAAAAGAGCCCGTCGTAAAAAGTTACAACGATGCAAGCTTTTACACCAATTCAGATGACTCTAAGTCTCAATCTGGATACATATTGAAAGTGGAAGCAATTAGCTAGAGTAGCTCCGTGCATAGCATTGTGGACATAGAGTATTTGCAAAATACATACGGCTCTGAATATGACAGACCCGTTGACTAAACTTCTCTCACAAGCAAAACATGATCATACCTTAGTACTCTTTGGGTGTTAATCACATAGCGATGTGAACAAACCCTTTGGGTGTTGATCACATGATGATGTGAACTATGGGTATTAATCACATACAGATGTGAATATTGGTGTTAAATCACATGGCGATGTGAACTAGATTATTGACTCTAGTGCAAGTGGGAGACTAAAGGAAATATGCCCTAGAGGCAATAATAAAGTTATTATTTATTTCCTTATATCATGATAAATGTTTATTATTCATGCTAGAATTGTATTAACCGGAAACATAATACATGTGTGAATACATAGACAAACATAGTCTCACTAGTATGCCTCTACTTGACTAGCTTGTTTATCAAAGATGGTTATGTTTCCTAGCCATGGACAAAAGAGTTGTCATTTGATTAACGGGATCACATCATTAGGAGAATGATGTGATTGACTTGACCCATTCCGTTAGCTTAGCACTTGATCGTTTAGTATGTTGCTGTTGCTTTCTTCATGACTTATACATGTTCCTGTAACTATGAGATTATGCAACTCCTGTTTATCGGAGGAACACTTTGGGTGCTACCAAACGTCACAACGTAACTGGGTGATTATAAAGGAGTACTACAGGTGTCTCCAAAGGTACATGTTGAGTTGGCGTATTTCGAGATTAGGTTTTGTCACTCCGATTGTCGGAGAGGTATCTCTGGGCCCTCTCGGTAATGCACATCACTATAAGCCTTGCAAGCAATGTAACCAATGAGTTGGTTACAGGATGATGCATTATGTAACGAGTAAAGAGACTTGCCAGTAATGAGATTGAACTAGGTATTGGATACCGACGATGGAATCTCGGGCAAGTAACATACCGATGACAAAGGGAACAACGTATGTTGTTATGCGGTTTGACCGATAAAGATCTTCGTAGAATATGTGGGAGCCAATATGAGCATCTAGGTTCCGCTATTGGTTATTGACCGAGAATAGTTCTAGGTCATGTCTACATTGTTCTAGAACCCATAGGGTCCGCACGCTTAAGGTTTCGATGACGGTTATATTATGAGTTTATGAGTTTTGATGTACCGAAGGAGTTTGGAGTCCCGGATGAGATCGGGGACATGACGAGGAGTCTCGAAATGGTCGAGACGTAAAGATCGATATATTGGACGACTATATTCGGTGTTCGGAAAGGTTCCGAGTGATTCGGGTATTTTTCGGAGTACCGGAGAGTTATGGGAATTCGCCGGGAGAAGTATTGGGCCTTATTGGGCCTGCAAGGAAAGAGAGGGGCTGCCTAGGGCAGGCAGCTTCTTCATGGCCTAGTCCAAATTGACTAGGGGAGGGGCCGCACCCTCCTTCCTTCCCTTCTCTCTTCCCCTTCCTTGTCTCCTACTCCTAATACATGGAAGGACTCCTAGTTGACTAGGAAAGGGGAATCCTACTCCCGGTGGGAGTAGGACTCCCCTAGGGCGCGCCATAGAAGAGGGCCGGCCCTCCCCTCCTCCACTCCTTTATATACGGGGGTAGGGGCACCCCATAGACACACAAGTTGATCTATGGATCGTTCCTCAGCCGTGTGCGGTGCCCCCTTCCACCATATTCCACCTCGGTCATATCGTTGCAGAGTTTAGGCGAAGCCCTGCGTCGGTAGTACATCATCATCGTCACCACGCCGTCGTGTTGACGGAACTCATCTCCAGAGCTCGGCTGGATCAGAGGCCGGAGATCGTCATCAAGCTGAACGTGTGCTGAACTCGGAGGCTCCGTACGTTCGGTGCTTGGATCGGTCGGATCGTGAAGACGTACGACTACATCAACCGCGTTGTGATAACGCTTCCGCTTATGGTCTATGAGGGTACGTAGACGAACACTCTTCCCTCTCGTTGCTATACCATCACCATGATCTTGCGTGTGCGTAGGAATTTTTTTTGAAATTACTACGTTCCCCAACACTGGCACTTCTTGGAGTAGGCTCCAAGTCTCCTGGATCACGTTCGGTGAGAAAATCACGTTCCCGAAGGCTTCATTCCGTCTGGACTCCATTTGATATTCCGTTTCTTCGAAACACTGAAATAGGCAAAAAACAACAATTCTGGGCTGGGCCTCCGGTTAATAGGTTAGTCCCAAAAATAATATAAAAGTGGAAAATAAAGCCCAATTTAGTCCAAAACAGTAGATAAAGTAGCATGGAGCAATAAAAAAATATAGATACGTTGGAGACGTATCAGGCATCCCCAAGCTTAATTCCTGCTCGTCCTCGAGTAGGTAAATGATAAAAAAGAATTTTTGATGCGGAGTGATACTTTGGCATAATTTCAATGTAAAACTTCTTAATTGTGATATGAATATTCAGATCCGAAAGATTCAAGACAAAAGTTCATATTGACATAAAAATAATAATACTTCAAGCATACTAATCAAAGCAATCATGTCTTCTCAAAATAACATGGCCAAAGAAAGTTATCCCTACAAAATCATATAGTCTGGCTATGCTCCATCTTCCCCGCACAAAATATTTAAATCATGCACAACCCCGATGACAAGCCAAGCAATTGTTTCATACTTTAACATTTTCAAAACTTTTTCAATCTTCACGCAATACATGAGCATGAGCCATGGATATAGCACTATATGTGGAATAGAATGGTAGTTGTGGAGAAGAAAAAAAGAGGGAAGATAGTCTCACATCAACTAGGCGTATCAACGGGCTATGGAGATGCCCATCAATAGATATCAATGTGAGTGAGTAGGGATTGCCATGCAATGGATGCACTAGAGCTATAAGTATATGAAAGCTCTACAAAAGAAACTAAGTGGGTGTGCATCCAACTTGCTTGCTCACGAAGACCTAGGGCATTTGAGGAAGCCCATCATTGGAATATACAAGCCAAGTTCTATGATGAAAAATTCCCACTAGTATATGAATGTGACAAAATGTGAGACTCTCTATCATGAAGATCTTGGTGGTACTTTGAAGCACAAGTGTGGTAAAAGGATAGTAGCATTGTCCTTCTCTCATTTTTTTATTTGGGCCTTTCTCTTTTTTTTGCCTCTTTTTTTTATTTTTCGTCCGGAGTCTCATCCTGACTTGTGGGGGAATCATAGTCTCCATCATCCTTTCCTCACTTGGGACAATGCTCTAATAATGACGATCATCACACTTTTATTTTTCTTACAACTCAACAATTATAACTCGATACTTAGAACAAAGATGACTCTATATGAATGCCTTCGGCGGTATACCGGGATATGCAATGAATCATGAGTGACATGTATGAAAGAATTATGAACGGTGGCTTTGCCACAAATACGATGTCAACTACATGATCATGCTAGCAATATGACAATGATGGAGTATGTCATAATAAAGTTGCATGGCAATATATCTCGGAATGGCTATGGAAATGCCATGATAGGTAGGTATGGTGGCTGTTTTGAGGAAGGTATATGGTGGGTGTATGATACCGGCGAAAAGTGCGCGCTATTGGAGAGGCTAGCAAAGGTGGAAGTATGGGAAAAAGTGCGTATAATCCATGGACTCAACATTAGTCATAAAGAACTAATATACTTGTTGCAAAAATCTAGAAGTTATCAAAGCAAAGTATTACGCGCATGCTCCTAGGGGGATAGATTGGTAGGAAAAGACCATCACTCATCCCCGACCGCCACTCATAAGGAAGGCAATCAATAAATAAATCATGCTCCGAGTTCATCACATAACGGTTCACCATACGTGCATGCTACGGGAATCACAAACTTTAACACAAGTATTCTTTAAATTCACAACTACTTAACTTGCATGACTCTAATATCACCATCTTCATATCTCAAAACAATTATCAAGCATCAAACTTATCTTACTATTCAACGCACTCAAAGGAAAGTTTCACATATCTTGAATACCAAGTATATTATCATGAAGCGAATTACCATGCTATTAACGACTCTCAAAATCCACCACCGTGCTCTAAAAGATCTAAGTGAAGTACTAGAGCAAAAATTATCACGCTCAAAAGATATAAGTGAAGCACTATGAGCAAAACTATCAAGCTCAAAAGATATAAGTGAAGCACATAGAGTATTCTAACAAATTCCAATTCATGTATGGCTCTCTCAAAAGGTGTTTACAGCAAGGATGATTGTGGTAAACTATCAAGCAAATACGCAAATAATACAAGACGCTCCAAGCAAAACACATATCATGTGGTGAATAAAAATATAGCTCCAAGTAAATAAACGATGGAAGTGGACGAAAGAGGGGATGCCTTCCGGGGCATCCCCAAGTTTTGACTTTTTGGTGTCCTTGGATTATCTTGGGGGTGCCATGGGCATCCCCAAGCTTAGGCTCTTGCCAATCCTTGTTTCATAATCCATCAAAAGAATTCACCCAAAACTTGAAAACTTCACAACACAAAACTCAACTGAAATCTCGTGAGCTCCGTTAGAGAAAGAAAACAAAGAACTACTTAAGGTACTGTAATGAACTCATTATTTATTTATATTGGTGTTAAACCTAATGTATTCCAACTTCTCTATGGATTATAAACTATTTTATTAGCCATAGATTCATCAAAATAAGCAAACAACACCCGCAAAACAGAATATGTCAAAAACAGAATAGTCTGTAGCAATCTGTAACTAACGCAAACTTCTGGAACTCTAAAAATTCTACCAAAATAGGAAGTCCTTTACAATTCGTTTATTGAACAGCATCAAAAAGAATCTACGCAAAACCAAGTTCCGGTGATTTAACAAAACTATATTCGTGCGTGCAAAGTTTCTGTTTTTCAGCAGAATCAAACCAACTATCATCGTAGGTTATCCTATAGGTTCTACTTGGCACAAACACTAATTAAAAGATAAAACCACATCCAAACAGAGGCTAGATGGATTATTATTCCTAAACAGAAGCAAAAACAAAAAAAACAAAACTATAAAATTGGGTTGCCTCCCAACAAGCGCTATTGTTTAACGCCCCTAGCTAGGCATAAAAGCAAGGATAGATCTAGGTATTGCCATCTTTGGTAGACAATTCTTCAATGAGGAATCTACCTCTTTTAGAATTTTCTTTCTTTCTAGTAATTGTCACATTTTTAGGCAAAAGATCGAAAAATTCATCTATAGCAAAAGGTTCCTTAATGATGGTAAAAAGATTGGGATGAACACTTATAGATTTAAGATCCGCAGTTTCCTTACTAGATGATTCACCTTTATTCTTAGGAACATAAATAAGCTTAGTATTTTTAGTAGACGAACTGGGAGTGTTTTGAACGGAAGAAAAAGCGGTTCCCAAGTTGGTAATGATACCCTCAAGTTTATCGATTCTTGTGGAATCTAGATTTATTTTCTCATTAACTATGGGTTCTTTTTCTTTAATATTTTTCAAAGTGATTCCTACCTTAGATCCATATTGGGTAATTTGATTGTGGATCTTTTTATCAAGATTTTCAATTGACTCAATGGTAGCAACTTTATTCTCAATAGTTTCAAGTCTTTGCATAACATGCTCCAAAGTTAACGTAGTTCCATTAATCAAAAGAGGTGGTGAGCCAAATAAATCTATTAAAGCATTATAAGAATCAAAAGTATGGCTACCCAAGAAATTCCCTCCGGTAATGGTATCAAGGATATATCTATACCAAGGATTAGCACCTATGTAAAAATTATGAAGAACAACTGAAGTAGATTGCTTCCTGGTAGATCTATTTTGAGCATTGCAAATTCTATACCAAGCATCTTTTAGATTTTCTACCTCCCTTTGCTTAAAATTTAGAACTTCATTCTCAGGAGATAACAGAGAAGATAGGAGACTAGTCATGACGACAAACAAGCAAACTAACACACGGGCAAACAGAAAGGCAACGGAAAAAAGGCAAATGGGAAAGAGAGGAGGAGATTGGGAAAGAGAGGGCAAATAAAACGGCAAGCGTGAAGTGGGGGAGAGGAAAACGAGAGGCAAATGGCAAATAATGTAATGCGAGAGATAGGGATTGTGATGGGTACTTGGTATGGTTGACTTGCTTGCATGAGGCTCCCCGGCAACAGCGCCGGAAATTCTTCTTGCTACCTCTTGAGCACTGCGTTTGATTTCCCTGAAGAGGAGAGGATGATGCAGCAAAGTAGCGTAAGTATTTCCCTCAGTTTTTGAGAACCAAGGTGTCAATCCAGTAGGAGACCACGCACAAGTCCCTTGTACCTACACAAAACGATAGCTACTCACAACCAACGCGATTAAGGGTTGTCAATTCCTTGACGGTCACTTACGAGAGTGACATCCGATAGAGATGATAAATAATATTTTTGGTATTTTTGATAGATAGATGCAAAGTGAAAAGTAAAAGGCAAAGTAAAAACAAAGCAAGTAATAAAGCGATAGAGATTGATATGATGAGAATAGACCTGGGGGCCATAGGTTTCACTAGTGGCTTCTCTTAAGAGCATAAGTATTCTACGGTGGGTGAACAAATTACTGTTGAGCAATTGACAGAATTGAGCATAGTTATGAGTATATCTAGGTAATGATCATGTATATAGGCATCACGTCCGAGACAAGTAGATCGAAATGATTCTGCATCTACTACTATTACTCCACTCATCGACCGCTATCCAGCATGCATCTAGAGTATTAAGTTAAAAACAGAGTAACGCCTTAAGCAAGATGACATGATGTAGATGGATAAATTCATGCAATATGATAAAAACCCTCTTGTTATCCTTGATGGCAACAATACAATACGTGCCTTGCTGCCCCCACTGTCACTGGGAAAGGACACCACAAGATTGAACCCAAAGCTAAGCACTTCTCCCATTGCAAGAACTACCAATCTAGTTGGCCAAACCAAAAAGGAAAATTCGAAGAGACTTGCAAAGATAACTCAATCATACATAAAAGAATTCAGAGAAGATTCAAATATTTTCCATAGATAAGTTTGATCATAAACCCACAATTCATCGGTCTCAACAAACACACCGCAAAAAGAAGATTACATTGAATAGATCTCCACGAGAGAGGGGGAGAACATTGTATTGTGATCCAAAAAGAGAGAAGAAGCCGTCTAGCTACTAGCTATGGACCCGAAGGTCTGAAGTAAACTACTCACACTTCATCGGAGAAGCTATGGTGTTGATGTAGAAGCCCTCCGTGGTGGATGCCCCCTCCGGTGGAGCTCCTGAACAGGCCCCAAGATGGGATCTCGTGGATACAGAAGGTTGAGGCGGTGGAATTAGGTTTTTGGTTCTTGTTCTGATTGTTTGGGGATACGTAGGTATATATAGGAGGAAGGAGTATGTCGGTGGAGCAACAGGGGGGCCACGAGGCAGGGGGCGCTCCTAGGGGGCGCCCTCCACCCTCGTGACCGCCTCTGGCACTTCTTGGAGTAGGGTCCATGTCTCCTAGATCACGTTCGGTGAGAAAATCACGTTCCCGAAGGTTTCATTCCGTTTGGACTCCGTTTGATATTCCGCTTTCTTGAAACACCAAATAGGCAAAAAACAGCAATTTAGGCTGGCCTCCGGTTAATAGGTTAGTCCCAAAAATAATATAAATGTGGAAAATAAAGCCCAATATAGTCCAAAACAGTAGATAAAGTAGCATGGAGCAATCAAAAATTATAGATACGTTGGAGACGTATCATGGCCGCCTCAACTTCTTCTTGACGTCCACTTCAAGTCTCCTAGATTGCATTTGTTCCAAAAAGATCGCTCCCGAAGGTTTCAATCCGTTTGGACTCCGTTTGATATTCCTTTTCATCGAAACACTGAAATAGGCAAAAAAACAGCAATTCGGGATGGGCTTCTAGTTAGTAGGTTAGTTCCAAAAATGATATAAAAGTGTAAAGTAAAGCCCATAAACATCCAAAATGGGTAATATAATAGCATAGAACAATCAAAAATTATAGATACGTTGGAGACGTATCAAGCATCCCCAAGCTTAATTCATGTTCGTCCTCGAGTAGGTAAATGATAAAAAACAGAATTTTTGATGTGGAATGCTACCTAGCATATTTCTCAATGTAATTTTTTTATTGTGGCATGAATGTTCGGATCCAAATGATTCAAGATAAAAGTTCATATTGACATAAAAACAATAATACTTCAAGCATACTAACAAAGCAATCATGTCTTCTCAAAATAACATGGCTAAAGAAAGCTATCCCTACAAAAGAAACTAAGTGGGTGTGCATCCAACTTGCTTGCTCACAAATACCTAGGGCATTTTGAGGAAGACCATCATTGGAATATACAAGCCAAGTTCTATAATGTTAAATTCCCACTAGTATGTAAAAGTGACAACATAGGAGACTCTCTATCATGAAGATCATGGTGCTACTTTGAAGCACAAGTGTGGTAAAAGGATAGTAGGATTGTTCCTTCTCCCTTTTTCTCTCATTTTTTATATGGCCTTTCTCTTTTTTATGGCCTTTCTCTTTTTTTTCTGTCTAGAGTCTCATCTCGACTTGTGGGGGAATCATACTCTCCATCATCCTTTCCTCACTTGGGACAATGCGCTAATAATGAAGATCATCACACTTTTATTTACTTACAACTCAAGAATTACAACTCAATACTTAGAACAAAATATGACTCTATGTGGATGCCTCCATGATGTACTCGATATGAAATGAATCAAGAGTGACATGTATGAAAGAATTATCAAGGTGGCTTTGCCACAAATACGATGTCAACTACATGATCCTGCAAAAGCAATATGACAATGATGGAGCATGTCATAATAAACAGAATGGTGGAGAGTTGCATGGCAATATATCTTGAAATGGCTATGGAAATGCCATAATAGGTAGGTATGGTGGCTATTTTGAGGAAGGTATATGGTGGGTGCATGGTACCGGCGAAAGTTGCGCGGCACAAGAGAGGCTAGCAATGGTGGAAGGGTGAGAGTGCCTATAATCCATGGACTCAACATTAGTCATAAAGAACTCATATGCTTATTGCAAAAATCTACAAGTTATTGAAACAAAGTACTATGCGCATGCTCCTAGGGGGATAGATTGGTAGGAAAAGACCATCGCTCATCCCCGCACTACAAAAAAAATACACTTCCGTGATGATACGTGTTTGTCACAGTAGGTCGCGTTTTCTGTCATGCATGTACATCCATGACGATTTTATGACAGAATCAAGATAGTCATACCTGTGATGTCATAGAAGTGTTCCATGACATTACCAAAATTATCATCATGCAAGTGTCCACTTCCATGACGATAAATCGCGCGTCACAGAAGTGCTTTCGTCAAGGGTGACCGACACATGGCATCCCCCGTAACGGAACGCCGTTAAGCTATCGGGTCGGGTTTTTGATCCGATAACCCGTTAACAGCCCCGACCAATGGGGATTTTCCACGTGTAAAATCATCATTGGCTGGAGGAAACACGTGTCGGCTCATCGCCGGGACACATGCCATCCACTCATTGGACAGAAGGCGCCTATGATACGTCGACACGTGGCACGGCCCAACAGAGGCCCATTCCTATGAAAAGGCCGACCCGTTTGACTTTGTCAAAAGGTGGCGGGCCGGCCCATGGAAAGCCTGTTCGCATATAGCCCATTTATAGCCCGCTAACCCAAGGCCCGTTACGCCCTATTCGAATTAGGCCCAGTAGTGTCATCTGGGCCATCCAATATGATTCCAAATTGCCGTTTTCCGCCCATGTATGGCCCATGACGCCTTTCGGCCCATATGAGGCCCTATTGAACTCTTGGCCTATTAATAGCCCGTGGTGAAATCGCCCGTAATGAACAAAGGTATCACTTTACACCCATTAACGCCCGTGGTGAAACGGCTCAGAAAAACAAAGGTATCACTTTATACCCATTAACGACATCGTTATTCCGTTGGGCGTTTCCAGCCCATGTTATCTTTCGCCTTCTCGAGCCCATTTATTCTTGGGCTCATTTCAAAGATTCGCTTACTTACGCCCATTATCGCATTTTTCGCTTGTGGCCAAATTCAACCCGTGGTTACAGTCGGCCCGTGGTTACAGTCGGCCATTTTCATAGCGTCATCAAATACGGCCCATTAACAATGGCCCATTATGGTCGGCCCATGAACGGACGATTCCAACTCTAGCCCATTTACGGCCAGAATGCGGTCTGTTTGGCCCATGTTTGGCCAATCGATCATACGGCCCGTATAAGGCCCATTAATGATACGACCCGTAGAAGGCCCATTGTTTCTATGGCCCGTAGAAGGCCCATTGTTTCTATGGCCCGTAGAAGGCCCACTGTTTCTATGGCCCGTAGAAGGCCCACTGCTTATACGGCCCGTAGAAGGCCCACTATTTCTACGGCCCATAGGAGGCCCAGTGTCACTACAGTAAATATTTGGTTACTGTGACCTAGTTTTAAAAAATAGGTTATTGCAGCCACTAGCAAACCGCAGAAAAAGAAGTGCACTGACTACAAGCAAACAAATAAACAAGACAACAAGGAAATAAATAAGCAAGCAACTTACACTAGGCTATCACGGCTATTTCACATATTACATCCACTGGGCATCAAAGTTCGCCACTAGTGCAAATATAGGGAACACAGCAGCATATAAACGCCGCAGCAAAACAAGTCCAGAACTGAGACCACTTCAGAAGAGCTCAAGAAACAATATCCTGGGTACCCATAATGCTGGCAAGATGCTTAGCAAGCTTGTTAACTTTCTCTTGTTTGGCGCTTAAGTCCTCCAGTGATTGCTGTTGCACCAGAAAGTATGCATCTGAATTTTGCAGGGACTTCCTTAGTCCTTCATCTTCCTGTCGCATAACATCTGATCGATGTCTTTCAACTTGAAGTTGAGACTCAAGAAGCCGAACTGATTCAGGTAACGAGTTCGAAGAGCTGGTGCCAGCAGTGGTAGCCAGTAACTCGAACACTACATCAAGACAGGACTTTGGGGTTGTCTCAGTGTCTTCAATATAGTTTTTATCAGCTTTCTTGGAGACCAACAGGGATGTCTCACTATCTTGAACCTTATCTGCATTACTTCCTTTACCATTGCATAACAGGGTACTCTTCTCCAATATTTTATCCGCGTTCTAAAAGAGAAACAAACAAACGCATCTCAGGTTTACAATGTAGTATATGAAACTCATTTTGGTAAACCAGTTCAGTAGTAAGGTGGAAAGGATAACAGCATGAAACAAACATATATCTATGTAGTATGATCACTGTATGGTCTATATCATTCTAGTTTATGTTGCCAAATCAAGATAGATATAGTTCGAATCATATCTATTTAAGACAAAGCAGCATAGACAAAATATAAGTGTGGGAAACTACACAACAATAACAACACTTGTAATGTGCATGGCATGAGAACATAACTGTTTATTCAATTGAAACTGAAATCAACATAGAGCAAGTTACAACAGCAAACAGCCAAACACGTTGAAGAAACAGGTTTAAAACATACCTGTTGCACCATTGGAGTTTCAATTGCATCCTTCAAATTTGAAATTAGTTGGTATCAGTAAATACACTGATGCAAGAGCAAAGTAGTATGAACCATAGCTACGGAACCTAACCTGAGAACAATTCTTGTTCTGCTTTAAGCATTGACTTCGGGTTTGGAGTGGTGGTCCTCGTGATTTGGGCATTGTAGTTGCCTTACTAACTGCTCGTGTTTGGGTGCTCTGTGGTGGAGACGGTGCTGTGTCAACGGGAACTGGGTGTCTATCTGCTGGGGTTGGGGTTAGAAGGGGTGTAGATGGTTCTCTGTCCAACTGCTAGGGGTACAATCTGCATGAGTGTGGGTTATGTGTGGTGGGGCTAGTTCTTGGGAAGTACAACCGTGGTTCTATCTGCATCGACAGGTAGCACGATCTTTTCTGAAGACCGTGTTTTTACTCCCACAGATACTGCCATCACTCCCTCCAATTGAAATGGCTGATAAACAAGAAAAGTAATTGAATGTACAAACATTGTAAGATAGACAAGTGCAATGGACAGTAGGGAAGAAAACAGGGCATGAAATAATTCACATTTATGTTGTCTAAGCAAACAGAATAGCAGGACATAATTTTACATATATGATGGCTAATTAAACAGGATAGCATGACACAATTTCACATGTATGATGGCTAACTAAACAGGATAGAATGACATACTTCAAAATATGATGACTATGTAAATAGGATGACATGATATAACTATACTATGTGTCTATTAAAGTGGTTGGCATGCCATAAATCACAAACATGCCGTCGATGGAAACATGATGGCATGATATAATTCACGAATAGAATGACATAATTTAAAATATGATGACTATGTAAACAAGATGAGATGATATAACTATATTATGTCTTTACAAAATGGGTTGGCATGCCATAATTCAGATACATGTTGTCTATGTAAACATCATGGCATGACATAATTCAAATATATGATTTATATACTAAGGAAGTGAGCAGAGGGCAATCGCATATATGATGTGTCAACTAAGGAGATGATATTCAATATTGTTTATATGATGTAAAAACTAAGCATTGCAATACAACATATGCATTATATGAGTAATATAACCCTGCCAAGTTTGAGCATACAACTCAGGGGGATAATAAGACTGGTCATCTGCCTCTGAATCCTCCTCTGAAGAGCTATCTGTAACCAGCAAGATATCTGCTTCAGCAGGTAGCATTGTCTGCTCTAAATACCTTGTTTTCACTCCGGATTTCTCCATCACCAATTCAAATGGCTGATGCACAGGAAGAGCAGTTGAATATACAAACATTTTTGACAAAAGCAATGAGAAATACAAAAAAAGGACGGCATGATATAATTCACATATATGACGCTTGCCTAAATAGCATGGCATTGCATAATTCACATACATAATGCCTTGCAACAAGATAACATTGCATAATTCACATATATAATGTCTTGCAACAAGATGGCATTGCATAATTCACATATATGGTAATTAGACACTAAACAGGTGGCATTCACACAAAGCATGTCTAAACTAAGCAAATGACATATCAATGCAAGATACCATACGCATGATATGAGCAACATAACCCTGCCAAGTTAGGGCATGCACGTCGGGGGGGGGGGGGATATGACTGGTCATCTGTCTCTGAATCCTCCTCTAAGGAGCTATCGGTAACCAGCAAGACATGCGCTTCGTTAGATAGCATTGTCTGCTCTGAAGACCTTGGTTCCACTCCAGATTTTTCCATGACCGTGCCGAATGGCGGATGCACAGGAAGAGTAATTGAATGTACTAAAATTGTTGACAAATTTAACACGTAATAAAAAATGATGGCATGATATAATTCACATATAAGATGACTGGCTAAAAAGGGTGGCATTGCAAAATTCACATATATGATGCCTGGCTAGACAAGATGGCATTGCATGATTCACATATATGATAAAGAAACTAAACAGATGGCATTGACACAAAGCATGTCTAAACTAAGCAGATGACATCTTTAATGTATATAGTAAGCAATGCAAGGCACCATATGCATGATATGACCAACATCAGCATGCCCAGTTAGAGCGAAGATCTCATGGGGTAAATAGGAGTGGTCCTCTCCTTCTGAGTCCCCTTAGAACAGTTATCTTCCTCTTGATTACGATCCGGAATGGGTGGAGGGGGGCTGCCTTTGCGCCCACCATGGAACGACGTGTGCATGAAATTTTATTGCCACACAAGGCTCGTCTCTTTTGCTCTATATGATCAGTTCCATTGTGTACAATAACTGGCATGCATAGGAATAAAACATAGTGAGATTATGTAAGGAGTGCATGCACAAATCCAGAGTGATGGTAGCAAACTGTGGATAGACCGAAAACCAATGATAGCAGGCAGATAATAGCTTTAGTTAAAAAATACAGATAATGGTTCTTTTAATGTTTGTTTGCACCCAACATGAAACTCATAGTAGACACCGGAGATTAACTAGATAGTAGACAGATAGTACTGATTGCTGCCCCAATATGTACCCCACAACCATTTAAAAACTCAAGTTTCAGCATTAGTTTGGACCTGACTCGGAGTCTAATAGGTGAACATGACGATAATGTAGCATGTCATCATATTAAGCGATGCATAACGTAAGCAGACACGGAAGAGTGCGATCTCTCTTGCGAACCCGTGTAGTCCTCAAGGTCATCTGCTCAGTTAATGATGGTAATGCAGTTGTCATGGCTGCCGGCAGCGGGGAAGCAGATCTGAGGCGGCGAAAGACAGTCTGGAGAGCGGATCCCTGCTGTGGTGAACCCTTCCATCGTTGGAGCAGCTGAGCTGGGGTGGAACACAGCGCCACAGGAGCAGGACAAACCACACAAGGTTTTTTTGACACATATCTGTAATGAAGTAATTGAGTAAGGGCTTGTTTGAATTTGAGGATTCTAACAATGCAGGATAGGAAATAGACAGAATAGGATAGGAATGCACATGCAAAATAGAGAATTTAAAACACAGATTTCGCCAACTGGGTGTTTGATTCACAATAATTGGAAGATCACAGGATGCAAAAAAGCATGGTAAGATTAAGTCAAACCACAAGGAAATGTACGGTTATAATGCTATTATGCTACTATCTCTTAGTCTTGTGCTTGATGAATAGGAATATGAAAAGGAGGAGAAGTGGAAATTAGAATTCCTATGGTTTTTCTTTCAAGGAGACACTAAAGGAACAAATCCTACAGTTTTCGTTTGCTCCATTCCTTTGCACCAAATTCATGAAAAGTAGTACCATAGGAAACTTTCCAATTCCGATGTTTTTCATTCACTTTTCCTTTCAAGCACTGGCAATTCTAGTAGGCAGGCTTGAGCAAGGAAAATCCTACACTAAAATGTGTTTGTGCTACTTCTATTACTTTGGACCCAGCCACGCCATACTAGCTCAACTCCTGTGCCCATCGACAAATGCACAGCTCAAACGCTACAGAGATAAATAATGATGGCGCTCAAGAGAGTCCATCACGGATAGCTAAGTTGCTCGGTACCTCACCGCTTGTCATATAGTAGGATAAAATAATCGTATTTCCGTTACTACGAGTGCTCAGTGGACAATATATATAACATGTAGAGTAAAAAAAGAGATGCAACAAGTGTACAACCTCTTTGGCGAAGCCATGTCGATCACAGCGTGATTGGGTTGGCCGGTGAGGATGCTCCGGCTGACTTGGCTGTCGGAGGAGGGGAAGAAGATCTTAGGCGTCTGGAGATGGAGCCCGAGGTACTGCTCTGCTGTGATGGAGGGTTTCTTCATTGGAGCAGCTCTGGTGAGTTGTACGACACCGAGGCTGAAGCAGGACAAGAGAGACAACGAACACATTAACCTGAGTGGAATTCTAATAGCATCTCCAATACATGACGTAAAATACATAACCACAAAGTGCTAGATGTAAAATACATCAGCCACTCATCTCTCGAACTTAACTGTCAAACTGAATTTAACTGTTGAAACCGAACTTAATCGTCAAACTGAACTTAACCGTCGAAACTGAATTTTGTCCGTCGAAACTGAATTTTGCTTGTCGAACGAACGCACTAGCAAGGTGAGGCTACACGCCGGTCGATCGACTTTTTCATCTCTAGTCACCGATTTTGCAGCCATTGGATACGAAATCAAGGGCTGCGGTTCATCTTCAACCTCCACCTCCCGAGCCGCCACCACCACCGCCAAACCGCAGCCCCGCCGCCATGGGCGGCGGTGCGCCGCCCGCCCGCCAAAACACTCCCCACCGCAGGTCCGCCACCCTGCCATCCTCTAGCCCCCCCGTGCCGAGCTTTTTCTCCGGTGATCCCCACGCCACCGCTGGCGACCACCAGCCCCATCCTGAACCCTAAGATAGATAGTGGGGTACCTTTTCAGCGATCCCCCTCCCCACTGCGGCCGGTTCTTCCTTCACCCCGGCGAGCCCCCCACCCCACCCCATGAAAATAGACTGACCCAAAAGTCGATTCAGTTGACTGAAGTGTAGCTAAATTGGAGCAGCATCGCAAGCAAGAACAAGAGCGAGAGCAGTAGCACGAGCAAGAGCAATAGCAAGAGTAGACCAGGCAGGGGACCAAGAGCAAGAGCAGAGGAGCAGCGCGAGCGAGAGCTAAAGCAGCAGAAGCTCCTACTGATGTGGACGTCGCCGCCGAGGGAGCGACGCCGTGGAGGAAGTCGCCGGCGATGCCGCCGTGGATGGAGCCGCGCCGTGTCTGCACGGGACCGAGCACCTGTAGCACCGTGAGATCAAATCAAGAAGAAAATGCGGCGATTAGTGTACAACCTCTTTGGTGGTGCCAATTAGGCCGCAGCTTCATCCGAGGAAATGATGATGATGATGCTCTTCCGGTGGTGCAGGTGAAGACTGCGGTGTGGGAATGGAGGTGGTGCGAAAGACGAGGGGAACGTCGGGGCAGCTCCTTGGAGGTGGAGGATGGGGTGGCTGAACCGGCGGGACGATGAGATCGACGACAGATCCTCATCCGGTATGGTGGATGAGGGACGTCGAGGTGTTGCTGTGGAAGACATCGTCGGGGAAGAGGCTCCAGCTAGGTGGCGGACGGAGCAGGGTGTGGGGTTTTGTCGCGGGTTTTCGCGGCCTCGGTGTACGAATGGGTGGGCGGATGGGATGGCAGTGGGGAACCATGGCTTAGAGACGCGCTTGTCCAAAATGTGGGGTAAGTTATGAAAGTACCCCCACCGTTTTGAGCATGTTCTTTCGGTTCAGGGGTACCACGGACATTTCGCGTGTCGGGATTCCACATGA
The DNA here is from genome assembly GCA_021437245.1 of Aegilops speltoides. Taxonomy (NCBI): domain Eukaryota; kingdom Viridiplantae; phylum Streptophyta; class Magnoliopsida; order Poales; family Poaceae; genus Aegilops; species Aegilops speltoides. Next base: position 104,870,353 of record CM038147.1, read on the forward strand.
GGTGGGAGTTTTCGCGCGCGTTGTAATTTCGGAATAGCAAGGTGCGGGTTGAGATGGAGGGAGTTGTCGAAGCACAACGAGACAAAGATATATCTTAAATATTTCGGGCTAACAAGGCGCGGTTTTAAGAGGCGGGAGTTTCGCAGCACGATAGACAGAGACACTAGCTTGAATTTTCGGCATAACAAGGCGCGGCTTGAAATTTCGGAAGAACAAGCTTAACGTGTACCCAAAAAATGACAATTTGCACCTCAACACGCACAACACACACACAAACACCATTTAGATTAGAGTAAGGTACACGTGCATTGCACGCATGAGATTTGGCAACCAAATTATGAATAAATACCACATTATAGCATGCAAGCTTTTAGTCATATATGCATGATGTAGATGTTCGTTTAATCTTATAGTTCATTTCATTCAAAATCATCTAGTTTTATAAGAAAGCTAATCTATTTTAAGATTCATTGAATTGTGCATTGTAAGACATAAAGTAAAAACAAATAATGGCAAATCATGTAGAAAAACATTTGGGCAATTCTGATACGGAAGATTCTAGAACAAATAAGAAGTGCTTGTGTTTTGATGTTTGTGCATTATGCTTAAGTTCAACCATGGAGTCTTCTAGATTATACATGTGGCGAAATCTGGTGGAATCTAGACGATATCCAACAGCCAGTAGTGCTCAAATTTGCCATCTTTGGACCATCGGATTCGCCTCATCCAACGACCATCTTTCAAAGTTAAAGTCACCCGCACACAATATAAAAAAATATAAAATATAATATATATAGGGGTATATATACAGATATGTGATGCGAAAGCCGCCCATCATCTCCAATTAGAATAGTGTGTCCATGCACGGATGCGACGTGGCCAAATGATGTCTGCCATCTGTATCTCAAATTCAAATAAATGTGACCTTGTTCAATGTGTATAAATTACAACATGCTCGTTTCCAAACCACACCGCTCAAATCTCCATTATATTCATGCATGCATGGGTTTCAAACATCAGGATCTCTTATTCAAATATTTGAATTCAACTTTACATTGATTATGACCTCACCTATTCTTTTACACCCATAGAGTAGTCTTCTCTTTATAATTGTACCACTAACTTTCTCTCCTGCATGCATGCACGTACACTACCAGTCGGCATTATCCATCGCACACATGCAATCTTTTTCTTCAGGCCGGTCTCCCATGAAGGCACACACCCACACACATCCCCCTCTCCATCATATCGGGCATTCTTTATCTCTCACAGGTGCATGCGCAACGATCGATGTTCCTCTATGTATGTGTGTATATAGCTAGGTCTTTCATAGCTTTCCATACAAACCGATCAATCGATATATCTAGTGAGGTCTCACCCTCTTTCCCACGTCCACATCGATCAATCTATACCTCTCTATATAGGACTAACATATATAGCTAATACACCTACATTAATTATATATCCAACGTCCCCCTCTCATCATCCATGCCTTCCGATTCATCTCTCAGACGCGTGCACAATGGCGAAGACAGGGGGCAGTAAGGGCCCTGCCCCCCCTAACATCACTATATATCGAGGCTAATATGAATGTGATCATTAGACAATTGCTGCTAAAAATGTTTTAAGTTCATGAATTGAGCCTCCTCGTAAAGGATTAGCAATGCTTGGCCCCCTAGCTCATTTATTTTTCATGGCTTCGCCATCAAGGCAACAACAAGACGTGTTCGCCTCTCTCTCGAAATATCGATCTCGCACTTGTGCAATCCTTCATAGTCTCCCTCCACTCGGACCCTCGCACCATCTTCTAGCCCCCCCCCGGATTTTGCCACATGTACAATCGAGCAGATTCCATGGTTGAACTTAAGCATAATGCACAAACCACAAAACAACAGTGGTTCTCTTTTGTTCTAGAATCTTCCGTATCATAACTGCCCAAACTTTTTTTCTAGTTGAATTGCCATTATTTCTTTTTTACTTTATGCTTTACAACGCACAATTCCATGAATAATAAAATAGATTAAGGGCTTCTTTGATTCAAAGGATTCTCAAAGGAATTTTGGAGGATTCTAATCATTAGGAATTTTTCCTATCTTGGTTGTTCGATTCGTAGGATTGTAAACCATCGGAATTTTTCCATATGATTCATTTGCACTAGATTTCATAGGAAACATCCCATCCACTCAAACCACTTTGAAAGAATTCTGCGTTTTTTCTATGCACAATCAAACATTCATACAATCCTGTAGGATTCAAGACGACATTCCACTATAATCCCATGTTTTTCCTATTCCCGCGTTCTTAGCTTTTTTGTAAAACCTAATTGATTTTGAATGAGACGAACTATAAGAATTAAACGAAGGGCTACATCAGGCATATATGAATCAGAGCTTACATGCTATAGTGTGGTATTTATTCATAATTTGGTTCCAAAATCAGATGCGAGCAATGCACGCGTACCTTACTAGTACTTCGAGTATGTGCAAAACACGTAAATTAGAATACCAATGGCACGCTACATAGTGTCTCGCTTACAGTTCATGAAGCCACGTGGCACATGTGGAGGCGTTGTCGCGACCTCCTTGTGTGGATTGATCACAGTGACGTGCTGATGGTTCCAGAAGAATGTACCTCCCTGAGCCATACTGGCGGTACATGCACGAAGCGAAGATGTGCACGCACGCCACGCATGCACTCATTCCCTCGCACGCACACGCAGGTACACGGGTGGACGCAATTTGGTACTCCCTCAGTCTAGATGTGTAAGTCATCTTACGAAAACCAAATAATCCCAAAACACTTAGACGCGATGCATTAACTTCTACCCCGTTCCTTCTTTCTTGACATATCAACCAATAAGAGATAAAGAGTGTGCATACTTTTAATGACTTGAGACTATCAAACACGACATGCAGTGGTTAGTTCATTGAATGCAATACTATTAATTAGCAAATAAACATTAACGTTTCTCATTTTCCCCTCCTCCTTGGTCACGGTGCACAGCCTAAGATGACTTACTCACCTAGACGGAGGGAGTACCAAGATCCACCCCATGTGATAATTTGACGCGTGTAAAGTCGTTCACTTCATTGATGGTCAATCAATACAGCGCATGCAAATTGAGTGGACGTGAGGGCGGAAGAAAGACATTATTACTCCACTGCGCGGATGCGAGTAGTTAAATCGTGTGTTGCTAGTAGTACTTCCATTGGTCTCCTTCGTATTTTGTGCCAATTTTTGACAGTAACATAATATTTACGCATTTGAGGAGCGTAGTACTTGAAATTTATGTTCCGCTAAACTCATCGGGAGCCGTTTCGGGCCTCGAGACCAAAACCATCGATTAATCATTACCTTGTTCCCATCACATTCGCAAGCCTGCTCACACCTACTAGTACGTACCAAACCTGAACGTGTTCCCACTATACAGGTATTAGTACTAGTGCTAGTACTTAGGTTATAAAAAGGGGAACTACCTAACCAAAAATTACTCTACCTTTCCTCCTCATAAGTGCTTCTTCTTCGTCTGTCGTTGCCATGGCCGGTGAGCAGAGCTCTAGGCCGAGAACTACTCGTAACAAGGGAGCGGCAACCAAGGCTGCGGAAAAAAAAGAGAGGGCTCGCCGCCATGCAGAGACCTCGAAAGATCTCTCACGGGCAGGCGATGGCTCCCAGGAGCGCCCTAGCCGCGGAGGCGAACATGCCGAGCCGGCAGAGCTGGAGTCGTTATCCCTCGACGGCATGCCCGATCAGCTCAATAAGCACCTCAATAAGCAGAAGGAGTTCATCCAAGGCTTGATGGAGTTGCTAAAGTAGAGCCTCGACGACATGCCCGCTGAGCTCCATCAGCAAAGGGAGTTGACCGCCAGCTTGGTGATGCTGCTGAAGAAGAGCATTGCCTCGGAGAAGAAGGCGACCGGCGAAATCCTGCGACTTCAAGAGGACAAGGCGAAGCTCTGCCACGAGATCGACCTGTTGAAGGAGAAGAACGCCGGCTGGAAGAAGCTGCCTGAGAATAGTAGTTCGTCGATGAAGATGCTGCAGGCCCTCGTCATGGAACAAAAGGAGGAGTTGGCGAAGCTCGATCGAGCACCCGCCGCTGTCCAAGGTACGTAATGCGGCCGTGGAACAAATGATGAAGTCTCGCGTCGAGAAATCCCGCGTCATGGACAAAATGAAGAAGATGGTGGAGGAGACGCGCAAGGAGATGGAGGTCATGGAGGCGATGAAGAAGCAGTTACGACTCTGCGGCGAATTAGATCATTTGGGGTGATAATCTTCCTTCTTCTTTTGCTCCTGTGTTTCATCTTTTGCTTCGGGTGTTTCGCCGCACGTGTCACGTTCTCTACGAGGCATGAATAGAACAATGGTTTTTTTTTGAGGCAATGAATATAACAATGCTAACAATGAGATGACTAGCAAATTAGATCATTTTTTATCGCCATATGGCACTGGGCTGCCATGTTTCGTGCTCCTCCGTCGTAGTACTACTCCAGTGGAAAACTTGAGTATACCGCACGATTCTTTGCTCCTCCTCGATCAGGTCGTTGGCGCATTTATACGAGCAGTCAAATCACAAGGCCCCACCTTCCAGCAGTAATGAGCCATCAAATCACAATTGCCCTCGCCTCTCGTGGAACCGACCAAGCTAGACCGCCCGCCTCTAGCCTTTTAAAAATGTATACTTTTGTACAACAAGAGTATCGATGGATTGCGCCATGGAGCAAAACTTGAAATTAAAAAAGGTGGTACATATAGGGAGTACTCGTCGCCAAATTATGCATATAGTACAATTAAAAAGGCTAGTCACAATAATGGTGTCCAGCACAACCCACCCCTCAAATAAAACTAAGCATCCTGGAATTCTTTGACAAAACTAAGCACCCTGAAAATCTTTGACAACTAAACTGCTGGCTATATGATGTTGGCCATATATATTGTCCGTATATAATGTGAAGAACCGAGTGGTAGTACTATAGCAACTAAAAGATGAAATGTAAGAAATACTAGTATGTACGTACTGAAGAGTTAAAGTAACGAGAAGAAATATAACATAGCTCTGCTGGGGGCTCAGCAAAACACACCCATCAAATTAAATTAAGCACACCTGAAATTAAACTTTGTAACTATTCCGATAGACACTGCATTAGAACCACCATGAGCAACAACACTACTCGGAGTCCTCGTCCACGTCCTCGACTTCGTCCTTGTCCCTCTTCCTCTTGGCTGATACTTCTTTGCTTGAACCGCACACTTGGCTGTTACTCTTCATCCAACCCTTGTAGATATTGAAGCAAAGGTAGCCATCCATTGCAGCGTAGTGGATGTGGTCTATATCTAGTACATTCCACTGCCATGCATGACGATGAAACGTATGGAGGTTTCTCCAGCCATCGTCTGAAGGATGAACCATGGCTCCTTCCAGGTCAAGATTGAAGGTCGACGAGAGGACACCAATCGATTCTTCTGGAGGTCGAAGGTGTTGCCTACAACGAGGCCTATCCGACACAGGACTTCTTTGTCGTTACCAAAGTCTACAGTAACGAATTTGACTAGGTTGCTCTCGAGGAAGTCCTTAAAATCCTGGCACTCAACGTTGGCATGGCATATGTGGTAGACCAAGCATAAGTCATGCACGCAAACCTGGGTCACGGCGGGCTTCTTCCTCTCTTCGTCCTTTAGATCCTTCTCTCGTCCCAGGACTGTGGTCTACTCAACATCTAGCCTAACGACCCACTCATCATCTGAGTTTTTGAACATGCCTCTGAAGCGAGAAAGGCATCCTTTCACCGTCGCGGAAGAACGGGTGTAGATGACGTCGAACTCATCGCCGGTGATGGTTCTAACCTTGTACTCACTGCTGATCATGGAGATTTGGGACGCCATGGATTTGGGAGGAGGGTTAGGATTAGTGGAACTGCTGTAATGTGAATGGACGGGACGATTAGGAGCGAACCGCCGTAGTATTGAAGGACGTGCGGGGATGAGTAGTAGCGAACTGCCAGCGTGCGAACGACAGGGTAGTGGCTTTCTTCTCCCATGATACGGGCTTCCAAGAGCCCTTGGATTTGAGATCGAACGGTTGCATGGCGTGATTCTAGACCTATGGTGAATATCCTATCCTGGAGGGTTATTCTGCAAATTTTCAGCAACTTAGCATGCGACCGTTTGATCTCAAATCCAAGGGCTGCCAGCAACCCGTATCATGGTCGTGCCTACCACGACCGTCGCGTCGCTTCCATGTCGCGCTTCTTGGAGATTTAACACGATGCGTTAGGCTATCTGATGTTGGCATGTCATACATAGTCATCACTTAGTCACTCATACTACAACAAGGTTGGCTATAAGGTTGGCTATAAGTGTATTTTTTTACTTCTCTCTATCTCTTTCTTCATACTCCCTCCGTCCCATAATATAAGAACGTTAGTACTAGTATTTATTGCATTTGCCAAGGAGTGACCTCTTCCAATGAAATGGTGTTGCTAAGTTTGCTTCATTTAATTAGCTATAGACTCAAAATTGTCTTTTCACCTAGAGGTACACGCGCTTAGCACCGTTTCTTCCTTGGGTCACCAAACTAGTCTCTCTCTTCTTGATTAACTTGCCACATCAGACTTTATGCCTATGTGGCAAGCTTAAGCACCTGTAGGAGCAAGTAAGTACAATAGTGCGCTTTACATGGCATTTTTGCATATGTGGAGGAAAGAGAGGCAAGGAAAAAATGGAGAAGTGGGCTCTCATGCAAGAGCCAGCCTCTACTACATGGTGGAGTATTGGGAGAGGCACCTGTATGGAGGTGGTCAGGAATCGGGAGACTCACGCCGGTCGTAGCACTGTAGTTAAAATGATAATGGCAAGTCAAATCACGGGGCCCCACCTGTCCAACAGTAACTCGCTGTCAAATCACATAGCCCTACGTTTGCAGCAGCCTACTCCCTTGTCTTCTCGCGTCTCTGTCGAACCGACTAGGCGGAACTGCCCCGCCGCCTACCGCGCAGGAAAAGCCTCGCCCTTGACTTTTAAATACTCCCTCCGTTCCTTTATATAAGGTGTATTTGTTTTTTGATAAAATTTCAGAATGTAAGGTGCATTTGTTCTAATTTCTCATAATTCCAATCTTGGCCCTTCAGGAAAAGAAAAGTATCTCTCACCTGATTACATGTATCTCTCCTTGTAGATAAAGAAAAGGAAACTATCTCTCTCCCGATTGTGTGTATCTCTTCCTTTCCTATCCTAAATGATTTACTTGCCCCTAATCTACAAATTAGAGAAGGGTAATTTTGTCCTATCTAGTGCATAATTATGTGCCTTGGTCACCGTGATGAAAATAATACACATTAGATAAAGGGATGGAGGGAGTAGTTTACAGTATACTAATTTTGTATCCATGGTTTGCGCCCGCGCCATGGAGCAAAGTGTCTAGAAAAAGGTGGTACACATGTATGGAGTATACAGCACGCCCGTCGCGTTCGCGTCGCACCCTAGACGGTCGGTCGGTCTGGCACGCTGCTCTCCGAATGGAACGCGCGTCATATTGCGTTTGCACACACATGTGGGACAGCAATTGAGAACCGACCATAGGCACACTGCTCGGCCCCGCAAGTCGGGTGACTTAATAGAAGAGGGAGATGAGCGATAGTACTAGAGAAGTGTTGTACTACGTTGGTGCCTGGACAATCCCTGCAAGACACGGAAGATCAGTTCGTCCATGCATGTGACTAGACTCTAGCAGACACGCCTGGATTGGCTGTCATCTACATATCGTGCAGGCTGTGTTGTACATGGCTGTAGTTGTGGTGAGAAATCTAAAAAAAGGTTTCTTGTCATCTCGCAAAATTAGGTGTCATGTGCTTCGGATCACTGCGAGGGTTAAACAGCGACAACTGAGTTTGGCTAGTCATTGGGGGCACATGCACGAATAGTGACTACTTGGCTGCCATCTAGGTCAAGCCGGCTATGTTAATTAGGACATCTATCGACGGACCCCTTTTCTACGAGTTTATCTTTAATTTGAGCTTTGTTCCTCGTCTAGTTTGTCCATCGGGATTCATGTTGTCTCCTTTGGGCAGTGAGGTTATGATTTCTTGTCATGTGGCATTTTTTCGTGTTATATGTTATAATCCGGCGTTGCAGATCAAAATGACGACAACTGCGCCTCCGGGCCACGTGCATGAAGACTTCTCGACAGTCATTGACAAGGTCAAGCCGGCTACGGTAGACAAAAGAAAACTAGTACTACTCCACTATATAGGCAGGAGCCTCCGCGCTTGCTTGCTAGTGTTGCTCTCTTCACACTGTCTCGGCCTCTCCAGATCTAAACACGACAGCGGTGGCCACACACACTCTCTCTCTCTCTGCTCACCGCTAGTCACAGATCCAGCCAGATCCTCTCCGCCGGGGAAGGTGGAAAGGTGCAATGTTCACGCGGTCGTCCTCGGCGACGGCTCTTACCCACTGCTGGGTGCGTCCCGATCAGCCTGCCTTGCCGTTCTCTCCCAAGAACCACTAGCGAGGGCGGGCCTTCGACCCCTTCTTCCTCGCTGCCGTAGTGTGGGCAGATCCGGCCTCCCGCCGCCCACCTAGTGACATCTCGGCGACCATCGTATAACTTCCTTCAAACCGCCTTGTTTATTTCCGAGCTCCCGACGCCGCTGCATTTGTATCTTTTACTATTTCTCGTGCCCCTCAGAGATATGATCGATCGGCTGTTCGAAAACCACCTATTTTTTTTACGTTTATTAAGATGTAAAACTAGTTCATGCACTCGAATCTAGTACTACTTGGTTCAAACAAGGAAGAAAGGGGGGTGGGGGTGGGGGAGGATTTGTTACCTGAATCTAGGACTTGGTCGAAAGAGGAAATAATGGGGGCGAAAAGTAGCAGAGACTGGCTATCCAACTGGTCTCTAGGTCTAATAGGGAAATAAAGGGAAACGCAGTACAAACTCAATATAAACCCGATCTATTGGTTGAAAAAGGAAAGAAAGTGGGGATCGGGGACAAGTCAACAGAGTAAGTCCAAGACTAGATTTGCTAGCCTCACACAAGATAAGGTGGCTATACTAAACAAAAATGGGACCAACCCAAATATCCTGTTCGATGTTTGTTGCCCGAGCCACTCTTATGTAATGCCACCGTAAAATGTAGCAATCGACCGTTAAATGTAAGGACACGTTAAACCAATGTTGTTTTCAATGTAATGCCTCCAAGAATATGAATCAATGGCACTTCTTTACATGTCCTGCTAAAATTTCCCATTAAGATAAGTTGGTTCTTTTCGTTAGAAATGCAACTGTCCTGGTCCGCCTACTCTCCCGTGCCCAAAGTAATGTCGTATTTAACGGTTGTCATAGTTAATCCTAATGCAAATACTAATATCTAGCAATGCCACTGCTTTAGAAATTGCTACTGTCCTTATAGGATTGCCATTCAGATAAGGAACACGCTTCTTTTCATTTGATGCATGTTTCATCACTTGTTAGTCACCCTCCTTTCCACCTTTTTTGTGCAAATAGAGATATACATTTCATGCTCGATCACAGTTGAACTACACAAATGATATCCAAATTATAGTTGAGCATTCCAGGAGCTTCATAACCAACCTTGATGTTGCTCAATTTTATTGCAACTAATGAAGAAGAAGCTCTATGGGTTTCGTTTTTTGATGGAAATGGAACCGGGGATGGAGCCCTTTTCTTAAAATTTTTTGAAGAAGAAGCTGCTAGCTCACGGGAGATTGCTTCATTTTAGGTGAACTGCACCAAAAGGTCCCATGAATTGAATCATCCATGTTGGTGACTGAAAGAGCCAGCTTCAAAGATCCCGCCTAAGCACCCCGCCTCCATCCTTGTGACGATGGTACACCTCGCTTGCCACCGTCAATTCCTAGTGTCACTGATAAAATGAAGTAATAATACAGTTAAAATAGAGCAAGTGTCATCTCTATCATTTCATTTCCAATGTAGATAAAGAAAGTGATTCTCTTTGTTAATGTATGTTTCATCAACTAGTCCCATTGTTAATGTTTAAGCATTTCTGCAAACTGGGGTGCTTAATTTTTGTTGATATGTACAAAAATAGAGATTTGAATGTCTCAAGGCACCTCCTTGTACTACCGCTGTACACTGATGTTCATCACTGGCAAAACGTGTATCTGGGAGACTTGGGACGATGTCCAGTATGAGGCGTAGTACTCTTTTCTGAAAGAAGCACCAATCTATTTTTCTTTAATTGTACACTGTGTCACAACTTTGACCCAAAGGTCCAGAGCTATTTTAGGGTGATTGGCGTAGTACTCGGAGACTGATTGTAAGCATGATTTTCATTAGCTGTCACACTGATTGTAAGCATGAGCAGGTGGAAGATTAGGTTAGTGCGAAGCTTACCTTAAACCCTACCGCCGCTGTTGAAATGAGGCGAGCGTCGAGGGAACCGTGGAGAATGGCGGGGAAGCGACGTCGCGCCATCCGGCCTCCTCCTGCGGTGGGGGAACAAATACTCCTGTGGCTCCGGCTGGCTCTACACCCTCACGAATGACACACCATACTCGATCGATTCGTTATCCTCTGGGTGCTCGACCTTCGACCTCTACGCCCACCACCTCCGCCTGACTGTCGCCTCCGGCGAATCTGTCTGCTCCATCACCCAGAGGAGATACTCGATGAACTAGGAGGACTACGGCGTGACTGCCGCCGAGGAGTACATGTACATTGCCGCCCTCATCGCCGCCGTCTCGATCTTTCGCATACATTGCCACATGGCCCGCACCGTCCTCGAAATCTCCCACTCATTGTCAAACCCACTAAGGATCTCCTTCAACCTGGCTAACTTTGCTTGGTCGCCGCCGGTGATCTGCCCGATTTGCTGCTGCATCCTCTCCATAGATGTCCTTCTGAGTGGTCCGGTGCTAGCTTTGGAAGATGGGAGGAGAGACGGTGGTCTTGCAATAGAGAAGAGGGAGAGGCGAGACGGTGGTTTTGGAATGGAGATGATGGAGAGGAGAGGAGGTGGTCTTGCAATGGAGAAGATCAAAAGAGGGAGACGCGAGACGATGGTTTTGGAATGGAGATGATGGAGAGGAGAGGAGGTGGTTTTGCAATGGAGAATATCAGAAGACGGAGAGGCGAGACGCTAGTTTTGGAATGGAGATGATGGATAGGAGAGGAGGTGGTTTTGCAATGGAGAAGAGGGAGAGGAGAGGAGGTGGTTTTGCAATGGAGAAGAGGGAGAGGAGCGTGCGGCAGTGATTTAGGATTGGACGAGAGGGCCGGCGCGCTGTGACTGGATCAAAATCAAAATCAATTTACCCTTCAATTAAGAAAGCGACCCCACATCAACTAGTCTCCCTTTTATTCTGGGTCATAATTGACCATGATTTTTGCACATAAAGTATATGTTATACGTTGCAAAAATAATATAATTTGAAAGTACATTCAGATACGAACCAAACGGTACAATTTTTGGTGACATGCAGTCACATTTTGCTTGTCAAATACAATACGTTGCAAAAATACGCAAAACAACAACAAAATACTTCCAAGACCAGCGCCGCTCTTCCGCTCTTCTCCTCTTAAACCACCGCCACTCCTCTCCTGTTCCAATCTAAATCCAGCGCCGCTCCTCCCCTCTTCCATTTCAAAACCACCGCCCTCCTCTCCTGTTCCAGTCCAAAACCAGCGTCGCTCCTCTCCCGTTCTAATCCAAAACCAGCGCTACTCGTCTCCTCTTCCATTCAAAAACCACCGCTGGCAAGTCAAGGTGCTGTGGAGAAGTAGATCGATGGAGGAGTACAACCAATATGTGAGGATCGCAGACGGCGACCCTGTGAAGCTAGCTAGGATGTTGGAGGTACAGTCTTGGTTTGACAACAAGGACCAACTAGCGGCGACGGCGACATCCATGGCCAAATATCTGCAACAGAGCGAAAAGGCGGTGATACTCCCGGAGGGTGTCACGCCGGAGTACATAGAGCTGCTCCTCTGGGCCATGGAGCAAACAGATTCACCAAATCCGATAGTGAGGGAGCGATGGTGGGAGTATCGATCCTAGATGGAGCATCCACCAGAGATTGAAGGATCGAGCATCTAGAGGATGCCGTTTGTGAGGGTGTCCTGCCGGAGTGAGCCGGTGGAGTCTTCGTCGACCGAACCCAACTACAAGAGAACAAAAGCAGTTGGCCCGACGATGCTTCCCCGCCATCATCTCCCTCGCCATTCACATCGTCTCACGGGGCGGCTGTCTGCCGCCGAGGAATAGGAGGGGGCTCCCCCCAGCCCAATAGTCGTGCAGGTTGTGAATTGTCAGGAGGAGCTTAGGGTTGTCGGTATTTGCAGGTTGTGAATTGTGTTTTGTGTTGTGTATTTTGAGAGTACTTTCAGATATGAATGTCTTTTGAACTTTAGATTTGCAGTATTGAGCATATGAATTATTTTATGAATTCTAGAGATCTAATTTTAGCACTTAAAAAATGTAGTTTCATAGGAGTATAAAAGTGCACACAATGTGATTCTCAGAGAAGAAACTACAAGTTTCAGTTTCAGATAAGAAACTGCAAGTTCAGTTTCAGATAAGAAACTGCAACTTTCAGAGGCAGAGCATTTATATTAACATGGCCTTTTCAAATAGGGTTAACATCATGTTGGAAGTTTTATTCATGGTCGAAAATGGAACTACTAGCTAGTTAACATCATGCTGATCAACATTCATGCATATCACATCTTCATATGATGCACAACAAAATGCCCACACAATGTCGAAAAGTAAACACGAGAAAATGAGGGACGAAGTTTTGGCAAGTGTTGGACGTGGTTTTGGGCTGCCCCGTCTAGGCTTTCATTTTTAACATGCGCAACCCACGACCTCGGATGGGAGGTCCATAGGCCTGTTTGTATTTTCTTAGGGCCGTCATGTATCGACCGGCCTATGGACCTCCCATCCGAGGTTTTATTTTGGCAGCCCAATTTATGTATTTTTTTGAAGAAAACGGAGAGGTCTGTTCTATTTTTCTATATAAGAATAGGAACGCCAGGTCCAACTTATGCTTCCCTTCTAACAATATTATACATATTTAAATTATTTTATATGTTATTATATATTATTTTTATTGTCATCATATATTTAACAGATACTTACATATGTAAGAAACAATATCCCACATCTTATTAACTTATAAAAATAATTTCTTTACAAATAAAATCCTGGATTGTTTTGGCACGAAAATCCTAGTGATTGTGTACAAAAGCTTGGTAACACTACTAGGGAAAATCCTGCAGTAGCGCGGGTTTTGTGTCCACTAGTAGCGCGGGAGGCCGTGCTACTAATAAGGTGCTACAGCTATTGCTTAGCAGTAACGCGTGCTCGCACGCGCTACTGCTAGGACAAATAGCTGCAACATTTATTCAGTACACTAGTAGAAAAAGGGTCAAACGTGAAGCACATTAGTGCCGGTTTGTATTAGAGCCGGCACAAATGTATACATTAGTGCCGGTTCCAACGGCTAGCCGGGCCGCTCTCATTAGTACCGGTTCGTGGCTAACCTTTAGCACCGGTTCATGCCACGAACTGGTACTAATGAGGGTGGTGGCATGATGTTGTCAGTTTGGGCCCCATCCAGCACCTTTAGTACCGGTTCGTGCCACGAACCGGTACTATAGGTCCTCCTGCATATAAACCCTTCGTCCAGCTTTCGCTCTGTTCTTCCCCTTTCCCTCTCCTCTCCTCTCTGTTCTTCCTCTTCCCTCGAGCTCATCACACATTTTGCCCAAAATTTGTCAAGATTTGAAGGCCCCCATCCATTCAAGTGATCACAAAGGTTAGCAACTTTGTCCTTTCATCTCTCATTGCTAGATTACCTCTTGCAATGCTTTATATAGTTATTAATTTGTGAGTTTAGTAGTTTGGGAGGAAATAGATATATGTGCTAGTATTTGATTTATATGCAATTTGAGGTCAAAAATAACACTTAGTTTGCATATGTAGGTGTGGTTTACTTAGTGCCTTCTAAATCTCCGTCAGAATTCACTGCCGATCGCCTCAAGACTGTCTCGTTGCGGCACCACCTTGTGGTGAGCCTCTTGTTCATGAAATTTTATATAAAAAATTGATGTTTGTGTGATTTGGATATATAGTTAATCATGTAATAATTATCTTACCCGTACGTTGTTTGTTATACATAGTGCCATGGTTTTGATATCCGTCCCCATCGGCCCTCGTCCTTGTTATGATTCGGATGTGGTATATTCTATTTTAAAACTATTTGTTGCATTTCGTGTTTATGACAAATTATGCCCATCAAGTTGACATAGATATTTTTATCTAGGAGGTATGTGAACTGGAAATTCCAACCGACCCTATTGTCGAGAGGTTAAATTTTGTTGAAAGAGAAAACGAGTACTTGAAAGAAAAATTGAAAAGAATTGAGGGGGAGAAGATGGAATTGGAGTTGCATGTTGCCGATGTCGTCGATGATCACAAGATCAAGATGGAGAAAATGCGCTTGAAGATTAGAAAGATTAGAAAATATGCCATCGATAGTGAGGCTTGGTATCATTATGCTGTTGGATCAATTGTTACCTTAGTTGTGATCTTGATCGCATTTGTTGTTGCATTTAAATGCTTTAGCTAGAGAGTTATTTGTTTGTTGCATTTAAGTGTTGTATGAACTTTATGTATGAACTTGTATTAATTTGGTCTATTCGTGTTGTGTAATGAAGATGAGCCGCAATGGATGTACGATGACCGATGCTCTCCCCAGTTCGTTGAGGGCGCATACTTTTCTCGCTATGCTGAGTCAAACAAGCGGGCGGATGGTTTTATGCCTTGTCCATGTGCTGGCTGTAAGAATGGTCACAATTACTCTACGCCAAGAACCATTCACGCCCACTGCTTGAGTCCGGTTTCATGCTCCACTATAATGTTTGGACCAAGCACGGAGAAAGAGGGGTTATGATGGAAGACAATGAAGAAGAAGAGGACGACGACAGCTATCCCGCCATGGGTTCCCTGAATACGATGATACAACAATGGGGAAGATGCTGAGCCGTAATGCGGAAGAAGCTGAGCCGCAATGCGGAAGAAGTGAAGAAGAGGCATCGATGAGCCCATTGATGATCTAGGTCGGGCCATTGCCGATGCAAAGAGAAACTGCGCAAGTGATTTGGAGAAGAAGAAGTTGCAAAGGCATGTTAGAGGATCACAAAAATTGTTGTACCCGAATTGCGAGGTGACAAGAAAAGCTAGGCACCACACCGAATTGCTGCAATGGAAGGCGAGAATGGTGTATCCGACAAGGGATTTGGAAAGTTGCTGGTAATGATAAAGGATATGCTTCCAAAGGACAACGAATTGCCCGAGAGTACGTCACGGCAAAAGAAGGTTGTCTCCCCTCTAGGGTTAGAGGTGCGAAGGTACATGCATGCCCTAATGATTGCATCCTCTACCGCGGTGAGTACGAGGATTTGAACGCTTGCCCAGTATGTGGTGCATTGCGCTATAAGATCAGCCGTGATGAGCCTGGTGATGTCGAGGGCGAGCGCCCCAGGAAGAAGATTCCTGCCAAGGTGATGTGGTATTCTCCTATAATACCATGGTTGAAACGTTTGTTCCAAAACAAAGAGCATGCCAAGGCGATGCGATGGCACAGAGAAGACCGTAAGAAAGACGGAAAGTTGAGAGTACCCGGTGACGGGTCGCAGTGGAGAAAAATCGAAAGAAAGTACGGGAAGGAGTTTGCGATGACGCAAGGAGCGTATGGTTTGGTCTAAGCGCAGATGGCATTAATCCTTTTGGGGAGCAGAGCAGCAACCATAGCACCTGGCCCGTGACTCTATGTTTGTATAACCTTCCTCCTTGGTTGTGTATGAAGTGGAAGTTCATTATGATGCCGTGCTCATCCAAGGCCCTAAGCAACCCGCAACGACATTGATGTGTACCTAAGGCCATTAGTTGAAGAACTCTTAAAACTGTGGAATGGAACAGGTGTACGTCGCGGGATGAGCACATGGGAGAAGAATTTGACCAAAAGCGTTGCTGTTCGTGACCATCAATGATTGGCCTACTCTCAAGAACCTTCGGTGATGCATAAACAAGGGATACCGCGGATACACGCACCGCTTGGATGATACCGACATTATATATTTGAATAGTTGTAAGAAGAATGTGTACCGGACATCGCCGATTTCTTCCGAGCAGCATCCCGTAAGAAAGAAAGGCAAGCATTTCAAAGGTGAGGCGGATCACCGGACGAAGCCTCGCCACCGCATCGGTGCTGATGTACATGATATGGTCAAGGATTTGAAGGTGATATTTGGAAAGGGTCTGGCGACAACCTATTCAAGGACGCGACGGACGCGCACCCATGTGGAAGAAGAAATCTATATTTTGGGACCTGCCATATTGAAAAGACCTAGAGGTCCGCTCCGCAATCGACGTGATGCACGTGACGAAGAATCTTTGTGTGACCTGCTTGGCTTCTTGGGCGTGTATGGGAAGACAAAAGATACACCGAGGCACGGAGGACTAGCAACGATGCACGGAGAAGACGGCATAGATCGTGGTCATGCAAGCTATGCTCTTACCAAATAAGAGTAGGAAATCTTCTTTGAATGCCCGCCAAGATAAGGTACCGCTCGCTTCGTCAATATAAAGGAATAATAAACATGGCAGAGAAAAGTTCCGTAACCTAAAGTCTTATGACTGCCACGTGATTATGACGCAACCGCTTCGGTTGCATTGAGGGGCTTTACCGAAAACGCTCGATTAGCCATTGTGAAGCTATGTGCATTTCTCAATGCAATCTCTCGAAGGTAATCGATCCGAAATCATACCAAGGTTACGTAATGATTTGGTGCAATGTCTTGTCGGGCTTGAGTTGGTGTTCCCACCATCCTTCTTCAACATCATGACGCACGCCCTAGTTCACCTATCGAAGAGATTAACGTTTTGGGTCTTGTATTTCTACACAATATGTTCCCTTTGAGAGGTTCATGGAGTCTTAAAGAAATATGTTCATAACCATGCTAGGCCGAAGGAAGCATCTCCAAGGGCCATCAAAATGAGGAGGTCATTGAGTTTTGTATTGACTTTATTCCTAACCTTAAGCCGATTGGTGTTCCTGAATCGCAGCATAAGGGCGATCGATGGAAAATGCACGCTAGAGGGGAACAAATAATATGTATGGACGGACATTCTCTCACCAAGCACACTACACGCTTCTACTGAATTCCACCTTGGTGGCTCCGTATATGGATGAACACAAGAATTTGCTACGCCCAAACACCGGGAGCGGTCTCGATGATGGATTACACGTGAACAAACCAGAGTTTTGCCAATCGGTTGCGTATATCGCACCATGCATGACACCTCTATTGAAGATGACCTGTACTTGCTGTCCCGCTACCATCTTCAATATAATGACTTTCAAAGGGTACGAGATAAATGGTAATACATTTTACATGATCGCCAAGATAAGAAGAGCACCAACCAAAACAGTGGTGTCCGCTGATGCGTAAACCAAGACGGAAAGGAAACATATTATGTTTATATACGTGACATATGGGAACTTGACTATCGACGTGGTTTAAAGGTCCCTTTGTTTCGTGCAAATGGGTCAATATGACACAAGGCGGGTAATGGAAGACCCGCAGACGGAATGACAACAAGGATCTCAACAATCTTGCGATGCGACGAACCATTTGTCCTAGCCAATGATGTGGCACAGGTTTTCTATGTGAAGGACATGTCTACCAAGCCAAGAAAAAGAAAAGATAAGGAAGTGAATGCATCGCACGATGAGCCAAAGCGCACATAGTTCTTTCGGGAAGAGAAACATCGTGGGAGTGGATGACAAGACAGACAAGTCAAGATTATGAAAAGTTTGATGAAATTGCTCCATTCACAAAGTGAATATTGACCCGAGCATCCCGTTGAATGATGAAGATTTTCCATGGTTACGGCACAAAGGGCCACACGCGAAGAAAAAGTTTCACACCCAAAGATCTGTGATGTGATCGGCTTCACTATCATCACTTTCTTCTGTGTTTCACACCCAGGAGGGAATGTCTGTAATAGTTAGGGTAGTTATGTGTTTTGGCATTTGAAACGCGAAGAAATTTTATGTGCAAACAAATTCTTTTCATGCATTTACTGATTTTTTCCCAGCAAATGACCCTGAAATTGAAAAGCAATTCAAATGAACTCAGAAAAGGTTGAAAGTTGGAATGGTATCATAATTTCATAAAAATAGCATGTGCAAGAAAGTAGAGAGGGTTAAGACAAAAACAGGATGCACTTCGTGTACAAAATGGACAATCTCTTTCGAAGTATCAGGGTTTCCGACGAAAACTGAACTGTTACAAAGGCATTTCATTTTTTAAATAACCTAAGCATTACTAAATTGAATATAATGATAAAACACACTAATATTAAACATAAGAAAAAAGAATCACTGAAAAAACTTTTTTCTAAGTTAAGTTATTCACAAACTAGTGACTCACACAAATTTCAAATAATTCAAAATTTAAACTATTCAAATTTAAAATTTACCGGCACTAACAGAAAGTTTGTAATTTTTTGTACCTAAAGCAAAAATATTCACAAAGAAACTCTAAATACAGCAAAAAACAACTCAAAAATAAATAAAACAAAAAATAAAGCAAAAAAATAAAGCAAAAAAAAGTAAAAAAAAAAAGCCCGCCATCGGGCCAAAGCGGCTCAGATACGACTAGCGACACAACCTTTCACACCAGATGCAGTTCGCCAAGGCCCAAGAGGCCCACTAGGCGAAGAGGACAGTAGGCCCAAGAGGCCTGGTTAGGAGAGGAGCTCGAGAGAGCTACCGTGACCGGGCTTATAAACCATCGGTAGCCCTCGACTAGCGAGGTGGGACTAAACTTGTCAAGACAAGACTGCTAATAAGACTTCTTTAGTACCGGTCGTGGCACAAACCGGTATTAGGGGGCCTTTAGTACCGGTTTGTGCCACCACCCGGTACTAAAGGGGTCGCTCACCGCTTGGCTGGCAAAATAGTTTTAGTACCGGTTGGTGGCTCCAACCGTACTAAAGGTGCCTCTATATATGCTAGAGTGCAAAATTTCGCTTTCCTCTCTTCGCTCCTCTGTTTCTTTTCGTCGCTGCCGCCGCCTCGATCGCCTCCGCTGCCGCTGCCTCCCGTCGCCGCCTGGCCTGCCCCTCGTCAAGCTGTCCCGTCAAGGCCGTCCCCGCCGCCGCCGCCATCTGGCCACATTCATTGTGAGCCCTCGCCGTCGCCGTACACACACACAAGCATGTTTAATTAGTTTAGATAATTAGTCTTTAATTAGTTTAGATTATTTATATTATTATTTTGTATGTTTAATTAGTTTAGATAATTAGTGTTTAATTAGTACACACACACACACACGTATTTTGTATGTTTAATTAGTTTAGATTATTTAGATTATTATTTTTTCACTATTATATATGTATGAATGCATGTTAGATGGATATAATTAGTGTTTAATCAGTTAGAAATTAGTGTTATATAGAAATGTTAGAAATTAGTGTTATATAGAAATGTTAGAAATTAGTGTTATATAGAAATGTTAGAAATTTTAGTGTTATTTAGATTATTTAGATTAGCATAATTAGTGTTATATAGAAATGTTAGAAATTTTAGTTATCAAAATCCAATCATTAAAAAATGTTACTTTTTGCGGGCATATAGCTAGTATTTGTTCTCGATGATGCTCGACCTGCATCCTCGCCGTCGACTCGTCCGCGATGATGTCCAGCCGACCCATGTTCGGGACTGGGCTCCGCCGGGCTGGCACTGGGAGGTGCTGCCTGGAGGGGCGCGTCGCTTGATGAGGAACCCGCCCCGGTCCCGCTGTCGACCCCGATCTCGCTTTGGTGGCGTTCACAGGCCGCTTTTGGTGCGGAGGGACCCGCCCCACGGAGGTGGTACATCGCCGTGTCGTGGAGGAGGACGAGCACGCCCATCGCTACATGGTTGCGCTAGAGGGCGGCAGGTTCTCCAATACATGGCAGTTTCTTCGGGGATCTCACTTCAGCTATGATCCTGTGAGGGTTCCTTCTTTTGGGTGTCCACCGCCTGCCACGGAGGAACCGCGAGTGTCCTAGATTCTTCTGTAGTATTCGATCTTTATTAGCTAATAGCCAGTGATGTACTATTCAATATTATATATTATTCGAGACGATGTATTCGAGATTATATCTATTATTATAGACGATGTATTCGAGATTATATCTATTATTCAAGACGGTGTAATTTGAATACTAAATTATTTTATATTTCTTTTGGATTATTTAAACAAAAGCTATGGCAGACAATACCGACAGAGAGGAGAAAGCACTATGTTCGATATGATACGCAAGAGATGATAATCGAATGAAGAAGATTATGACGGCTCCGAATTTCTAAACAACACCGGAGAGGGTGATATGATATTCGATCGCGACGACCAAATTGATGAAATCATGAACTACAATTATGACGATGACAAAGAACATGTTGATCCTGAAACAACAAAGACCGGCGAGGTATATATATTTATATAAGCAGGCATCTGGTGATCATCACATGTTTTAAATGACTTGAAGATATATTAACGAATCAATCTTTGTTCATTCAGCCATCCGGATTGTGCAAATCTTCAGGCAAAATGACAAAACAAGGCCCGAACAAAAAGTTGAAGCCGGGTGTAAAGTACAATATCGAGGCATGCAGCCCTACTGGCAAACCATTAGCGCCTCAGAAGATTGCGGACAAGTTCGTTCGTCAGTGCGGAGTTCTTGTGAAGGACCAACTCCCGATCAAACTTCAAGAATGGAGAGAGCCAGCAAAGCCACGTCCAGATGTTACTTTTGTCGACAAGAATCAAAAAGATCTGCTTTGGGATACTCTCATGGAACATTTCACCCTACCGATCATTTCACGTAAGCGAGATGTGCGTAAAGTCAAGGAGGCTGCTCTTAGGATGATGGCGATTGCATTCAAGAACCACAAGAATCGTGAATGGAAGAAGTACGTCAAGGAGGAAGGAAGACTCCAGATTCAAGGGAACACTAGAGAACCAACGTGATCATTGGGACGATTTCGTGAAATTCAAGGATTCGGAATTAGCTAAGGAACAATCGAGAATAAACAAGAAGAATGCCAAAAAAGGATAAGTTCCATAAGTCAGGGCGGTGGCTATGTGGTGGCAATGCCTAAGTGGGATAAGTCTGAGAAAGAGATGGAGGATGCAGGTGTCACTCCGGCTACTAAGAGCTGGCCCCCAGGGTCAGGACTTGGTTCTATGTGCATGGGGGGGAGTTGGACCCGGAGACAGGCAATGTTTTAACGAGGGCAAGTCTGAAGGGAGCCGACGATGCGATACTTGTTGCAATAGAAGAGGCACGATCGGGGGTGTTCCAGGCCAACAGAGAGAACGACGAGCTTACGCGTGCCCTAGGAAATCCTGAACACCCGGGAAGAACACGAGGCAAAGGCGCTATTCCATGGTATGAGGGGTTTTCAGAATGGAACACACGACTACAGAACCCATGCGAGAAAGAAGATTGTGGAGGAGAAGAAGAGGAAGATGGAGGAGGAGCAGAGGAAGCGGGACTATGAACGCCTTCAAGGCCTAGAAGCAAGTCAAGCTGAATTGGCAACAAATTCCAAAGGCAGCAGGAGCAGATCGACTCACTTACCCATCAAAGGGGTCTCAAGAGCTGCAGAGCTAGCGGATGATCCAGCATTGATAGCACCGCCCATCCACGCCGAGAAGAAGCGTGGTTCCGTCCCTGACGACGCAATGTTGGTAGATACCCGTGGATGACATCACGGAGAACACTAATCTGCGAGCTACACGTCAAAATGAAGAACATATCCATGAAGGTGGCGGACGGCTTTGCTTTTACAAATCACCCCGAGGCAACCTTCCATTGCAACCCGATTCCAGTGGGCTATGCTCGTGTCTTGGTTGATGAGGTGGTGGACCAACCATATTCGGGCTACAGCTTGACATTGCCGGAGGTGACGGCGAGCGCTTTCTGAGAGGCCAAACATCGATCATCCTATGGAAAAAGGATTGCATCATCTTCAAGGCCACCGACACCGCGTCGCCACCGAGTCCTCGTCGAAGTCCGCCATCGAGTCAGCAGACTCCCACTCCCGCAAGTCCACCAAGTCCGCAAAGTGTCGTGCCACCTCCTCCTCCAAGTCCAGCAAAGTGTCGACAATCCTCCTCCTCCAAGTCCGCCACAGCGTCGATGTCCACCTCCTCCAAGTCCGCACAACCTCAGGCCACTCCTCCTCGTCCAACTCAGCCCGTCCACCGCCTCCACCGCCTTAGCAATCGCAGAAGAGACACCCCGCAGCTATGGTGCATAGCGGCACGAGTCGAGGTAGTACAGAAGTACAAAGGAGGCAAGCGATATAAATATGGTCCAAGCCTCAAGCCTCTTCCGCAGAGGTCTTATGACAGGTCCGAGGAGGAAATCACAGCCATATCAAGGCCGAGGTGGAAGCCCATTTTGCACCAAACCGCCACCGCCGCCAAGGGAGAAAGTGCTCGAGGAAACGATTGACCACTTCATTCAGATGGCTCAACCACCAGCTCCCAAGCCTGTTGACACAGACTATGAGCGCCACATCGAAGTTAAATCGAGCACGATACAAAGGGAGGCGAGCACGCCTACATCGATCGAGCAAACAAGAAGCAGCTGCCAAAAATGCGGAAAACCATTCCCCACTAGGAGAACAGCGGCGAATCGATCCCTCGCTTGTTGTGCCAACAACAGTGACAAGACGCTACCAATATTATTGTGGGCAAACAGGCACCTTCCCGAGGTGGGCAATGTGGTAATAACGGAGGAGCATATAATGCAGGCTGAAGTTCTCAACATCATCATGGACAACTCCTCGAGATCGAGCCCATACCTTTGCTTAGAGAGGATGAAATAAAACGGAAATATGTCCGGGGCCAACCTTTGGTCGCGCCAGACAAGGTCAAGAACCTCCCAACGAGAATGTATGAATTGCATCAATGGTACATGAACATTACCAAGATTTCAGATCGATTGTCCCTCATGGTGAATGTCAAGGAGGAGCATTACTTCCATGAGAAAGCTGTGTCCGTTGAGTATTTAGAACTGTTTCAGTTATACAATCAAGACGCACTCGACAAATCTATCGTCGGTTGCTATTGTCTGTAAGTTATTTCTTTCTATAATTTAAGTCTCAAGCTAGCTATAGTGATCCTTTTGATCAATCATTACCTGTAATTATCCTCAGTATATTCTTTTCTGTGGTATTATGCAGGATGAAGATATATGAAATGAGAAAAGGTGGACGCTTTGGCATTGGGTTCATTGACCCAAACACTGTTAATGAATAGACATGGAAGATAAATCAATGTCAGCAAAAGAACGTAGAGGACAGCATGCTAGAGTTCTTGAAGCGCCTCAAATACAATGAAGATATACTACTTCCTTACAACTTCCAAAGAGTCACACCGCCTTGTACTACAAATTCTCTGTTTTTGCCTACTAGCTAGCTACATGTTTTTGCTTACATATGCCCGCTTAATTAAGACATGCAAACGTGTGTGCATGCAGATTTCACTGGGTCTTGTGTATCATTAAAGTTGACGCCGAGCAGTTGAAGTAATCGACTCACTAATCTCGTAAAAACTGACTATAACATCTTGTATGGGATAGTCAACATGTAATTTCAATCATTATTAACTATATATCTCGCCTATTTAGTTCGTCATTTCATGATATGAACTATTTAATAACCCCTTTATTCATTTTCTTTGTCGGCGGTAGGGCTTGGGCAAGGTTCATCGCCACACGCCCGCGAATGGAAACAAAAGCTTCAATGGTTTCGCCCAAGGTAAGCAATTATAGTACTAGCTAGCTAGCTAGCTGCCATCTCTTAATTATCATGCTTGATTAATTTTTATCTAATCAAATTCCATTCTCGTAAAGGCCCTGAAGCAGCGCAGGGACTGATCTGTGCATTCTGCGCTTATGCGAGAACATTCGCATGATGGCGTCGAAAGGAGCAGATCTCAAAGACAGAATGGGTACGCTTGTCGTAACACTATTCACAATTTTACACCATTATTGATATCTAGTCACACAACTAATACACATGCATATTGATCTCCTTCTTAACAGTTCAAATAGGTGCGGAGAAGCTCATAGAGACGGAGCCAGTAGAAGCACTTCAAGAGGAAATAGCGGATTTTTGCTCGACCAGGTCATAAACCAAGGAGAATTCTATTACCGCCACCGCCCCCATAAAAACCACTTCCAATTGTCATCGTGTTCAAGGCACCAATTAGGCTAATGCCACTGGCTCAAGGCAACATGCATATGTAGGAGAAATTGTATATAGCTATACATGTGTGTATGTGTGAATTAATTGATATGGTGGTTTGTGAGACATTGATGATATATATATATATATATATATATATATATATATATATATATATATATATATATATATATATATATATATATATATATAACATGTACAATGTGTAGTATCGTAAAATACCAGCAAAACTAAAAAGAATTAAAATGGAAACACAAAATTAAATGAAAAGAAATCATAAAACTAAAACCCCCAAACCTTATAGTACCGGTTGGTCTTACCAACCGGTACAAAAGGGCTCTGTGCCCCGGAGCTGGCTCGTGCCACGTGGTTGCCCTTTTTAGCACCGGTTCGTATGAACCGGTACTAAAGGGGGGGCTTTAGTGACCACAATTTAGTGCCGGTTATGTAACCGCACTATAGGGCCTTACTTAACCGGTGCTATTTCCGGTTCTCAAGACTAGTGGTACCACGCTCATCGCTAAGGTAACTACTTGCGGCGTGTTTTCTCATCCATCGCTACTAGTATTTTTTAGTGTATTTATGCGCCATCGCACAAATATTGGTACAATACCGCTTATGAGGTTTACATCATTATGTCCATAACAAAGTGTCAATGAATGTGGATTAGTTTCAAGTGGAGGCAATATGTGGTGCATGTCAAAGTATACTACTAATCCAAACTTGATCTAGTTTGGACTAGTAGTACTTTCGATGTGCACCACATGTTGCCTCCACTTGAATCTAATCCGCCAAAGACAAGCTATTTAATCATCATCATAGTCATTACCACCAACAGATTTATTTAATCACCACTAACACTAGCTAATAATAATCATCATAGTCATTACCACCAACACTAGCTATTTTATCATCATAGTAATAGTGTAGCACATCATCATCCTCAAACTCATTTCTAGCTAGCTAATCACTCCTGGTGCTCTCTCTTAGGTAAAATAACATAAAACATGTATAGCTCTCCTCCTTGATCAAACTGGAGCATGCAGATGAACCTGTCTCCTAATCGTGGGTAGCACATCTGTTTGTTGCCCCCTAGTACTTCTCTGTGCTCCCCCATCACATATTTGGTCCAGTCTTGCACTATTAAGCATCCGTCGCTAATCTTGAATGCACTAACCTAATCTATAGGATATCTTGGTCGTAAGCTAATAATACTCATGGTACCTTTAGTCTCGATCCCATAAGGCACAACATTCATCAGGAGTCCCTGTTGAAGAACATCGTATGGTAACATACTTAGCAATGAAGTTTAGCTTCAAAAATAATGTATGGAAAAGATGCACTGGTGACAAATAGTAAAAATCTTACCATCCTTCCTAATAGATGTGACCGTAGTTCATTACGAACACTATTGGTCACACATTTTCAGTACTAACATTTCTAAATGCAGGAAGAAAATTTGTCTTGATAGTATCAAGATCCTCAAGCCATTGAACATAATGACTGAGCTCCTCGCAGTTGACTTCAGCCCCAGACACGATATCTGATCCTATCTACCAAGCTACTGGACATGTTTTCTTGCACGAAATAAGTCGACAATACAAATTAGTTGTCAACTATTTTTGAATAAACAATATCAAAGACATAAATATGGTTGAGAAACTTACATAATGGTATAACCGGAGGCGTGTCAGACATCGACCCAGATGTCGGTATTACCTTCAATATCATCTTCCGGACGAATATCAAAGGTGATAACCATATCAGGCTCAAATTCATAAGTCTTGCATAGTGCTCACCATGTTTTGCATCCAAAATAGGTGTAGTCGTCTGAATTGTATAATTTTGCATGGAAAATATAACCATGCTTGGTTTTCAAGTAAACTTTCTTTTCCTCGATACTATGACTGAAACCTATCTTATCCAATACAAAAACTCTTGCATGGCAGGGGATATGCTAGTAGAATAGTAAAAAAATATAAGTTGAAGCAAATGAAGCAGATGTCATGCTTAATTACGAAAAAAGACCTGTCGTTGTGACTTACTGTATCCACTTCGAAGTTCTCGTCCAGCTTGATGCTGAAGCGCCTATCATCCAGGTGGGGTCGGGGGAGACGGCGGCGAGGCGGGGTCGGGGGAGACGACGGCGAGGCGGGGTCGGGGGAGACGACAACGAGGCGGAGGCGACGAGGAATAGTAGAGGAGAATTGGGGGAGGAAGCAGAGGAGAGGGAATCAGGCCGCGCGGGGGGTTAGGTGAAAATAGCTTTAACTGTAGCGTGGGGTGGAAAAACGCGCTGCTGCTAAAATCCGTAGTAGTAGCGCTATTCGTAGAAGGGCTCTACTACTATACCTAGCACGTCGGGAACGGTGTGGCAATTATAGTAGTAGTGATTTCTGTTCCTGCCGCGCTACTGCTAAGCGGGTAACAGTAGCGCGGTTCTGTCAGACGCGCTACTGCTAAGTAGCAGTAGCGCCTCATTTTAACAAGCGCTACTGGTAACATTCTGTGTATAAGGTTTTCCCTAGTAGTGTAGGATTTAAGGATGAATGTAATAATTTCACTTATTATTTAAATATATTTATAACAAAATGCTCAGCCCCTTTTTATTTTTTTATAACATTGCTGGCCCAACCCAACATTAAAAGAATTAGCCCCAAAAAATCGTGTATTTAGAGAAAGTGCAAATCGCCTGTAACTTTTTAGGAAATAAAATAAATTGGCCCCATGGATGCTACAATATTTGTTCACCCAGCCCAGCTAATGGCTGTAATTCAAAAAAAAAGATCGAATTGACTGTAAATTCTACCGCGCAAAAAAAAGACTATAAATTCTGAAAAAATGGGTTGAATACGTGCCACATTTTTGGAGGCTGAAATGTGGGCCAATAGGTCGAAGCCAATGCAAGTCGTTGTCAATTTAGTCAACAAATGATTTTGACATGTTAGCCTTTGGGTTTACATCCAACGACCGGCATCCATCTTCAATCTCTCGTCTTCTTCCTCCTGCGCCGCCGAGACCACCTCCCGCCTCCTGCTGCTAGCAGCTTTGCTTAGCACGCTTCGCTATGAAGCGCTACTCCACCGTTGGCTAGGCCATCCCTCCACCCCTCCACACCTCCTGTTCTTCTCCACCGACTGCTGAACCACACCGCACTAGAACCAGTTAACCCTCATACACCTCTCCGTCTGCGACTCTACTCCCGCGTCTTCCCATCTCCGGCTCGTTGCTGTCCGGGGCCTCGCCTTCGTCCACCACCTTGGATGCGCTCGGCGCGGCGTGGTCAACGTGGTCAACGAACGACACCATCGGAAGTAGACTGTGCGTGGAGAGGCTAACAGCTGGTCCATGGCCGCACACAAGGAAATGACTCCTTATTACGCGCAAAATACAGATTCCTCCACCTGACATCTGGAATCCACCGAAAGGGCCTCCGTATTTTGTGAAAAAAAATACCCCCCGCTGACAAGTTGGACCCACCAGCTATCTTCGCACGCAAGGAAGTGCCTCATTATTATGCACAAAAAATTGAATACTCCCCCTGCCAGCTGGAACCCAGCATAGTGGGAGGCTGACTTGTGGGCCTACCAAGTTGACGGGGACGGAGGGCTTTGTCAACTTAGTCAATATGAACGATTCTAGCTCCTGTTACCGTACGATGTTCATCCAATGGCCGTAGTGCTTCTTCAACCTCCGGTCTTCTTGCTCCAGCCGCCAAACCAGCGCCCGGTCGTGCAGCTGCTCCTGCTCCGTGGTCGGGTTGTGATGCCGCAGAGGCCTCACCGCCTACTACTCCCACCGCTGGCCAGGCCATCCTCTACTCACCCACACCCCTGTTATTCTGCAGCAGCGACAAAGAGCCTCACACCGCAGCCGAACCAGTGAACCCTCATACTCCTCTTCGCGTGGGCATCCACTGCTGCGTCTTCCCCGGCTCTGAGTCATCCCTTCCTAGTCCTCGCCGTCGTCCACCGCCGTGGTGCTCTCGGCACAGCGTGGTAAACGTGGTCAAGGAATGACTTCCATCGGACGTGGACTATACGTGGAGAGGCTGACAGCTGGGTCCACGGCCGCAGCAAGGAAGTGCCTCCTTATTACGCGCAAAATAATTGATTCCTCCACCTGACAGCGGGGACCCACCGGAAGGGCCACCGTATTTCGCGAGAAAACGCTACCCCTCGACCATCGGGACCCACCAGCTACATCTTCGCGACGCGAACGGCGCTCTCCGCAAAAAACGATTCGCTTCGACCGCTGGGACCCACCAGCTACATCTTCGCACGCAAGGAAGTGCGTCCGGGCAAAAAAAAATGATTCGCCCCCCTGACTGCTGGGACTCACCAGCTACATCTTCGCACGCAAGGAAGTGCTCGACAAGAGGGACCCACCCGGTCGGCGCACGAAGCGCTTGTCATTCAGTGTCGCGAACGGTACGCATATACCGGTCGATGTAGAGGCGCGCACGTGTCATAGTAGAGACGCGCACGTGTCGTAGTAGAGGCGCGCACGTAGCATGTACATGTACGTACAACGACCAGTGTGCAAGAAAGAAAATACGTATGTGTACATACGGGCGGGGTCTCGAACGCCTACTGGCGCATACGTACGGCCAGGGCTCGTGTACGTGGCTGGGTCGGAACGGAGAAACAGCATCGCCATTGTGTTCATGGGGAGGCAACGGAATGCGTTCTGTTCATGGGGAGACAACGGAATGCGTCGTGTTCATGGGGAGGCAACGGAATGCGTTGTGTTCATTGGGAGGCAATGGAACGCGTGGGAGCCAACCGGCTGGGTCGGAACGGAATGCGTGGTCGTGTTCATCGGGGGGCTTGGATGGAACAGGCGATGGAAACGAGGCTCGCGTATCGCTGGCGGAGGAAACGGACCTCCTACGCTCGAACGAGGTCCCGCTGATCGGGAGGGTGTGGCGTGCGCAAAACGGAGGAAACGGACCTCCTACGGTTGAAACAGGGGTCCTGTTGATCGGGAGGGGTGTGGCGTACCGCAAAACGGACGAAACAGACCTCCTACGGTCGAAACAGGGGTCCTGTTGATCGGGAGGGGAGTGGCGTACCGCAAAACGGATGAAACGGACCTCCTACGGTCAAAACGGGGGTCCTGTTCATCGGGAGGGGTGTGGCGTACCACAAAACGGGACTCCACGGGATACTGTTCATCTCCACCGTCGACCTCCTCCAGCCTCCACGGGCTACCGTCGACCTCCTCTAGCCTCCACGGGCTCCTGTTCATCTAGCCTCCACCGCGCGCTACTCCACCAGCTACTGTTCAACCACCCCTCCACGAGCACCCCTCCACTGTCTACTATTCATCCAGCCCTCCACACCACGGGGTCCTGTTCAACTACCCCTCCATGGGCACTGAGGGAGTCCTGGACTAAGGGGTGTCCGGATACACGAACTATCATCATCGGCCGGACTCCCAGACTATGAAGATATAAGATTGATGACTTCGTCCCGTGTCCGGATGGGACTTTCCTTGGCGTGGAAGGCAAGCTTGGCAATACGGATATGTAGATCTCCTACCATTGTAACCGACTCTATGTAACCCTAGCCCTCTCCGATGTCTATATAAACCGGAGGGTTTTAGTCCTAGGACACAACAACAATCATACCATAGGCTAGCTTCTATGGTTTAGCCTCCTTGATCTCGTGGTAGATCCACTCTTGTACTACCCATATCATCAATATCAATCAAGCAGGAGTAGGGTTTTACCTCCATCGAGAGGGCCCGAACCTGGGTAAAAACATCGTGTCCCTTGTCTCCTGTTACCATCCGCCTAGACGCACAGTTCGGGACCCCCTACCCAGGATCCGCCGGTTTTGACAACGACATTGGTGCTTTCATTGAGAGTTCCTCTGTGTCGTCACCGATAGGCTCGATGGCTCCTTCGATCATCATCAACAACAACGCAGTCCAAGGTGAGACTTTTCTCCCCGGACAGATCTTCGTATTCGGCGACTTTGCACTGCGGGCCAATTCGCTTGGCCATCTGGAGCAAATCGAAAGCTACGCCCCTGGCCGTCAGGTCAGATTTGGAAGTCTGAACTTCACGGCTGACATCTGCGGAGACTTGATCTTCGATGGATTCAAGCCCGAGCGCGCCGCACTGTCACGATGGGCATGATTTAGCTCTGCTGCCGGACAGTGCCCTGGAGGCCACACTGAGTCCGCTCCGACCCTTAATTCGGAGCCGGCTGCGCAAATCGAGGACGGGTGGCTAGACACCGCCTCGGGGGCTGCAACCTCTACGGCGATGGAGCCGAATACTGACCTTGTCCCTTGTGAAGCTCGTGACTCCGAGGTGCCGGACTCCTCGCCGGACTCTGAACCTCCCGCGCCCCTACCAATCGAATCCGATTGGGCGCCGATCATGGAGTTCACCGCTGCGGACATCTTTCAACACTCACCTTTCGGCGACATCCTGAATTCGCTAAAGTATCTCTCGTTATCAGGAGAGCGCTGGCCGGACTACGGTCAGGACGGTTGGGATGCGGACGATGAAGAAATTCAAAACCCACCCACCACCCACTTAGTAGCCACTGTCGACGATCTAACCGACAAGCTAGACTTCGACTCCGAAGACATCGACGGTATGGACGACGATGCCGGAGACGACCAAGAACCAGCGCCCACTAGGCACTGGAAAGCCACATCGTCATACGACATATACATGGTGGACATCCCAAAGGATGGGAATGGCGATGGAACGGCAGAGGAAGACCCTTCCAAGAAACAGCCTAAGCGCCGGCGTCAGCGACGCCGCTCTAAATCCCGCCACAGCAAGAATGGAGATTCCGGCACCGGAGATAATAACACCCTGCATAAAGGTCAAGACAACCCTCCAAAGAAGATTCAGCACCGGAGGACGGAGAAGCCAGCCCTCATGAGAGAGTGGCTGACGAGGAGGTAGAAGACGATAATTACTTGCCTCCCTCCGGAGACGAGGCAAGCCTCGACGACGACGAATTCGTCGTGCCAGAGGATCCCGTCGAACAAGAGCGTTTTAAACGCAGGTTTATGGCCACGGTAAGCAGCCTCAAGAAAAAGCAGCAGCAGCTTAGAGCTGATCAAGATCTGCTAGCCGACAGATGGACTGAAGTCCTTGCAGCCGAAGAGCATGAACTCGATCGCCCCTCCAAAAGCTATCCCAAACGCAAGCTGCTCCCCCGATTAGAGGAGGAGGCATATAAACCTGCATCACCAGCGCACAATACGGCTGACCGACCACCCCGTGGCCGCGATAGAGAGGCCTCTAGGCCCTCCACTAAAACCGTACCCCGGCATCGCTCAAAAAGTACAAAGCCACGAGGGAATGCGCCGGACTTGTGAGACATATTGGAGGATAAGGCAAGACAATCAAGATCGATCTACGGATCGCGTTGGTGCCCCACGATTCGCGACGACGACCGTCGTGCCGGATACAGCAAGTTCGGCTAGGCCGAACACAGTAGACAAAGCTCGCTTGAGCTACGTCGTGATATAGCCCAATACAGAGGCGCCGCACACCCACTATGCTTCACAGATGAAGTAATGGATCATCAAATCCCCGAAGGGTTCAAACCCGTGAACATTGAATCATACGATGGCACAACAGACCTCGCGGTTTGGATCGAAGACTATCTCCTTCATATCCACATGGCCCGCGGCGATGATCTTCACGCCATCAAATACCTCCCACTCAAGCTTAAAGGCCCAGCTCGGCATTGGCTTAACAGCTTGCCGGCAGAATCAATTGGGTGCTGGGAGGACCTGGAAGCCGCATTCCTTGATAACTTCCAGGGCACATACGTGCAACCACCAGACGCCGATGACCTAAGCCACATAATTCAGCAGCCGTGACAAATCGCCGACAATTTCGACATGGTTCTAACAAAGAAAAATCAAATCGCCGACCGTCCGGATGCAGAGGCTCGCAGCCTTCTGCGTAACATCCGCGACGAGTGGCTTGCCCGCACCTAGGACAGGAAAAGCTGAAATCCATGGCAGCCCTCACATCACTCATGACCCGCTTCTGCATGGGAGAGGACAGCTGGCTAGCCCGCAGTAACAACCTCAGCAAAAATTCTGGCAGTCCGGATACTAAGGACAGCAATGGCAGGTCGCGTCGCAACAAGAACAAACGCAGCATTAACGGCGATAATACCAAGGATACGGCAGTCAACGCCGGATTCAGAGGCTCCAAATCCGGTCAACGGAAAAAACCATTCAAGAGAACTACTCCGGGTCCGTCCAATTTGGACCGAATACTCAACCACTCGTGCCAGATACACGGCACCCCCGAAAAGCCAGCTAATCACACCAACAGGGACTATTGGGTATTCAAGCAGGCAGGCAAGCTAATTGCCGAAAACAATGACAAGGGGCTGCATAGCGATGACGAGGAAGAGACCCGACTGCCGAACACTAGAGGACAAAAGGGTTTCCCCCCACAAGTGCGGACGCTGAACATGATATACGCAACCCACATACCCAAGAGGGAGCGGAAGCATGCACTCAGGGACGTATACGCGATGGAGCCATTCGCCCCGAAGTTCAACCCATGGTCCTCCTGCCCGATCACTTTTGATCAAGGACCACCCACCAAGATCCGCCACGGCGGATTCGCCGCATTGGTTTTAGACCCAATCGCCGGCGGATTTCACCGACCGAGTCCCGATGGACGGTGGCAGCAACCTGAACCTGCTTTATCGGGATACAAAGGCGCAAGATGGGCATAGACCCCAAGGATTAAACCCACAAAGACGACCTTCAAAGGCGCCATACCAGGTTTAGAGGCCAATTGTACAGTGCTCGCCATAATCGAAGTGGTCTTCGAGTCCCCTGATAACTTCCGGCGAGGAGTTAATCTTCGACATAGTTCCGCTCATGGCGTTATCATGCTCGCTTTCGGACGGACCGCGTTTGCAAAGTTCAACACGGTGCCGCACTACGCATACCTCAAGCTCAAGATGTCAGGCCCTCAAGGAGTCATCACAGTCAACGGAAACACTGAACGCTCTCTCCGAACGGAGGAACATACAGCGGCTCTCGCGGCAGAAGTACAGTGCAGCCTCTTAAGGCACTTCTCGAGTTCGGCCGTTAAGCGACCGGACACGGCTAAATGCGCCCGGAGTAACCTACAACAAGACCACCTGACATGTCCTGAGCACGCGTAGCAATGCGGCCCCAACCCCAGCCCTTGCAAAATTGCAAAACCAGTACCCCGTGTACATCACTACGCTCTGGAAATACCATGGGCAAAGGGGGAGGGGCACGACCACGGCAGGCCCAGAGTGCGGCTCAACCATACCAGGGGCTCCCAAGTGTGTCATCCTTTTTCCTTCTTTTTTACCCACAGGACTCCGTTCACCAGAGGCCCTGTCCGGCAGTAGACCTGTCGAACTCACGATGCAACAGCCAGGGAAGGAGAAAGGCTACAACGAATATCCAGGTGGTCTCCATTACGAGCATTAAATCTGTTTTATACACCATTCCGCAGCCTACCCCTGGAGGGGGACATGTTTAATAGTCCCATCCCTCGCTTACCGCACTACTTGTATCGTTCTGCATTCATGGCAGTATTTTTTGAATAAACAATGCATCGCTTTTTTGCTTATAATTGCATTCTTTCTTATACATATGTTCATTTATGACATGTTGCAACCGTACACTTTGGTACGGCTAAATACACCAGGGGCTTAAGTTCCCCACATCATGGTGTGATAAGTCCGAACACTTTCACAAGTGCGGCACCCCAAACTTATAGCATTATATGCATCAGCTTCGAATCATGTCTTGGGTCAATAGTTGGGTTTGCCCGGCCCCCATGTTTTGGTACCTTACAATCCGTTATATCGGCTAAGGTAGCACTGGGAGAACCACTGCGATTGTGCCCCAGTTGAGCTGGGCGAGCACCTCAGTGGAGAAAGATAAAACTGACCGTCATGATAAGGCGAGAGCCGGTCGCTGTTCGAGAGGTTTTTTCGAGTCCCTAAAGACTTATGCCGCTTAGAGCGAGGAACTGGCCTTGTCCGGTCCAGGCGTGGATAGCGCCTCGACCCGCCTTCCAACACTAGGGGCTTCACCAAATTTAAAATTATAGAATTCTATGGCTAAGTGAGAGTGTTCAAGCACTATAAGTCCGGTTGCCTTGTTCGTTGTGGTGAACGCCTCCTAGATGGACCCAAAATGGGAACAAGAGCGCCAAGTTTATCCCAACACCCCAAAGACTGTGGGCATGGGGCTGAAGCCGATGACTTGCCATCTCTCGATTTGATAAACGGCCTCACGTGAAGGTAATATTTTAAATTAACAAGCATTGCTTAGCGATACAAACAAAGTTTTCAGCGACATGATAACGAAATGCTAGTCTACTCAAATATTACATCTTTGGAGCACTCACCGCAATAATGCAGCACCCTTCAGACACCCTTATAATACATCTCGGTGTGCGATACTCCTTGCCCGGCGGTGGCGCGTCTGTCACAAGCTTCTCAAGATCCATCCTGCCCCAAAGGCACTTTAGCACGGGCAAGGCCCGACGGCACCTTCAATGCAAAGGAGTGCTTGACGACTTCAACCCAAGGACACGATCCACCAGCCACGACCAGTCAAGTAGGCCCTGCATGGCCTCTTTGGGCCATAGCCAACTATAAGGCCCTTCATGGCATGTTCGCCACCTTAGGAGCTCGACCAGCTGCTTCAGCTGGTCGCTAAAAGCACCGGATGTCCGCCCTCGATATCGAGACCAGAATACCTTCTCCGCCGAGCTTCCTCCTCGGCATCAGAGAAAGCGGCAAGATCGGACACGCCAAGGGCAGATCTGCGAACGCTCCCGGAGAGCTCCAAATTGCAAGTAATGGTAATTCACTTTAACATGCTTGCTTTGCATGAAGAATGCCTTACCCGCCGCTATTTTCTTCAAATCCTCGATTTCCTAGAGGGCCTTGTGGTCACCGGCCTTAGCGGCTTTGGCACTCTCAAGAGCCTCGCAGCTCGGACTCGAGTCTGAGTCACGCCCAAACTCGTGCTTTTCCACGAGCCTGGAGCTCTTGCTGTACCTCCGCCACCCGTGCCTCCTCGCTTCTCTCGCTGGCTGCTCATGCCGCCGACATGCTCGTCATGACACCGCCTACTTCTGGGTGGCCACCTGCTCGTGGCCCCGGAGTACCCACGCTATCCTTGTTATTTCTCTTGCAACATAATCCTTTTCTCAGAAGGTACAACATTAATACGGTGTTACTCACCTTCCTTGTCCTCGAGCTGCTTCTTGGCACGGCCGAGCCTCGCTCTCGGGCTACTCGAGGCTCGCTTCAAGGTATTGACCTAGGCAGTTAGGGCAGAGGTCAAGAAATAGCCTGCATTCCCATATGGACATATTTTTAAGACTCCTGCGATATCTTTTTAGATCCTCATCCGCTTTTGTTTCCAACACGAACCGAGCATCGTGGGCTACTGTCTATACGGTATTATATTACATATCTTAAAATTCTTACCTCAAAGCCTGTTAGAAGGTCACTGCGAGCCTCAGTCAGCCCACTCTTGGCGAAGCCGAACCTTTCAATCACCGCACTCATGACAGCGCGGTGTTCTTCTTCGATGGAAGCGCCGTTGAGCGCCTCCAGCAAGTTATCCGACGCCTTCGGTTGGACGGAGGCCGCCGGTGTCATAGTGTTGCCCTTCTTACGAAGGGGCCGCCCGCCGGACTCCGGAACCACTGCAGGTTCCGGTGCGGAGTCCGGTGCAAAGTCCGGGAGGTTGCCCTGTGGCACCTCCGGGGCCTCCTCCCTGGTGGGTCCTTCCGGATCCCACCTCGGCGCCACAAGATCACGGGGTGGAGGCGGTCGGAAGAGAATCCATATCCGACGTGCCCAAGGACCCGCTCGACGAAGTGGGAAGATCGTCCTTGGGCGGACTACAGGGTTGTATGCAGCATTAGAAAGACACCATGCGACAAAAAGAAAAATTATAAATCATCTAGGAGTCCGGATACTTACAATCTCGCCAGGGGCTTGGCCCTTGAGGGCCACTCCTCGCCGCCATCGCCGACGTGGGAATAGTCCGGGAAGGGTCCTTCCTTCTTGACCCTTCGCCTCCCTTGTTGGGGAGGCCTTCCTCTTCTTCTCTCTTCACTGGGAGAGGCCTCTTTCTTCTCCTCCTTGCCCTCGTGGGAGGAGTCTGCCTCGGAGTCATCGGACGATGAGTTCGATACCACCTGACGCCGGGAACTCCTTCGGGTTCCCGTGGCCTTCTTCTTGGCCTTCTTCTCCGGCACTACGTAAAGTGTCGGGACCAGCAGCCCTGTCAAACGGGCATCCGCTGGGTCTTCTGGAAGGGGAGCCGGACAGTTAACCTGTCCGGATGTCGCCTGCCAGGCCTGTTAAAGGTATTGGGAGTTTAGATCCCACATAAAGTCAAAACATGAAAAGCAAGTGTCCCATAAAGGATAACATGGCTTACCTCGCCAGCCGGACGCTGCGAGCTGAATCTGCGATCTTCGGTAGCGGATGCAAGAGCTTCGGCGCCCTTGAACAGCACCCTCCAGGCATCTTCGTACATAGTGTCAAAGAGCCCGCTCAAGGTTCGGTGTTGTGCCGGATCAAACTCCCACAAATTGAAGTCCCGTTGCTGGCAGGGGAGAATTCGGCGGACGAGCATGACCTGGATCACATTGACAAGCTTGAGCTTCTTGTTCACCAGGGTTTGGAGACAGGACCGGAGTCCGGTCAGCTCTTCGAACTACCCCATAGCAAGCCCTTCTCTTTCCAGAGGTGAGCTGCATGGGGATGCCAGATCTGAATTGGGGCCGCTGCCCATTTAGGGTCACGCTGCTCGGTGATGTAGAACCACCCGATTGCCACCCTTTGATGGATTCCACGGCGCCTCGAGCCAAGTGACGCTGGGCATTTTGCCCACCATGGCGCCCAAGCACTCCGCTTGGCTACCCTTCACAAGCTTCGCTTGACATTGAAGGTCTTTAGCCACAAGCCGAAGTGGGGCTAGATGCAGAGGAAGGCCTCGCACACGACGATAAATGCCGAGATATTGAGGATAAAATTTGGGGCCATATCATGGAAATCCAGGCCATAGTAGAACATGAGCCCCCGGACAAAGGGGTGGAGTGGGAAGCCCAGTCCATGGAGGAAATGGGGAAGGAATACCACCCTCTCATGGGGCCTGGGGGTGGGGATGAGCTGCCCCTCATCGGGGAGCCGGTGCGCGATGTCACTGGACAGATATCCGGCGCTGCGCAGCTTCTTGATGTGCCCCTCTGTTGGGGATATTACCACTAGGTGTAAACCGGCCAAGATTGGGCCGGGTTAGCTCTGCTAGTGGTGTAGTTATGGAAAGGCCCAAGGCCTATAGTCGGTTTAGAGCTTATAGCCGTAAACCGGCCTGATGTATGACTTGTATTGTAAGTTAGGAATAGGGAGATACCAACCGGGATACGAGTATGAACCGTTGGGACTCGCAAACCGACGGGCGTCACTGTATATAAGGGGCGACCGGCGGCGTTCAAGACAGACAACCACAACTCGAGCCTAGGCGAAGCTTGTTTGCTCCTAGCCATCGAGACTACATCAATTCCATCACAAGTAGACGTAGGCTTTTACCTTCATCGAAGGGGCCGAACTAGTATAAAAACCCTCGTGTCTTTGTGTCCGTTTTAACCCCTTCAAGTAAACCCGTAGCGATGGCTCCACGACTAAGTCCTTATGCTAGGACATCTGCCGTGACAAATCCATCGACAGTTGGCGCCACCGTGGGCTATCGCGACGATGGTTTGACGATCTTGGAGGGCAAGCTCAAAGGACTCGAAGGCTACGTCGTGGGCCGGATGACCAAGAGTCGTCGTGGCCGGATCTACATCGACAATACCGGATGGGGTCCCGAGGCCGATTCAATCGAGTATGGATACCGGGTCCCCTTCGGCGCATACACGTCTTCATCGGCAAGATCGGAGGGCCTGAGCGGACATCTGCACCGACCTCGCCGAGACGGCTCACATACACGCAACCAGCCCGGGCTAAACCGGCTGGTAAGCATGTTCGTTGGAGCTACCCATGGAGGGGAATATGATGCCGGTTCAGAGTACGGTAGCGAGACCGTCGTTTACTCCGGCGATGAATCTTCAGCGGGAGAGACCGAGTCATTGTACCAGCTGCAGGATGGTATGATCAGGGGCTATTCCGATGGTGACAGTATTCCGGACCCCCCAGGCCAGTTGAACCGGATCGGTGTATTCATGGCCGGTACGCAGGCCGCAAACCTTTCTTCAACCGCGGCAGCAATGCTTTCCGGTTCAGCAGCGGCAGCAGGGGCAGGAGGCCCGGTGCGACCGCCGGTTCAAGTTTTGTCAGATCTGTTCGATGCGCTAGCAGCGCTCATGGCGGAGGATAACCCAGCAGATCAGGAGGCTCATAACGCAGAGATTGCAAAGGTGAGAGAGCAGATCACGCAAGCCAAAGCGGATCTGGCGGCAGAGAAGGAGCGCATGGCGCAGAGCGGCCGCTTTAGATGCACAAGCTTACAGACTCATGCTTGACCGAGCGCGTCGCAGAGGTGTTAAGCGGAAGTACAGATCGCGCTGCCATCCGGTTTGACCTAGAAACCTCTTTTCGACACCCGAGGCGGACCCAAAGAACCCGCCCCAAAGACAGGAGGTAAACCGGATTGAGGCGCCAGAGCGGGAGCGACGGTCCAGCCACGCCGAGATGGAGCCCCCACAGCAGAATACGGTGGTTCCTCCGCCGTACAGACGCCCCCGGGGCATTACTCTAACCCTATGGACAACCTTGTCGCAGCTGCCGCACGATTGGAGGCGATTCGAGTCGAAGGAGATTCCCCACAAGCAGTTGAGACACGCCGGGTTAAGGAGCTTCTCCGGACTGCACTAATCCAGCAGGAGGCGTATTCATACAGCCGCGACCGGATTCATTCTACGCCTGTCCAAGCCGGAGCTACAAAGCAGCGCATGGATGAACCGCCCTATCGAGTAACGCGGGACCATGAAGCGGCCCGAGGCAATCACCGATAGGCAGCGCTCGTAATGCTCAGGAGGTGGTGGATCGGGCCCGGGCACGCAGGGAGGCCGAGTTAGCAGCACAGGGTGATGCGGGTCAACACACGCCGGTTCGCCCTACCGCTTTCACCGGGCCGGGAGTTACCTCCGCTTTGGGAGTACCTGTTTAACCCCGCTATGCAATGTGCGCTCGCTTAAGGATTTTAAAGGCCCGCGAAGGTGCCAAATTACACCGCAGATCTATCCCCGAGGCGTGTTGAGAGTTACGAGATGGCCATGGAGATGCTTGATGTTGATGAAGCGGCGTGTGCAAAATACTTCACCATGATGATGGAGGGCACAGCCCGTACTTGGTTGAAGAGCTTGCCGCCCAACTCTATCAGTTCGTGGGGTCAGCTAAGGGCCCAGTTTATCCAGAATTTTAAGGATACATGTAAGCAGCCCAAGTCCATAGTAGACCTGGCGGCTTGTGTTCAGGAAGAAGGGGAGTCAACAACCCGTTGGGTACGCCGTGTGTCTGAGATCTTGCACTCCTCGGATCGGATCAATGCTGGACTCGGC
The DNA here is from genome assembly GCA_021437245.1 of Aegilops speltoides. NCBI lineage: Eukaryota > Viridiplantae > Streptophyta > Magnoliopsida > Poales > Poaceae > Aegilops > Aegilops speltoides. The sequence continues at coordinate 104,910,263 of CM038147.1, forward strand.
AATATCAAAATGGAAAGCAAATGCCGGTTTGAGCCTCTGAAACTTAAGCTGGGACGTTGGAAGCGGTCTTGCAATGATACGGGAACCCTCATGACCGCTTTGGTAAAATATGCCGATTCAGACAGTACCAAGGATCCTGAAGCAGATGATGACGAAGCAGGGAAGGGAAAGAAGAATGGCAACTCCAAGCAGCAGCATTTCAAACCGGCAGGTCATGGAAACGGGGGCAAGCGCAAGGCTGATGATTTCGTAGCCAACACTAATGCGCAGGACAGAGGCCCGCGGCGTAGAGGCAAGGCGAATCGGGGTCCAAATGCTGGTGCAAGCCGTCTGAATTACTTGTTGAATCAGCCTTGTCCCAAACACGGGACGAAAGAAAACCCATCGAATCATCTTTGGAAAGACTGTTCTATTATGCAAGAGTTCAAAAATTCCGATGCTTTCCGATATGACCAGGGATCAGGTGGCGGTTCAGGATCCGGTTTTCATGGGCCGGGTCAGGACGGAGCTTCCGGTTCAGGGCACAACCAGGGCAATTTCAACAACCAGAGTAACCAAGGTAGCCAGCAACAGCAGCCGCAGTCAGGCTATCAGAGCCAGCCAAAGCAGTTGAATGGCGGGCAGTATCATGTTTTCACAACCAGTTTGGACAAGCGGGATCGGAAGCTTCACAAACGGGCAGTAAATTCTGTTGAACCGGCTGTGCCACGGTATTTGCGTTGGTCAGAGCAGCCTATCGTATGGAGCAGAGAGGACCATGCCCCCCGGGTTGACAATCCGGGTCAGCTGGCTTTGGTGGTAGACCCCCAAGTTGGGGGCTATAAATTTACTAAGGTGCTTATGGATGGAGGAAGCAGTATCAATATATTGTATTATGACACTTTCCGTCGCATGGGTCTCACAGATAAAGATCTCAGACCGTCCAATACGGTGTTCCATGGTGTAGTACCAGGCAAATCTGCTTATCCTATTGGCAAGATAGCCCTGGATGTGGCCTTTGGAGATGAGCATGATTCCCGGTCTGAAAAGCTAACCTTTGAGGTGGTGAAAATCCGGAGCCCATATCATGCCCTGTTTGGACGGCCGGCTTATGCTAAGTTCATGGCACGACCTTGTTATATCTACTTGCAACTCAAAATGCCGGGTTACAAAGGAACAATAACGGTGCATGGAAGCCGCCGAGTCGCTTTGGAATGTGAGGAAGGAGATGCAGCTTCGCAGCGATGCGTGCCCTACGAGAGGAGTTGAAATTTATAAGGACAATGTTGATCCGGCAGATATGACCCTCCAAGAAGCCTACTACGGAGCATGAATCGGATCTGAAATTCAAATCGGCGGTGAAACCAAGCTTGTTGACTTCGTGCAGCGATTCGTCCAAGCAGTTCATCGTCGGTGCCAACTGGATCCTAAATAGGAAGGCGCGCTCATCGAGTTCATCCGTGAGAACCGGACATTTTGCATGGAAGCCATCGACATGCCGGTGTACCGAGGAACTCGCGAGCACACACTTAATGTGGATCCTAAGTATAAACCGGTGAAACAGTTCCTCCGCCGGTTTAATGAAGAAAGACGCAAGGCCATTGGAGAAGAAGTAGCGAAGCTTCGGCAGTGGCTTTATCATCGAGGTGTTTCATCCAGAGTGGCTCGCTAATCCGGTGCTGGTCCTTAAGAAAACGGCACTGGCGATGTGTGTGGACTACACAGATCTTAACAAAGCTTGTCCAACAGATCCTTTTGCTCTCCCCCGCATTGATCAGATTATTGATGCCACGGCAGGATGTGAGCGTTTAAGTTTTTTGGACGCCTACTCTGGATATCATCGATCAAGATGGCGGTCAAGGACTAGGAGAAAACGGCGTTTATAACTCCCTTTGGAGCCTTCGCTATGTATCTATGCCTTTTGGGCTCAAGAGCGCCAAGCTACTTATCGGCGGTGTGTCTGAAATTGCTTGCATACACAGATCGGCTGCAATGTGCATGCCTATGTAGATGACATTGTGGTGAAATCAAGACAGAAGGAGACGCTGGTGGATGATTTGAAGGAGACCTTCGATAACCTGCGCATTTACAAGATGATGCTTAATCCGGCCAAGTGTGTTTTTGGTGTTCCGGCTGGCAAGCTATTGGGGTTCCTGGTGTCTAACAGGGGAATCGAGGCCAATCCGGAGAAAATTAAAGCGATCACCTCCTTGGCTAAGCCGAAGTGTATCAACGATGTTCAACGCTTGGCGGGCCGGGTTGCGGCATTGAGCCGGTTTATCAGCCGCCTTGGAGAGAAGGCTATTCCTCTATACCAGATGCTGAGGAAGACAGATCATTTAAATGCGAGTCCAAATTCTTGTAAGCTTTCGAGGACCTAAAGCGGCAATTGGCCAACCCGCCTGTCCTTGCAGCACCAGTTGACAAGGAACCGCTGTTATTATATGTGGCAGCCAATGCACGAGCGGTAAGCGTGGCCATTGTGGTAGAGCGCAAGGAGGCAGGAAAGGAATATCCGGTTCAGCGGCCGGTTTACTATATCGATGAGGTACTCATTGAGTCCAAGCAGAGGTATCCGCATTGGCGTAAGCTAGTCTATGGTGTTTTTATGGCCAGTGAAGCTGAAACAGTATTTCCAAGGGCATCCTATTACGATGGTTAGTTCAGCCCTTTGGGTGATATCATACAAAACAGGGAAGCGATCGGGTCGGATTGCCAATGGGCCATTGAACTTGGGCCACATGGGCTCAAGTACACACCACGCACAAGAGATGAAGTCACAAGCGCTTGTTGACTTCATTAATGATTGGACGGAGTTACAAGCGCCAGAGGAGAAGCCGGATCATACATACCGGACTATCCACTTCGATGGATCCAGCAGTTGGAAGGCTCGGGGCTGAGTCGTGTTAACTTACCCACGAGGTGATAAGTTCATTACGTTCTCCGCCTAATGTTCCCTTGTACTAATAATGCAGCTGAGTATGAAGCCTTGCTCCATGGTCTCCGGATGGCTAAGGAGATGAACTTACGCCGGTTAAGTGCTTTGGTGACTCGGACCAGTGGCGCAGCAAGTATCCGCACTTGGGACTCTAAGGACCCCTCATGGCTGCATACCGACGAGAGGTGGATAATATAGCAGGTGCTTCAAGGGATATCAAGTAGATCATGTGGATCGCCGAAGAACGAAGCGGCAGACGCTTTAAGCCGTCTGGGTTCTCGGCAGAAACCGGTTCCCCTAATATCTTCCTCGACATCTTGCACAACCCGTCGGTTCGGCTCCACGGTGAAGCGGATTTGGCAATTCTGATCCGGAGGCCCGCTTAGTGGCAGCGTTACATGCTATTCGGATTGGGCGGTGCCTTATCTTGCATATATGACTCGAGGAGAATTGCGGATGATGAGGTTACGCCAGGCGGTAATCCGGCGCCCAAGTCCATGACGATTATTAATGGTGAGTTGCATCATCGCAGCGCTTGAGGCGTTTCAACGCTGTGTTTCCCCGAGGAAGGTGGCGAAATTTTACGCGAAATCCATGAAGGGATTGCGGGCATCATGCCGGTTCAAAGTCCCCGTGGCAAAGGCATTCCGTCATGGATTCTATTGGTTAACTGCTCATGCTGATCACGGAGGACTTGGTCAAACACTGCGATGGGTGTCGAGATTTCTCAGCGTGCCCATATACCGCACAGAGTTGAGGATGATCCCGATAACGTGGCCGTTTGCGGCGTGGGGGCTGGATATGGTCGGGCCTTTTAAGAGATCCAAAGATAAGAAGACCCACTGTTAGTGGCGGTGGACAAGTTCACCAAGTGGGTTGAAGCGAGCTCTGTCAAGAAGTGTGATGTGGCAACAGCGACAGTTCATCAAAAGGTGATTTTCCGTTTGGCTTTCCACACAATCATCACCGACAATGGCACCAATCTGTCCAAGGGAGCTATGAAGGAATTTTGTGAACGCGAGCATATCCGCTTGATGTATCATCGATGGCGCACTTCACCCAACGGGCAGCAGAGCGTGCTAATCAGAAATCTTGCGAGGCATCAAGCCACGGCTTCGTCCCGTTACAGAGAACACCGAGGTGCTGGGTTGAAGAGCTCCCATCGGTGCTATGGAGTATCAATACTACGCCAAACGGCCCATCGCTACACGCCTTTCTTCATGGTTTATGGAGCGAAGCGCTTCTCCCCGATGATATCCGCACGATTCGCCTGTAGCGGCTTATGTTGAAGCGGACAATGAAGCGGCGCGACAGACGCTTTGGACCTGCTTTGGATGAGGAGCGTGATATGGCAGCCGCCGATCGGCGATTTACCAACAAGACCTTCGTCGTTATCACAGCCGCCGGTTAAAACCAGAGCCTTTCAGAAGGAGATTTGGTGCTTCGCCTCATCCAGACCGAACATGACATGCACAAGCTATCCCCACCTTGGGAAGGGCCCTTTGTGGTCGGCAAGAATCTGCACAACGGTTCCTATTATCTGGTTGATATTCGAGAGCATAAAGACTCACGTACATCAGAAGAGGAGACCAACAGGCCGTGGAATATAGCTCATCTTCGACCTTACTACACATGAGTCATTGGCTCAGTTTATGTACATAGCATAACAATGTATATATTATCTTTGATATAATAAAAATCAGGGCCTCAGCCAAAGCGGGGTCTCTGTCTTTCTTTTCATGCGTGGTTACATGGAGTGTTTCTGTTTTTAAAAAGCGGCCTCCGGTTTACCCCTTGACAGTTATATTTATCACTTGGGGGCTTGGTCGTATCCGAACCAATGCCACACCTCTTGATAGGCGAAAGCCACTAGATCATTTGGGGACACGGTCACATCTGAACCGGTCACGCCTCTTGGTCGGCCAATAGGGCCAGCGCCACTTGGGGGCTTGGTCGAACCCGAACCAATGTCACGCCACTTGGCCGGCGTACTCGCCACGAGTCTTTTGGGGACCTGGCCGACTAGCACCATCGCTACACCTTCGGGGGGCTTGGTTGCATCTGACCATGGTAATGCCATCTGACCAGCTCCATGCAGCTTTCCTTTTACAAAGAGTTATTGCCTTTGTTGCCATATTTGGTATTCGATTTTTGTTGCGCTTCCAACTCGATTTAATGTTTTTATCCGGTTTAGCTATCAGTAACAAGCTGATAGTGCACGGTTTGGTATTACCCGAGGTTTTTATTTTTCCGGTTTACCATCTTCCGGTTCATCTTTATGGAGAAACTTGGGGGCTTGTGCTGATTCAGCGCGCCTATGTGGGGGTTATTGTTTCCCCAGACGGTTATGGTTTTTAACAAGAAAGCCTCCGTTTCAAGATTGGCTACGCCAGCTTTATGCCCAGATATGGCAGGTATTTGTATCACATACTAATTGATTTTCAATACATAAAGATATATTGGATGCCATAAACCGGCGGGCGGTATCACCGCCGCCGAAGTTCAATCTTTTGGTTGCGAGAACTGCGAATCAAACAAAAGTTTAATCGATGCGAAGGCATACCCAGCAACAAAGTTTGACTAAAGCTATTACAAGGCAACACAAGGCCCAAATGATCGATGTTTTCTAAACCGGCTACGGTTCACGACTATTCTTCATCCTCCGCCGCTTGAAGATCCTCCTCTCTACCCATTGGCCGGAAATCCACGAAGTCCATCGATGCCCATCGGCTTGAAAACGGCTTCTTCATGAATCAAAGATGACGGCTCAATGTCAGGAGCGTAAGTGTGCTTACGGATTGGAGGGATCAAGTTTTCCGGTTCAAAAGTGGGAGCGGACACACGCTTGTTTTGATCATTGTATTGGGCTTGGTAGTGCTCCAAATCGGCTTCTTCCGCCAATTGACAAGCAAGCGGGCGTACTGCATGGTTTATTGCACGCAAGTCCTCTTCATTAAAGTCCGAGCCGTCTTCCTTCACACTAGGATAGCCCTGGGCTGCTTCCACTGGATCAAAATCTGGCACCCAGGCTTTGGCCCGGATCAAGGCGTTGATGGCTCCGGTTCGTGCAGCAGACTTCTTTATCTCCTCAATCCGGGAAGGCGGGATGGAAAGCCGGTTCAAGGTGCCTTGGATCAGGGACGGCGCCGGGTTGTTATGTGACATTGTGGTAATCACACGTTGGGCTCCGGTATACAGCTGCTCCACTAAGGTGTAGACAGCCTTTAGTTTTTTTCGCACGTCATTCCCCAAGTGCCCAACGCGTGTGCCTGCATTTCATAACAGGACAGTTTTTAAACCGGAATGCTGGAGCAACAAGAAAAGTAAATTACACTTATTCACAGGGGACTTACCGAAGATGGCTGCCGTCATAGAATGCACTTGCCGCTTCACGGCTGTCAGATCATCTACCACCGGTTTAAGGGCGGCTTCAGCATTTTCCGCCCGTTTGAGCAAGTTGGCCTTTTCAGTGGCCCAGACAGCCTGTTCCTTCTTCATGTTGTCCTTTGTTTCTTCTGCAGCAGTCAGGGCAATAGTTAGCTCCTTCTTGGCCTTGTCTGTCTCGGCCTGCTGGGTCGCCAATGCTGCCTGTAAATCGGCAATCCGATCATCCTTGATCGCCACCTCAGCCTGCATATTGACAGTATCATCAGTCAGCAATTAAAGTGCAAGTCTCAACCACACAACATCGTTATATGCTTGACACTTGGGAGCTAATGTACCTTCAATTTTTCTACTACTAATACATGCAAAAGTCCCAAGTTCAATACGCGTATTCAACTCGGCACTTGGGGGCTAATGGCTATTTGATTTTACTAAAGTGTTGACAAGCAGTTTTTGGAGTACCGGTTTAGGTTTACATACTTAAACCGGCCTTGGTGGTCATGAGGAAGATTGCAAAGTCTATCAAAGAAAATTATCAAGTACCAGTTTGATCAAAGATTGCAAACCGGCCCTTGGGGGCTACAAGGATTACTATATCAGTAATAAGGAAAGGAGCGTTACCTCAAACTTATCTCTCATCAGTTTCACCAAGCCAGCTTCATAATCACGGCTACTGTAAAGCCGGTTCAGATATCCGGAATGAAGGTCTTGGGCGCTCATAGCGGCATATGTTTCCAACTCTACATTCCACTTTCCTTTCTTAAAAGTGGCAGAGTCCTCTTTCACAGTGTGCCGGGTTAGAGTCGCGGCATTTCCCGGTTCAGAGTGGCCTGTTCCAGTAATTACCACGTCGTCATCTTTCGATTCGACGGATTGAGTGGGCACAGTGGTTTTGACAGGGCTGTGAGGCTTTTCAGACCGGATGGTACTGGCAGGCGGATCAACAGACATTGAGACATCCGTAGGCCTCTCCTCCGGAATCACATCTTCTTGAACCGGGAGATCGCTCGGAATATCTTCAAAAGCAACATTTTCATGATCCGGTGCCTGCTCATGATCTGAAGCGGCAGCCTCTTCAGTGGTTTTCTCCAAACGAGCTTTCTTGCTGGGTTTCGGTTTGGTCCTGAAGAAACAGAAATAAGGCACGTACATTACAGAAGAAATTGAGAAACATATAGTCATATTGACTTACCCGACAGCTATCTTCAGTGGCGGCAGCTGAGTGGCTGACGATTCGCCAGAGGATGAATGAGAGGTGACCTGATAATCGGAGTCGGACGGATTAAGAGGTTGACGGAATAAACCCGCTTTGGAATTCAAGGTAATAAAATGGTTGGAAACCTCGGTGCGGCGCTTTCGAGCCGGGCTGTTTGGTAAACCGGCAGAGGTAACTACCGTCCACTGTGCCGGGTTGTGCGGCGGGCCTCGTCTTGCTGCGCGCCTTCATAAGAAGTTTGGGATCCAAGTGAGCAAGAGGATGAGAAAAGTTAACTTTCCGGTTTGCCCGGCGAAATTTTGGTGAAGGTAAGCTTGTTGAATCGGAAGAGAGAATGGTTACCTCGGCAAATCCAGCGTTGCTGGCTTCAGCGTCATCCTGACAAGCATCGTCATCAATAAGACGTGTAAAAAACAAGCCAAGAGAATCAAGTTCCGGATTACCCACATCATCATCGATGGCCGGATCAGACGAAGCCGTGGTTTTCCTCTTGTGGGCGGATTTCTTGACAACTTTTGTTTTGGGCCGGTTTTGCCGCCCAGCCTTGTCCGCTTTATCTTGCGAGAGTTTCTTGCTCCAAAACGGATCATCACCCTGGATCGGAAATAATTGAGAATTGCAAGTATGAAAGTAATGGTAAAATTTAATGATGGCACAGTCAGAGGCTTACCGCAGGAGGTGCGTTGAAGGTGCAGTAAGGAGCCAAGCCGGTTTGGGCGCAGAGGTGCTCCGGTTCATTCAAAGATCTTCCTCATTGAATCTGTGACTTCATCTTTAGACAATTCCAGTTTGGTGTGTCGGAGTGGGTCATCGACATCGCCGGTATATCGGCACATCAAACCGAACGCCGCTCGAGGCAATATGCCCCAAGATAACCAGCAGCGTGCGGATCGATTCGATCAAACCGTTGGCCATAAAGGCCGGAGCTTGATAGTTGGGGAGCGTATTTGCTTCTCTCTTCGCGGTCAATCGTTATGAAAGGGATGCGTGTTGCTGAGCCGCTCTGGGCGGAAACCGTAAAGGATTTTTCACCTTGGGAGGTGTCTCTGCAGAGAACCAAGTTGCGTTCCATTCTTTGGGATGAGAGTGGAGCTTCACGTGGGGATAAGTGATCTCTTTCTCTCTCGGATAGCCATACCGCCCAATTCAGTATTGGGGCCATCGGTGAATTCGCACGACGGTTTAGGTGGAAGAGATCCCGAACAGTTCAATGAAGGCTCCTCTTGCGATAAGCTTCGGACAGACTTGAAAATGGCACAAGTTGGTATGAAATTGGGGCCGATATCTTGGGGCGGAGTTGAAAGTTGGCCATTACGTCCGGTAAAACTTTGACCGGGCGGTTTGAAACCCCGAATAAGTGATCTGCGAAAACTACAACTTCACCTTCCTGGGGAGTGGGAGGACATTCCTCACCAGGAACCCTCCAATGGATGGTGTTTCGGTTATCCAAAGCGCCAATGGACACTAACTCATTCAGTTGTGTCTCAGAGACGCGGGAAGGGACCCAGTTGCATTCATACACTTGTTTGGCCATCATGAGGTCTACAAGGAGAAGAATCCGGTTTAATAAAATACTCATTACAGAGTAATTGATCCAAGATATGATAAACCGGAGGATGTTCTGATGAATCAGTTCGATACGATATGGTGTCAGATATATGTTGGCGGTTCAACACGGGGACTAATGGTGTGCCGATGCCGGTTTAGCAATTTTTGTTTCTATGGTGAGTTAAACCGCCTAATCTTGGCTTCAGAGGAAATCGACAGAAACAGGTTTCACAAGAGTTCATGTTTATCATGGATCAAACGCGAGTTTTCAGAAAACAGGAAAAGCATCGCGAAAGTAAAGAAGAGGCAGGAAATGCACTATGAGGTATACGTATATATATGCGGAAGATCTATGGGATTTAGATGAGAAAGTGCAACAGATACGCACGAATCTTCGTTTGGTACAAAACAGGGATCATAATATTGCTCAGAGGCTAGAAAAGTGAAAGCATATGAAGAACACGGATGAAGCTTGAACCCTAGAACAGATCTAAAGATGATAAACAGATTAAAGAAGGATAAGAGATTTACCGGAAACAGAGGAGTTGAGGCGAAAGGCCGCAGTATTCTGGTCCGAACAGGTTGATGCAGCGGCCACTGACGAAGCAGATGTCGATGACGACGACGGAGCTCCAGAGGCAGCGGCGCAAGGAAGAAGAAGAAGAGGAAGCGAAGGGAGAAACCGAATGACCCTTCGGTCTTATTTATAAGGCAGTAAAAAACTAGGTCAAGCGCGTGAATCCAGGGACGGTCATTAAAGAAGGCGCTATAAAGGATAAGCTCCAAGATGACGTCATGCCGGTTTACAGTGACCGGAAGCAATGATGTCATGCCGGTTTACAGCGATGACAAGGTGACGACTTGTTACACAAAGAAGATATCCAAGACGCGGGTTTTATGAAGGATTGACATGAACCAGTTCAAATCAATCTGGGGCCTAATGTTGGGGATATTACCACTAGGTGTAAACCGGCCAAGATTGGGCCGGGTTAGCTCTGCTAGTGGTGTAGTTATGGAAAGGCCCAAGGCCTATAGTCGGTTTAGAGCTTATAGCCGTAAACCGGCCTGATGTATGACTTGTATTGTAAGTTAGGAATAGGGAGATACCAACCGGGATACGAGTATGAACTGGTTGGGACTCTGCAAACCGACGGGCGTCACTCGTGTATATAAGGGGACGACCCGGCGGCGGTTCAAGACAGACAACCACAACTCGAGCCTAGGCGAAGCTTGTTTGCTCCCTAGCCATCGAGACTACATCAATTCCATCACAACTAGACGTAGGCTTTTACCTTCATCGAAGGGGCCGAACTAGTATAAAAACCCTCGTGTCTTTGTGTCCGTTTTAACCCCTGCAAGTAAACCCGTAGCGATGGCTCCACGACTAAGTCCTTATGCTAGGACATCTGCCGTGACAAATCCACGACACCCTCCGTAACGGAGGAGGCCATCCACTTGCCTCCCGCTCCGGACATGGTTGGAGAAGGTCGAGGTGAGATGTGCGGACTTGGGCGCTGGAGCTTGAGTGCGCGGAGATGGATAAGCAAAGGAGGAAGAAGGCGTAGGTAAAAAAGGTGGATCCTTATCCCCTTATATATGGGCGGACGAAACTATGCGTCCCCACTGGCCTGTTAAAACTCGCTTATCTCCCAAGCACTGCAATCAATGGCGCAGTTGGGTTACCCACGTCCGTATTGATGGGAATCCCGGAATAAGGGGGAACACGATCTCTGCTTCGACAAGACGTGCCAAGGAAACCGCTTCGCTAAGCACGCTGAGGTGGTATAATCAAAACGATTCGAGTAAAAGCTTGGTTGTGGTGTGACGTCACGCCACAAAATACGTCAGCAGATTGAATTTGTGTAAATATTATTCTCACTACGGTGATATGTGGAATTTATTTTGCAGTGCCGGACACTATCCTGGCGTTCACAATCTTCTATAAATTATTTTGAGGAGGAACCCGCCTTGCAATGCCGAAGACAATATGCGCGCCGAACTCGTCGTCTTTGAAGCCTGGTTCAGGGGCTACTGAGGGAGTCCTGGACTAGGGGGTGTCCGGATAGACGAACTATCATCATCGGCCAGACTCCCAGACTATGAACATACAAGATTGAAGACTTCGTCCCGTGTCCGGATGGGACTTTCCTTGGCGTGGAAGGCAAGCTTGGCAATACGGATATGTAGATCTTCTACCATTGTAACCGACTCTGTGTAACCCTAGCCCTCTCCGGTGTCTATATAAACCGAAGGGTTTTAGTCCGTAGGACACAACAACAATCATACCATAGGCTAGCTTCTAGGGTTTAGCCTCCTTGATCTCGTGGTAGATCCACTCTTGTACTACCCATATCATCAATATCAATCAAGCAGGAGTAGGGTTTTACCTCCATCGAGAGGGCCCGAACCTGGGTAAAAACATCGTGTCCCTTGTCTCCTATTAAAATCCGCCTAGACGCATAGTTCGGGACCCCCTACCCGAGATCCGCCGGTTTTAACACCGACAGGCACCCCTCCACCATCTACTGTTCATCCAGCGCTCCACACCACGGGGTCCTGTTCATCCAGAGGCAACGCCACCGCTCACTAATCATCCAAACCCCTCCCCCCCCCCCCCCGCAACGCTCCTATTCATCCAATCGATCGACTTCAGTTAGCAGTAGTAGCGAAGGAATCGCTCGATCGGGTTCAGTTAACAGCCAGCCATCGATCGCTCGGGTTCAGTAACGCGTAGCCTGTAGTGCAATTGCTCGAGTTCAGTTAGAGCCCAACGCCTCGCTCGGGTTCAGTTAGAGCCAACGCCTCGCACACACGCGTACATGTATGAGAGAAACGCGCATCGCTCGGCCCCCGACCTCCCACCGTAACCTGAAACTCCCCGAAATTTTCCTCCCACTCGCTTCTACCATGGTTTTTTCCGTCATGGATGGCCCAAAGAATGTCATGCAGCTGCGTCTCCGGCCCGCCCAGGATGAAAAGCCCATTTTCTGTCATGATTTTTTGTCATAGAAGTAGGAGCCCACCACATCTATGATGATACCGGGTTTTGTCACAATTATAGTCATAGAAGTGTCATATGTATGACAGAAAAAAATTCGTTCAGCCCAAAATGTCACGGATGTGTCTTTTTTTTTGTAGTGTCGACCGCCACTCATAAGTAAGACAATCAATAAATAAATCATGCTCCAACTTCATCACATAACGATTCACCATACGTGCATACTACGGGAATCACAAACTTCAACACAAGTATTCCTCAAATTCATAACTACTCAACTAGCATGACTCTAATATCACCATCCTCATATCTCAAAACAAATATCAAGTATCAAATTGACCATAGCATCCAATTCACTTTCTATGATAGTTTTTATTATACCCAACTTGGATACTCATCATATTAGGAATAATTTTATAACCATAAAAAATACCATGTTGTTCTAAAATACTCTCAAAATAATATAAGTGAAGCATGAGAGATCAATAATTTGTACAAAATAAAACCACCGCCATGCTCTAAAAAAAATATAAGTGAAGCACTAGAGCAAAATTGTCTAGCTCAAAAGATATAAGTGAAGCACATAGAGTATTCTAATAAATTCCGAATCATGTTGTGTCTCTCTCAAAAGGTGTGCACAGCAAGGATGATTGTGGTAAACTAAAAAGCAAAGACTAATATCATACAAGACGCTCCAAGCAAAACACATATCATGTAGTGAATAAAAATATAGCTCCAAGTAAAGTTACCGATAAACAAAGACGAAAGAGGGGATGCCTTCCGGGGCATCCCCAAGCTTAGGCTTTTTGGTGTCCATGAATTATGTTGGGGTGCCATGGGAATCCCCAAGCTTAGGCTCTTGCCACTCCTTATTCCATAGTCCATCAAATCTTTACCCAAAACATGAAAACTTCACAACACAAAACTCAAGAGGAAATCTCATAAGCTCCGTTTGTGCAAGAAAGAAAAAACACCACTTAAGGTATTGTAATGAACTCATTATTTATTTATATTGGTGTTAAACCTACTTTATTCCAACTTCTCTATGGTTCATACCCCCCGATACTAGCCATAGATTCATCAAAATAAGCAAACAACACGCAAAAAACAGAATCTATCAAAAACAGAACAGTCTGTAGCAATCTGTAACTTTCTAATACTTCTGGAACTCTAAAAATCCTACCAAAACAGGAAGTCCTAGGAAATTTGTCTACTGATCTACGGCAAAAAGAATCAACTAAAAAGCACGTTTCTGTGATTTATTAAAGTTATTCTCATGTGCGCAAAAGTTTCTGTTTTTCAGCAAGATCAAATTAACTATCACCATAGGTTATCATATAGGTTCTACTGGGCACAAACACTAATTAAAACATAAAACCACATCTAAACAGATGCTAGATGAATTATTTATTACTAAACAGAAGCAAAAAGCAAGGAACAAAAATAAAATTGGGTTGCCTCCCAACAAGCGCTATCGTTTAACGCCCCTAGCTAGGCATAAAAGCAAGAATAGATCTACGTATTGCCATCTTTGGTATTGGGAAAGAAAAGAGAAAATTTCTTATCTATAGCATTCATCCTTATATTTTGGGAAAGCACATTGCCATTAATGGAGGAAGAAAGATTAAGCACGTTACATAAATTTGCATCTAAGCTAGCCTTCATCTCTTTGATAATTTCGTTTTGATAAAAGCATAAGAGAGTGGTGGATTCAACCTTATCATTCATGGGGTGCCCAAATATAGTTTTCATTTTTTCATAGGTATCTATAGCGTCCCCTTCAAGAAAACCTTCTTCAAAAATAGAATCTAGAACTTGCTTGAAAGCGAGTACGCCAACATAAAAGCTTTTGAAGTATATCTCAATTTGATATTGTGGCACATAGCTAGCTCGAATCCTTAATAGCCTATCCCAAGCATCTTTTAAAGTCTCATCAAGTAAATAATGAAAAATTCTGGAGTCATATTCATTGAAATTACTCAAACTTTCATTGATAACCCCGGTAGGTCTTTCCATAGCGTCATTATTTATGAGCTTAGAGAGGATAGAGGGACTATCCAAAGTACTAAAACTCTGGAAAGAACCCTTAGTTCTTTTTGATTCGGCCATGGCAAAGGGAAGGCAAACGGTAAAGAGAGGGCGAATAAAATGACAAGGGAGAAGTGGGGGAGAGGAAAACGAGAGGCAAATGGCAAATAATGTAATGCGAGGGAAATGAGTTTGTGATGGGTACTTGGTATGTCTTGACTTGTGCGAAGACCTCCCTGGCACTGTGTTGGTTTTCCCTTGAAGAGAAAGGGGTGATGCAGCAAAGTAGCTTAAGTATTTCCCTCAGTTTTTGAGAACCAAAGTATAAATCCAGTAGGAGGCTCCACGCAAGTCCCACGTACCTACACAAACAAACAAGAACCTCGCAACCAACGCGATAAAGGGGTTGTCAATCCCTTCACGGCCACTTGCAAAAGTGAGATCTAATAGAGATAATAAGATAAGATAAATATTTTTGGTGTTTTTATGATATAGTTTGGAAATTAAAGATTGCAAAATAAAGTAGATTGGAAACTTATATGATGGAAGATAGACCCGGGGGCCATAGGTTTCACTAGTGGATTCTCTCAAGATAGCATAAATATTACGGTGGGTGAACAAATTACTATCGAGCAATTGATAGAAAAGTGCATAGTTATGAGATTATCTAGGCATGATCATGTATATAGGCATCACGTCCGCGACAAGTAGACTGAAATGATTCTGCAACTACTACTATTACTCCACACATCGACCACTATCCAGCATGGATCTAGAGTATTAAGTACATAAGAACAGAGTAACGCATTAAGCAAGATGACATGATGTAGAGGGATATACTCAAGAAACATGATATAAACCCCATCTTTTATCCTCGATGGAAACAATTCAATACGTGCCTTGCTGTCACTGGGAAAGGACACCGCAAGATTGAACCCAAAGCTAAGCACTTCTCCCATTGCAAGAAAGATCAATTAAGTAGGCCGAACCAAACTGATAATTCGAAGAGACTTCCAAAGATAACCAATCATACATAAAAGAATTCAGAGGAGATTCAAATATTTCTCATAGATAAACTTGATGATAAACCCACAATTCATCGGATCTCGACAAACACACCGCAAAAAGAGTTATATCGAATAGATCTCCAAGAAGATCGAGGAGAACTTTGTATTGAGATTCAAAGAGAGAGAAGAAGCCATATAGCTAATAACTATGGACCCGAAGGTCTGTGGTAAACTACTCACAACTCATAGGAGAGGCCTTGGAGATGATGTAGAGGCCCTCCGTGATCGATTCCCCCCGTGAGTGCCTAAAGGCTCCAAGATGGGATCTCACGGGTACAGAAGGTTGCGGCGGTGGAAATAGGGTTTCGTGGTGCTCCTGGATGTTTTCGGGGTACGTAGGTATATATAGGAGGAAGAAGTATGTCAGTGGAGCCACGAGGGGCCCACGAGAGTGGGGGGGGGGCGCCCACCCCCCTAGGGCGCGCCCTGCACCCTCGTGGCTGCCTAGGCTGCTTTTTTACGTCCACTCCAAGTCTCTTGGATTGCGTTTGTTCCAAAAATATCGCTCCCGAAGGTTTCATTCCATTTGGACTACGTTTGATATTCCTTTTCTTCGAAACACTAAAACAGGCAAAAAAACAGCAATTTGGCTTGGGCCTCCGGTTAGTAGGTTAGTCCCAAAAATGATATAAAAGTGTAAAGTAAAGCCCATAAACATCCAAAACGGGTAATATAATAGCATGGAACAATCAAAAATTATAGATACATTGGAGATGTATCACTCTCGGCATAGGCGGCGGCAGTCGGGGAGGACACGACCATCGTACGGGCCCTCACAAAGCGTTTTGACGGCGTCATCTTTGCAAGAAGGGGTTGCGGGAATCGCGATCGGGATTTGTGCATTCGGGTATTACCGGCATTGGAGCAGACGAGCCGACAAAGCTTAAGGACGAGAATTAAATAGGCCCACGAATTTTCATTGCAAACAGTTCCTTCAAGCAAACTATGTGTGATGTTGTTGATATTTTTCATTAGCTGTGGAAGACGAATTTGGAGTACAGTGGCAACGGATGGTGTTATAAATGTACGAGAAAAAATTATAGTACTAATAGAACTGTCATGTCCAAATTTGAAATTCAGGGGTCATTTGACCTTCTTTAAGACATTTAAGTGATTTTCTAGCCATTTAATGACCGTAATGCAAATTTGAACTACATCTACATGCAAAGGCTATCCATAACGGTTTGAAAAAAAAATATTTTTGCACTTATGTGCGAGTTAATTCCATGTGCGGTAAATTGGAACAAATTTTCAAACATATTGGTGTCACGGCCTGGACACATGCATGGAGTGCCATGGCATTTAAATTCCAAAAAACTAAAAAAGATCAGAAACACATGAAACCTTGCTTGATATAACGTCATGCCACCAAGATGATGTGGTAGAAAAATTTGCATGTTTGACAAAACTTTGGACACATCCCTCACAAACCGGAGCAACACACTAGAAGTCTCATGGTTCCGAGAGGGAACAATGCATGTTTGATGACGAAGGGGCGATAGCTGCCTCTTAGGGCCTTCAAAAAATTTCTGCAGTTAACGTGCACTAATACAACAGTCATTTGGAATTTGGAAAATTCCAGGGGTCATTTGACCTTTTAAAGACATTTAAGTGATTTTCTAGCCATTTATTGTCGGTAATTCAAATTTGAACTACATCTAAATGCAACAGCTAACCATAACGGTTTCCAAAATCATATTTGTGTACTTGTGTGTGAGTTAATTCCATGTGCAGTAAATTGGAAGGAATTTTCAAACATATTGGTGTCACGGTCTGGACACATGCATCGAGTGCCATGGCATTTAAATTCCAAAAAATTAATAGAAAAAGATCAGAAACACATGAAACCTTGCTTGATGTAATGCCACCAAGAAGATGTGGTAAAAAATGGCGACTGTTAAGCGCCGGCGCACTGGCCGAAGTTTCGGCCGGTCGCCTCCCAGCCCTCCGATGCAGCAATTCGCAGCCGTTAGATGAGGCACCCATATCCTTTTGTCCTCCTCGCGTAGCCTCCACCCTCCCGCCGCCACACGCCAGTGCACATCCCCCGAGCCATGTATTCCTCCTTCGGCCTCCCATATCCCTCACATCACAGTTGCTAGCTCAACACGGCGCCCCTCCTCCCCTCGCTCTCCACTCGCCGCTCATCGGAAAACCGCAGATCTCCACCCCATCATCTTCGTAGGTCGCGACCGTCACGGCACCAGGCCGTCGTTCGTCAGAGCACCAGCAGGCCGACATTCACCGTACCGCATGTTGGTTGCAGCATTCTGCGCTCTTGATTCGAACATCTCCGGATGCTGGTTCCAGCTTGCCGTTTACAAAAAGTTGCGTGCAAAACGCCACCGGGCGCCAAACGCCGATGAACCGGTTCCGCAAAGGGGTGATGTTGTCCGCGCGCAGCCGATGGCTGGTTCCAGCAATTTGTGGTGCCGGTAGTTGCACCCCACGCCATCGCCCCGACATTTGCCACTCACCATCTCGCCGGTGTTCCTCGTGTCATCACAGTCGTGCCATAGAATGTCTACCAACGCAACAAATCATGTCGTCATATCCAACAAATCACGTCGCCGGTTGTAGAATTCGTCGTCACGTGTTCTATTTGTGCGACAAAACTGGCCGTCAGTTCCAGCAAAACACTTCAACGCTTCCAACAAAACTCACCGTCGGTTGCAACACCGGTCTCCTCCATTGAAGCTCGCCGTCGAGCTCTTGCCTGGCCGCTAGTAGCATTTAGCCATGCCAGTTGTAGCATTTGCCATGGTGGTTGCAGCTCGCCACAAACATGGTTGGAGCATGCTCTCGCTCCTGCTTGCCGTTGTTCATGGTCATCGTGGATGGTAGCAGTCGGTATTGCGGTTGTACCATCCCCATGACACGGTTGTAGCAACTAGATTGCTCGTGTTCATCCATGTGTCATAGCCCACTCATGGTTGTCGTGCAGGTGCAAGCATGTGGCGACAGCCGAGCCCGGACGCGGGCCATGTACTACGGCATGTGCCGTCAGTTGAGAGCAAAGGATGAAGAAGGAAGGAGACTTTTCTAAAAAAGATGGGGATAAGGCTTGGCTACATGGAGGAATGAGTGGTGGAGAAGGGGCGGGACTGCGGGCATGTGATGCGTGGGCGTGCAATCGGACGAAGTTTCGGCTGGCCCGCCGGATGTAAACAGTTTCCTAAAATTTTTCATGTTTGACGAAAGTTTGGACACACATGCCACACAAACCGGAGCAACTCATTACAAGGATCTTGGTTCCGAGAGGGAACAACGCATGTCGAATGGGAGATAGCTTGCTCTTATGGCCTTAAACAATTTTCTACATTTAATTAAGATGCACTAATACAACTGTCATGTAAAAATTTGGAAAATTCTAGGGGTCATTTGACCTTTTATAGACATTTAAGGGAATTTCTAGCGATTTAATGACTGTAATTAAAATTTGAACTACATCTACATGCAACGGCTAACCATAACGGTTTAAAAAATCATATTTGTGTACTTGTGTGCGAGTTAACTCCATGTGCAGTAAATTGCAAGGAATTTTCAAACATATCAAGGTGTCATGGCATGGACACATGCATGGAGTGCCATGGCATTTAAATTCCAAAAAATTAAAAAAAGATCAGAAACACATGAAACCTTGCTTGATGTAATGTCATGCCACCAAGATGATGTGGTTCAAAATTGGGAAGTTTGACGAAAGTTTGGACACACACCCGTCACAAACCGGAGCAACTCACTAGAAGGCTCGTGGTTCCGAGAGGGAACAATGCATGTTTGATGACGAACGGGCGATAGCTACTCTTACGGGCTTCAAAAAAATTCTACAGTTAACATGCACTAATACAACTATCATTTGAAAATTTTAAAAATTCCAGGGGTCATTTGACCTTTTAAAGACATTTAAGTGATTTTCTAGGCATTTAATGACCGTCATTGAAATTTTAACTACATCTAAATGCAACAGCTAACCATAACGGTTTCCAAAATCATATTTTTGTACTTGTGTGTGAGTTAATTCCATGTGCAGTAAATTGGAAGGAATTTTCAAACATATTGGTGTCATGGCCTGGACACTTGCATCGAGTGCTATGGCTTTTAAATTCCAAAAAATGAAAAGAAAAATATTAGAAACACATGAAACCTTGCTTGGTGTAATGCCACAAAGATGATGTGGTAAAAAAATGGTGACTGTTAGGCACCAGTGCATCGGCCGAAGTTTCATCTGGTCACCTCGCAGCCCTCGGATGCAACGATTCGCAACCATCAGATGAGGCACCCATTACCTTTCGTCCTCCTCGCGTAGCCTCCACCCTCCCGCTGCCACATGCCAGCGCACATCCCCCAAGCCATGTCTTCCTCCTTGGGCCTCTCGTATCCCTCGCATCACGGCTGCGAGCTCAACGCGGCGCCCCCTCCTCCCCCCGCTCTCCACTCGCCGCTCATCGAAAATTTGCGGACCTCCACCCCATTGTCTTTGTAGGTCGCGACCATCATGGCACCAGGCCGTTGTTTGTCAGAGCACCAGCAGGCTGACGTTCGCCGTGGCGCATGTTGGTTGCAGCATTCTACGCTCTTGGTTCGAACATCTCCGGATGCCGGTTCCAGCTCGCCATTTACAAAAAAGTTGCAGGCAAAAACATCGTCAGCGCGAAACGCCGACGAACTGGTTCCAGAAAAAGTGTGATGTTGTTCGTGCGTGTGCCAATGGCTGGTTCTAGCAATTTGTGGTGCCGGTAGTAGCACCCCACGCCTACTGTCCCAACATTTGCCGCTCACCATCTCGCTGGTATCCCTTGTGTCGTCGCAGTCGCGCCATAGCCTGTCTACCAACACAACAAATCATGTCGTCATATCCAGCAAATCATGTCGCCGGTTTTAGCATTCATCATCACGTGTTCTATTTGTGCGACAAAATTGGCCTTCAGTCGAGCAAAACTGTTTGACTCTTCCAGCAAAACTCACTGTCGGCTGCTATACCGGCCATTGAAGCTCATTCTTGAGCTCTCGCCTTGGCCGCTAGTAGCATTTAGCCATGCCAATTGTAGCATTCGCCATGGTGATTTCAGCTCGCACAAACATGGTTGGAGCTTGCTCTCACTCATGCTTGCCGTTGTTCATGGTCATCATGGATGGTAGCAGCCGGTGTTGCGGTTGTAGCACCCCCCTTGACACGGTTGTAACAACTAGATTGCCCGTGTTCATCCCTGTGTCATAGCCCACTTGTGGTTGTCACGCAGGTGCAAGCATGTGGTGACAGCCGAGCTAGGACACGGGCCATGTACTACGGCGTGTGCCGTCAGTTGAGAGCAAAGGACTAAGAAGGAAGAAGGAGACTTGTGTAAAAAAGATGGGGATAAGGCTTTGCTACGTGGAGGAATGAGTGGTGGAGAAGGGGTGGGACCACGGGCACATGACGTGTGGGCGTGCGACAAGCCGAAGTTTCGGCTGGCCGCCGGATGTAAACAGTTTCCTAAAACAATTGGCATGTTGACGAAAGTTTGGACACACACCCCACACAAACCGGAGCAACTCCTTACAAGGCTCTTGGTTCCGAGAGGGAACAATACATGTTTGATGACGAACGGGAGATAGCTTGCTCTTATGGCCTTAAACAATTTTCTACATTTAATTAAGATGCACTAATACAACTGCCATGTGAAAATTTGGAAAATTCTAGGGGTCATTTGACCTTTTATAGACATTTAAGTGATTTTCTAGCCATTTAATGACCATAATTCAAATTTGAACTACATCTACATGCAACAGCTAACCATAACGGTTTGAAAAATCATATTTGTGTACTTGTGTGAGAGTTAATTCCATGTGCAGTAAATTGGAAGGAATTTTCAAATATATCATGGTGTCACGGCATTGACACATGCATGGAGTGCCATGGCAATTAAATTCCAAAGAATTAAAAAAGATCAGAAACACATGAAGCCTTGCTTGATGTAATGTCATGCCACCAAGATGATGTGGTTAAAAATTGGGAAGTTTGACGAAAGTTTGGACACAAACCGGAGCAACTCACTAGAAGGCTCGTGGTTCTGAGAGGGAACAATGCATGTTTGATGATGGACGGGCGATAGCTACTCTTACGGGCTTCAATTTTTTTTACAATTAACGTGCACTAATACAACTATCATTTGAAAATTTGGAAAATTCCAGGGGTCATTTGACCTTTTAATGACATTTAAGTGATTTTCTAGCTATTTAATGATCGTAATTCAAAATTGAACTAAATCTACATGCAACGACTTATCATAACGGTTTGAAAAATCATATTTGTGTGCTTGTGTGCAAGTTAATTCCGTGTGCAGTAAATTGGAAGGAATTTCCAAACATATTAGTGTCACGGCCTGGACACATGCATGGAGTGCCATGGCATTTAAATTGCAAAAAAAATAAAAAAAAAGATCAGAAACACATGAAACCTTGCTTGACGTAATGCCATGCCATCAAGATGGTGTGGTAAAAAAATTGGCATGTTTGACGAAAGTTTGGACACACATCCCTCACAAACCGAAGCAACTCACAACAAGGTCTTGGTTCTGAGAGGGAACAATGCGTGTTTGATGATGATACACCTCCATCGTATCAACTTTTCCAAACACTTTTGCCCTTGTTTTGGACTCTAACTTGCATGATTTGAATAAACTAACTTGGACTGACGTTGTTTTCAGCAGAACTGCCATGGTGTTATTTTTGTGCAGAAATAAAAGTTCTCGGAATGACCTGAAAATCCACTGAGCAACTTTAAGAAGTAATAAAAAATATTGGCGAAAGAAATAGCGTCAGGGGGGCCACACCCTGACACGAGGGTGGAGGCGCGCCCCCTCCCCCTGGGCGCGCCCCCTGCCTCGTGGGCCCCCTGGACATCCACCGACCTCAACTCCAACTTTATATATTTGCTTTCGTAGAGAAAAATATCAGAGAGAAAGTTTCATCGCGTTTCACGATACGGAGTCGCCGCCAAGCCCTAATCTCTCTCGGGAGGGCTGATCTGGAGTCCGTTCGGGGCTCCGGAGAGGGGAACTCGTCGCCGTCGTCATCATCAACCATCCTCCATCACCAATTTCATGATCCTCACCACCGTGCGAGAGTAATTCCATCGTAGGCTTGTCGGACGGTGATGGGTTGGATGATATTTACCATGTAATCAAGTTAGTTTTGTTAGTGTTTTATCCCTAGTATCCATTATGTTCTGAGATTGATGTTGCTATGACATTGCTATGCTTAATGCTTGTCACTGGGGCCCGAGTGCCATGATTTCAGATCTGAACCAATCATGTTTTCATGAATATATGTGAGTTCTTGATCCTATCTTGCAAGTCTATAGTCACCTATTATGTGTTATGATCCGATAACCCCGAAGTGAGAATAATCGGGATACTTCTCGGTGATGACCGTGGTTTGAGGAGTTCATGTATTCACTAAGTGCTAATGCTTTGGTCCGGTACTCTATTAAAAGGAGGCCTTAATATCCCTTAGTTTCCATTAGGACCCCGCTGCCATGGGAGGGTAGGACAAAAGATGTCATGCAAGTTCTTTTCCATAAGCATGTATGACTATATTCGAAATACATGCCTAAATTACATTGATGAACTGGAGCTAGTTCTGTGTCACCCTATGTTGTAACTATTACATGAGGAATCACATCCGACATAATTATCCATCACTGATCCAATGCCTATGAGCTTTTCACATATTGTGCTTTGCTTATTTACTTTACCGTTGCTACTGTTACAATTACTACAAAACTGCTACCGTTACTTTTATCACTCTTACCATTACTGTCATACTACTTTGTTACTAAATACTTTGCTGCAGATACTAAGTTATCCAGGTGTGGTTGAATTGAAAACTCAACTGCTAATACTTGGGAATATTCTTTGGCTCCCCTTGTGTCGAATCAATAAATTTGGGTTGAATACTCTACCCTCGAAAACTGTTGCGATCCCCTATACTTGAGGGTTATCAAGACTATTTTCTGGCGCCGTTTCCGGGGAGCATAGCTCTATTCTTTGAGTCACTTGGGATTTATATCTGCTGATCACTATGAGGAACTTGAAAGACGAAAGAACTAAGATTTATCCCTCAACTACGAGGGGAGGTAAGGAACTGCCATCTAGCTCTGCACTAGATTCTCCTTCTGTTTTGAGTAAGCTTGCGACACCTAAACCTGCTACTGCTATGAATTGTGATATGTCGCATGTTATTGATGATGCCACTTCTGCTATGCATGATACTTATGATGAAACTACTTCTATGCTTGATACTACTGTGCCATTAGGTGAATATCTTGATGAACAACTTGCTAGGGTTAGAGAGAATGAAATTATCGACGATGAAATTATTGAAGATAGTGATGATGAAGTTTCTCCCCCTAAGTATGAATTGCCTGTTGTTCCTGAGCGTTATGTTATGGATGAAGAAACTACTAGAGATCTTCTTGCTTGCAATGATAGATCTGATCTTAAGAAGTTACTAGCTAAACTTAGACAGAAATATCTAGATGCTAGAATGAAATATGACCCTGCTTTTGCTACTTCACCTATCTTTGTTACTAATAAGGATTATGAATACTCTGTCAATCCTGATATAATTACTTCAGTTGAATCTGATCCTTTTTATGGCAATGAATCTAAAACTGCTGTGGCACATCTTACTAAGTTAAATGATATAGCCACACTGTTCACTAATGATGAGAAATTTCACTACTATTATATCCTTAAGATATTTCCATTCTCATTAAAGGGTGATGCTAAAACTTGGTTTAATTCTCTTGATCCTGGTTGTGTGCGTAGTCCCCAAGATATGATTTATTACTTTTCTGCTAAATATTTCCCTGCTCATAATAAACAAGCTGCCTTGAGGGAAATATATAATTTTGTGCAAATTGAAGAAGAGAGTCTCCCACAAGCTTGGTGGAGGCTTCTCCGGTTGCCTAATGCTTTGCCTGATCATCCTCTTAAGACAAATGAAATACTTGATATCTTTTATAATGGACTAACTGATGCTTCCAAGGACCACTTGGATAGTTGTGCTAGTTGTGTTTTCAGGGAAAGAACAGTCAACCAAGCTGAATTTCTATTGAATAATATGTTGACTAATGAAAATAATTGGACTCTTCCTGAGCCAATTCCTGAGCCAATTGAGCCAACTCTGAGCCTATTCATAAACCTACTCCGAAGAAAAGAGGTGTTCTATTTCTCAGTCCTGAAGATATGCAAGAGGCGAAGAAATCTATGAAAGAAAAAGGTATTAAAGCTGAAGATGCTAAGAATTTACCTCCTATTGAAGAAATATATGGTCTTAATTTACCGCGTGTCGAAGAAACACATGGTCTTGATAACCCGACACAGGTAGTAAAGTTCCTAGCCAATGTTTGGATGAATTTGATGACTTTATGGCTAGACAAGAAAGTTTTAATGCTTATGTTGGTAGAGAATTAAAAAGTAATGCTTGCATGATTGGACGCTTGAGTGATTATATGGCTAGAGTTAAAGGCAAACTTAAACTCATTAGCAAATATGCTTCTATGGTTACCACTCAAGCAGAACAAGTACTTAAAGCCCAAAGTGATTTGCTCGATGAATTAAATAATAAACATGATTTTGTTGTTAGAGTGGCTACTAGAACTGGTAGAATGACTCAGGAACCTTTGTATCCTGAAGGCCACTCTAAGAGAATTGAGCAAGATTCTCAGAGAAATAATTTAGATGCACCTAGTCCTTCTAAAAAGAAGAAAAAGAAAAATGGTAGGACTTTGCATGCTTCTAGTGAACCTATTGTAGACACACCTGAGAATCCCAATGATATTTCTATTTCTGATGCTGAAACACAATCTGGTGATGAACATGAACCTAGTGATAATGCTAATGATAATGTTCATGTCGATGCTCAACCTAGCAATAATAATGATGTAGAGATTGAACTCTTTGTTGATCTTGATAGCCCACAGTCAAAGAATCAACGTTATGATAAGAGAGACTTTGTTGCTAGGAAGCATGGTAAAGAAAGAGAACCATGGGTTTAGAAACCCATGCCTTTTCCTCCTAAGCCATCCAAGAAAAAGGATGGTGGGGATTTTGAGCGCTTTGCTGAAATGATTAGACCTATGTTCTTACGTATGCGCTTAACTGATATGCTTAAAGTGAATCCTTATGCTAAATACATGAAGGATATTATTACAAATAAAAGAAAGATACCGAAAGCTGAAATTTCCACCATGCTTGCTAATTACACTTTTAGGGGTGGAGTACATAAGAAACTTGGAGATCCAGGGGTACCAACTATACCATGCTCCATTAAAAGAAACTATGTGAAAACTGCTTTATGTGATCTTGGAGCCGGTGTTAGTGTTATGCCTCTCTCTTTATATCGTAGACTTGAATTGAATAAGTTGACACCTACTTAAATATCTTTGCAAATGGCCGATAAATCAACTGTTATACCTGTCGGTATTTGTGAGGATGTGCCTGTTGTGGTTGCAAATGTCACTATCTTAACGGACTTTGTTATTCTTGGTATTCCCGAGGACGATAATATGTCGGTTATCCTTGGTAGACCCTTTTTGAATACTGCAGGGGCTGTTATTGATTGCAACAAAGGCAATGTCACTTTTCATGTTAATGGTAATGAGCATACGGTACACTTTCTGAGGAAACAACCTCAAGTTCATAGCATCAACTCTATTGGAAAAATTCCATCGATTATTATTGGAGGTTTTGAATTTCCTCTTCCTACTGTCAAAAAATATGATATTCTTATTATTGGGGATGTGCATATCCCCGTTGAGGTAACCTAATATTATTCAAAATTTCTCCGGTTCCATGTTATTCGGAATGAGTTTGTTAACAAGACTTGATCAACCTTGTTAGTGGATTCCTTTTGATGATCATGAGATGGATGAAACTAGAAGGCACAACCTTCTGTACCCTCCTTTTACTTTCTGTTATTTAGATTAAATAAAGCAAAAATAGTATTACCTGTCTGTTTTCTGAATTATCCATGCAATAAAAATTACCCTGAAAATAAAAGTTCTCCAAATGCCCTGCAAATTTAGTATGATTTTTTATGAAATATTTGAGGATTTTAGGCACTGAGAACACAACAGGGGGGCAAGCACCTGGCCACGAGGGTCTAGGGCACGCCCACCCTTACAAGGTGCGCCCCCTACCTCGTGGGCCCATGGTGGCCCCCCTCCACTATTTCCTGCACCCACACACTTCATCTTCCTCCCAAAAAAATCACCATCCAGCTCAAGCACGAGTTCTAGCTCATTTTGTTGCGATTTTTGATCTCCTTGCTCAAAGCTCCATTCACAAAACTGCTTTGGGAGATTGTTCCTGGTATGTGACTCCTCCATTGGTCCAATTAGTTTTTGTTCTAGTGCTTTTTTCATTGCAAATTTTTGCTGCCTAGGTGACCCTGTTCTTGAGCTTGCATATCAAATTTATGAGGTCCCAAGTAATTCTAATGCATGATATAGGCTCCAGGAACTTATGGGAGTAGTTGCTATCAATCTTGTTGAGTTTTATTCACTTTTATTTTGAAGTTACTAAAAATTTCAGAAATTTTTTCAGAGGAAAAAATATGTGTAGGAAAATGTACCAAGGTGGTTCTTCAAGAAAGCAAGGACCCAGGCGCGCTATGCATGAGCAAGACGATGAACCACCAAGGGAAGCTGATGTGCGGCCTTGTGAGTGGCCGTCAGAAGAGTTTATGGTCAATGCAGGCATTAAGGATGAATTTGATGCATATGTGCGTAATGCCGATCTTGAGGACTTCATGCAAGATAAGTGTCCTCAGTACTACTATTTCACTGATTCATTCGTGAGAAGGTTTAAGTTTTCATCTTTGCGTAATTCTCAAAGTGTCCTGTTTGATATTTATGATCAATCATATACCTTGGACCTAGAAGAGTTTACTACTACTTGCAAGCTCCCATAGTGGGGTAGTGTTAACAAACCCCGTAAATCTAAATATAAAGACTTTCTTGCTAGTATCACGGTGGGAGAATCTAGAGATATAGCACAAGCTACCATAGGAAGCATTCATTTTCCTGTTATACATTATTTTGCTCTTTTCATTGGTAGATGGATTAATGGTAAAGATGAAGCATGTCACATGTGTGTTCCTGATATTTGTGTCCTCAAGAGTGCTGTATTAGGTAATAAAGATTACAACTTGGAGGCAATTGTTGCACGTAGGTTGTATAATAATGGTTTATCTGGAAATTTGTTTGGAGAGATTTATGCGACCCGTGTTGCTAATTATCTTGGTATACCTCCACGTGAGGGTGATAGGGAGTTGCCTCCCGCTTATTTAGATTATAATGCTATGGTTAGTCATCATTTTCTTGAGAGGAATGAACAATTCCTCCAAAGATCGGCTAATCTTTGACAGACGGTAGCGTTGTCCATGTTACTCTCCTGCTCCTTCCTTTTTGATTACTAGGCAAAAGAAGATATGTTGTAACTAGGAGGAGGCAACCGAATCTGAGAGGAGAACGGAGGTAGCTCGCCACCATGCTGCAGCTCAGAGGCATTGGCTGTTATATCTCAATCGACCCTAGTTACAACTTTGGATATCGATCGAGCTATCCATGGCCATAGACCAACTTAGGCCAAAAGCCTAAGCTTGGGGAGTAGGTATTTCTCACCGCATTACATTCATGTTCACACACTCATTCTAGTTGTCGGTGCTCATACTCTTTCATTGTACTATCCATGCTAGTTTAATTTCTTTTTCTAGCTTTCTTCGTGTGTGTTTGATAAACCTTAAGAAAACCAAAAAATTAGTTTGTTTATTTTCCATGCTTGTAGTCGTAACTAAAAGAAAACCCAAAAAGATTTCCCATTCTTCTTTTGCTTGTTGGGAGCTTTCCCGTGTAAATAGTTTTATTTTCTTTTCTTTTCTTTGGGGGTCGAGAGGAGAAAGCCATAATGAAAATGCTTAGTGGCTCTCATATGCTTGATTGTTGATTTAACCAAGAGCACATATTACCTTGTCTTCTCCCTTGAATTGAATGCTTTCAGATTCCAGCATAGTCCAATGCATGTGCACTATTATTATTATTATACACACCGTTCGGTCGTGTGAGTGAAAGGCAATAATGACAATATATGATGGACTAGATGAGATGAGAGAAGCTGGTATGAACTCGACCTCTCTTTTTTTTATAAATATGATTAGTTCATCATTCCAGATTCATCCTATTATGAATAAAACATGTTTGCAATGACAATTAGAGATTATAGTTGCTTTTTCCACGCTTAATTAGCCAGGAGCTTATAATGGTTTACCTTGCATGCCAACATGCTATTAAAATGGTTGTGATGTGGTATGATAGGGTGGTATCCTCCTTTGAATGATTCGAGTGACTTGACTTGGCACATGTTCACGCATGTAGTTGAAACAAAATCAACATAGCCTTCACGATATTTATGTTCATGGTGGATTATATCCTACTCATGCTTGCACTCAATGTTGATTAATTTTAATGCGTGTTCATGACTGTTGTCGCTCTCTTAGTTGGTCGCTTCCTAGTCTCTTGCTAGCCTTCACCTGTACTAAGCGGGAATACTGCTTGTGCATCCAAAATCCATAAACTCCAAAGTTATTCCATATGAGTCCACCATACCTTCCTATATGCGGTATCTACCTGCTGTTCCAAGTAAATTTGTATGTGCCAAACTCCAAACCTTCAAATGAAATTCTGTTTTGTCTGCTCGAGCAGCTCATGTATCAACTAGGGCTGTCTGTATCTTCCATACTAGGTGGGTTAATCTCAAGAGGAGTGGACTCCGCTTCTCATTCACGAGAAAATGGCTGGTAACCAGGTTGCCCAGTCCCATGCTCAAATCAAATCAAAACTAGCGGAGTGACCCGCGCATTTGCGTGGCTAGAATTTTACTTATTTACAATTTTTGATTAGTTTCACAACATTTTCTACAAATATATTTTCTACTATTTTTTTGCTGTAGTGCTCTTTTAAATCTGGAAAAAGAATCTACACAGTTATTTACATGGATCTATTTTTGTTTTTGCTCAAGGTCTTAAGCATATCAATACATTGAGTTGATTGGCTTGGTGGTGGAGGCTATGTAGTGCATTTTAATTATAAAGATCGGTTTTATATTTTAAATTAGCTTTAGTGCTAATTTTGGTTTACACGTTGACACGGTTTATCCATTCTTTGTGAAAACATGATTATACAGTCCCTCTAGATTTAGTATACTTTTACATATAACCTTTTATGGCAAAACCATCTTCTGGTTCAAAAAAGAAGTCCATATAAATTTGTGACTTCATCACACATGATGTAGTTTTCCCATATTTACTCTTCTCACTCGATATGCATGATGGAGAGAAATGTATTTGTTGAGATAAGATTACTTAGAGCATATCGTATGTAACACGTAAAATTATGAGGTTCATACTAATCTCCTGATTTTCTTCTTCTATATTGTTCAGTCTTACCTTATAATATTCTCTTCCTTTGTCAACCATATTAGAATTGGTTTTTCTCGGTAATAGCAATATCGATGTCAAAAATGTTGATCTTTGGTTATTAGTTTCTTGTGGCACTTGCTCATCTAAGGCAATCTAACTATCTGTGTATGTTCATAAAAATTGTTAAAACATCTTCCGTAACACTCTTGTCATATGTTTATCTTCTGAATGATCTTCCCATTTATCATAAATGAAAATTAATTTCCTAAATTATTCTCAATTTTACGTCACTTCTTCAGTTCATCCAAAACTTAGTTATTTATTGACTTCACATTGAATTTCTATGATGTTTTGCTAAATTTGTGAATACATTTATATTGTATTTTTACTCAGGTAATAGGATGTTTTCTTATAACTCACCTATTACATGTGTTAGTCTATGGCTTTAAGTTTTTGTTTGCTGGACGTCGTCACCTGTGTATTGTACCGGACATTGCTAAGTTGCCGGCATATTTGATGTGTTATATAGCTATTTTCTTTGCCGAGGGGTGGTTATATCTTAAATGTGTCCGTCTATTTTCTATTTTGAATTGTTTTGGATCGGTTACCAGATGTGTCATGTGGTACGGGTGTCCGTCTGTTTATTGGTTGGCCTTTGCAAATAAAAGAAAAAAAAATAACAACTGCTAGGCTTTGCACGTACATGCATGTTTACCATCCCAGTTTGCACCCGTAAATTTTTTGCTTCCTGACACTTATCCATCCCCATCCACGTGATACATGTCCTAGAATGAGTCCGTGTAGTTTTTTTTCCTGTCAGATGAGGCTTCTACATTGTACCTCGGCGTATATTGTTGCGTGTATTTTTTAAATCTTTTAATAGGGGACATTACACTTAAGATCATTGGAGTGTAAGTATATTTTAAGCATATATGTTTTCATATATGACTGATTATGGTGAGAAGAAGTTTATATGGATAAAAATATATTCTTGCTACATAACGGTTTGTACTTGTTTTAATTTTTATATCTCTATATCCTAGCTACCGTCTTTTGATTTGCTTGCTTGACTTAGCCTTTTGTTTTTTATTATTTATGTTTTGTATTCTACCATAGTTTGGTTTGCTTGTTTGAGACGGGCACTATACTTCTCTTTCTTGG
Organism: Aegilops speltoides; assembly: GCA_021437245.1. NCBI lineage: Eukaryota > Viridiplantae > Streptophyta > Magnoliopsida > Poales > Poaceae > Aegilops > Aegilops speltoides. The sequence continues at coordinate 104,941,045 of CM038147.1, forward strand.
GACTGTTTGATTCATAGGACTTTTACTAAATTTTGGAAAATATATTTTCAATGACATTTTTCCTAAAAATTCACTTCTGCTATATTTCAAATGTAATTTTCTGTCAGACTCAAATCTCTTAGAAATACTATTTTACTTTTGTTGTTGTGCATTAAAAATTAGGTATAAATTTAATCACTTGGAATTTGAGTTGATAGCACGCATGAATTTTTTTATTTCAATAAATTGATAACTACTTTTTCTGACATTATAATTTTATTAATCTTGCGAGTCAAAAAGACCCTAATTATTTGACATTACGTATGTGTTCTGTACAAAGTAAATGCTGAGTAATATGACTGATACGTCAGTGTAACAGACTTTATAATGTGCTACACACGGCTGTGTTTCTCATCATGTACTATTAATTAACTATTGAGGCCCAGTCACATCTGTTTAAAACAAAGACACAAAAAGTAAGGAGAAGTCGGAGCATGCTAGTACCTGAGCCTCCCAGCTGGAGTCTACTACCTTGGGTTGTTGGCCCATGACAATGTTGAATCGCTCCGGACTAGTCCTGGCCATCTTAGGCCCGGCCCTGTCGGCCCACCCAGGCCCGGCCCTAAAATCCAGGGCCTAGGCCCTATGGGCTTGCTCATGGGCCGGGCTTGGGCCTCAGTTTTGAGCCCACAAGCAGGGCCTGGACGGGCTTGGGCTTGGCATATTGGCATTTTAAGGAAGAGGCCCGGCCAACGGCCCTAAGCCCTCAGGGCTTTTGAGGGCTTTTTACCAGATGGGTCGGGCTTGGGCTTGAAAAGTAGGCCCGATGGTAGGGTCTGGGAGGGCTTGGGCCTCAGTTTTTTGTCGTGGGCTTTTTTAGGCCCGGCCCAAGCCCGATCAGGCCCAGCCCATGGCCAGATATACTCCGGACTCCCTTTTTAAAATCTTTTCAGACTCTAGCTTGGGTTAGCCGGTGACAATGGTACTCTGTATTTCCTTTCCAAATCGATACAACGTTGCATTAATTTTTTAATCTTGGCCATCAATTTCTATGGTAAGCTGTGACTTATTTGTCTTCCGGTTCAAAGACGTGACAGTCCAATATATTTGTGCACACATGTTTATATGATACGTAAAAATTGTTGCATTAATTTTTTAATCTTGGCCATCAATTTCTATGGTAAGCTGTGACTTATTTGTCTTCCCGTTCAAAGACGTCACAGACCAATATATTTGTACACACATGTTTATATGTTACGTAAAATTTTCTAAATATCAACCGTTATTTTTTTGATCTAACGATGCAAATAATATTAGCGTATGTGGATAAACGTAATGGCTTGTTTGTCTCTTGTTTTAATTATATAATAGATAATTAAACAAAACTCCCCCAGGATTGTTGCTAGTTGGAGGCACCCGTTGTTTCGGGCAAGCCATGGATTGATGCTTGTTGGTGGTGGGGGAGTATAAACTTTACCATTCTGTTTGGGAACCGCCTATAATGTGTGTAGCACGGAAGATATCGAGATCTCATAGTTGTTATGTTGACAGTGAAAGTATACCGCTCAAAATGTTATTCCTCTCTATTTCAAAATCGAGCTCTGGCACCTCTACAAATCCCTGCTTCCCTCTGCGAAGGGCCTATCTATTTACCTTTATGTTGAGTCATCACCCTCTTATTAAAAAAGCACCCGCTGGAGAGCACCACTGTCATTTGCATGCATTACTATTAGTTTAAATTGGGTATGACTTGACTGGATCTCTTTTACCATGAATTACGATGTTTAGTCAGTCCTTGATCTTTAAAGGTGCTTTGCATTTATGTTTTGCGGTCTCAGAAAGGGCTAGCGAGATACCATCTTGTTATATCACATTATGATTGTTTTGCGAAAGTGTTGTCATCCGAGTTTTATTATTATTGCTCGCTAGTTGATTATGCCATTGATATGAGTAAACATGAGACCTAAGTGTTATTGTGAATATGGTTAGTTCATAATCTTTGCTGGAAACTTGAATGCTGGCTTTACATATTTACAACAACAAGAGCAAACAGAGTTTGTAAAAAAATTTCTTTATCATTTCCAGTTTGTTAACTGAATTGCTTGAGGATAAGCAAAGGTTTCAGCTTGGGGGATTTGATACGTCTCCATCGTATCTACTTTTCCAAACACTTTTGCCCTTGTATTGGACTCTAACTTGCATGATTTGCATGAAACAAACCCGGACTAATGTTGTTTTCAGCAGAACAGCCATGGTGTTATCTTTGTGCGGAAATATAAGTTCTCGAAATGACCTGAAAATCCACGGAGCAACTTTTTAGAATTAATAAAAATACCAGCGAAAGAAATAGCGGCAGGGGACCACACCCTGTCCTCGAGGGTGGGGGCGTGCCCCCTCCCCCTGGGCGCGCCCCCTTCCTCGTGGGCTCCCTGGACATCCACTGACCTCAACTCCAACTTTATATATTTACTTTCGCGGAGAAAAAATTAGAGAGAAAGTTTCATCGCGTTTTACGATACGGAGCCGCCGCCAAGCCGTAATCTCTCTCGGGAGGGTTGATCTGGAGTCCGTTCGGGGCTCCGGAGATGGGAATTCGTCGCCGTCCTCATCATCAACCATCCTCCATCACCAATTTCATGATGCTCACCGCCGTGCGTGAGTAATTCCATCGTAGGCTTGCTGGATGGTGATGGGTTGGATGAGATTTACTATGTAATCAAATTAGTTTTGTTAGGGTTTGATCCCTAGTATCCATTATGTTCTGAGAGTGATGTTGCTATGACTTTTCTATGCTTAATGCTTGGCACTAGGGCCCGAGTGCCATGCTTTCATATCTGAACCTATTATGTTTTCATGAATATATGTGAGTTCTTGATCCTATCTTGCAAGTCTATAGTCACCTATTATGTGTTATGATCCAACAACCCCGAAGTGACAATAATCAGGATACTTCTCGGTGATGACCGTAGTTTGAGGAGTTCATGTATTGACCAAGTGCTAATGCTTTGGTCCGGTACTCTATTAAAAGGAGGCCTTAATATCCCTTAGTTTCCATTAGGACCCCGCTGCCACAGGAGGGTAGGACAAAAATGTCATGCAAGTTCTTTTCCATAAGCACGTATAACTTTATTCGCAATACATGCCTACATTACATTGATAAACTAGAGCTAGTTCTGTGCCACCCTATGTTGTAACTATTACATGAGGAATCGCATCCGACATAATTATCCATCACTGATCCAATGCCTACGAGCTTTTCAAATATTGTGCTTTGCTTATTTACTTTACCGTTGCTACTATTACAATTACTACAAAACTGCTACCGTTACTTTTATCACTGTTACCATTACTATCATACTACTTTGCTACTAAATACATTGCTGCAGATACTAAGTTATCCAGGTGTGGTTGAATTGACAACTCAACTGCTAATACTTGAGAATATTCTTTGGCTCCCCTTGTGTCGAATCAATAAATTTGGGTTAAATACTCTATCCTCGAAAACTATTACGATCCCCTATACTTGTGGGTTATCAATGGCGAACGGGAGATAGCTTCCTCTTATAGCCTTCAACAATTTTCTACATTTAATGTGCTCTAATACAACTGTCATGTGAAATTTGGAAAAATCGAGGAGTCATTTGACCTTTTATAGGCATTTAAGTAATTTTCTAGCCATTTAATGACCGTAATCCAAATTTGAACTACATCTACATTCAATGACTAACCATAACAGTTTGGAAAATTATATTTATGTACTTGTGTGCGAGTTAATTCCGTGTGTAGTAAATTGGAACGAATTTGCAAACATATTGGTGTCATGGCTTGGACATATGCATGGAGTGCCATGCCATTTAAATTCTAAAAAAAATAAAAAAATGATTAGAAACACATGAAATCTTGTTTGACGTAATGTCATGCCACCAAGATGATGTGGTAAAAAAATTGGCTAGTTTGACGAAAGTTTGGACACACACCCCTCACAAACCAGAGCAACTCACTGGAAGGCTCATGGTTCTAAGAGGGAACAATGCATGTTTGATGACGAATCGACGATAGCTTCCTCTTATGGCCTTCAAAAAATTTCTACAGTTAACATGCACTAATACAAATGTCATGTCAAAATTTGGAAAATTTTAGGGGTCATTTGACCTTTTTAAGACATTTAAGTGATTTTCTAGCCATTTAATGACCGTAATCCAAATTTGAACTACATCTACATATAGCGACTAACCATAACGGTTTGAAAAAAATTGTGTACTTGTGTGCGAGTTAATTCCATGTGCAGTAAATTGGAACGAATTTTCAAACATATTGTTGTCACGGTTTGGACACGTGCATGGAGTGCCATGGCATTTAAATTCCAAAAAAAAATAAAAAAATGATCAGACGATGTAAACATCTGGTGTTCAAATAAGAAAATGTAAAGATCTGGCAAGACAACCAGGCCCCACATGATTGGCACTCTATTTCACGCCTCGAGGTTTGGAAGGTGAGTGGCGCGGGTTATTAATCAGACATGGTTCTGTATTGAAAACCGTCAGCTATTAAGTTCACACACGGCTTTTGCTGCAGGAGTCGTGTGCAATTCAAACTACAGTACTCATAAATTTTGGCGACCGGCGTGTGTACTGTTCCCGTCGATCTAGATTCCAGTCGCCAATAAATACTACCTTGCTCATGTCGTCCTACCCGCATTCTCATCTACATCTTTCCCTCGCTCTCTCTCTCTCTCTCTCTCTCTCAATTCTCTGCCATGGCGCCCCCGATCTGCCCGCGCGCCGACGAGGAGGCACCGCCCCCCGAGGACGCTCTGTCGAAGAGCAGTCACGAGGAGGACCCCTACGTGCTGCTAGAGGAGGTTGTGCCGGACCCCCCAACTTTGGAGTGGTTTTGGGGCTAGTACAATCTTTGTCCGTGGAAGTCGCTGCCGACCGAGAAAGCCGAGCAATTGGCGTTCAAGAAGGAGATGGCGGAGGAGGAAGTTAGGTACTAGGCGGCCTATGAAGCCCGTGATGCCGCTGGAAAAAGGAGGAGGTGGAGCTTTGGGGTCAGGCGCGTCATTGTGCGGAGGAGGTGTACGAAGATGGGTGCCGTGAGGAAGGTCAAAGCGCTAGGTGCCTCATCGCTGCGTGGAGTTGGGCGGTGGCTCCAACGTGCCACCGACGAGGAGCTCGGTGGGCGCCAGGAAATGGCAGGATCGTCCGCGCTCCTCCGCCAGCAAGAGGCAGATAAGTACGTCAAGCGCTACGAGGCGGAGGAGGCGGAGTACTGCACCTGCGCTGGGAAGACACCGCGCACCAGGGAGCTGCTGGTGAGGGGATGCCGGAATACTTCCCCCAGGAGGGATTATTAGTTTTAGTATAGTCCGTTTTCAATTTTATGCATTGTACCTAGTAGTTAATTAAGTATCATCATGTATATGTGATGATATTATATATATTCTGTGATGGACTAATGAACAATTAATATATATTATGAATTCCGTTTTCTATCTATTTTCATATACTAATTTGTATTGAGCTGTTATCATCCACATATACTGTAATGGAAAGCATATATACTCACATTGAAACAGGACATATAAGAACGGAAAATATAATACACCCATTAAAACAGAGCAATATTATGATTGCTGTGAATACATAGCGATCCACGTCAAAATGACTCAACAAATAAAATGCGTCCATGAGACCATGACCAGTAGCTCTTGCCTACGGTAGCTCTTGGCTTTACTGAACTTCGTGCAGTGTTTGGCCAATCGGTCGACACGCCATGGTACATCTGGAGCGCGATCTCGAGCTCCAAGTTGGCTATTTCATTAAAGATCACCATCTCGAGGATGCGACGACCATGTTCCTCTACTACACCGGTGGACACCTGGGCCAAGGAGGGGGTCGAGCCTAGCGACTAGCGCGTTGGTATCTAGTGGGTCGCGGACAAGGTGAACGGTGCGACCCATGTGAATGGCGCGGTGAGCGTCCGGTGCAAGTACGGTGCGGCCGGCCTTTGGTGTACGGTGCACAAGGACTCTGCCCACTCCTGGCGAGGAATGGGGGTACTGACAGGACGTGTACCCAGCTGCAACGCCCTGTCGATGCAAGCAAGCATCGATGGATCCGCTCTTGCTGTGTGGCGTGCCGCGCCTCTTGCTCTACGGCACTCCAACGGTCTCGCTCTGTGGCGAGCCGCAGCCTATCGGTGGGGCCGCGCCTAGCTTGCTCTACGGCACACCATCGATCATGTTGTGCGGCGAGCTGCAGCCTCTCGACGCTGACATGCCTATCTTGATCCGCGGCGCTGAAGCACCATGCGCCAAGGGTCTGCTCAACCCTGGCGATGAAACACATCACGCCGTCATTCATCGCGTTGCCGGGAGCGCCTCGGCCTCGACGAGCTGTGGCGCCTTCTCGTTTACCTTGTCGAGGAGGTTGATGGCAGAGGCGGCACTTTGGTGGGTTGGCATGCTTGGAAATAGTGGATGTGCTACAGGCTGCGCTTGTTTCCTACATGTGTCGCGCGTCACGCGCAATACCACTGGGTGGCAGCGGGAAACTAGTGAGGAAATGGTGGGAAACGGTGGTGTGTTCATAAAACCCCATCAAATAATGGAAACTTAGCATAGAAGGAACATCGAGCTAGCATGACAAGTGCGGGCACATTGATCGCCCAAGGCTATGATCCATATACTTGTGTGCCCAACAGAGCACACTATTCACAGTAAAGAATATTGTTCCGTTTATCCTAGTAGAGCAGTGGTGGCAAGCGTCACAAGAAGTAGATGATGATCAGATGATCGTTTATCCTAGTTAATTGTGCATGTAATAGTTCACTTTGGTGTGTGGAAATTTCATGTGGGTACTAGACACCTATGTAATTGGATGTTTGCCGCATATCACACACATCTCGTTTACACAAAATGTTTCTGCTCTCTTGGCTCGACACAAACAGTTTATCAAAATGAACTATATGCCCTCCATTGCACACACCTTGCTCTGGCTGAACTGTTTCTGTAGTGTTGCCTAACCAAAAACAGTTCATCCGAGTGAACCTTATGACGTCTATCGCACACACACATTGATCTGGCTGACCGTTTCTTTTGTGTTGCCTAATCACAAACAGTTCATCCGAGTGAACTGTATGCCGTATATCTCACACACTTTCATCTGGCTGCCTGTTTTCGTTGTTCCGCCTCATCAAAAATAGTTTATCCAAGTGTACTATATGCCATATATCGCACACGCCTTTATTTGGCTACCCGTTTGTGTTGTTCTGCCTCATCACAAACAGTTCATTGAACTGAACCATATGCCCCTAATCGCACACGCAACTAGAATCTGAATCGTGTTTGATGTATCCATCATCACAAATGTTTTGCATCTTTTTTATGGTTTTTTAAATCACCGTTTGTGATTAATACATCGCACACAATTTTGTCGAAAGGTCTGTGATTATAGTGTCGCGTTAGCAGCATCCTGCAGTAGTGATCCTACCTAACATGTGTATCATGTAATCTCTTTACGGTATAATCATTGAGAAACGATGAAGTAACAATATCAACATAATAATATCCATGAATATAAGAAACATAATCATTACTGTTTCGAAATATAAGATCCTTAACGAATGTTATCCCCACTCATTTTCTCATTTTAGCATGGCATTTCCTTCACTGCATAAATATAAATCATGAGGACCCCTATGTCAAACCAAGCAATTGGACCATACTTCTAACGCGCTTCAGCATTTTCAACCCCACGCAATACATGAGTCTGAGCCATGGATGTAACACTATATGTGGAATAGAATGTGGTGATTGAGATCAATAAGGATAAGTAAAAAAGGAAGAAAGTTTCGCATTGACATGGCTAATACAGACTACGGAGATGCCCACAATGTTAGTACGAGGAGTAGGTATTGCCATGCAATGGATGCACTAAGAGCTATAAGTGTATGAAAGCTCAGCGGAAACTAAGTGGGTGTGCATCCAATTTCCTTGCTCATGAAGACCTCGGGCATTTGAGGAAGCCCATCATCGAAATATACAAGCCAAGTTCTATAACAAAAAATTCCCACTAGTATATAAAAGTGACAACTCATGAGACTCAATATGAAGAACATAGTTCTACTCTGAAGCACAATTGTGGTAAAGGATAGTAACATTGACCCTTCACTCTTTTTCTCTCATTTTTTTGTTGGTATTTTTTGGCCTCGTTTCTTCGTCCGGAGTCTCATCCCGACTTGTGGGCGAATCATAGTCTCCATCATCCTTTCCTCACTGGGACAATGCTCCAATAATAATGATCATCATACTTTTATTTACTTACAACTCGATAACTAGAACAATATGACTCTATATGAATGCCTCTGGCAGTGTGCAGGATGTGCAATGATTCTACATAACATGTATAATAATGATGAACGGTGGTTGAGCCACAAATACTATGTCAGTTATATGATCATGCAAAGCAATATGACAATGAATACGTATGTCATGAAAAAGGAACAGTGGATGTTGCATGGCAATATATCTTGGAATGGCTATCGAAATGCCATAATAGGTAGGTATGGTGGCTATTTTGAGGAAGATATAAGGAGGATTATGTGTGATAGAGCGTATCATATCACGGGGTTTGGATGCACCTGCAAAGTTTGCACCAACTCTCGATGTAAGAAAGGGCAATGCACGATTTCGAAGAGGCTAACAAATTACAGAAAGGTAGGAGTGTGTATAATCCATGGACTGACATTAGTCATAAAGAACTCATATACTTATTGTGAAAGTTTATTAGCCCTCGAAGAAAAGTACTACTCGCATGCCCCTAGGGAATTGGTTGGTAGTAGTTAACCATCACATGCATCCGATTATAACAGCACTCAATGATTTCAATTAGAAATACTAATGCTCAAACCTCCCCACCATGCCATGACCAACACATAGATGAGAAGTCAATAACAAGCTTCAATACCGATATTTCTACTAACCAATGATCATGAACAAATATCCTTTCATATTACAACATCAATATAATTAAACCATACATTTCATTTTAGTGATCTACATGGAAGTTTTATCATACCCCCTTGAATACCAATCTTTTTTAACTAGTCTTATAACACATGCACATTGCCAACTACTATTTAGACTCTCAAAAAAATTTAAGTGAAGCATGAGAGTGCAATCATTTCTATAAAATATAACCACCACCATGCTCTAAAAGATATAAGTAAAGCACTAGAGCAACTGCCTAGCTCGAAAGATATAAGTGAAGCACATAGAGTATTCTAACAAATTATGATAAATGTGTGTCCCACTCAAATAGTGTGTCGAATAAACAACGATTGTGGAAAACTAAAAAGCAAACAAAGAAGAATTGTGGTACAAGACGCTCCAAGCAAAACTCATATCATGTGATGAATAAAAATGTAGACCCAAGTAACATACCGATAGTTTGTAAACGATAAAGGGGATGCGATCCGGGGCATTCCCAAGCTTAGACGCTTGGGTCTTCCTTGAATATTACCATGGGGTACCTTGGGAATCCCCAAACTTATGGTCTTGCTGCTCCTTATTCCTTCATCAATCATGATCTCACCCAAAATTTGCAAACTTTAGCACACAAAACTCAATAGAAACCTCGTGGGATCCGTTAGTATAAAATAGAGAAATAATAAACTTTAGGTACTATTATAAACTCATTCATAATTTATTATTGCATAATATCTAATGTATTATAACTTCTCCATGATTTATACCCCTCAATATAATCCATAGCCTCATTAAAACAAGTAAACTATGCAATAAAAATATAATCTGTCTAAAACAAAACAGTCAGTGATGATATGAACATAAACTATACTTCTGTGACTTCAAAACTTCTGGAAAAAATAGGACAATGTGGGAAATTTGAATATCAATTGCATGTCAAAATTTCAGGATTTTATCATTTTCCAGTGAATTATAGTAATTCCAAAACTGGGTGCAAAAGTTTTTGTTTTTTCACAGAATCAAGTCAGTTGTTATCCAAATCATCCCAAAGGCTTTACTTGGCATGAAAAATAATTAAAACATAAAAACGCATCATTACAGTAGCAATAATTTTATGAACACACAAGGACGGAAAGTAAAAGCAAAAAATTTAAGATAACTATTGGGGTGCCTCCCAACAAGCGCTATTGTTTCGCGCCCTAGCTAGGTGTAAGGCAAAGTTTGAAGTGTTATCATCCTTCAAATTAATTCCATAGGTGGCCCTCATAGTAGATTCATATGGTGGTTTAATTCTCTTCCTTGGAAAGTGTTCCATTCCTTTCTTTAATGGAAATTCGAACCTTATATTTCCTTCTTTCATATCACTAATAGCACCTATGGTTCGTAGAAAAGGCCTACCAATAACTTCAAAAAAAGGCCTACCAAGTATTATAGGGCAAGACGGATTGCATTCAATATCAAGCACAATGAAATCCAAGGGTACATAATTTATATTAGCAAGTATGAAAACATCATTTATTCTACCCAATGGTTTCATAATAGTTGAATCCGCTAAATGCAAATTAAGGGAACATGCTTCCATATCGGTGAGACCTAGCACGTCACATAAAGATTTGGAACAGTAGAGATGCTAGCACCTAAATCACATAAAGCATTACATTCATAGTCTTTAATTTTTACTTTAATAGTAGGTTCACATTCATCATGCAATTTCCTTGGTTTAGAAACCTCCAACTCTATCTTTTCTTCATGAGCTTTTATTATAGCTTCTACAACATGTTTAGTAAAAGCTTTAGTTTGTTCGTAAGCATTGGGTGAATTTATCATGGATTACAACAAGGAAATACATTCAGATAAAGAAAAACTATCATAATTAAAGTCATTGTAATCCAAAGTAGTGGGCACATCACTATTTAAAGTCTTGACCTCTCCAAACCCACTTTTATCATTCTTATCTTTAAGATCATCACCCTCCAAAAAATTGGGAGCCTTCTAGATAAAGTTGACTCATCTTCAGTCCCTTTTTCATCAATTTCTATATGGGTTAATTATCCTTTTGCCCTCAGTGGTGCGCATGTGCTCGGTTTTGCTCTCAGATGCAAATTGTGCTCAGTTTTGCCCCTAGTCCGTGCGCACCCACTCGTTCCGTGAACTCTATCATCTCCGTCAGGTCAACATTTTGACTCGGCCCTTAGAAGTGGGACTAGGCGGCAGAGATGGCCAATTCTATTCGGACCGTCGCACGTGTGGCTTGTGGGACCCAGCAGAGAGCCGTTGAGCAGAGAGCCGTTGCGGGTGTGCTATATAAGCAGGCGACACACATCGGCGGTGACCACGGTGACAGAGAGCATGGCGGTGACCATGGCGAGAGAGAGAGAGAGCGGCGGTGGGAAGCTAGTGTGGTGGAGCGGCGGCATTGAGATCCCCTTCGGCTACGAGCTCCATGTCTTCCTCAAGCTCCCGCGCCACCTCGCGAATGCAGGCGCGTGTGGACATGCCTGTCTTTGTCTGTCCGCAGTGTCGGGCGGGTATTGTTGGGAGGGTTTCTCACACACCGAGGAACCATAATCGTCCGTTCTATGTGTGTAGCGAGAATGGGGTAAGAATCAGGGCAATTGCACCATTTTCATGGTCGGGATCTTTGAGTAATGGGTTGATCTGTTTGGTGTTCATGCAGGTGACATGCTTCTTTCTTTGGGTCGATGCTCTGGTCAAGACTCTGATGAGTGAACTACAAGAAGAGCACGAAGAATGGTTGTGCATGCTGCCACGAACGGCAGTGGCCGCAGCACGAGCTCCGAAAGAAGAGATGGAGGGCGAAGCACGCACTGACAGAGAGCTAGCTGTTGAGCTTAGGATGTTGAAGAAGAAGGTTAGGAAGCTTGATGATCAAGCACTACCAATAACCATTTGCAAATACTTTTGGGCATTTGTAGGTATGGTAATCGCATTGGTTGTAATGTTGAAAATGTATGGAAAGGCATGAATTATGGAGGAATTTGTAAGCTTTAAATTGTATGAGAAATTCACCTAGTTTAAATGTTGGTCAAAGTTGTTTAAATATTGGTAAAAAAAGAAGTGACCAACATTCAAATATGTTGAAAAAAAGGAGAAGAAATGAGGAATTCAAAAACTTTTGATCAATGAAATGCAGCTCTCTGCTCTGCCTTTCTATCAAAAAAAGGTTGCTCTTGGGCCAAATTCAGAGCGTAGAGCCAAGTGCAGGCTAGACAAATGGGTCAACTGCATCCAATTAGGCCCATTCAGGGGTTCTCTTGCGTGTTTTTCTGTTTTCTATTCTGATTTAATTTAGGCAGTAAATCATAATGCTGAAACTTTTTGTGGAAGCTAATTGAATTATTCTAGAGCCAAACTATTAAGGTTAGAAATTTTTTGGAGCTGTTAAATATTTAATAGCAATTTAATTACTCCAATTCAAATACACCGTGATTTAAATCAAAGACCAAAATGTCATGGAAAATGTGCCTCAGCTCTGGTAGAGGTTTACACCTGGTGCCAAAATGAATGAACATTTTTTAAGGACATTACATTGAGAAAAATATAATTTGTCTAAAAAATGAAGGGTGGAAAATGCACAAAAAATTGGTGCGGCTGCGGACTCGAACCCAGGACCGCGTGAGTTTGTGGCGTTTGGGGCTTCGCTGGTAACTGCTAGGACAGATGGAAAGAGTTTGACATGGTTAGGGAAAGAAGGTATACATAGTGAGACCATGAATGTTTGCACACGCGTGAGAGTGGTTTTCCTTTGTTTTGCACTGAAATTTTGGAGGGTTGGAAGGTTGAAAATGTATGTTTGCACTGCCACATGATTTTGGTTAGAGTGGCACTTGGTTTAGGGATAGAGTGGCACTTGGTTTAGGATTTAAAGGGAATAAATTTGCATGTTAGTCCATGACTTGTTTTTTTTGAATGAAAGAGAGGGCTTCTCACCCCCTCTGATTTTCATTAATGAAAACCACAAGTTCTCCAACTTCATGACTTGGTTTAGGGAAGAAATGATATGTTTGGGCACGGACATTTTTTAACACACATAATAAACCCTAATAACTTAGATAAGATGCAACACACCGTACCATTGCATTAAGCAATAATCATAAGTTCACGGACACATGACGAAACATGACACGACACGACACGACATAGAAAAGCAACAAAATAAAAATGAAACATGACGAGCTTGACTCCGGTCTTGAACATCTTCATCTTCACCTCCTTCTTCCACCTTGGCCGCGCGCCCCTTCAACACCGTCTTCAACTTCACACCTCCTCCTCGTCGTCGTAGGGAAGGGAGTGCATCTAGCCTGGAGTGGGGAAGATGCTCTCTTAGTTGGTGAAGATGTTGTACACGATGAAGAAGATGGCCTCGCAGCCGCACCAAAATTCTTGGCCGAGGAGCCCGTGCATCTGAAATGGGTTGGTGAAGGTGACCGTGAGCAGTAGGAGGATGCCGCCGCGGTCACGAACCTCATTGAGGGTGAACATCCTAGGCGAGCCCAGTGGGAGGTGGGCATAGCCGGCTCTGAGGAAGGCGCAGGTGAGTTTGACGGAACCCCTCCACCTTGAAATAGCCCACACACTGAGCTCCCTCTTCACGATCACGCTCGGTGCATAGCGCAGCTCCGGCATGACAGGCGGACGGCTGAAGGTCGGCCCGTTGAACTGCATCTTCACTTGGTCTCGCTTGGGGAGGGCTCGGTCGCTTGGGTGTTTGAAGTTGGAGATAATGGATCGGATCTGGCTTGTGGGTGGGAGAGGAAGAGAGGCACCCCCTTTATAGGCATGTGGGCGGGATAGGAAGAGAGAAAGGATGAGAACGGTGCGTGTGTAAATCCGGACGCGTGTGTGTATCCGTTACGTTTTGCACTCTTTAATTTTTGCACAAAAACGATGCATGGGGCGTGTGCGTGCATCTGAATCACTGCATAGCTCTTTGACCGTTCCCGTGCATCTGACTCGCTGCCCTAAACCACTGCCGTAATTCATGCATGGCCACCTAGCTCGCCTAGCACGCATCGCACGCATGCATGCACGTCCGCCTCCCGCGCATGCAAACCCACGTCACTGCCTCCCATGCATGCAAGGCCTGGAAAGGCTGAGACAGGCTATTTACTGCGGTCTCAGGCCCTGACAATGAGACGGCCCAATGGTCCATCCAGCGCGCCCGGTATTTGTTTAAAAAACAATCTCCCAGCCAATCAGATTGCATCTTGCGGATTGCCCCCCTCCTCCCCGCAGATTCCTTCTAGAAGGGTTAGATCGACGGCCCTTGATCGCCGCTAGGGTTAGATGGATGGTCCTTGTTCAGTGCTAGGGTTAGCGGGGTTTGGGAGGGGTTTTGACTGGTCAAAGCTATGTTTATCCGGATTTCAAATGAGCATAATAAATTAAATAAAAATCAGAAAAATAAAAAACCTGCGCACATAGTCTTCTCATGTCATATACTAACGATTTAAGTTGCTAAACAAGGTTTACATACATTTAAACAATAAGTTCATGTGTATTATGTGATATCTCGAGTATCTCAAACTCTCTTGTATGAAGTGAAGAGAAGTGTTTTGGGAAAATGAACATGAAAATTTCCAAAAAAAAACTCACCACAGCTTCATTTTGGAGTGACTAAGAAGGATCCAGGCTTAGTTTTTCAGTTTGATGTTTTACACTTGTTTAAATCTTGGTCAAAGTTAAGTTTGACTAGAATTCAAATGAGCAAAACAAATTTAAAAAAATTCAAAAAATGAAAAAACCAGCGCACATAGTCTGTATATATAGAATATATGTGTAGGAAAGTTATTTGGCTGATTTAGACAAGGTCGAAAAACCTTGCTTAGAAATGAGGTCGTTTACCCTACCTTTGGACCCCTCTTTTTAACACATTTTTCATGAAAATTTCAAAAACCTCACCACAGCTTCATTTTGGATTGACTAAGAAGGATCCAGGCTTATTTTTTCATTTTGATGTTTTAGACTTGTTTAAATCTTGGTCAAACTTAAGTTTGACCAGAATTCAAATGAGCAAAACAAATTTAAAAAAATACAACAGATTTAAATCAGCCAAACATGTGCTCATTCAAACATCATCCAACAAATTTAAACATCATGTCAAACATAGTTCTAACATAGATCCAACATCATCCAACAGAAATACAGCATTATTCATAATGTTTCATAATTATTCATAGCGTTGGGGCTTCTGTATGTTCCTTGAGATTCTTGCCATCACTTTGCTCCTCGTGCACCTTGTGCTCATTGCTTCTTCTCTTCTCCTCTTGGTTGTCGGTACATTGCGCGTCTTCTTCAAACCTATCATAGAGCTGTGCAAAACATAAAGGGTAATGAGATCATGTCAAGTGATAAATGTACAGTAGTATTTGACCCTTGCAAGATTTACATACCTAGCAGAACTCACAAGAACAAAAGGTTGGTCACCATTTGGAGCCTCACTTGGATCATCATTTGGAGCCTCACTTGGATCACCATGGTCACCATTTGGAGCCTCACTTGGATCACCATGATCACCATTTGGAGCCTCACTTGAATCATTATTTGGAGGATATTTTGGATCATCGTCAAAATCATGCGGCTGTTGACCATCATCACTTGGAACCTCGTCAAAATCCTCATCTGATGCAACCAGCTGTTGACCATCATTTTCATCATCTATTGAGCCGGCTGCTGACCAACATTTTCATCGAAGCCTTCATCGAAACTCTCTTAGAATGCTGGATCTACTGTGGTATCACAATACTTACCAAAATGACTAGACCCACCACACCTTGTGCACTTACGCTTCCTCGCTCCAAGTCCAGCTCCTTTCCCTGAGGTCTGATTCGACTCTTCCTTGGTCTACCTGCTGCTCTCTTGAACTGGAGTGCAAAGCTTGAATCCGGGGTCCACCATGTCCCATTGTTGTTTTCCCTCCATAGCAGGCAAGGCATAAGCATATGTGGCTTTGAACCTTGCAACAGAGTAGTAATCATGCACATCTTGTTGTATGTTCCTCTTTGGACACAGGAGAGAAGTGATGAAAAACAAGGCATGAATGCATGGCAACTCAGTTATCTGCCATTGCCTACAACTGCAAGTTCTAGCTTCTAAATCCACTGGATATCTCCATTCCCTCTTCTCTTTATCCAAATATGATATCTCTGCTATGGTACCTGAGCAAAGAGTCATGTTCATTTCCAAGCCTGTTGTTTTCTGCTTCAGTTCATTCATCACGGCAGGGATGATAATGTGGCCCATGAATTTTGCCTCAGCTATTCCTGCACAATAATGAAATTTCTACATGTATTCTATCCTTATCCTGTCAAGCAAATCCACCACATAATGACCCTTTAGTTTCCGGATCATTGAGTGGAAAGACTCTGCTAGATTATTGTGCACGTAGTCAACTTTGCTCAGTTCACTGAATTGGTTCTGGCCCATAACTTGGAGTGGTGTGTTTCCAAGTATTCTTTCACTTTGGGATTCATGTATAACTGCCTCAAGTGGTAGTTGTGCTTCTTCACACTGCAAGTCAAATATGTTGGCCATAAATTGCCGGTATACACCTTTCCTTTGAATTTCTTCATGAAATTTGCAGCAAGGTGACGCATGCATTCCTTATGCTCTACTCCAGGGAACAAATTGTGCACGGCCACTTCTAAACCTTTGCAGGCATCTGTATGAATGACCAACCCATTGGGATGTGCAATAGCCCGGCGCAGATTATGCCAAAACCAAGTCCAGCTTTCCTCAGACTCTGTCTCCAGCACACCGTAGGCAACTGGAATACAAACTGTGTGCATCAACTACACAAGCTACTACTAACTGTCCTTTAAACCTCCCTGTGAGAAAAGTGGCATCAATAGCCAAATAAGGCCTGCAGCCTGCCAAAAAAGCCCGGCAACAAGCCTCAAAGCAGACAAAAACCCTCCTAAAGCATTCCTTGGTCTTTGTCACTCCCCTGAATGTGTACTCCACGGTGTGGTGATCAATATCTACAATACTACCTGGGCTTGTCCTATCCACTTCACCTTTGAATGAATACAACAATTGGAAACTTTCCTGCCAGTTACCATAAATAGAATCCATAGCATGTTGTTTACCAATGAACAACCTCATGTATGGTAAATCTATCTTGGACTTATCTTCATGTTCTTCCGCAATTCCTTTGGACCCACTTGTTGGTTTTCTTTCACCCACTTCTTTACTTCTTCTGCCACCCATCTTGACTTGGTTATACTGATTGTATCCTTCCTAAGGGTTGATTCCTAGCATGTGTGCTTAAAAGGGTTCACTTTGACCTGAACATTAGTGCTATTTCGCATTTTAGATGCGAGCAGCCTCCATGGACAACCCTCAGTTGGATAGTGCACTCTGTAACATACTTCATCGCTCTTGTCAACTTTGAAAGTACGTTCTACCTTGATGCAGTATGTTACAAGTGCATTTCTACACTCATTCATGGATGCAAAAACTGTACCTTCTTCCATATGAGGGTTCAAAGGGTCCCATTCAACAGCTGCAAGGTCTTCGTCCTCACCCACCGCGTCATCATCCACATGGACTGCATTGTGAGCCTCATCTTGGTTTTCAGCCTGAGGTGGCCGTTGTAAATTCTGAATAACATCAGAATATAGCTTCTCTTCATCAACCCCAAAATTGTAGTCATCAGGCTCCACTTCAAGGGGGACCCTACTGCCGTTGCCCACACTTGACGAGCCACCACGTCGCCGTGCACCAACTAAACTGTTCTAGCTAGATATGCCATTATGACGACTTGGTTCTCCCCGAGATGTTGCACTCGCCATCCTAGGTCCAAATGCCTACTCAAGAACATCAATTTGCAGCCTCACATGAAAATTATCTTTCTCTTTATGCCTAGCAAACATGGTAGCCAGCTCTTCATCATTACTAACTGTCACCCATTTCTTTTCCCCATCATAGTATTTGTATACCACTTCATCAAGCAAACCCCAAGGATATTGGCTACAAAGTACCTCCCCAAATTGTCTGAAACTCCAATTACTAGCCATTAGCAATCGATAATCGAAACCTCCTGGGTATTTCTTCTTATCCTTTGCATCGAATATGTACCGGTCCCTTCTAATTTGCACCAAGAAAGCAAACCACAACTCCATCCTAACCGACGAAAAACAGAGACGCGATCAGCACACTAATTGGTGTTTTTATGATATAGTTTGGAAATTAAAGATTGCAAAATAAAGTAGATTGGAAACTTATATGATGGAAGATAGACCCGGGGGCCATAGGTTTCACTAGTGGATTCTCTCAAGATAGCATAAATATTACGGTGGGTGAACAAATTACTATCGAGCAATTGATAGAAAAGTGCATAGTTATGAGATTATCTAGGCATGATCATGTATATAGGCATCACGTCCGCGACAAGTAGACTGAAATGATTCTGCAACTACTACTATTACTCCACACATCGACCACTATCCAGCATGGATCTAGAGTATTAAGTACATAAGAACAGAGTAACGCATTAAGCAAGATGACATGATGTAGAGGGATATACTCAAGAAACATGATATAAACCCCATCTTTTTATCCTCGATGGAAACAATTCAATACGTGCCTTGCTGTCACTGGGAAAGGACACCGCAAGATTGAACCCAAAGCTAAGCACTTCTCCCATTGCAAGAAAGATCAATTAAGTAGGCCGAACCAAACTGATAATTCGAAGAGACTTCCAAAGATAACCAATCATACATAAAAGAATTCAGAGGAGATTCAAATATTTCTCATAGATAAACTTGATGATAAACCCACAATTCATCGGATCTCGACAAACACACCGCAAAAAGAGTTATATCGAATAGATCTCCAAGAAGATCGAGGAGAACTTTGTATTGAGATTCAAAGAGAGAGAAGAAGCCATATAGCTAATAACTATGGACCCGAAGGTCTGTGGTAAACTACTCACAACTCATAGGAGAGGCCTTGGAGATGATGTAGAGGCCCTCCGTGATCGATTCCCCCTCCGGCGGAGCGCCGGAAAAGGCTCCAAGATGGGATCTCACGGGTACAGAAGGTTGCGGCGGTGGAAATAGGGTTTCGTGGTGCTCCTGGATGTTTTCGGGGTACGTAGGTATATATAGGAGGAAGAAGTATGTCAGTGGAGCCACGAGGGGCCCACGAGAGTGGGGGGGGGGCGCCCACCCCCCTAGGGCGCGCCCTGCACCCTCGTGGCTGCCTAGGCTGCTTTTTTACGTCCACTCCAAGTCTCTTGGATTGCGTTTGTTCCAAAAATATCGCTCCCGAAGGTTTCATTCCATTTGGACTACGTTTGATATTCCTTTTCTTCGAAACACTAAAACAGGCAAAAAAACAGCAATTTGGCTTGGGCCTCCGGTTAGTAGGTTAGTCCCAAAAATGATATAAAAGTGTAAAGTAAAGCCCATAAACATCCAAAACGGGTAATATAATAGCATGGAACAATCAAAAATTATAGATACATTGGAGATGTATCACTCTCGGCATAGGCGGCGGCGGGGAGGACACGACCATCGTGCGGAGCCCTCACAAAGCGTTTTGACGGCGTCATCTTTGCAAGAAGGGGTTGCGGAATCGCGATCGGGATTTGTGCATTCGGGTATTACCGGCATTGGAGCGCGAGCCGACAAAGCTTAAGGACGAGAATTAAATAGGCCCACGAATTTTCATTGCAAACAGTTCCTTCAAGCAAACTATGTGTGATGTTGTTGATATTTTTCATTAGCTGTGGAAGACGAATTTGGAGTACAGTGGCAACGGATGGTGTTATAAATGTACGAGAAAAAATTATAGTACTAATAGAACTGTCATGTCCAAATTTGAAATTCAGGGGTCATTTGACCTTCTTTAAGACATTTAAGTGATTTTCTAGCCATTTAATGACCGTAATGCAAATTTGAACTACATCTACATGCAAAGGCTATCCATAACGGTTTGAAAAAAAAATATTTTTGCACTTATGTGCGAGTTAATTCCATGTGCGTAAATTGGAACAAATTTTCAAACATATTGGTGTCACGGCCTGGACACATGCATGGAGTGCCATGGCATTTAAATTCCAAAAAACTAAAAAAGATCAGAAACACATGAAACCTTGCTTGATATAACGTCATGCCACCAAGATGATGTGGTAGAAAAATTTGCATGTTTGACAAAACTTTGGACACATCCCTCACAAACCGGAGCAACACACTAGAAGTCTCATGGTTCCGAGAGGGAACAATGCATGTTTGATGACGAAGGGGCGATAGCTGCCTCTTAGGGCCTTCAAAAAATTTCTGCAGTTAACGTGCACTAATACAACAGTCATTTGGAATTTGGAAAATTCCAGGGGTCATTTGACCTTTTAAAGACATTTAAGTGATTTTCTAGCCATTTATTGTCGGTAATTCAAATTTGAACTACATCTAAATGCAACAGACTAACCATAACGGTTTCCAAAATCATATTTGTGTACTTGTGTGTGAGTTAATTCCATGTGCAGAAATTGGAAGGAATTTTCAAACATATTGGTGTCACGGTCCGACACATGCATCGAGTGCCATGGCATTTAAATTCCAAAAAATTAATAGAAAAGATCAGAAACACATGAAACCTTGCTTGATGTAATGCCACCAAGAAGATGTGGTAAAAATGGCGATCATTAGCGCCGGCGCCTGGCAAGTTTGGCCGGTCGCCTCCCAGCCCTCCGATGCAGCAATTGCAGCCGTTAGATGAGGCACCCATATCCTTTTGTCCTCCTCGCGTAGCCTCCACCCTCCCGCCGCCACACGCCAGTGCACATCCCCCGAGCCATGTATTCCTCCTTCGGCCTCCCATATCCCTCACATCACAGTTGCGAGCTCAACACGGCGCCCCTCCTCCCCTCGCTCTCCACTCGCCGCTCATCGGAAAACCGCAGATCTCCACCCCATCATCTTCGTAGGTCGCGACCGTCACGGCACCAGGCCGTCGTTCGTCAGAGCACCAGCAGGCCGACATTCACCGTACCGCATGTTGGTTGCAGCATTCTGCGCTCTTGATTCGAACATCTCCGGATGCTGGTTCCAGCTTGCCGTTTACAAAAAAGTTGCAGGCAAAAACGCCACTGGCGCGAAACGCCGATGAACTGGTTCCAGAAAAGGGGTGATGTTGTCCGCGCGTGTGCTGATGGCTGGTTCCAGCAATTTGTGGTGCCGGTAGTTGCACCCCACGCCTACTGTCCTGACATTTGCCACTCACCATCTCGCCGGTGTTCCTCGTGTCATCACAGTCGTGCCATAGAATGTCTACCAACGCAACAAATCATGTCGTCATATCCAACAAATCACGTCGCCGGTTGTAGCATTCGTCGTCACGTGTTCTATTTGTGCGACAAAACTGGCCGTCAGTTCCAGCAAAACACTTCAACGCTTCCAACAAAACTCACCGTCGGTTGCAACACCGGTCTCCTCCATTGAAGCTCGCCGTCGAGCTCTCGCCTGGCCGCTAGTAGCATTTAGCCATGCCAGTTGTAGCATTTGCCATGGTGGTTGCAGCTCGCCACAAACATGGTTGGAGCATGCTCTCGCTCCTGCTTGCCGTTGTTCATGGTCATCGTGGATGGTAGCAGTCGGTATTGCGGTTGTACCATCCCCATGACACGGTTGTAGCAACTAGATTGCTCGTGTTCATCCATGTGTCATAGCCCACTCATGGTTGTCGTGCAGGTGCAAGCATGTGGCGACAAATGAGCCCGGACGCTGGCCATGTACTACGGCATGTGCCGTCAGTTGAGAGCAAAGGATGAAGAAGGAAGGAGACTTTTCTAAAAAAGATGGGGATAAGGCTTGGCTACATGGAGGAATGAGTGGTGGAGAAGGGGCGGGACTGCGGGCATGTGATGCGTGGGCGTGCAATCGGACGAAGTTTCGGCTGGCCCGCCGGATGTAAACAGTTTCCTAAAATTTTTCATGTTTGACGAAAGTTTGGACACACATGCCACACAAACCGGAGCAACTCATTACAAGGATCTTGGTTCCGAGAGGGAACAACGCATGTCGAATGGGAGATAGCTTGCTCTTATGGCCTTAAACAATTTTCTACATTTAATTAAGATGCACTAATACAACTGTCATGTAAAAATTTGGAAAATTCTAGGGGTCATTTGACCTTTTATAGACATTTAAGGGAATTTCTAGCGATTTAATGACTGTAATTAAAATTTGAACTACATCTACATGCAACGGCTAACCATAACGGTTTAAAAAATCATATTTGTGTACTTGTGTGCGAGTTAACTCCATGTGCAGTAAATTGCAAGGAATTTTCAAACATATCAAGGTGTCATGGCATGGACACATGCATGGAGTGCCATGGCATTTAAATTCCAAAAAATTAAAAAAAGATCAGAAACACATGAAACCTTGCTTGATGTAATGTCAT
This sequence comes from Aegilops speltoides, assembly GCA_021437245.1. Taxonomy (NCBI): domain Eukaryota; kingdom Viridiplantae; phylum Streptophyta; class Magnoliopsida; order Poales; family Poaceae; genus Aegilops; species Aegilops speltoides. The sequence continues at coordinate 104,963,441 of CM038147.1, forward strand.
GCCACCAAGATGATGTGGTTCAAAATTGGGAAGTTTGACGAAAGTTTGGACACACACCGTCACAAACCGGAGCAACTCACTAGAAGGCTCGTGGTTCCGAGAGGAACAATGCATGTTTGATGACTAGCAGGCGATAGCTACTCTTACGGGCTTCAAAAAATTCTACAGTTAACATGCACTAATACAACTATCATTTGAAAATTTTAAAATTCCAGGGTCATTTGACCTTTTAAAGACATTTAAGTGATTTTCTAGGCATTTAATGACCGTCATTGAAATTTTAACTACATCTAAATGCAACAGCTAACCATAACGGTTTCCAAAATCATATTTTTGTACTTGTGTGTGAGTTAATTCCATGTGCAGTAAATTGGAAGGAATTTTCAAACATATTGGTGTCATGGCCTGGACACTTGCATCGAGTGCTATGGCTTTTAAATTCCAAAAAATTAAAAGAAAAATATTAGAAACACATGAAACCTTGCTTGGTGTAATGCCACAAAGATGATGTGGTAAAAAAATGGTGACTGTTAGGCACCAGTGCATCGGCCGAAGTTTCATCTGGTCACCTCGCAGCCCTCGGATGCAACGATTCGCAACCATCAGATGAGGCACCCATTACCTTTCGTCCTCCTCGCGTAGCCTCCACCCTCCCGCTGCCACATGCCAGCGCACATCCCCCAAGCCATGTCTTCCTCCTTGGGCCTCTCGTATCCCTCGCATCACGGCTGCGAGCTCAACGCGGCGCCCCCTCCTCCCCCCGCTCTCCACTCGCCGCTCATCGAAAATTTGCGGACCTCCACCCCATTGTCTTTGTAGGTCGCGACCATCATGGCACCAGGCCGTTGTTTGTCAGAGCACCAGCAGGCTGACGTTCGCCGTGGCGCATGTTGGTTGCAGCATTCTACGCTCTTGGTTCGAACATCTCCGGATGCCGGTTCCAGCTCGCCATTTACAAAAAAGTTGCAGGCAAAAACATCGTCAGCGCGAAACGCCGACGAACTGGTTCCAGAAAAAGTGTGATGTTGTTCGTGCGTGTGCCAATGGCTGGTTCTAGCAATTTGTGTTGCCGGTAGTAGCACCCCACGCCTACTGTCCCAACATTTGCCGCTCACCATCTCGCTGGTATCCCTTGTGTCGTCGCAGTCGCGCCATAGCCTGTCTACCAACACAACAAATCATGTCGTCATATCCAGCAAATCATGTCGCCGGTTTTAGCATTCATCATCACGTGTTCTATTTGTGCGACAAAATTGGCCTTCAGTCGAGCAAAACTGTTTGACTCTTCCAGCAAAACTCACTGTCGGCTGCTATACCGGCCATTGAAGCTCGCTGCTGAGCTCTCGCCTGGCCGCTAGTAGCATTTAGCCATGCCAATTGTAGCATTCGCCATGGTGATTTCAGCTCGCACAAACATGGTTGGAGCTTGCTCTCACTCATGCTTGCCGTTGTTCATGGTCATCATGGATGGTAGCAGCCGGTGTTGCGGTTGTAGCACCCCCCTTGACACGGTTGTAACAACTAGATTGCCCGTGTTCATCCCTGTGTCATAGCCCACTTGTGGTTGTCACACAGGTGCAAGCATGTGGTGACAGCCGAGCTAGGACACGGGCCATGTACTACGGCGTGTGCCGTCAGTTGAGAGCAAAGGACTAAGAAGGAAGAAGGAGACTTGTGTAAAAAAGATGGGGATAAGGCTTTGCTACGTGGAGGAATGAGTGGTGGAGAAGGGGTGGGACCACGGGCACATGACGTGTGGGCGTGCGACAAGCCGAAGTTTCGGCTGGCCGCCGGATGTAAACAGTTTCCTAAAACAATTGGCATGTTGACGAAAGTTTGGACACACACCCCACACAAACCGGAGCAACTCCTTACAAGGCTCTTGGTTCCGAGAGGGAACAATACATGTTTGATGACGAACGGGAGATAGCTTGCTCTTATGGCCTTAAACAATTTTCTACATTTAATTAAGATGCACTAATACAACTGCCATGTGAAAATTTGGAAAATTCTAGGGGTCATTTGACCTTTTATAGACATTTAAGTGATTTTCTAGCCATTTAATGACCATAATTCAAATTTGAACTACATCTACATGCAACAGCTAACCATAACGGTTTGAAAAATCATATTTGTGTACTTGTGTGAGAGTTAATTCCATGTGCAGTAAATTGGAAGGAATTTTCAAATATATCATGGTGTCACGGCATTGACACATGCATGGAGTGCCATGGCAATTAAATTCCAAAGAATTAAAAAAGATCAGAAACACATGAAGCCTTGCTTGATGTAATGTCATGCCACCAAGATGATGTGGTTAAAAATTGGGAAGTTTGACGAAAGTTTGGACACAAACCGGAGCAACTCACTAGAAGGCTCGTGGTTCTGAGAGGGAACAATGCATGTTTGATGATGGACGGGCGATAGCTACTCTTACGGGCTTCAATTTTTTTTACAATTAACGTGCACTAATACAACTATCATTTGAAAATTTGGAAAATTCCAGGGGTCATTTGACCTTTTAATGACATTTAAGTGATTTTCTAGCTATTTAATGATCGTAATTCAAAATTGAACTAAATCTACATGCAACAGCTTATCATAACGGTTTGAAAAATCATATTTGTGTGCTTGTGTGCAAGTTAATTCCGTGTGCAGTAAATTGGAAGGAATTTCCAAACATATTAGTGTCACGGCCTGGACACATGCATGGAGTGCCATGGCATTTAAATTGCAAAAAAAATAAAAAAAAAGATCAGAAACACATGAAACCTTGCTTGACGTAATGCCATGCCATCAAGATGGTGTGGTAAAAAAATTGGCATGTTTGACGAAAGTTTGGACACACATCCCTCACAAACCGAAGCAACTCACAACAAGGTCTTGGTTCTGAGAGGGAACAATGCGTGTTTGATGATGATACACCTCCATCGTATCAACTTTTCCAAACACTTTTGCCCTTGTTTTGGACTCTAACTTGCATGATTTGAATAAACTAACTTGGGTAGCGTTGTTTTCAGCAGAACTGCCATGGTGTTATTTTTGTGCAGAAATAAAAGTTCTCGGAATGACCTGAAAATCCACTGAGCAACTTTTAGAAGTAATAAAAAATATTGGCGAAAGAAATAGCGTCAGGGGGGCCACACCCTGACGACGAGAGGTGGAGGCGCCCCTCCCCTGGCGCGCCCCCTGCCTCGTGGGCCCCCTGGACATCCACCGACCTCAACTCCAACTTTATATATTTGCTTTCGTAGAGAAAAATATCAGAGAGAAAGTTTCATCGCGTTTCACGATACGGAGTCGCCCCAAGCCCTAATCTCTCTCGGGAGGGCTGATCTGGAGTCCGTTCGGGGCTCCGGAGAGGGGAACTCGTCGCCGTCGTCATCATCAACCATCCTCCATCACCAATTTCATGATCCTCACCACCGTGCGAGAGTAATTCCATCGTAGGCTTGTCGGACGGTGATGGGTTGGATGATATTTACCATGTAATCAAGTTAGTTTTGTTAGTGTTTTATCCTAGTATCCATTATGTTACGAGATTGATGTTGCTATGACATTGCTATGCTTAATGCTTGTCATTTGGGGCCCGAGTGCCATGATTTCAGATCTGAACCAATCATGTTTTCATGAATATATGTGAGTTCTTGATCCTATCTTGCAAGTCTATAGTCACCTATTATGTGTTATGATCCGATAACCCCGAAGTGAGAATAATCGGGATACTTCTCGGTGATGACCGTGGTTTGAGGAGTTCATGTATTCACTAAGTGCTAATGCTTTGGTCCGGTACTCTATTAAAAGGAGGCCTTAATATCCCTTAGTTTCCATTAGGACCCCGCTGCCATGGGAGGGTAGGACAAAAGATGTCATGCAAGTTCTTTTCCATAAGCATGTATGACTATATTCGAAATACATGCCTAAATTACATTGATGAACTGGAGCTAGTTCTGTGTCACCCTATGTTGTAACTATTACATGAGGAATCACATCCGACATAATTATCCATCACTGATCCAATGCCTATGAGCTTTTCACATATTGTGCTTTGCTTATTTACTTTACCGTTGCTACTGTTACAATTACTACAAAACTGCTACCGTTACTTTTATCACTCTTACCATTCTTGTCATACTACTTTGTTACTAAATACTTTGCTGCAGATACTAAGTTATCCAGGTGTGGTTGAATTGAAAACTCAACTGCTAGTACTTGGGAATATTCTTTGGCTCCCCTTGTGTCGAATCAATAAATTTGGGTTGAATACTCTACCCTCGAAAACTGTTGCGATCCCCTATACTTGAGGGTTATCAAGACTATTTTCTGGCGCCGTTTCCGGGGAGCATAGCTCTATTCTTTGAGTCACTTGGGATTTATATCTGCTGATCACTATGAGGAACTTGAAAGACGAAAGAACTAAGATTTATCCCTCAACTACGAGGGGAGGTAAGGAACTGCCATCTAGCTCTGCACTAGATTCTCCTTCAGTTTTGAGTAAGCTTGCGACACCTAAACCTGCTATGCTATGAATTGTGATATGTCGCATATTATTGATGATGCCACTTCTGCTATGCATGATACTTATGATGAAACTACTTCTATGCTTGATACTACTGTGCCATTAGGTGAATATCTTGATGAACAACTTGCTAGGGTTAGAGAGAATGAAATTATCGACGATGAAATTATTGAAGATAGTGATGATGAAGTTTCTCCCCCTAAGTATGAATTGCCTGTTGTTCCTGAGCGTTATGTTATGGATGAAGAAACTACTAGAGATCTTCTTGCTTGCAATGATAGATCTGATCTTAAGAAGTTACTAGCTAAACTTAGACAGAAATATCTAGATGCTAGAATGAAATATGACCCTGCTTTTGCTACTTCACCTATCTTTGTTACTAATAAGGATTATGAATACTCTGTCAATCCTGATATAATTACTTCAGTTGAATCTGATCCTTTTTATGGCAATGAATCTAAAACTGCTGTGGCACATCTTACTAAGTTAAATGATATAGCCACACTGTTCACTAATGATGAGAAATTTCACTACTATTATATCCTTAAGATATTTCCATTCTCATTAAAGGGTGATGCTAAAACTTGGTTTAATTCTCTTGATCCTGGTTGTGTGCGTAGTCCCCAAGATATGATTTATTACTTTTCTGCTAAATATTTCCCTGCTCATAATAAACAAGCTGCCTTGAGGGAAATATATAATTTTGTGCAAATTGAAGAAGAGAGTCTCCCACAAGCTTGGTGGAGGCTTCTCCGGTTGCCTAATGCTTTGCCTGATCATCCTCTTAAGACAAATGAAATACTTGATATCTTTTATAATGGACTAACTGATGCTTCCAAGGACCACTTGGATAGTTGTGCTAGTTGTGTTTTCGAGGAAAGAACAGTCAACCAAGCTGAATTTCTATTGAATAATATGTTGACTAATGAAAATAATTGGACTCTTCCTGAGCCAATTCCTGAGCCAATTGAGCCAACTCTGAGCCTATTCATAAACCTACTCCGAAGAAAAGAGGTGTTCTATTTCTCAGTCCTGAAGATATGCAAGAGGCGAAGAAATCTATGAAAGAAAAAGGTATTAAAGCTGAAGATGCTAAGAATTTACCTCCTATTGAAGAAATATATGGTCTTAATTTACCGCGTGTCGAAGAAACACATGGTCTTGATAACCCGACACAGGTAGTAAAGTTCCTAGCCAATGTTTGGATGAATTTGATGACTTTATGGCTAGACAAGAAAGTTTTAATGCTTATGTTGGTAGAGAATTAAAAGTAATGCTTGCATGATTGGACGCTTGAGTGATTATATGGCTAGAGTTAAAGGCAAACTTAAACTCATTAGCAAATATGCTTCTATGGTTACCACTCAAGCGAACAAGTACTTAAAGCCCAAAGTGATTTGCTCGATGAATTAAATAATAAACATGATTTTGTTGTTAGAGTGGCTACTAGAACTGGTAGAATGACTCAGGAACCTTTGTATCCTGAAGGCCACTCTAAGAGAATTGAGCAAGATTCTCAGAGAAATAATTTAGATGCACCTAGTCCTTCTAAAAAGAAGAAAAAGAAAAATGGTAGGACTTTGCATGCTTCTAGTGAACCTATTGTAGACACACCTGAGAATCCCAATGATATTTCTATTTCTGATGCTGAAACACAATCTGGTGATGAACATGAACCTAGTGATAATGCTAATGATAATGTTCATGTCGATGCTCAACCTAGCAATAATAATGATGTAGAGATTGAACCTGCTGTTGATCTTGATAGCCCACAGTCAAAGAATCAACGTTATGATAAGAGAGACTTTGTTGCTAGGAAGCATGGTAAAGAAAGAGAACCATGGGTTTAGAAACCCATGCCTTTTCCTCCTAAGCCATCCAAGAAAAAGGATGGTGGGGATTTTGAGCGCTTTGCTGAAATGATTAGACCTATGTTCTTACGTATGCGCTTAACTGATATGCTTAAAGTGAATCCTTATGCTAAATACATGAAGGATATTATTACAAATAAAAGAAAGATACCGAAAGCTGAAATTTCCACCATGCTTGCTAATTACACTTTTAGGGGTGGAGTACATAAGAAACTTGGAGATCCAGGGTACCAACTATACCATGCTCCATTAAAAGAAACTATGTGAAAACTGCTTTATGTGATCTTGGAGCGGTGTTAGTGTTATGCCTCTCTCTTTATATCGTAGACTTGAATTGAATAAGTTGACACCTACTTAAATATCTTTGCAAATGGCCGATAAATCAACTGTTATACACTGCCGGTATTTGTGAGGATGTGCTGTTGTGGTTGCAAATGTCACTATCTTAACGGACTTTGTTATTCTTGGTATTCCGAGGGCGATAATATGTCGGTTATCCTTGGTAGACCCTTTTTGAATACTGCAGGGGCTGTTATTGATTGCAACAAAGGCAATGTCACTTTTCATGTTAATGGTAATGCGCATACGGTACACTTTCTGAGGAAACAACCTCAAGTTCATAGCATCAACTCTATTGGAAAAATTCCATCGATTATTATTGGAGGTTTTGAATTTCCTCTTCCTCTTGTCAAAAATATGATATTCTTATTATTGGGGATGTGCATATCCCGTTGAGGTAACCTAATATTATTCAAAATTTCTCCGGTTCCATGTTATTCGGAATGAGTTTGTTAACAAGACTTGATCAACCTTGTTAGTGGATTCCTTTTGATGATCATGAGATGGATGAAACTAGAAGGCACAACCTTCATACCCTCCTTTTACTTTCTGTTATTTAGATTAAATAAAGCAAAAATAGTATTACATGCATTTTCTGAATTATCCATGCAATAAAAATTACCCTGAAAATAAAAGTTCTCCAAATGCCCTGCAAATTTAGTATGATTTTTTATGAAATATTTGAGGATTTTAGGCACTGAGAACACAGCAGGGGGCAAGCACCTGGCCACGAGGGTCTAGGGCACGCCCACCCTTACAAGGTGCGCCCCTACCTCGTGGGCCCATGGTGGCCCCCCTCCACTATTTCCTGCACCCACACACTTCATCTTCCTCCCAAAAAAATCACCATCCAGCTCAAGCACGAGTTCTAGCTCATTTTGTTGCGATTTTTGATCTCCTTGCTCAAAGCTCCATTCACAAAACTGCTTTGGGAGATTGTTCCTGGTATGTGACTCCTCCATTGGTCCAATTAGTTTTTGTTCTAGTGCTTTTTTCATTGCAAATTTTTGCTGCCTAGGTGACCCTGTTCTTGAGCTTGCATATCAAATTTATGAGGTCCCAAGTAATTCTAATGCATGATATAGGCTCCAGGAACTTATGGGAGTAGTTGCTATCAATCTTGTTGAGTTTTATTCACTTTTATTTTTGAAGTTACTAAAAATTTCAGAAATTTTTTCAAAGGAAAAAATATGTGTAGGAAAATGTACCAAGGTGGTTCTTCAAGAAAGCAAGGACCCAGGCGCGCTATGCATGAGCAAGACGATGAACCACCAAGGGAAGCTGATGTGCGGCCTTGTGAGTGGCCGTCAGAAGAGTTTATGGTCAATGCAGGCATTAAGGATGAATTTGATGCATATGTGCGTAATGCCGATCTTGAGGACTTCATGCAAGATAAGTGTCCTCAGTACTACTATTTCACTGATTCATTCGTGAGAAGGTTTAAGTTTTCATCTTTGCGTAATTCTCAAAGTGTCCTGTTTGATATTTATGATCAATCATATACCTTGGACCTAGAAGAGTTTACTACTACTTGCAAGCTCCCATAGTGGGGTAGTGTTAACAAACCCCGTAAATCTAAATATAAAGACTTTCTTGCTAGTATCACGGTGGGAGAATCTAGAGATATAGCACAAGCTACCATAGGAAGCATTCATTTTCCTGTTATACATTATTTTGCTCTTTTCATTGGTAGATGGATTAATGGTAAAGATGAAGCATGTCACATGTGTGTTCCTGATATTTGTGTCCTCAAGAGTGCTGTATTAGGTAATAAAGATTACAACTTGGAGGCAATTGTTGCACGTAGGTTGTATAATAATGGTTTATCTGGAAATTTGTTTGGAGAGATTTATGCGACCCGTGTTGCTAATTATCTTGGTATACCTCCACGTGAGGGTGATAGGGAGTTGCCTCCCGCTTATTTAGATTATAATGCTATGGTTAGTCATCATTTTCTTGAGAGGAATGAACAATTCCTCCAGTATCGGCTAATCTTTGACAGACGGCGCGTTGTCCATGTTACTCTCCCTGCTCCTTCCCTTTTTGATTACTAGGCAAAAAGAAGATATGTTGTAACTAGGGAGGAGGCAACCGAATACGAGAGGAGAACGGAGGTAGCTCGCCACCATGCTGCAGCTCAGGAGGCATTGGCTGTTATATCTCAGTACGACCCTAGTTACAACTTTGGATATCAGTCAGGCTATCCATGGCCATAGACCAACTTAGGCCAAAAGCCTAAGCTTGGGGGAGTAGGTATTTCTCACCGGCATTACATTCATGTTCACACACTCATTCTAGTTGTCGGTGCTCATACTCTTTCATTGTACTATCCATGCTAGTTTAATTTCTTTTTCTAGCTTTCTTCGTGTGTGTTTGATAAACCTTAAGAAAACCAAAAAATTAGTTTGTTTATTTTCCATGCTTGTAGTCGTAACTAAAAGAAAACCCAAAAAGATTTCCCATTCTTCTTTTGCTTGTTGGGAGCTTTCCCGTGTAAATAGTTTTATTTTCTTTTCTTTTCTTTGGGGGTCGAGAGGAGAAAGCCATAATGAAAATGCTTAGTGGCTCTCATATGCTTGATTGTTGATTTAACCAAGAGCACATATTACCTTGTCTTCTCCTTGAATTGAATGCTTTGATTCCAGCATAGTCCAATGCATGTGCACTATTATTATTATTATACACACCGTTCGGTCGTGCGCGAGTGAAAGGCAATAATGACAATATATGATGGACTAGATGAGATGAGAGAAGCTGGTATGAACTCGACCTCTCTTTTTTTTATAAATATGATTAGTTCATCATTCCAGATTCATCCTATTATGAATAAAACATGTTTGCAATGACAATTAGAGATTATAGTTGCTTTTTCCACGCTTAATTAGCCAGGAGCTTATAATGGTTTACCTTGCATGCCAACATGCTATTAAAATGGTTGTGATGTGGTATGATAGGGTGGTATCCTCCTTTGAATGATTCGAGTGACTTGACTTGGCACATGTTCACGCATGTAGTTGAAACAAAATCAACATAGCCTTCACGATATTTATGTTCATGGTGGATTATATCCTACTCATGCTTGCACTCAATGTTGATTAATTTTAATGCGTGTTCATGACTGTTGTCGCTCTCTTAGTTGGTCGCTTCCTAGTCTCTTGCTAGCCTTCACCTGTACTAAGCGGGAATACTGCTTGTGCATCCAAAATCCATAAACCCCAAAGTTATTCCATATGAGTCCACCATACCTTCCTATATGCGGTATCTACCTGCCGTTCCAAGTAAATTTGTATGTGCCAAACTCCAAACCTTCAAATGAAATTCTGTTTTGTCTGCTCGAGCAGCTCATGTATCAACTAGGGCTGTCTGTATCTTCCATACTAGGTGGGTTAATCTCAAGAGGAGTGGACTCCGCTTCTCATTCACGAGAAAATGGCTGGTAACCAGGTTGCCCAGTCCCATGCTCAAATCAAATCAAAACTAGCGGAGTGACCCGCGCATTTGCGTGGCTAGAATTTTACTTATTTACAATTTTTGATTAGTTTCACAACATTTTCTACAAATATATTTTCTACTATTTTTTTGCTGTAGTGCTCTTTTAAATCTGGAAAAAGAATCTACACAGTTATTTACATGGATCTATTTTTGTTTTTGCTCAAGGTCTTAAGCATATCAATACATTGAGTTGATTGGCTTGGTGGTGGAGGCTATGTAGTGCATTTTAATTATAAAGATCGGTTTTATATTTTAAATTAGCTTTAGTGCTAATTTTGGTTTACACGTTGACACGGTTTATCCATTCTTTGTGAAAACATGATTATATAGTCCCTCTAGATTTAGTATACTTTTACATATAACCTTTTATGGCAAAACCATCTTCTGGTTCAAAAAAGAAGTCCATATAAATTTGTGACTTCATCACACATGATGTAGTTTTCCCATATTTACTCTTCTCACTCGATATGCATGATGGAGAGAAATGTATTTGTTGAGATAAGATTACTTAGAGCATATCGTATGTAACACGTAAAATTATGAGGTTCATACTAATCTCCTGATTTTCTTCTTCTATATTGTTCAGTCTTACCTTATAATATTCTCTTCCTTTGTCAACCATATTAGAATTGGTTTTTCTCGGTAATAGCAATATCGATGTCAAAAATGTTGATCTTTGGTTATTAGTTTCTTGTGGCACTTGCTCATCTAAGGCAATCTAACTATCTGTGTATGTTCATAAAAATTGTTAAAACATCTTCCGTAACACTCTTGTCATATGTTTATCTTCTGAATGATCTTCCCATTTATCATAAATGAAAATTAATTTCCTAAATTATTCTCAATTTTACGTCACTTCTTCAGTTCATCCAAAACTTAGTTATTTATTGACTTCATATTGAATTTCTATGATGTTTTGCTAAATTTGTGAATACATTTATATTGTATTTTTACTCAGGTAATAGGATGTTTTCTTATAACTCACCTATTACATGTGTTAGTCTATGGCTTTAAGTTTTTGTTTGCTGGACGTCGTCACCTGTGTATTGTACCGGACATTGCTAAGTTGCCGGCATATTTGATGTGTTATATAGCTATTTTCTTTGCCGAGGGGTGGTTATATCTTACATGTGTCCGTCTATTTTCTATTTTGAATTGTTTTGGATCGGTTACCAGATGTGTCATGTGGTACGGGTGTCCGTCTGTTTATTGGTTGGCCTTTGCAAATAAAAGAAAAAAAAATAACAACTGCTAGGCTTTGCACGTACATGCATGTTTACCATCCCAGTTTGCACCCGTAAATTTTTTGCTTCCTGACACTTATCCATCCCCATCCACGTGATACATGTCCTAGAATGAGTCCGTGTAGTTTTTTTTCCTGTCAGATGAGGCTTCTACATTGTACCTCGGCGTATATTGTTGCGTGTATTTTTTAAATCTTTTAATAGGGGACATTACACTTAAGATCATTGGAGTGTAAGTATATTTTAAGCATATATGTTTTCATATATGACTGATTATGGTGAGAAGAAGTTTATATGGATAAAAATATATTCTTGCTACATAACGGTTTGTACTTGTTTTAATTTTTATATCTCTATATCCTAGCTACCGTCTTTTGATTTGCTTGCTTGACTTAGCGTTTCGTTTTTTATTATTTATGTTTTGTATTCTACCATAGTTTGGTTTGCTTGTTTGAGACGGGCACTATACTTCTCTTTCTTGGGACTGTTTGATTCATAGGACTTTTACTAAATTTTGGAAAATATATTTTCAATGACATTTTTCCTAAAAATTCACTTCTGCTATATTTCAAATGTAATTTTCTGTCAGACTCAAATCTCTTAGAAATACTATTTTACTTTTGTTGTTGTGCATTAAAAATTAGGTATAAATTTAATCACTTGGAATTTGAGTTGATAGCACGCATGAATTTTTTTATTTCAATAAATTGATAACTACTTTTTCTGACATTATAATTTTATTAATCTTGCGAGTCAAAAAGACCCTAATTATTTGACATTACGTATGTGTTCTGTACAAAGTAAATGCTGAGTAATATGACTGATACGTCAGTGTAACAGACTTTATAATGTGCTACACACGGCTGTGTTTCTCATCATGTACTATTAATTAACTATTGAGGCCCACCACATCTGTTTAAAACAAAGACACAAAAAGTAAGGAGAAGTCGGAGCATGCTAGTACCGAGCCTCCCAGCTGGAGTCTACTACCTTGGGTTGTTGGCCCATGACAATGTTGAATCGCTCCGGACTAGTCCTGCCCATCTTAGGCCCGGCCTGTCGGCCCACCCAGGCCGGCCCTAAAATCCAGGCCTAGGCCCTATGGGCTTGCTCATGGGCGGGCTTGGGCCTCAGTTTTGAGCCCACCAGCAGGGCTGGGCGGGCTTGGGCTTGGCATATTGGCATTTTAAGGAAGAGGCCCGGCCAGCGGCCCTAAGCCCTCGGGGCTTTTGAGGGCTTTACCGGATGGGTCGGGCTTGGGCTTGAAAAGTAGGCCCGATGGTAGGGTCCAGGAGGGCTTGGGCCTCGGTTTTTTGTCGTGGGCTTTTTAGGCCCGGCCCAAGCCCGATCAGGCCCAGCCCATGGCGAGATATACTCCGGACTCCTTTTAAAATCTTTTCAGACTCTAGCTTGGGTTAGCCGGTGACAATGGTACTCTGTATTTCCTTTCCAAATCGATACAACGTTGCATTAATTTTTAATCTTGGCCATCAATTTCTATGGTAGCTGTGACTTATTTGTCTTCGGTTCAAAGACGTGACAGTCCAATATATTTGTGCACACATGTTTATATGATACGTAAAATTGTTGCATTAATTTTTTAATCTTGGCCATCAATTTCTATGGTAAGCTGTGACTTATTTGTCTTCCCGTTCAAAGACGTCACAGACCAATATATTTGTACACACATGTTTATATGTTACGTAAAATTTTCTAAATATCAACCGTTATTTTTTGATCTAACGATGCAAATAATATTAGCGTATGTGGATAAGCGTAATGGCTTGTTTGTCTCTTGTTTTAATTATATAATAGATAATTAAACAAAACTCCCCGTGATTGTTGCTAGTTGGAGGCACCCGTTGTTTCGGGCAAGCCATGGATTGATGCTTGTTGGTGGTGGGGAGTATAAACTTTACCATTCTGTTTGGGAACCGCCTATAATGTGTGTAGCACGGAAGATATCGAGATCTCATAGTTGTTATGTTGACAAGTGAAAGTATACCGCTCAAAATGTTATTCCTCTCTATTTCAAAATCGAGCTCGGCACCTCTACAAATCCTCGCTTCCCTCTGCGAAGGGCCTATCTATTTACCTTTATGTTGAGTCATCACCCTCTTATTAAAAAGCACCATTGAGAGCACCACTTGTCATTTGCATGCATTACTATTAGTTTAAATTGGGTATGACTTGATGGATCTCTTTTACCATGAATTACGATGTTTAGTCAGTCCTTGATCTTTAAAGGTGCTTTGCATTTATGTTTTGCGGTCTCGAAAAGGGCTAGCGAGATACCATCTTGTTATATCACATTATGATTGTTTTGCGAAAGTGTTGTCATCCGAGTTTTATTATTATTGCTCGCTAGTTGATTATGCCATTGATATGAGTAAACATGAGACCTAAGTGTTATTGTGAATATGGTTAGTTCATAATCTTTGCTGGAAACTTGAATGCTGGCTTTACATATTTACAACAACAAGAGCAAACAGAGTTTGTAAAAAAATTTCTTTATCATTTCCAGTTTGTTAACTGAATTGCTTGAGGATAAGCAAAGGTTTCAGCTTGGGGGATTTGATACGTCTCCATCGTATCTACTTTTCCAAACACTTTTGCCCTTGTATTGGACTCTAACTTGCATGATTTGCATGAAACAAACCCGGACTAATGTTGTTTTCAGCAGAACAGCCATGGTGTTATCTTTGTGCGGAAATAAAAGTTCTCGAAATGACCTGAAAATCCACGGAGCAACTTTTTAGAATTAATAAAAATACCAGCGAAAGAAATAGCGGCAGGGGACCACACCCTGTCCTCGAGGGTGGGGGCGTGCCCCCTCACCCTGGGCGCGCCCCCTTCCTCGTGGGCTCCCTGGACATCCACTGACCTCAACTCCAACTTTATATATTTTCTTTCGCGGAGAAAAAATTAGAGAGAAAGTTTCATCGCGTTTTACGATACGGAGCCGCCGCCAAGCCGTAATCTCTCTCGGGAGGGTTGATCTGGAGTCCGTTCGGGGCTCCGGAGATGGGAATTCGTCGCCGTCCTCATCATCAACCATCCTCCATCACCAATTTCATGATGCTCACCGCCGTGCGTGAGTAATTCCATCGTAGGCTTGCTGGATGGTGATGGGTTGGATGAGATTTACTATGTAATCAAATTAGTTTTGTTAGGGTTTGATCCCTAGTATCCATTATGTTCTGAGAGTGATGTTGCTATGACTTTTCTATGCTTAATGCTTGGCACTAGGGCCCGAGTGCCATGCTTTCATATCTGAACCTATTATGTTTTCATGAATATATGTGAGTTCTTGATCCTATCTTGCAAGTCTATAGTCACCTATTATGTGTTATGATCCAACAACCCCGAAGTGACAATAATCAGGATACTTCTCGGTGATGACCGTAGTTTGAGGAGTTCATGTATTGACCAAGTGCTAATGCTTTGGTCCGGTACTCTATAATATCCCTTAGTTTCCATTAGGACCCCGCTGCCACAGGAGGGTAGGACAAAAATGTCATGCAAGTTCTTTTCCATAAGCACGTATAACTTTATTCGCAATACATGCCTACATTACATTGATAAACTAGAGCTAGTTCTGTGCCACCCTATGTTGTAACTATTACATGAGGAATCGCATCCGACATAATTATCCATCACTGATCCAATGCCTACGAGCTTTTCAAATATTGTGCTTTGCTTATTTACTTTACCGTTGCTACTATTACAATTACTACAAAACTGCTACCGTTACTTTTATCATCATTACCATTACTATCATACTACTTTGCTACTAAATACATTGCTGCAGATACTAAGTTATCCGGTGTGGTTGAATTGACAACTCAACTGCTAATACTTGAGAATATTCTTTGGCTCCCCTTGTGTCGAATCAATAAATTTGGGTTAAATACTCTATCCTCGAAAACTATTACGATCCCCTATACTTGTGGGTTATCAATGGCGAGCGGAGATAGCTTCCTCTTATAGCCTTCAACAATTTTCTACATTTAATGTGCTCTAATACAACTGTCATGTGAAATTTGGAAAAATCGAGAGTCATTTGACCTTTTATAGGCATTTAAGTAATTTTCTAGCCATTTAATGACCGTAATCCAAATTTGAACTACATCTACATTCAATGACTAACCATAACAGTTTGGAAAATTATATTTATGTACTTGTGTGCGAGTTAATTCCATGTGTAGTAAATTGGAACGAATTTGCAAACATATTGGTGTCATGGCTTGGACATATGCATGGAGTGCCATGCCATTTAAATTCTAAAAAAAATAAAAAAATGATTAGAAACACATGAAATCTTGTTTGACGTAATGTCATGCCACCAAGATGATGTGGTAAAAAAATTGGCTAGTTTGACGAAAGTTTGGACACACACCCCTCACAAACCAGAGCAACTCACTGGAAGGCTCATGGTTCTAAGAGGGAACAATGCATGTTTGATGACGAATCGACGATAGCTTCCTCTTATGGCCTTCAAAAAATTTCTACAGTTAACATGCACTAATACAAATGTCATGTCAAAATTTGGAAAATTTTAGGGGTCATTTGACCTTTTTAAGACATTTAAGTGATTTTCTAGCCATTTAATGACCGTAATCCAAATTTGAACTACATCTACATATAGCGACTAACCATAACGGTTTGAAAAAAATTGTGTACTTGTGTGCGAGTTAATTCCATGTGCAGTAAATTGGAACGAATTTTCAAACATATTGTTGTCACGGTTTGGACACGTGCATGGAGTGCCATGGCATTTAAATTCCAAAAAAAAATAAAAAAATGATCAGACGATGTAAACATCTGGTGTTCAAATAAGAAAATGTAAAGATCTGGCAAGACAACCAGGCCCCACATGATTGGCACTCTATTTCACGCCTCGAGGTTTGGAAGGTGAGTGGCGCGGGTTATTAATCGACATGGTTACGTATTGAAAACCGTCGGCTATTAAGTTCACACACGGCTTTTGCTGCAGGAGTCGTGTGCAATTCAAACTCTGATACTCATAAATTTTGGCGACCGGCGTGTGTACTGTTCCCGTCGATCTAGATTCCAGTCGCCAATAAATACTACCTTGCTCATGTCGTCCTACCCGCATTCTCATCTACATCTTTCCCTCGCTCTCTCTCTCTCTCTCTCTCTCTCTCTCAATTCTCTGCCATGGCGCCCCCGATCTGCCCGCGCGCCGACGAGGAGGCACCGCCCCCCGAGGACGCTCTATCGAAGAGCAGTCACGAGGAGGACCCCTACGTGCTGCTAGAGGAGGTTGTGCCGGACCCCCCAACTTTGGAGTGGTTTTGGGGCTAGTACAATCTTTGTCCGTGGAAGTCGCTGCCGCCGACTGAGAAAGCCAGGCAATTGGCGTTCAAGAAGGAGATGGCGGAGGAGGAAGTTAGGTACTAGGCGGCCTATGAAGCCCGTGATGCCGCCTGGAAAAAGGAGGAGGTGGAGCTTTGGGGTCGGGCGCGTCATTGTGCGGAGGAGGTGTACGAAGATGGGTACTTCGTGAGGAAGGTCAAAGGCGCTAGGTGCCTCATCGCTGCGTGGAGTTGGGCCGGTAAGCTCCAACGTGCCACCGACGAGGAGCTCCGGTGGGCGCCCAGGGAAATGGCAGGATCGTCCGCGCTCCTCCGCCAGCAAGAGGCAGATAAGTACGTCAAGCGCTACGAGGCGGAGGAGGCGGAGTACTGCACCTGCGCTGGGAAGACACCGCGCACCAGGGAGCTGCTGGTGAGGGGATGCCGGAATACTTCCCCCAGGAGGGATTATTAGTTTTAGTATAGTCCGTTTTCAATTTTATGCATTGTACCTAGTAGTTAATTAAGTATCATCATGTATATGTGATGATATTATATATATTCTGTGATGGACTAATGAACAATTAATATATATTATGAATTCCGTTTTCTATCTATTTTCATATACTAATTTGTATTGAGCTGTTATCATCCACATATACAGAATGGAAAGCATATATACTCACATTGAAACAGGACATATAAGAACGGAAAATATAATACACCCATTAAAACAGAGCAATATTATGATTGCTGTGAATACATAGCGATCCACGTCAAAATGACTCAACAAATAAAATGCGTCCATGAGACCATGACCAGTAGCTCTTGCCTACGGTAGCTCTTGGCTTTGCCTGAACTCGTGCAGGTGTTTGGCCAATCGGTCGACACGCTCGCGGTACATCTGGAGCGCGATCTCGAGCTCCAAGTTGGCTATTTCATTAAAGATCACCATCTCGAGGATGCGACGACCATGTTCCTCTACTACACCCAGGTGGACACCTGGGCCAAGGAGGGGGTCGAGCCTAGCGACTAGCGCGTTGGTATCTAGTGGGTCGCGGACAAGGTGAACGGTGCGACCCATGTGAATGGCGCGGCGAGCGTCCGGTGCAAGTACGGTGCGGCCGGCCTTTGGTGTACGGTGCACAAGGACTCTGCCCACTCCTGGCGAGGAATGGGGGTACTGACAGGACGTGTACCCAGCTGCAACGCCCTGTCGATGCAAGCAAGCATCGATGGATCCGCTCTTGCTGTGTGGCGTGCCGCGCCTCTTGCTCTACGGCACTCCAACGGTCTCGCTCTGTGGCGAGCCGCAGCCTATCGGTGGGGCCGCGCCTAGCTTGCTCTACGGCACACCATCGATCATGTTGTGCGGCGAGCTGCAGCCTCTCGACGCTGACATGCCTATCTTGATCCGGGCGCTGAAGCACCATCGCCAAGGGTCTGCTCAACCTGGCGATGAAACACATCACGCCGTCATTCATCGCGTTGCCGGGAGCGCCTCGGCCTCGACGAGCTGTGGCGCCTTCTCGTTTACCTTGTCGAGGAGGTTGATGGCAGAGGCGGCACTTTGGTGGGTTGGCATGCTTGGAAATAGTGGATGTGCTACAGGCTGCGCTTGTTTCCTACATGTGTCGCGTGTCACGCGCAATACCACTGGGTGGCAGCGGGAAACTAGTGAGGAAATGGTGGGAAACGGTGGTGTGTTCATAAAACCCCATCAAATAATGGAAACTTAGCATAGAAGGAACATCGAGCTAGCATGACAAGTGCGGGCACATTGATCGCCCAAGGCTATGATCCATATACTTGTGTGCCCAACAGAGCACACTATTCACAGTAAAGAATATTGTTCCGTTTATCCTAGTAGAGCAGGTGGTGGCAAGCGTCACAAGAAGTAGATGATGATCAGATGATCGTTTATCCTAGTTAATTGTGCATGTAATAGTTCACTTTGGTGTGTGGAAATTTCATGTGGGTACTAGACACCTATGTAATTGGATGTTTGCCGCATATCACACACATCTCGTTTACACAAAATGTTTCTGCTCTCTTGGCTCGACACAAACAGTTTATCAAAATGAACTATATGCCCTCCATTGCACACACCTTGCTCTGGCTGAACTGTTTCTGTAGTGTTGCCTAACCGAAAATAGTTCATCCGAGTGAACCTTATGACGTCTATCGCACACACACATTGATCTGGCTGACCGTTTCTTTTGTGTTGCCTAATCACAAACAGTTCATCCGAGTGAACTGTATGCCGATATCTCACACACTTTCATCGGCTGCCTGTTTTCGTTGTTCCGCCTCATCAAAATAGTTTATCCAAGTGTACTATATGCCATATATCGCACGCCTTTATTTGGCTACCCGTTTGTGTTGTTCTCGCCTCATCACAAACAGTTCATTGAACTGAACCATATGCCCCTAATCGCACACGCAACTAGAATCTGAATCGTGTTTGATGTATCCATCATCACAAATGTTTTGCATCTTTTTTATGGTTTTTTAAATCACCGTTTGTGATTAATACATCGCACACAATTTTGTCGAAAGGTCTGTGATTATAGTGTCGCGTTAGCAGCATCCTGCAGTAGTGATCCTACCTAACATGTGTATCATGTAATCTCTTTACGGTATAATCATTGAGAAACGATGAAGTAACAATATCAACATAATAATATCCATGAATATAAGAAACATAATCATTACTGTTTCGAAATATAAGATCCTTAACGAATGTTATCCCCACTCATTTTCTCATTTTAGCATGGCATTTCCTTCACTGCATAAATATAAATCATGAGGACCCCTATGTCAAACCAAGCAATTGGACCATACTTCTAACGCGCTTCAGCATTTTCAACCCCACGCAATACATGAGTCTGAGCCATGGATGTAACACTATATGTGGAATAGAATGTGGTGATTGAGATCAATAAGGATAAGTAAAAAAGGAAGAAAGTTTCGCATTGACATGGCTAATACGGGCTACGGAGATGCCCACAATGTTAGTACGAGGAGTAGGTATTGCCATGCAATGGATGCACTAAGAGCTATAAGTGTATGAAAGCTCAGCGGAAACTAAGTGGGTGTGCATCCAATTTCCTTGCTCATGAAGACCTCGGGCATTTGAGGAAGCCCATCATCGAAATATACAAGCCAAGTTCTATAACAAAAAATTCCCACTAGTATATAAAAGTGACAACTCATGAGACTCAATATGAAGAACATAGTTCTACTCTGAAGCACAATTGTGGTAAAGGATAGTAACATTGACCCTTCACTCTTTTTCTCTCATTTTTTTGTTGGTACTTTTTGGCCTCGTTTCTTCGTCCGGAGTCTCATCCCGACTTGTGGGCGAATCATAGTCTCCATCATCCTTTCCTCACTGGGACAATGCTCCAATAATAATGATCATCATACTTTTATTTACTTACAACTCGATAACTAGAACAATATGACTCTATATGAATGCCTCTGGCAGTGTGCAGGATGTGCAATGATTCTACATAACATGTATAATAATGATGAACGGTGGTTGAGCCACAAATACTATGTCAGTTATATGATCATGCAAAGCAATATGACAATGAATACGTATGTCATGAAAAAGGAACAATGGATGTTGCATGGCAATATATCTTGGAATGGCTATCGAAATGCCATAATAGGTAGGTATGGTGGCTATTTTGAGGAAGATATAAGGAGGATTATGTGTGATAGAGCGTATCATATCACGGGTTTGGATGCACTGCAAAGTTTGCACCAACTCTCGATGTAAGAAAGGGCAATGCACGATTTCGAAGAGGCTAACAAATTACAGAAAGGTAGGAGTGTGTATAATCCATGGACTGACATTAGTCATAAAGAACTCATATACTTATTGTGAAAGTTTATTAGCCCTCGAAGAAAAGTACTACTCGCATGCCCCTAGGGAATTGGTTGGTAGTAGTTAACCATCACATGCATCCGATTATAACAGCACTCAATGATTTCAATTAGAAATACTAATGCTCAAACCTCCCCACCATGCCATGACCAACACATAGATGAGAAGTCAATAACAAGCTTCAATACCGATATTTCTACTAACCAATGATCATGAACAAATATCCTTTCATATTACAACATCAATATAATTAAACCATACATTTCATTTTTAGTGATCTACATGGAAGTTTTTATCATACCCCACTTGAATACCAATCTTTTTTAACTAGTCTTATAACACATGCACATTGCCAACTACTATTTAGACTCTCAAAAAAATTTAAGTGAAGCATGAGAGTGCAATCATTTCTATAAAATATAACCACCACCATGCTCTAAAAGATATAAGTAAAGCACTAGAGCAACTGCCTAGCTCGAAAGATATAAGTGAAGCACATAGAGTATTCTAACAAATTATGATAAATGTGTGTCCCACTCAAATAGTGTGTCGAATAAACAACGATTGTGGAAAACTAAAAAGCAAACAAAGAAAAATTGTGGTACAAGACGCTCCAAGCAAAACTCATATCATGTGATGAATAAAAATGTAGACCCAAGTAACATACCGATAGTTTGTAAACGATAAAGGGATGCGATCCGGGCATTCCCAAGCTTAGACGCTTGGGTCTTCCTTGAATATTACCATGGGGTACCTTGGGAATCCCCAAACTTATGGTCTTGCTGCTCCTTATTCCTTCATCAATCATGATCTCACCCAAAATTTGCAAACTTTAGCACACAAAACTCAATAGAAACCTCGTGGGATCCGTTAGTATAAAATAGAGAAATAATAAACTTTAGGTACTATTATAAACTCATTCATAATTTATTATTGCATAATATCTAATGTATTATAACTTCTCCATGATTTATACCCCTCAATATAATCCATAGCCTCATTAAAACAAGTAAACTATGCAATAAAAATATAATCTGTCTAAAACAAAACAGTCAGTGATGATATGAACATAAACTATACTTCTGTGACTTCAAAACTTCTGGAAAAAATAGGATAATGTGGGAAATTTGAATATCAATTGCATGTCAAAATTTCAGGATTTTATCATTTTCCAGTGAATTATAGTAATTCCAAAACTGGGTGCAAAAGTTTTTGTTTTTTCACAGAATCAAGTCAGTTGTTATCCAAATCATCCCAAAGGCTTTACTTGGCATGAAAAATAATTAAAACATAAAAACGCATCATTACAGTAGCAATAATTTTATGAACACACAAGGACGGAAAGTAAAAGCAAAAAATTTAAGATAACTATTGGGGTGCCTCCCAACAAGCGCTATTGTTTTACGCCCCTAGCTAGGTGTAAGGCAAAGTTTGAAGTGTTATCATCCTTCAAATTAATTCCATAGGTGGCCCTCATAGTAGATTCATATGGTGGTTTAATTCTCTTCCTTGGAAAGTGTTCCATTCCTTTCTTTAATGGAAATTCGAACCTTATATTTCCTTCTTTCATATCACTAATAGCACCTATGGTTCGTAGAAAAGGCCTACCAATAACTTCAAAAAAAGGCCTACCAAGTATTATAGGGCAAGACGGATTGCATTCAATATCAAGCACAATGAAATCCAAGGGTACATAATTTATATTAGCAAGTATGAAAACATCATTTATTCTACCCAATGGTTTCATAATAGTTGAATCCGCTAAATGCAAATTAAGGGAACATGCTTCCATATCGGTGAGACCTAGCACGTCACATAAAGATTTGGAACAGTAGAGATGCTAGCACCTAAATCACATAAAGCATTACATTCATAGTCTTTAATTTTTACTTTAATAGTAGGTTCACATTCATCATGCAATTTCCTTGGTTTAGAAACCTCCAACTCTATCTTTTCTTCATGAGCTTTTATTATAGCTTCTACAACATGTTTAGTAAAAGCTTTAGTTTGTTCGTAAGCATTGGGTGAATTTATCATGGATTACAACAAGGAAATACATTCAGATAAAGAAAAACTATCATAATTAAAGTCATTGTAATCCAAAGTAGTGGGCACATCACTATTTAAAGTCTTGACCTCTCCAAACCCACTTTTATCATTCTTATCTTTAAGATCATCACCCTCCAAAAAATTGGGAGCCTTCTAGATAAAGTTGACTCATCTTCAGTCCCTTTTTCATCAATTTCTATATGGGTTAATTATCCTTTTGCCCTCAGTGGTGCACATGTGCTCGGTTTTGCTCTCAGATGCAAATTGTGCTCAGTTTTGCCCCTAGTCCGTGCGCACCCACTCGTTCCGTGAACTCTATCATCTCCGTCAGGTCAACATTTTGACTCGGCCCTTAGAAGTGGGACTAGGCGGCAGAGATGGCCAATTCTATTCGGACCGTCGCACGTGTGGCTTGTGGGACCCAGCAGAGAGCCGTTGAGCAGAGAGCCGTTGCGGGTGTGCTATATAAGCAGGCGACACACATCGGCGGTGACCACGGTGACAGAGAGCATGGCGGTGACCATGGCGAGAGAGAGAGAGAGAGCGGCGGTGGGAAGCTAGCTGTGGAGGGCGCGGCGGCATTGAGATCCCCTTCGGCTACGAGCTCCATGTCTTCCTCAAGCTCCCGCGCCACCTCGCGAATGCAGGCGCGTGTGGACATGCCTGTCTTTGTCTGTCCGCAGTGTCGGGCGGGTGTTGTTGGGAGGGTTTCTCACACACCGAGGAACCATAATCGTCCGTTCTATGTGTGTAGCGAGAATGGGGTAAGAATCAGGGCAATTGCACCATTTTCATGGTCGGGATCTTTGAGTAATGGGTTGATCTGTTTGGTGTTCATGCAGGTGACATGCTTCTTTCTTTGGGTCGATGCTCTGGTCAAGACTCTGATGAGTGAACTACAAGAAGAGCACGAAGAATGGTTGTGCATGCTGCCACGAACGGCATGTAGCGCAGCCTGAGCTCCGAAGAAGAGATGGAGGCGAAGCACGCACTGACAGAGAGCTAGCTGTTGAGCTTAGGATGTTGAAGAAGAAGGTTAGGAAGCTTGATGATCAAGCACTACCAATAACCATTTGCAAATACTTTTGGGCATTTGTAGGTATGGTAATCGCATTGGTTGTAATGTTGAAAATGTATGGAAAGGCATGAATTATGGAGGAATTTGTAAGCTTTAAATTGTATGAGAAATTCACCTAGTTTAAATGTTGGTCAAAGTTGTTTAAATATTGGTAAAAAAAGAAGTGACCAACATTCAAATATGTTGAAAAAAAGGAGAAGAAATGAGGAATTCAAAAACTTTTGATCAATGAAATGCAGCTCTCGCTCGCCTTTCTATCAAAAAAGGTTGCTCTTGGGCCAAATTCAGAGCGTAGAGCCAAGTGCAGGCTAGACAAATGGGTCAACTGCATCCAATTAGGCCCATTCAGGGGTTCTCTTGCGTGTTTTTCTGTTTTCTATTCTGATTTAATTTAGGCAGTAAATCATAATGCTGAAACTTTTTGTGGAAGCTAATTGAATTATTCTAGAGCCAAACTATTAAGGTTAGAAATTTTTTGGAGCTGTTAAATATTTAATAGCAATTTAATTACTCCAATTCAAATACACCGTGATTTAAATCAAAGACCAAAATGTCATGGAAAATGTGCCTCAGCTCTGGTAGAGGTTTACACCTGGTGCCAAAATGAATGAACATTTTTTAAGGACATTACATTGAGAAAAATATAATTTGTCTAAAAAATGAAGGGTGGAAAATGCACAAAAAATTGGTGCGGCTGCGGACTCGAACCGAGGACCGCGTGAGTTTGTGGCGTTTGGGGCTTCGCTGGTAACTGCTAGGACAGATGGAAAGAGTTTGACATGGTTAGGGAAAGAAGGTATACATAGTGAGACCATGAATGTTTGCACACGCGTGAGAGTGGTTTTCCTTTGTTTTGCACTGAAATTTTGGAGGGTTGGAAGGTTGAAAATGTATGTTTGCACTGCCACATGATTTTGGTTAGAGTGGCACTTGGTTTAGGGATAGAGTGGCACTTGGTTTAGGATTTAAAGGGAATAAATTTGCATGTTAGTCCATGACTTGTTTTTTTTGAATGAAAGAGAGGGCTTCTCACCCCCTCTGATTTTCATTAATGAAAACCACAAGTTCTCCAACTTCATGACTTGGTTTAGGGAAGAAATGATATGTTTGGGCACGGACATTTTTAACACACATAATAAACTCTAATAACTTAGATAAGATGCAACACACCGTACCCTTACATTAAGCAACAATAATAAGTTCACGGACACATGACGAAACATGAGACGATACGACACGATATAGAAAAGCAACAAAATAAAAATGAAACAGACGGGCTTGACTCCGGGCTTGAACATCTTCATCTTGACCTCCTTTTTCCACCTTGGCCGCGCGCCCCTTCAACACCGTCTTCAACTTCACAGCTCCTCCTCGTCGTCATAGGGAAGGGAGTGCATCTGGCCTGGAGTGGGAAAGATGCTCTCGTAGTTGGTGTAGATGTTGTACACGGTGAAGAAGATGGTCTCGCAGCCGCACCAAAAGACTTGGCTGAGGAGCTCGCGCACGTCAAATGGGTTGGTGAAGGTGACCGTGAGCAGTAGGAGGATGCCGCCGCGGTCACGAACCTCATTGAGGGTGAACATCCTAGGCGAGCCCAGTGGGAGGTGGGCATAGCCGGCTCTGAGGAAGGCGCAGGTGAGTTTGACGGAACCCCTCCACCTTGAAATAGCCCACACACTGAGCTCCCTCTTCACGATCACGCTCGGTGGGTAGCGCAGCTCCGGCATGACAGGCGGACGGCTGAAGGTCGGCCCGTTGAACTGCATCTTCACTTGGTCTCGCTTGGGGAGGGCTCGGTCGCTTGGGTGTTTGAAGTTGGAGATAATGGATCGGATCTGGCTTGTGGGTGGGAGAGGAAGAGAGGCACCCCCTTTATAGGCATGTGGGCGGGATAGGAAGAGAGAAAGGATGAGAACGGTGCGTGTGTAAATCCGGACGCGTGTGTGTATCCGTTACGTTTTGCACTCTTTAATTTTTGCACAAAAACGATGCATGGGGCGTGTGCGTGCATCTGAATCACTGCATAGCTCTTTGACCGTTCCCGTGCATCTGACTCGCTGCCCTAAACCACTGCCGTAATTCATGCATGGCCACCTAGCTCGCCTAGCACGCATCGCACGCATGCATGCACGTCCGCCTCCCGCGCATGCAAACCCGTCCATCGCCTCCCATGCATGCAAGGCACGGAAAGGCCGAGACAGGCTATTTATCGCGGTCTCGAGCCACGACAATGAGACGGCCCAATGGTCCATCCAGCGCGCCCGGTATTTGTTTAAAAAACAATCTCCCAGCCAATCAGATTGCATCTTGCGGATTGCCCCCCTCCTCCCCGCAGATTCCTTCTAGAAGGGTTAGATCGACGGCCCTTGATCGCCGCTAGGGTTAGATGGATGGTCCTTGTTCAGTGCTAGGGTTAGCGGGGTTTGGGAGGGGTTTTGACTGGTCAAAGCTATGTTTATCCGGATTTCAAATGAGCATAATAAATTAAATAAAAATCAGAAAAATAAAAAACATGCGCACATAGTCTTCTCATGTCATATACTAACGATTTAAGTTGCTAAACAAGGTTTACATACATTTAAACAATAAGTTCATGTGTATTATGTGATATCTCGAGTATCTCAAACTCTCTTGTATGAAGTGAAGAGAAGTGTTTTGGGAAAATGAACATGAAAATTTCCAAAAAAAAACTCACCACAGCTTCATTTTGGAGTGACTAAGAAGGATCCAGGCTTAGTTTTTCAGTTTGATGTTTTACACTTGTTTAAATCTTGGTCAAAGTTAAGTTTGACTAGAATTCAAATGAGCAAAACAAATTTAAAAAAATTCAAAAAATGAAAAAACCAGCGCACATAGTCTGTATATATAGAATATATGTGTAGGAAAGTTATTTGGCTGATTTAGACAAGGTCGAAAAACCTTGCTTAGAAATGAGGTCGTTTACCCTACCTTTGGACCCCTCTTTTTAACACATTTTTCATGAAAATTTCAAAAACCTCACCACAGCTTCATTTTGGATTGACTAAGAAGGATCCAGGCTTATTTTTTCATTTTGATGTTTTAGACTTGTTTAAATCTTGGTCAAACTTAAGTTTGACCAGAATTCAAATGAGCAAAACAAATTTAAAAAAATACAACAGATTTAAATCAGCCAAACATGTGCTCATTCAAACATCATCCAACAAATTTAAACATCATGTCAAACATAGTTCTAACATAGATCCAACATCATCCAACAGAAATACAGCATTATTCATAATGTTTCATAATTATTCATAGCGTTGGGGCTTCTGTATGTTCCTTGAGATTCTTGCCATCACTTTGCTCCTCGTGCACCTTGTGCTCATTGCTTCTTCTCTTCTCCTCTTGGTTGTCGGTACATTGCGCGTCTTCTTCAAACCTATCATAGAGCTGTGCAAAACATAAAGGGTAATGAGATCATGTCAAGTGATAAATGTACAGTAGTATTTGACCCTTGCAAGATTTACATACCTAGCAGAACTCACAAGAACAAAAGGTTGGTCACCATTTGGAGCCTCACTTGGATCATCATTTGGAGCCTCACTTGGATCACCATGGTCACCATTTGGAGCCTCACTTGGATCACCATGATCACCATTTGGAGCCTCACTTGAATCATTATTTGGAGGATATTTTGGATCATCGTCAAAATCATGCGGCTGTTGACCATCATCACTTGGAACCTCGTCAAAATCCTCATCTGATGCAACCAGCTGTTGACCATCATTTTCATCATCTATTGAGCCGGCTGCTGACCAACATTTTCATCGAAGCCTTCATCGAAACTCTCTTAGAATGCTGGATCTACTGTGGTATCACAATACTTACCAAAATGACTAGACCCACCACACCTTGTGCACTTACGCTTCCTCGCTCCAAGTCCAGCTCCTTTCCCGCGAGGTCTGATTCGACTCTTCCTTGGTCTACCTGCTGCTCTCTTCAGAACTGGAGTGCAAAGCTTGAATCCAGGGTCCACCATGTCCCATTGTTGTTTTCCCTCCATAGCAGGCAAGGCATAAGCATATGTGGCTTTGAACCTTGCAACAGAGTAGTAATCATGCACATACTGTTGTATGTTCCCTGCTGGACCTGGGAGAGAAGTGATGAAAAACAAGGCATGAATGCATGGCAACTCAGTTATCTGCCATTGCCTACAACTGCAAGTTCTAGCTTCTAAATCCACTGGATATCTCCATTCCCTCTTCTCTTTATCCAAATATGATATCTCTGCTATGGTACCTGAGCAAAGAGTCATGTTCATTTCAAGCTTTGTTGTTTTCGCTTCAGTTCATTCATCACGGCAGGATGATAATGTGGCCCATGAATTTTGCCTCAGCTATTCCTGCACAATAATGAAATTTCTACATGTATTCTATCCTTATCCTGTCAAGCAAATCCACCACATAATGACCCTTTAGTTTCCGGATCATTGAGTGGAAAGACTCTGCTAGATTATTGTGCACGTAGTCAACTTTGCTCAGTTCACTGAATTGGTTCTGGCCCATAACTTGGAGTGGTGTGTTTCCAAGTATTCTTTCACTTTGGGATTCATGTATAACTGCCTCAAGTGGTAGTTGTGCTTCTTCACACTGCAAGTCAAATATGTTGGCCATAAATTGCCGGTATACACCTTTCCTTTGAATTTCTTCATGAAATTTGCAGCAAGGTGACGCATGCATTCCTTATGCTCTACTCCAGGGAACAAATTGTGCACGGCCACTTCTAAACCTTTGCAGGCATCTGTATGAATGACCAACCCATTGGGATGTGCAATAGCCCGGCGCAGATTATGCCAAAACCAAGTCCAGCTTTCCTCAGACTCTGTCTCCAGCACACCGTAGGCAACTGGAATACAAACTGTGTGCATCAACTACACAAGCTACTACTAACTGTCCTTTAAACCTCCCTGTGAGAAAAGTGGCATCAATAGCCAAATAAGGCTGCTGCACCTGCCAAAAAAGCCCGGCAACAAGCCTCAAAGCAGACAAAAACCCTCCTAAAGCATTCCTTGGTCTTTGTCACTCCCCTGAATGTGTACTCCACGGTGTGGTGATCAATATCTACAATACTACCTGGGCTTGTCCTATCCACTTCACCTTTGAATGAATACAACAATTGGAAACTTTCCTGCCAGTTACCATAAATAGAATCCATAGCATGTTGTTTACCAATGAACAACCTCATGTATGGTAAATCTATCTTGGACTTATCTTCATGTTCTTCCGCAATTCCTTTGGACCCACTTGTTGGTTTTCTTTCACCCACTTCTTTACTTCTTCCGCCACCCATCTTGACTTGGTTATACTGATTGTATCCTTCCTAAGGGTTGATTCCTAGCATGTGTGCTTAAAAGGGTTCACTTTGACCGAACATTAGTGCTATTTCGCATTTTAGATGCGAGCAGCCTCCATGGACAACCCTCAGTTGGATAGTGCACTCTGTAACATACTTCATCGCTCTTGTCAACTTTGAAAGTACGTTCTACCTTGATGCAGTATGTTACAAGTGCATTTCTACACTCATTCATGGATGCAAAAACTGTACCTTCTTCCATATGAGGGTTCAAAGGGTCCCATTCAACAGCTGCAAGGTCTTCGTCCTCACCCACCGCGTCATCATCCACATGGACTGCATTGTGAGCCTCATCTTGGTTTTCAGCCTGAGGTGGCCGTTGTAAATTCTGAATAACATCAGAATATAGCTTCTCTTCATCAACCCCAAAATTGTAGTCATCGGGCTCCACTTCAAGGGGACCCTCTGCCGTTGCCCACACTTGACGAGCCACCACGTCATGCGTGCACCAACTAAACTGTTCTAGCTAGATATGCCATTATGACGACTTGGTTCTCCCCGAGATGTTGCACTCGCCATCCTAGGTCCAAATGCCTACTCAAGAACATCAATTTGCAGCCTCACATGAAAATTATCTTTCTCTTTATGCCTAGCAAACATGGTAGCCAGCTCTTCATCATTACTAACTGTCACCCATTTCTTTTCCCCATCATAGTATTTGTATACCACTTCATCAAGCAAACCCCAAGGATATTGGCTACAAAGTACCTCCCCAAATTGTCTGAAACTCCAATTACTAGCCATTAGCAATCGATAATCGAAACCTCCTGGGTATTTCTTCTTATCCTTTGCATCGAATATGTACCGGTCCCTTCTAATTTGCACCAAGAAAGCAAACCACAACTCCATCCTAACCGACGAAAAACAGAGACGCGATCAGCACACTAATTGGGAAAACCTACTCGAATCGACTTTCCAAATGCACAAATAAGCTCAGTCTAAACAGGATGCATGACTTACCCCTCGGGAACCCAGTCATGGATGCGGCGGATCTCCGGCCCGATGCCTGCCTCGCCAAATACTCCGGGGTCGCCGCTGCTCGCCATTTCGCCATGGGGTTCTTCCTCCTAGTTCAAACAGCTCCAGCAGCCCCCACCTTTGAGCACTCCGGCCGGGCACACGGAAGGGGGCCACACCGCGGGTCGAGCAGGTGGCGGGCGCCCCACCCGTGGTGTCGCAGGAAGGTGGCGGGCGTTGCAGGTAGCTGTGTGGCGTCGACACAGTATGGTCGCGGCGGAGCAGGCCGTGCAGCTGGTGGCGGGGCAGCTGTCGGTGTCAAAACCGGCGGATCTCAGGTGGGGTGTCCCGAACTGTGCGTCTAAGGCTAATGGTAACAGGAGGCAGGGGACACAATGTTTACCCAGGTTCGGGCCCTCTCGATGGAGGTAATACCCTACTTCCTGCTTGATTGATCTTGATGATAAGAGTATTAGAAGAGTTGATCTACCACGAGATCGTAGAGGCTAAACCCTAGAAGCTAGCCTGTGATTATGATTGTTCTTGTCCTACAGACTAAACCCTCCGGTTTATATAGACACCGGAGGGGGCTAGGGTTACATAGAGTCAGTTACAGAGAAGGAGATTTACATATCCAAATTGCCAAGCTTACCTTCCACGCAAAGGAGAGTCCCACCCGGACACGGGACGAAGTCTTCAATCGTGTATCTTCATAGTCCGACAGTCCGGCCAAAGTATATAGTCTAGCTGTCCGAGGACCCCCTAATCCAGGACTCCCTCAGTAGCCCCTGAACCAGGCTTCAATGACAATGAGTCTGGCGTGCAGATTGTCTTCGACATTGCAAGGCAGGTTCTTCTCCAAAAATCCCTGAGTACCCGTTGTAATGAGCAGTGTCTGGCTTCCCATTAATGTTGCACTCCTCGGCTTCTGTGCCTTAATAATGGCAGCCTCCACATGTTGAGCGAATGCGAGAAGTTGGGGCATTTTTACATTTGCCACCCTGACCACGTTAGTAAATCGTCTATTAAAGATACGGGGATCCTCAGATCCAAATCACAACATCTTCCCCCAGAGAGTATCCATTAGAGCGCGCCAGCAAAAAGCCATTCCATCATGGCCGGCCGTCGCAGCTCCTCCTCTCGCTCCCGCAGCGCTAAGCCAGGTGATTGGGAGAAGTGTTCTGTCCCCCACAGTCGATTGGTGGATTTGCAGACCGAAGGGTTTCTCCTGCCTGCATACATGGTCCTCGTCCGAGCCGGACTAGCCACTCACAATGGTGGGGAGCAAGCGGAGAGTTATGCCAACCCATCCAGGGGGGAGAGGGTATGCCTTGTCCCTTACTTGCTGAGGGGACTCGGATTTCCAATCCATCCGTTTCTCCAAGGGCTCCTGGAGTTCTACGGCCTCCAGCTGCATAACTTCACTCCTGCCTCCATACTACACATCGCAAGCTATGTCGCCCTTTGCGAGCTGTTTCTGGTCTGCGAAGCTCATTTCGAGCTATGGAAGAGGCTATTCTGCCTTGTACCCCGCACTCAGGAGGGGTTAATATATCAAGTGGGCGGAGCTAAAATATGGCGCATCGCCGAGACCGGATATCTATCCGGTACTCTGACGAAAACCTCCGAAGACTGGCCTTCGGAGTGGTTTTATATGGAGGACGTCCCCCTTCCGGACCCTATTGGGATGGGTCTTCCCGAGTTTTCTAATGCACCATTGAAGAAACGCCACAGCTGGCGCCCCTGGAGCCCCCAGGATGTAGATAACAGATGGGCAGGATAAAAACGCTGGCCACTATGTATAATCGAGGTTATGTCAATATGTATAATGCGGGGGGGTGCAGCCACTTCAGTATCGGGGGAAACCCATGTGGCACTTCAGTGGAGAAGATGATGCCACCCGCTGTGGTCGTAAAGGTCCGGACTCCGCCACCGCTCTGGCGAAAATATTGTCCCATTTATACAAAGGAGAAGAAGAGGAGTTCCTCCGTATTAAACCATGGGATGGATTTTCCATGTACAACCCCCAAGCTGGGTGAGCTGCTATCCTTTACTCAATTCCATTCACTCCCGCATTCTTCATCACAAATATTTACCCTGGTAATTCATAGTAGGAACTGCGAAAAGCTGTGAGGGAGGTCCACAGCCCGTCTCCACAGCCAGAGGACCCTGACAGGGCCCTCGACCCCAGGCTCGAAGAAGATCCGAACATATTTGTGGAGCTCGTCGATAGGACGTTCTATCAGCTAAGCCATGACGGTGCCTTGGTGGCCATCATAGCTGAATATCCTGGCCTACTCCCTATGTCACAGGTAAGTAAAACCGAAGTCCCAACTTCCGAGAAGGATCCCTTCTTTGCATCTTACCCGCCACACATGTATTGCGTCTTACAGGGAAGGCCATCGGGGCGCCGTGCCGAACCCGCGGTGACTCGTCAACAAGGGGCACCGAAGCCGGGTAGGCTCAAAAGGAAGGTGGTCAGGACTGAGACGTCGTCGTAGAGGGATGAGTAAAAACCTACTCCGTGATTATCGTCTCTAAAACATAACAATGTCTGTGGTCCCTGGCAGAAAAAACACTCGCCGAACAGTATCTAGAGAGCCTGCCGGCCATGCCTCCACCAGCCGGATTCCAGAGCCTGACACTGGGGTGGAGGCTAACGCGGGGACAACACCGTACGGTCCTCCTACAGAGGATGCGGATAGAATGTCCGCTACGAATTCCGAAGTGGAGAGTGCCATGAATCACAGGCGTCGACGGGCCGTACTCCGCGACCCTAATTTCTCCGGAGAGGCGTTCAACGCCTTCAACTCAGGAGATGCATACATCCGAGCTGCTCAAGATGGTCTTGCTAGGGCCACGGACCAGTATGTGAAGGATATACGGGTAAGAAAATCTGATAATTATGTATACCAGTAGCCCCTGAGACTTGAAATAGGTGGCACAACTGATTTAAGGATCCTTGTATGCGTAGGTTCTTGCAGAGAAGAATACCCAGTTGTCGAAAGAGCTGGAGGAGTGCAAAGCCCAGCTACAGGCTGCAGTTGCCGGAATGGAGGAGTCTAAGAAGGCCTCATATGGTAATGCTTGTCTTGATTGAAAAGAATATAATGACATATACCAGTTAGTATTCGGCATGCATGCAAATCTAACAATAGATTCCGCAGACAATCCCGGAGGTAATCCGAAGATCGTATCGGGGGATGAGCAACATGATCAACGACAGCTAGAGGCTGGCAAGCGTGTGCTGACACGGGTTATTCGAGAGAAAAATGATCTCCAGGATGCCCATACCCGGCTGGGCATTGAACTAAAAGATGTTTAGGCCCAGCTTGCTGACTCCGTGAAGGAGAATAAGAGGCTTCGACGCGGCATTTTTAGTAAGTGCTCGAACGAACCTTTATATAGTTCGACGAAGAAGTGGGCTAACAAAGTTATGTCTGTAGATATGCTGACAGGTCGCCCTGAAGAGGAGATGCCCGGATCCGCAGGCGATCTGCTGCAAGAGCTCTCACAACTACACGAACAAGCTCGGCAAGTGATGCAGGGTATTTGCCAGGCCTTGTGGCCCTCCGTCTCCCTGCCCGGAGGCATGGGGGAGCTTGTAGAGATGCTCAAGGGAGCGCGGCGGCGCTTCCGATTATGGAAGATATCAGCCTGCCGACAAGGTGCATGGGAAGCCTGGTCCATGGTGAATACGCGATACACCAAGGTTGACCCGAAGCATATGGCCGAGGTCGGACCTGTAGGGTCAGATGGGAAAGAAATCCCCATTATTCTGGTATATGACCAGGTGAGATTAGCCGCAAAGTATTCCCAACAGGATTGTAGGCTAGACACCTTGTTGGATGGTATAGAAGAAGAATTTAGTCAGTCCAAGTGACTGTGTACTTCAAATGACATATTTTGTCCCTAGCCGGATTGTAAATCATTTGTCATGGTGGACCTTTTCGCTTCAACCTCCGGACCTGACAGTCCAGAGTGTATCCGAATACCCACTCAAGTTATGTAAAAACCGGGGTACGCATGGAAACCAGGCCTAGGGGTCATAAGTGCTTGAACAGACAAGTACCCAACTAGCTATGTTATATTACATGGATAGTAAGAAACATCTTCCAGGGAGAATAGTTCCGTTAAGGGTTCCTTTCCCTGGGCACGCATGCATTAATGTGCATGTCCTAACTGTGAAAAGAGACGCATGATATAAACATCTGGGGGCATATGTTATAATAGGTAAGAAGCATCTTGTGTTCGCCGATCGAATATTCCCTTAAGAGCGCTAGCTTTCGGCTTCACCCAGTCTGAGGTACACATCCGGCTGACCCGATAGTAACAATCGCAGAGGTGCTCCCCTTATGCCCTAGCCGAACTAACGGGAACGTAGGGCATAAACACAAGAGCTAGGCAACCCAGCTTGTCCAAAACTTAAGTCATATCGATGCATATAATGGCGAAAAAAAGGTACATATGGAAAAGTGACGCATATTTGGTGGGCATAAAGCCCAGAAGATAATTATATTAAGCTTCTGCATAAGAAGCCCCCAGGTATATTGAGCGCACATAGCATGGCAGGAGTGTGTGGTCGAAGCACACTTGAGGCTTTTAAGGCTGTAAAAAGAAAGAAAGAGAGAAAGAGGATATAACTTAAAAAAGAAAGGCGGAGGTAAGGAGATGAACATAGAGTTCAGCATTAGGCGTAGAATCTTCGGAGTCTGGCCGCGTTCCATGGGTTCGGCTCGAGTAGATTATCTGATGCATCACGCAGACGATACGCTCCTTCGGTGAGAACTTTATCAATGATGAAGGGACCCTCCTACTTGGGCTTGAGCTTGTCCTTTTTCTTCTCCGGTAGGCGTAGAACAAGTTCGCCAACGTTATAAGTTTTGGCCCGTACTTCTCTGCTTTGATACCTTCGAGCCTGCTGTTGATAGAATGCGGAACGGGCCTTTACGACATCACGCTCCCCCTCCAGGGCATCTAAACTGTCTTGCCGATCCAGCTCGGCTTCTCTCTCTTCATACATGCACACTCGAGGTCAGTCATGAATGATATCATAGGGTAGCACCGCCTCTGCGCCGTACACCATAAAAAATGGTGTGTATCCGGTGGTGCGATTTGGCGTGGTCCGCAGCCCCCATAGTACGGAGTCGAGCTCCTCGACCCAGTGCGTATCTGATTCCTTCAAGGAAAGCACTAGTGTGGGTTTGATGCCGCTCATAATAAGACCATTTGCTCATTTGACTTGACCGTTTGTTTGGGGATGATAGACGGAGGCATAATCGAGCTTAATGCCCATGTTGCCGCACCAAGTTTTCACCTCGTCGATTGTGAAGTTGGAGCCGTTATCAGTGATGATGCTGTGAGGGACATCGTAACAGTGTACGACCCCGGATATGAAGTCTATCACTGGTCCGGATTCGGCCGTTTTAACTGGTATGGCCTCTATCCATTTGGTGAATTTATATACCATGGCCAACAAGTATTTTTTTTCTTATGGCTTCCTCCTTTAAGGGGTCCAACCATATCGAGCCCCCAGACCGCAAAGGGCCAAGTTATGGGGATTGTTTGGAGAGCGGTAGGTGGCATATGGCTTTAATTTGCAAAAAGCTGGCAACTGACGCAATGTTGGATGAGGTCCTGTGCGTCTGCTCGGGCTGTCGGCCAGTAGAAACCTGTACGGAAGGCCTTGCTTACAAGGGCCCGAGCTGCGGCGTGGTGGCCGTCGAGTCCAGCATGAATTTCGGCCAGTAGCTGTTGTCCTTCCTCTTCGGAGATGCACCTTTGGAGCACTCCGGTCGCGCTTTTCTTATAAAGCTCTCCCTCATGAACCATTTAGGCTTTAGAGCGTCGCACAATGCAACGTGCCTCATTTTGGTCCTTAGGGAGTTCTTGCCTATTTAGGTAGGCTAAAAAGGGTTCTGCCCACGGGGCGATGACAGCCATAATCATGTGGGCCGAAGGTGTTATTTCGGTGGCGGAGCCTCCGATTATGTCAGATTTTTCGGGATTTGGGGTTGTGTTCGGATCCAGACTGGTATTGCCGGTCTCCCCTTCCCACACCACGGATGGCTTGAACAGCCTTTCCAAGAAGATATTAGGTGGGACGGGGTCGCGCTTAGCGCCGATGCGGGCGAGGATATCCGTCGCTTGATTGTTTTCTCGGACCACATGGTGGAATTCAAGCCCCTCGAACTGAGCTGACATTTTGAGGACGGCATTATGGTAAGCCACCATTTTTGTGTCCTTGGCTTCAAAGTCTCCATTTATTTGAGATATTGCGAGGTTCGAATCCCCACGCACTTCCAGGCGTTGAATGCCCATGGAGACTGCCATCCGAAGACCATGCAACAGAGCCTCATATTCGGCTGCATTGTTGGAGTCTGTGTATAATATTTGGAGTACGTATTTGACAGTATCTCCGGTGGGGGATGTCAGGAGAACGCCTGCCCCCAGACCAGCCAGCATCTTAGAGCCGTCAAAGTGCATGATCCAATGGGAGTACGCGTCGTACTCTTTAGGGAGTTCGGCTTCTGTCCATTCGGCGACGAAGTCGGCCAGCACTTGTGACTTAATGGCTCGCCGTGGTTTGTATATTATGTCGAACGGGAGGAGCTCGATAGCCCATTTAGCAATCTGGCCCATGGCATCGCGGTTATTTATTATATTGTTGAGTGGTACTTCGGAGGCCACCATGATTGAACACTCTTGAAAGTAGTGTCGTAGTTTCCCGGATGCCATGAAGACCGCGTATGCTATCTTTTGATAATGTGGGTACCGTGACTTGCATGGAGTGAGGATAGTGGATACATAGTATACCGGCTTTTGAAGCAGGAACTTATGCTCGTCCGTCTCTCGTTCGACGACGAGCACTGCGCTTACAACCCGGTGTGTTGCAGCTATATATAACAGCATGGGTTCGCCGATATTTGGTGCGGCCAGGATTGGATTGCTGGCCAAGAGGGCCTTTATTTCTTCCAGTCCGGCCGTAGCCGCATCCGTCCACTCAAAGTGTTCGGTGCGTCGAAGAAGGCGATAGAGAGGTAGTGCCTTTTTTCCTAATCGGGAGATAAAGCGGCTTAGGGCAGCCACACATCCAGTTAATTTCTGGATTTGCTTGAGGTCTGTTGGGGTAGCCAACTGTGATAGAGCTCATATTTTAGCCGGATTTGCTTCAATTCCTCTATTGGAAACGATGAAGCCCAAGAGCTTTCCAACAGGTACGTCGAAAATGCATTTTCCGGATTGAGCTTGATGTCATATGTTCGTAGATTGTCGAACGTAGGCCTCAAGTCGTCTATTAAAGATTCGACGTGTCTGGTTTTGATGACCACATCGTCTACGTATGCCTCCACTGTTTTGCCGATTTGTGTTTCCAGGCATGTCTGAATCATGCGTGGATAGGTTGCACCGGCGTTCTTGATCCCGAAAGGCATGGTGTTAAAACAGAAGGGGCCGTATGGAGTGATGAATGCCGTTGCAGCTTGATCGGATTCCGCCATCTTGATTTGATGGTATCCGGAGTATGCATCGAGCAAGCACAATGAGTCGTGTCCTACGGTAGCATCGACGATTTGATCAATGCGGGGAAGGGGGAAGGGATCCTTGGGGAAAGCCTTATTGAGGTCCTTGAAATCGACACATAGGCGCCAGGATTTGTCCTTCTTTGGTACCATCACCAGGTTTGCTAGCCAGTCCGGATGTTTTATTTCTCTGATGAATCCAGCCTCGAGTAACTTGGCTAGCTCTTCTCCCATGGCTTGTCGCTTAGGTTCTGAAAAGCGCCGAAGAATCTTCTTGACCGACTTGTATCCCTTCAGTATGTTTAGGCTATGTTCGGCCAGCCTGCATGGGATACCTGGCATGTATGAAGGATGCCAGGCGAAGATGTCCCAATTCTCACGCAAGAACTCTTGCAGTGCGGCGTCTATTGTGGGGTTCAGTTGTGCCCCGATGGATGCTGTTTTTGTAGGGTCCGTTGGGTGGACCTAGAATTTGACTATTTCGTCCACTGGATTGAAAGAGGTGGACTTGGATCGTTTGTCGAGTATCACATCGTCCCTGTCCATTGTGGAGCGCAGTGCGGTTAGTTCTTCGGCCGCGAGGGCTTCGGAGAATGCCTCAAGGGCCAATGCAACGGTTTTATTTTTGGCGCGGAGTGCTACGTCCGGATCACTAGCTAGAGTGATGATTCCATTGGGCCCGGGCATCTTGAGCTTCATGTACCAATCATGGGGTATAGCTTGGAAGCTCATGAATGCATCCCGCCCTAAAAGAGTGTGGTATCCGCTACTGAATGGGGCCACTTGGAATGTGATTTCTTCGGACCTATAATTCTCCGGCGTGCCGAATACCACATCCAGTGTGAATTTTCCCGCACATCGTGCCTCCCGACTAGGGATGATTCCTCTGAAGGTCGTGCTGCTTTGCTCAATGCGGCTCTTGTCTATTTCCATTTTGTTAAGAGTTTCCTCGTAGATGAGGTTTAATCTGCTGCCACCATCCATGAGCACTTTGGTAAGCCGGAGCCGTCCACAATTGTACTAAGGACCAAAGTGGCCGGTGCCCGAACTGTTCAGAATTGAGGTTCGTCACTGGCATTGAAGGTTATGGCCATGTCATTCCATGGATTTATTACTGCAATGTGGCAGACTTCGGCGAGGCTGCGGAGTGCTCGCTTGTGCCTATTATTTGAGGCGAAGGTCTCGAAGACTGTCAGTACTGTATTGTTATTTTCCGCGGGATGGTGCTCTGCGGTGTTGTTGATGAGGAGATCCTCGCCGCTCTTGGCCACCTGCCGGAGTATCCAACATGCTCTAAGGTTGTGTGTTGGTATGGTATCTGGTGTACTGTGAATTTTGCATGTCCCACTGAGCCATCCCTCCAATACGGTTCCACGCCCTGTAGTGGGCTTTGGTTTCTTTGTAATTGGATTAGGTGACTTGCGAGAGTGCACCCTTTTAGTTTGGACGAGGGGTTTAGTAAGAGCCGGAGGATCCCAGAATTTTGTTTGGGTTTTCCAGGTGCTTTCGATCGCACAGTACTTATTTACTATGGCCGCCAAGTCAGCGAAGTGTGCTATGTCACGGCGACTAATGGCGTTGAGGATTCCCCTGTCTGTACAATTTTTGCGGAAGAATGAAATTGCGTCTTCCTCGTGACAGTCCTTGACCTTGCTTATTACAAGGAGGAATCTGGCCCAGAAGTGTTGTACTGTTGATGGATTCATGTACCTAGGGTAGGGTCATAGGCCTGACCTAAACGTCCTACCCTAGGACACTCTTAGAAGACATCATCTTCCAGTCGACCACAGAGGGACCCACTCGACTGGTCTGGAAGGACTCGACCATGGAAGACTCACTCGACCATGAAGACTCACTCGACCACCAGAAGGTCAGAAGGCACTCCATAGCGCAACGGCTTGCTATTGAATAGACTTAATGATAATTAAAGGCACTTATGAGGGCGTTACGATGCGCCCGTGCTTA
Source organism: Aegilops speltoides (assembly GCA_021437245.1). Classification (NCBI taxonomy): domain Eukaryota; kingdom Viridiplantae; phylum Streptophyta; class Magnoliopsida; order Poales; family Poaceae; genus Aegilops; species Aegilops speltoides. The sequence continues at coordinate 105,003,061 of CM038147.1, forward strand.
ATGTACTTTAACCTCTCCATTATGTGGGCTGGCAGGGGTCTTGGCGCACTCTATATAAGCCACCCCACTCCACAGATAGAGGGGTTCGCACTCTTGTAACACCCGTATTCATAATCCACTCGACCGCCTCAGGGCTCCGAGACGTAGGGCTGTTACTTCTTCCGAGAAGGGCCTGAACTCGTACATCGCTTGTCTTCACAACTACTCCATAGCTAGGACCTCGCCTCTCCTTACCTACCCCTTATTCTACTGTCAGACTTAGAACCACGACAGTTGGCGCCCACCGTGGGGCCGGTGTTTTAGCGATTTGTGGAGGAGTTGCAGTACTTCCGAGTACCTTTATCATGATGACTGCTGGAGTTTTGGTTGAGGGGCGCGAGATCCGTCTCGGTGCTCTCACCTTTGTCGCCGACGACTCCGCGTGGCTCCAGGAGGCTCCACTTGACATCGAGGCGCTCCCCGTCCGCGGGGCGATGCACTTTCGCGCATGTGTTCGTGGCGTTCTGCTGCGGCAACCGTCGACCCCGTATCGGTCGACTCCCCTATCGGTCGCCCGCCCAGTCTCCCACCAGCGCAAGCGTTCTGGTCGGTCGAGACTCCAGCGGTGGGTGAAACACGCGGTGGCTCGCCAGACAGCCACCACCCAGGTCGCGGCCATCGAGCCCGACGAGTCCCTCTACGGCCTGTTCGATCTGTCGACTGGCTCCGTAGGGACTGCATCCGAGTGTGATAGCAGTGATCCAGCGGCGGAGATCCTCATGGTCGACGGCCCTCGCGATCCTCCCTGCCGCCCGCGGCGGTGGGGCCGCCGGAGGAGGAGATCCCGTGCAAGAGCACGAAGAGTACCAGCCCGAGACACTCGACTCTCTGCAGAGAGAAGAGCTTCGCCGCAGGAACATGGATGCCCTACATACTCCCATCGCCGGAGAAACCCCTGAGGCTCGCGCCTTGGAGGAAGCACGTTTGGCCAATGTGGCTGAACGCGCTCGCCTGGAGAATCTTCAGCGAGCACTTTCGGCGGCGTCTTGCGCGCGAATCCCGAATCCGGTCGACGTCGACTCTTCCCACCGACTCGGTATACCGCACGCCCGATTCAGAATTTAGCAATTGCAACTCGTATAGCGAGTCTATCCAGCCGTCGGTCGAAGCTGGGAGAGGCTTGCAGCAGATCGAGATTTACTCGAGCAGCGGAGACCGATGATAACAGCGTCGAGTGCCCTTTTCCCCAAGGGAAGGGTCATCGCTCCTCGGCGGCAAGATGACGACGCGTCGATTCGATGGGGCGAAGAGTTCCAATGACCCTGTGGAACCAGGCTTTGTGCGATCCATTATCGTGCAAGGCTTGGTCGGCCGAACAGAGCTCATCGAGGTGGACCGAGAGATGCACCCACCAGCGATCAGTGCACATCTCGGTCCGGAATGTTTTAGCAGGCTATCGAGCCGCAGATAATTCCCCCAATTTCAGATTGGCAACAGAGTCGACAAGTTCATCGGGGAATCCAAGCCTGAAACTTGGCTTGAAGATTACCGAGTGGCTGTTCAGATCGGGTGGGAATGATGAGGTGGCCATGAAGCATTGCCCTCATGTTGGAAGGTTCTGCGAGCATGGCTGAATCGATTACCTCCTAGCAAAGATATATACTTGGGAAGATTTGTCCCAGTATTCGTCGGACTTTGAAGGGACTTGCAAGCGACCGGCTGGTTTGACAGAGCTGCAAGTTTGTGTGCGAAAACCAATGAAACTCTCCGAGAGTACATTCAGAGGTGGATTACTTTGCACCATCTTGTGGAAAACGTGTCCGACCATCGAGCGCTTTCGCCTTCAAAGATGGCGTCAAAAGCGAGAATTGAGTCTGAAATTTGGTCGAACCGGGGACATGACCCTGAGTCAAATGATGGAGATTGCTAGCAAATACGCCAACGGCGAGGAAGAAGACCGACTCCGAAGCGGCAAATACAAGCCAAGTCAGTCGGAGAAGGGAAATTCCAGTCGGAAGCAGAAACGAAAAGCCGATCCAGCAGCTCCTGGAGAGGCCCTGGCCGTGACTCAGGGGAAGTTCAAGGGGAAGCCGAAAGGATTCTAGAATCCAAAGAAAGTAAAGGATAAAGAAGGCAATGACGTGATGGATATGCCATGCCATATTCACACGAAGAAGGATGAAGAGGGCAACATCATTTACCCAAAGCACACCACTGCCAAAGGTCGACTCCTCGATCCAGCGGTTTGGGAAAACAGTTTAAGGACAAGGAGAAGGAGCCAGACAAGGCCGGAGACAAAGAGGACAGTGAGGAAGAATATCCGCATGTCAACTCTACTCTGATGATCTCGCGGATGTGGAAAGCAAGAGTCGACTGAAAGTCATCAACCGAGGTGAACATGGTTGCCCAAAGAAGCCAAGTTATGTGAAGTGGTCCCGGACACCCATCACATTCGACCAATCTAATCACCCGACTCACATTGCCACTCCCGGGCGGCAGCGTTGGTGGTCGATCCGGTTGTCGAAGGCACTCGTGACAAAAGTGCTGATGGATGGTGGTAGTGGGCGAATTTGTTATATGCGGATACATTGAAAGGGATGGGCATTCCGATGTCGATTGAGCACCAAAGAACATGAGTTTCCACGGAGTCATACCAGGGAAGAAGGCCAATTCACTCGGCCAAATCGCCCTGGATGTGGTTTTTGGTGATTCCAAGCACTTTCGCAAGGAAAAGTTGACCTTTGAGGTTGTGGATTTTTAGAGTGCATACCACGCCATTTTGGGGAGGCCTGCCTACGCACGATTCATGGCTCGACCGTGCTATGTGTACCTCAAGCTGAAAATGCCCGGCCCAAAGGGAGTGATCACTGTCACCGGTGATCGGAAGAAGGCGGAAGAATGCTTTCAGAAGGGCTCCAAAATTGCCGACTCCCAAGTGACAGCGGTCGAATTCGACGAATACCAGCAAAATGCAGATCCGAGTGATTTGTTACGATCCAAGAAGCCAGCCACAGAGTCTGCATTTCAGTCGTCCGGTGAGACGAAGCCAGTCCATATTCACCCGACCGATCCCAATGCAGCCCCGACCCACATCTCCACAACACTCGACCCGAAATAGGAAGAAGCGCTCATCCAGTTCCTCCGTGAGAACTGGGACATTTTCGCATGGAAGCCAGCTGACATGCCAGGTGTTCCCAGGGAACTGGCTGAGCATCGCCTACGAGTCGACAAGTCCGCAAAACCAGTCAAAGAGCATCTTCGGCGGTCCGCCGTCCAGAAGAGAAAAGCTATTGGTGAAGAAGTGGCTCGACTATTGGCAGCAGGATTCATCCGTGAGATATATCACTCCGAGTGGCTTGCTAACGTCGTCATGGTTCCCAAGAAGGACAACTCACTCCGCATGTGCATTGATTTTAAGCACATCAATCGGGCCTGCCCGAAGGATCATTTTCCTCTCCCCCGCATAGATCAAATTGTTGACTCGACCGCGGGATGTGAGAGATTATCTTTTCTAGATGCATATTCCGGGTATCATCAGATCCGTCTGTATGGACCCGATGAAATAAAAACAGCTTTCATCACTCCATTCGGGTGCTTCTGCTATATCACCATGCCATTCGGCCTCAAGAATGCCGGAGCCACATTTATGCGAATGATTCAGAAGTGTCTTCTCACTCAAATCAGTCGGAATGTGGAAGCGTATATGGATGATATCGTCATTAAGTCGCGAAAAGGTTCCGACCTGCTTGCTGACCTCGCCGAAACATTTGCCAACCTCAGAAGGTACGATATCAAGCTCAATCCGTCAAAGTGCACATTCGGAGTTCCTGGTGGAAAATTACTCGGTTTTCTCGTTTCGAGCGAGGATCGGCGCTAACCCGTAAAAGATCGGCACTATTCTCCTAATGAAACGCATACATGCGAGTGCACGGCGTCCGAAGCTTCTTGGATTCTTGGCGCTTTAAGTCGATTCATCTCACGACTCGGTGAAAAGGCATTACCTCTTTACCGACTGATGAAGAAGGTTGACAAATTCGAGTGGACTCCAGAAGCTGATGCAGCGTTTGCCGAGCTAAAAGGTCTGCTCTCCACCCAGCCGGTGCTTGCTGCTCCAATCAGCAAAGAGCCTCTGTTGCTTTACATCGCAGCCATTTGGACAAGTTGTCGATCTTGTGCTTACGGTCGAGCGGGAAGAGGAAGGAAAGACCTTCAAAGTTCAGCGCCCGGTGTATTATCTGTCTGAAGTCTTGACTCCATCCAAGCAGAGATATCCTCATTATCAGAAGCTTGTGTATGGCATATACATGACCACGAAGAAGGTTGCTCACTATTTCTCGATCATTCTATCACGATGCGTCGACGCTCCTTTATCGAGATCTTGCATAACGAGACGCAACCGGTCGAGTGGCGAAATGGGCGATTGAACTTCTTCCCTTGATATCAAATTCGAGGCAAAAGAAAGCCATTAAGTCCTGTGCTATAGCAGATTTCCTTGCCGAGTGGATTGAACAACAGCAGCCGGTGAAGTTCACTCGGAGCATTGGACCATGTTCTTTGACGGCTCCAAGATGCTGAATGGTTCTGGTGCTGGGGTTGTTCTGGTTTCCCCCAGAGGAGATAAGCTTAGGTATGTGCTCCAGATTCACTTTGACTCCTCCAACAATGAGGCAGAGTATGAAGCCCTCTTATATGGATTGCGCATGGCGTCCGTCGCCTGATGGTCTATGGCGACTCAGATCTAGTGGTCAATCAAGTGATGAAGGAGTGGGACGTGAGAAGCCCAGCTATGACTGGATACTGCAATGCAGTGAGGAAGCTGGAAAAGAAGTTCGAGGGGTTGGAACTCCATCGCATCCCATTGAAAAATCAAGCAGCAGATGATCCGCAAAGATAGGCTCCAAAGAGAAGCCATTCAGTGGTGTATTTTTGGAGCATATACACACTCCGTCAGTCAAAGAAGATCCCTTCACAGAGGAAGCTCCACAACCCAAGAGTACCACAGACTCGACTGAGATTGAGGTCCCGGCAGTGGTCGACTTGGTCATGGAAGTTTTAGTGGTCACTCCCGATTGGACAATCCCATACATCGCATATATTCTAAGGAAAGAACTCCCGGAGGATGAGGAAGAGGCTCGACAGATCGTCCGTCGATCCAAAGCCTTTACTGTTATCAAAGGGCAGTTGTATAGAGAAAGCACGACGGGAGTTGGACAAAAATGCATAACGCCAGAAGAAGGTCGAGTCATACTCAATGACATCCACTCGGGGACCTGTGGCCACCATGCGTCCTCTCGGACCATTGTAGCCAAAGCATACCGAGCCGGATTTTACTGGCCAAGAGCAAATGAGATGGCGAAAGAAATAGTGGACAAGTGCGAAGGATGCCAGTTCTACTCCAATATGTCACACAAGCTCGTCACCACGAAGACCATTCCACTCGTCGGCCTTTTGCGATGGGGTTGGACATGGTCGGTCCCTTGCGAACAGGTCGGGCGGTTTCACGCATGTACCGGTAGCGATCGACAAGTTCACCAAGTGGATTGAAGCTAAACCAATCAAAAGTCTTGGCGCTTGATCTGCTGTTTCCTTCATCGAGAGCCGACGTTCGGATATGGAGTCCCGCACAGCATTATCACGGATAATGGGTCGAACTTTGACTCGGAAGAATTCAAGGATTCCTATAACGCCCAAGGCACACGAGTCGACTACGCTTCAGTCGCTCATCCATAGTCGAATGGACAGGCAGAACGAGCCAACGGATTAATCCTCAACGGTCTGAAGCCCCGACTGATGCGAGATCTCAAACATGCGGCTGGAGCTTGGGTTGACGAACTTCCTTCAGTGCTTTGGGGTTTGCGGACCACGCCTAATCGGTCGACCGGAAGAACTCCCTTCTTCCTGGTCTATGGAGCGAAGCAGTCCTACCGAAAGTGATCTCCTTCACAATGCTCCCGAATTGAACTTTATAATGAAGTAGAAGCTGAACAAGCACGTCAAGATGCGATCGACCTCCTAGAAGAGGAAAGGGAGATGGCTCGATCCGCCGACCATCTACCAGCAAGACTTGCGTCGCCTTTACGCCAGAAATGTGAGAGGTCGAGCCTTCCAGGAAGGGGATCTGGTCCTTCGAGTGGATCAGCAGAAACAACATAAGCTCGCTCCCTCCTGGGAAGGGCCCTTCATCGTCACAAAGGTCCTCCACAACGGGGCATATCGTCTCTACAACGTCGAACACAAAATCGATGAGCCTCGAGCTTGGAATGCGGATCTGCTCCGCCCGTTTTATACTTAAAGTTTTTCACTCGGAAGAGTTGTAATAAAATACTTCTGTAGTTCATGAGCTTCGAAATAATAGTGTCATCATTCCTTCATAATTTTTGTCACTTTTTATTTTCGTTCAGTTCCCCCAGTGGGTGGCTTAGTTGCGAATCCGTTTCGCCTAAGTTTGTACAAATCCTACCGAGTGGTAAGCCGGTCTTCCACTCGGAGGCTTAGCTGCAGCTCAGTGCTCGCCTAAGTTATTAAAAATCCTACCGAGTGGTAAGCCAGACTTCCACTCGGAGGCTTAGCTGCAGCTCAGTGCTCGCCTAAGTTATTAAAAATCCTACCGAGTGGTAAGCCAGACTTCCACTCGGAGGCTTAGCTGCAGCTCAGTGCTCGCCTAAGTTATTAAAAATCCTACCGAGTGGTAAGCCAGACTTCCACTCGGAGGCTTAGCTGCAGCTCAGTGCTCTCCTAAGTTATTAAAAATCCTACCGAGTGGTAAGCCAGACTTCCACTCGGAGGCTTAGCTGCAGCTCAGTGCTCGCCTAAGTTTTTAAAAATCCTACCGAGTGGTAAGCTAGACTTCCACTTGGAGGCTTAGCTGCAGTCTAAGGATTCGCCTAAGTATAATGTGTACCCGCAAGGAGGGCGAGGCGCAGGTCGACTGCGACCCTCTCCTCCGAGCTACACCATAAGTGCAATATGTACCCGCAAGGAGGACGAGGTGCAGGTCGACTGCGACCCTCTCCTCCGAGCTACACCATAAGTATGATGTGCGTTCGCAAGGAAGACGAGGTGCAGGTCGACTGCTACCCTCTCCTCCGAGCTTCGCCACAAATACAACGGAAATCCTACCGAGTGAAGAGCAAACCTCTCACTCGGGGGCTTAGCTGCAGCCCAGTGCTCGCCTAAGGTATAAAAATCCTACCGAGTGAAGAGCAAACCTCTCACTGGGGCTTAGCTGCAGCCAGTGCTCGCCTAAGGTATAAAAATCCTACAGTGAAGAGCAAACCTCTCGCTCGGGGGCTTAGCTGCAGCCCAGTGCTCGCCTAAGGTATAAAAATCCTACCGAGTGAAGAGCAAACCTCTCGCTCGGGGGCTTAGCTGCAGCCCAGTGCTCGCCTAAGGTATAAGAAATCCTACCGAGTGAAGAGCAAACCTCTCACTCGGAGGCTTAGCTGCAGCCCAGTGCTCGCCTAAGGAATAAGTCGACGGCAGTCGGCATCTCGCTGTTAACCTGCAAAGGGCAATTCAAGCCAAGAGCAATCATATCCAAACATCCAATCCAAATTTAGGTCGATACCTAAAAGAACCGAGAGTGCTCAGGCACTAAGCCTGTTAAGGTTTTATCGGTTACAACTCCACTCGGCATACCGAGGCAAATTTAAAGTCAAGGAAAGTTTTTTACCCCTCCTGTAGAGGGCTGGATGGAGCAACGAACTCGTCAAGGTCAATCCCATCTGCAATCCGTGTAGCAGCAGCGATGAAAGTCTCCATGAAGGACCTGAAGTCGTGTTTTTTGGTGTTGGCCACTCGGAGAGCCGCCAGCTTATCTTCTCGGGCATCCTTGCAATGGACTCGCGCCCGGAACCATTGTAGGCGACATCTGCGCCACACCGAGCGAAGACTTCTTCCACTCTTGCACTCGGTCGGGGCGGCGTTCGGTCGAGCCACCAACGACTCGAGGTCATTTTGGAGTGTCTCCACGGCGGGCGTCGAGTCGATGCGGGATGTTGCAACCTTCGGTCTTGCGAGATAATCCACGACGGCAAAGAACACGGGACTCGGTCGGAAGATGTTCATGGCAGTTTCATCATTCACCGGAGAATTGGCGGGTCAAGGTTCGCTCTCCGGTGGCTGGTTTCTTCTTCAAAGTTGCGACGAACTCGCAAAGACAAAACCCGAATCAAGAAAATAGTCGAATGGGAACATAACAGTTGGAAGAATTGGTCGAGTGAAGAAGATTACCTTGAGCATAAGGAACAATTTTTAGCAAGACCACCCAAGAAGCCTTCGAGTCATTCTTCTTCCGGTCATCTGGTTGATCCTCTCGATCGAGTAGTCTTGTCGACTTTCAATCGATCAACATCCTTGGTGGCAATGGCGAGCAGCCTTGATTGGTGTTGTCTGTTCGAGCTTGGTGGTGAGGCTAGCTTTTCATCAGCGAGCTTGATCTTCTCGAGACAGCTCAAGCTCCTTCTTCCTCTGGGCCTCCTTCACCTTGCACTGTAAATTACTGAAGCGTCGAGATTGAAGCAAATGAGGGGAGAAAAGAGTCGTCGAAGTCTCACCAAACATACCTTTGGTCTCCTCCTTTGCCTTCCTCAGGTTCTCCTGCACTAGCTTCAAGTCCAACTCGAGCTGAATATGCTTCTGCTCCAGTTCGGTATAGCGCGTCGCAAGATCGCAGGATTTCTACGAAGAGTCAATCGACAAAATGTCAGAGATGATCCACTTTCGAGTGAATAAAGAAAAATGATGTGTTTCTAAGACTACGATCGAATGCAAGCATTCGACCGTAGTCTCGAGGACTACACCGGTGGGTGCACTCAGCGTGCCCCCACCGGTCTTATTCAAACGAGTCGACCACCGACCAGCAAAAAAAAAAGTCGACCCGATCGATCAAAACTTCTTGATCAGTAATCAATCGCCAGCATCGAACCACGATCTCGGGGACTACACCGGTGGGTGCACTCAGCGTGCCCCACGGCCTCGTAAACCCATTCGTTTCATTCGGTGATGATCAATATTTACTTATGAAGCCTAAGACCATTGCCAGGTGATCGACCTTAGCCTTGGGGACTACACCCGGCGGGTGCACTCAGCGATGCCCGCTAATCGGAGTTTTACCAACACACCCGGTGGGTGACTGCTATAATTCCGTAAAGAAAAGTTTTGATAGCATATCCTAACAGAACAGGCGGTGGTCGACTGACCTGAACATTGCTCTGAAGGGCAGAGCTGGCATCGTAAGCTGCTTGGCTCGCATCCCGAACGATCTTCACCTGCTCCATCATGATCCCTGCTTGACGGATCGCCTCCTTAGCAGCATTGGCCTGGTCCTCCGGGACGTGGTGCGTGGCAAAGATCGAAGGCTGCCTAGCACTCGACGAAGTGGGTCGAGCACTCGTCGTGACACCTTTGCGAAGGACCTGGTATGTCGAGTGCCGACCTCTCCTTCCGTCTAGCGGTCTCGGCGCCGTCACATCTTGGGCTACTTTGCGGTAGATGCCTTCCTGCTCCTCCTAGTCTTCAATGGCTCCTCATCCTCATCATCGCCGCGTCGGGAAGAGTGATAATGTCATTGGTTGGAGCTTCGAGAAAAGAGTCAAAGTCGAAACTATGAGTCGATCGACTAAGAACAAGAATTAAGGATCTGATGCAGGATTTGAGGTCGCGGCGTCCTCCATCTCATGGTCCTCGGCCTTGCCTGAGGTTTCGGAAGTCGCAGCGCTGAAGTTACAAAAAATCAGTCGACCGATTCAAATATCAACCAGAGATAAAACTTATATAGAATAGGAAGACTCAAGCAATATGTTTACCCTGAGATGGTGGAGATGGCCACCTTCATTTTTGGCAGAGGCTTGGTTGTCCTCGACGGACTACTTTCATTGCTTGGCGCCTTCTCGGTCGGCAACGGAGAAGCGGTCCGAGGGCGTTTGGTCGACTGCGAGGCAGTCGCCACTCCCTTACCGCGTTCAGTCGAAGGGTCGTGCACAAGTTTTGACCGCCTTTCCGAGCGCGGTGGTACAACCTCTTCCTCCTCATCCTCGTCGTCATCATCCTCGTCATCATCATCGTCGTCATCGTCATCTTCTGCAGCGTCTGAATCCCACTCTTCTGGCTCTACTTCGCTGGCCCCCCCTCCTCGGAGTCCGGCGCCATTGGGCATTGAGTATAGCTCGGTAAGGGCACGGAAATATCAAAGCGAGCTCAATCGACTAAATCACGAGACACATTCGACGGATATACAATGGAAAGCGAGCAAATGTACCTTATGCAGAACGCTATTGTGGTCAAGTGGAGAAATCCTCCGGGATCCGCGAGGGTTGTCTTTGTTCCCAGTGATCGCGGCCATCCACCTTTCCACTATGGCGTCGTCGACTGCCTCCGGGTTGACGCGAGTATCGTCCTCGGTGCCTTGATACAGCCACATCTGATGGCTCAAACTGAAGCGGCTGAATTCGCCTCCGAAGGAAAACCTCCAAGAGATCCATGCCAGTCACACCGTCCCGAACCAGCTGTACCACGCGATCCATCAGCATCTTCACATCGGCTCTCTCCTCTGGAACCACCTTGAGGAGGAGGGTCATTCACTCGACTCATGGTAAATGGAGGAAGACCACTCATTGTCGGCGTCGACTCGTTACAGCGATAGAACCAGGTCATTGCCAGCCCTGACCGACTCAGGAAAAGACATAGCTGGGAAGGCGCTCTTATTCCTCAACTGGATCCCTAGGCCCCCGCACATCTGAACCACTTGGGTCTTCTCGTCACCAGGGCTTGCTTTCTTCACAGTCTGGGAGCGGCATGTGAAGATGTACTTGAACAAACCCCAATGCGGTCGGCAGCCCAAAAAGTTCTCGCACATGGACACAAACGCCGCAAGATACGCAATGGAGTTTGGAGTAAAATGATGGAGCTGGGCTCCGAAGAAATTCAGAAAACCCCGAAAGAAAACACTCAGCGGCAGCGAAAATCCTCGGTCGACATGGGTGGCCAGGAGCACGCACTCACCCTCTTCTGGCTGAGGCTGCCACTCTTGGCCAGGAAGCCTCGCGGCGCCGTGGGGGATCAACCCGTCGTTGGCCATATCGAGGAGATCCTTCTCCTTGATGGTCGACTGGATCCAATCTCCCTGGACCCAGCCCTTCGGCAAGTGGGATCTCGACGAGGAGCCGCCGCGGCTGGTAGATCTCCCCTTCGCCTTCTCGGTCGCCGACGCCTTCTCCGCCGCCGACGCCTTCTTCGCACGCTCCAGCACCGCCGTCTTCTCTTTGCCCATGGCCGCCGGCGGAATGCGCAGGAGAGGAAGTAGCGAGGCGGCAGCGCTTGCAGAGGGCGAGACGAAGAGAGCAGAGGGGAAGAACGAAGTCTTGTCGCGAAGCCCCATGAGTCGCATTTATAGCATCCCTTCCGAGTGGATGACAGGTGGACCCGAACAATCTAATCATATCCCGAAACAGTTGCACTGCGCGATACGTGGCGGAAAAAGCGGAGCGGAGATCGAGGCGTCCCTGTTATGTCCCATCCGGGCGCCGCAGTCCGTTCCGCTTCGCGCGCTTCCCCAAATTTCGTATCCCGCGAGATCCGCGAGCGACAGATCGGTCTGTCAAGTGCGAGATTTCCTGCGATCCGTCGCTCGGGAATAGCAAAGTAAAAGAAGGTCACTCGACTAAAGAACAAGAATGGATCGAGTCGACTGAAGAAAAGTCGCTTGTCATCAACGGAGAAGATCTTGATCCAAGACAATACTCAGCCAGTATGCAAAAGACAATCGGAAACAATGTCAACTCCTCCTTCACTCAAGCCTCAATCCATTCGGGGGCTAATGATGGATTCATGTACCTAGGGTAGGGTCATAGGCCTGACCTAAACGTCCTACCCTAGGACACTCTTAGAAGACATCATCTTCCAGTCGACCAGAGAGGGACCCACTCGACTGGTCTGGAAGGACTCGACCATGGAAGACTCACTCGACCATGAAGACTCACTCGACCACCAGAAGGTCAGAAGGCACTCCGTAGCGCAACGGCTTGCTATTGAATCTTATATTTACTAATTGGAGGCACCATTAAAGCCTTCTCATGATTCCACATCATCCAAATTAATTAAACCGTTGGATTAGTTAATTAACGGCAGAGATAAAAAGAAAACTTACGTAACACAAATTGTCCCATAAACAAGACTTCTGACACGTTCAACATTCGTGAATGAAACAAAAAAAAGGGGAAGCATCCATCGTTGCCTTGAAAAAGATCGCCTCCTTCCATAAAAAACTCTAGCGAAGAAAAGGAAAGAAATTATAGATCCGTTTGATTAGCCTAGAAACCCCATTAATAAAAAAAAGGAAACAACCATCGGTTCCTTGAAAAAAGGATGCCCACGTTGGTAACTGAAGATTTTTTTTTTCCCTGGGCAGATACGCTGAACTTAATATGTGGTCCAATGTGATAAGTTAAAAAAACGCTTTAGCATGTGTCTGCGCGCTAAGGAAAGGGAGTTCATGTATTCTACGATCTTTCCCGGCGCAAAAAAAAGGCTACAAGTCATACGTGATTTAAGTCCAACATGGTAAGTTAAAAAAAATATCCATAATGAGCGCTTTAGGAGGTATCTGCATGCAGGTTTGAGAGTCCAGCAATGATACAAGTCATTCCACAAACGTGATTTAAGTCCAATCCATAAAAAAAACCTTTATATGTTCCTTTTTTTTAAGTCCAACGTGATAGAATAAACAGTACTCACCCGTAAAAAAAGATAGAATAAACAGTACTATTTCTGCTGCACGTACATTTAGAGAAAAATGACTCAACTACACAAAGGCATGTACAAAAAAAATACAAGGGCCGACAGAAAAAAGGGCAACGTGTGCTGCCATTGGAATGTGGTTCAAACAAAAAAGATATAAGGGGGTCCTCCTATAATGGGAGTTTTTTTATATTTTAATATTAAAATTGCTTGCCCGTGAACACATGTATAATGAATAAAGCAACACGTACATAAAAAAAATTCATCCAACACGTTCAAGTTCCAAGTCCAATCTGTACAAATATACGTGCCTTCAACCTGCCTAAAGAAAAAGAACATGTACCATAAAAAGTCTTCAAGCGTTTAAGCACTTACATATACAATTGATAAAGCAACACGTTACTTAAACAAAAAAGCAACAGGTACATCAAAGAGTTCGATGCAAAAAAAAAAACCAAAGAGTTCTCACCCAGCACGTACAAGTTTGAACCAGTACATGTTAAAAAAAAGTTCCAATCAATACAAAATACACGTGTCTTCTTCCTCCCTAAAGAAAAGAGCACATCCCACAAAAAAAGACCACCAATTATAAAAACAATCCATGAACTAATCGCCATGAAAAAAAGCACATGCATATTCTCTCCAAAAAATGAGAAGCCACGTAAAAAAATTCCTCTTTTCGCGGATACGTGCAAATAAATCCTGCTCAAGCATCACGGTATGTGATAGAGTCAATGCATGATTCCCCGAAAAAATAGTCAATTCATGATTGTTTATTAATTTAATGCGCGAAATAGATCTAAAAAAATTAATGCGTGAAATCACCAGATTGTAAGATATAATAACTAAGAAAAATTACATCAAATTTCCCCCATAGTAAAATCATATATGAACATAAACATATAATTTGAATTGGTATTTTAAATCGGGATATTTTGATAACATTGTCCATTTTAATTTTAGTAGATAATTTTTCTATGTATTACGATATAGTCTATGGTTTAATTTGATACAAGATAAACACATTTTGAAGTAAATATTTTTTAAGTTGAAGGTGTATCCCAAATGGCGAAGACGTATTGTAGATTATGTAAATGATAGAAGTAGCATCGTAGTAGTATTATTTGTACAGATTTTCAAAATAGTTTTGATCTCTTACCACATGTATCAGGTGGTAGTGTTATATTTACACCGTCATGATTAACCAATAACCAATAGTACCATAGATAATTGAATCTTTAACGTGAAGGACATATATCCACCTAAGTAGTCGTCACTAGAATAACATGCCGCAAGCACTCAATACTTCTTCTGATAATTTTAGTTTAAGTAATATATTTATAGTTATACATGCATCATCTTTGGAGAAAAAAAGCAAGCCCATGAAAGCCGTAACATCTTAATTTAGTGAGTTGTGGTATCAATGTCGATGTGTGTATAATGTCACCAAATTTGGAAGTATATACATGTTTCATTTTAGTCTACCTACTCAACCTATTCCAACCATGCAACATCAAGTATCCCTAAAATACAATAGAACCACGATGGATTAAGGCAAAGGAAGACATACATGAGGGTGAGAGGGTAATGAAATACTCACAGAGGTAGTCATCACTCAGCCTGTTCAAATTATCCTTATTGTTACACAAATATGCTAAGCAATGAAAAATTAATGATTGCTGCAAACTGTTTTAGGGGAAATTCAAGAAAATGGTGATGTATTTTTTTTGGGGGGGGTAGGAATTGCTCAATCAATAGAAACATATTAGGATTCTCTGCATATGTCCTCATCTATTTGAACAACATTTATATTTGTCCAAAAATGTTAATATTTTCTACAAAACACATTGCAATTGCAAATATTATTGTGAAGGAATCATCTAATATATACAAACTGGGCACCATTTAAAATATATAGGGCCTAAAATTTTGTATTAATTCCATCTTTCGAAATTATAGTGATCGTTATTCTACTACAAAAATTAACATGTGCATGAAATCTACCAGAATATAAATTATAGTGTTTATTCGTACATATCATTCACTCTAATTTTAAAATTGCATTATTTAATTAGCATGTAATTACACAGAAATTTAAGCGGAACAATATCTAGCCCGTGCAGAAGCACGGGTTGATGACTAGTAGACTTAATGATAATTAAGGCACTTATGAGGGGCGTTACCAGTAACGCCCCAGGCTTAATGTACTTTAACCTCTCCATTATGTGGGCTGGCAGGGGTCTTGGTGCACTCTATATAAGCCACCCCCCTCCACTAATAGAGGGGTTCGCACTCTTGTAACACCCGTATTCATAATCCACTCGAGCGCCTCAGGGCTCCGAGACGTAGGGCTGTTACTTCTTCCGAGACGGGCCTGAACTCGTACATCGCTTGTCTTCACAACTACTCCATAGCTAGGACCTCGCCTCTCCTTACCTACCCCTTATTCTACTGTCAGACTTAGAACCACGACAACTGTCTCTTGGGGCTCTTGTCTAATGTGGGAAAGATCACTTGTATCTGGGTGGGTGGGTAGATTTAAGTCCAAACCCTGACCCGATCTGAGACCCAGGGGCAGAGGAGCTTCCGAGCTTGGCAGTTCGGGCTCCAGGATGTTGCCCAATTTATCTGGCCTGCTGTCCAATCCTAGGTTTGGAGCTTGGGCCATATCCTCCCGTAGAAGGGTATCCAACTCGGAGAGCTCAGGAATCTGGACATAGTTCGTCCTCAAAAAAGAGGAAAAATCGCTGCATTGCTCCTCCACCACCGCTATCTGATGGTTGACCGGCCGAGAGTTAATCTCCCTTTGGTCGGGTTTAAGCCCGATCCGATCATAGTCCGTAGCGACTCCCAGGGCGGCGATGCGATCCAAGAGCTTGTTCAGGGAGGAGAGCTCCATTGGATCCATCTCCTCGGTGAATTCCGAGCCGACGTGGAGGCTGTTCTTGATGACATAAGAAGTCATCGTCGGCACGGCGGCCGAACGGGCAATCATGACGAAGCCGCCCAGTCGGAGACTTTGGCTTACAGCTAGGGCTCCCCCAGAGGTGATGTTTTCCTTGACAACAAGGGGAGCCATCAAGCCTTACCATGACGGCACAGTGGAACTCTCAATCAAAGCACCAATGTCGGTGTCAAAACCGGCGGATCTCGGGTAGGGGGTCCCGAACTGTGCGTCTAAGGCTAATGGTAACAGGAGGCGGGGGACACAATGTTTACCTAGGTTTGGGCCCTCTCGATGGAGGTAATACCCTACTTCCTGCTTGATTGATCTTGATGATGATATGAGTATTACAAGAGTTGATCTACCACGAGATCGTAGAGGCTAAACCCTAGAAGCTAGCCTATGATTATGATTGTTCTTGTCCTACGAACTAAACCCTCTGGTTTATATAGACACTGGGGGGCTAGGGTTACACAGAGTCGGTTACAGAGAAGGAGATTTACATATCCGAATTGCCAAGCTTGCCTTCCATGCAAAGGAGAGTCCCACCCGGACACGGGACAAAGTCTTCAATCTTGTATCTTCATAGTCCGACAGTCCGGCCAAAGTATATAGTCCGGCTGTCCGAGGACCCCCTAATCATGGACTCCCTAAGCAGCTGCTGGCTGCGGCGCAGGTGGCGGCGGCGGCACAGGACGGCCGGCCGGCGAGGCAGAGTGATTTGGGGATCCTACGAATGATTTGGTAATTTAGTTGCAGAGGCCTACATGTCAGCTCCGGACCCTCGTCCACACGGTCCCACGTGTAAGCTCCGGACCCACAACCACTAACGCCGGTGGATGGAATGGACTCAAATATGGTCTTTTGGCCTCGTCATAGTAGGTGTGCATGGACTAGGGGCAAAACTGAGCACAAGTCGCATCTGAGGGCAAAACTGAGCACACGGACACCACTGAGGGCAAAAGGATAATTAACCCATTCTATATTACCACACAAGGATTCAATAGGTGAGACACCAATCATTTTAATATCTTCATCATGATTATGATAAATAACGGGTAGAATAGTTTTTTCTAGGAATTCTTGCTTAGCTCTCAACCTAGTGGTTCTCTCTTTACTTTCATTAATTGAGACTTCATTAGACTTTATTGGCTCATTATTATGATGCTTAGGTGACAAAGTTTTAATTTAAGATTTTCCCATCATGAGCAATTCTATCCATGTTTCTAGCCATACCATCAACCTTATGAAAATTTTCTTCTACCATAGCATTGAAAATCTGTTGAGAACTAATAAGTTCTATAATTTGGTTCTCAAGATCAGCAGGTATCCTATTATTATTGTATGAATAACCATAGGAATTACCATAATTATTAGAGGAATTTCCGGGATGCATTCTAGGATTGAAATTACCTCTATAAGCATTGTTGTTGAAATTATTTCTAAAGACAAAATTCACATCACTAGCATCATTATTTTTCTCAAGTAAAGTATATAATGGCACATCATTAGGATCAACATGAGTGTTTTTACTAGCAATCATTTTCATAAGATCATCCATTTTATCTCAAAGTACATACTTCTTCAACAGAGTTTACCTTCTTACCAGTTGGAGCTGTTCGGTTTGCCATGAGAGTAATATGCCATTATGTTATCAAGGAGTTTTGTCGCTTATCGCGATGTAATTTTCATAAAAGTACCACCTTCAGCAGAGTCTAGAAGATTTCTCGACACAAAGTTTAGTCTTGCATAGAAATTTCGTATAATCAACTATAAGCTTAAACCATGAGTGGGACAATGTCTAATCATTAGTTTCATTCTCTCCCAAGATTGTGAAAAATGTTCATGCTCAAGTTGCTTCAAATTCATTATTTGATTTCTAAGAGAAATAATCTTAGCGGGAGGAAAATACTTGGCAATAAAAGCATCCATACACTTATCACATGAACCAATACTATTGCGAGGCAAGGATGAAACCAAGTTTTGGCATGATCTCTTAGCAAGAAAGGAAATAATTTCAACTTAATAATGTCATTATTCACATCTTTTCTCTTTTGCATATAACATAATTCAACGAAAGTATTATGATGGGATGGAGCATCTTCATTAGGATTTCTAGAAAATTGTTCTTTCATAACAAGATTTAGCAATGCAGCATTAATATCATACGACTCCGCACTAGTGGGGGGAGAAGCAATTGGAGTACTAATAAAATCCTTATTATTAGTATTTGGAAAGTCACACAACTTGGTGTTTTCTTGAGACATAGTGACAAGCAAGCAAACTGACAAAGTAAAATACTTTTGTGTTTTTTATTTTTATGAGAAGTGGAAGGAGATGAAAATGAGTGGCAAATTAAAAGTAGAGCAAGTAGATGATAGTTTGTGTGCAAGGAACCTAATAAGATTTGATGATGTCCCCCTGGCAACGGTGCCAAAAAATCTTCCTGCTACTTGTAAACTAGGTTGGGATTTTCCCTGAACAGGAGAGGAGATGCAGTACGGTAGAGATAAGTATTTCCCTCAGCGAGAACCATGGTTATCGAACCAATAGCAGAACCAAGAAAACTCTCCTTGTCAGCACATGCACACACAAAAGCAAATACTTGCACCCAACGCGGGCAAGAGGGCTGTCAATCCCCTTAAACTTGTTACTTCCAAGGACCAAATCTTATATAGGTAGATAGATATATTGCAAAATAAAATAAAACTAAATAAAATGCAGCAAAGTATTTTTTTGTTTTTATAATATGGCAAAAGTAGACCCGAGTGGGCATAATTTTCACTGAGGCTTCTCTCCCGAACACATAGCATACGGTTGGTTAGCAAATTAGAGTTGGGCAATAGATAGAAAAGCGCATAGTTATGACATTATTCATGGTAACGATCACACATATAGGCATCACATCTATGACAAGTAGACCGACTCCTGCTGCATCTACTGCTATTACTCCACCAATCGATTGTTATCCAACATGCATCTATGGTATAAAGTTCATGACAAACAAAGTAATACCTTAAGCAAGATGACATGATGTAGACAAACTAAACCCAATCAATATGAATACACCTCGTCGTTTTATCCTTAGTAGCAACAATACAATACATGCCTTGCTACCACTTCTGTTAAAAGGTGAGGACACCACAAGACTGAACCCACTACAAAGCACTGCTCCCACTGAAGATAAATCAATCTAGTTTCCCAAACCAAACGGATAGATCAGAGAGAGATACAAAGCTATCATGATCGTGCATAATAAAGTTCAGAAAAGACTCAGTTACTTTCATTGAATAATCTGATCATAAGCCAACAATTCATTGGATCCCAACAAATGCACCAGAAAAAAAATTACATCAGATAGAACTCCAAGAAGATCGAGGAGAACATTGTATTGAAGATCAAAGAGAGAAAAGTAGCCATCTAGCTTCTAGCTATTGACCCGTAGGTCTGTGGTAAACTACTCACGCATCATCGGAAGGCGACAAGGATGATTGAGAAGCCATCCATGATCGATCCCCCTCCAGCAGAGTACCAAAAAGGCCTCCAGATGGGACCGTGGAAGAACAGAATATTGCGGCGGCGGAAAAAGTGTTTCAGGTGGCTCTCTGGGGGTTTCCCAATATTTGAGAATTTATAGAAGTGGAATTAGGTCAGACGGAGCCACACGGGGCCCACAAGGTAACAAGATGCGCTCCCATGTGCATGCCCTGTTGCCTTGTCGTCTCCTCATTTGTCCTCTGGTCTCCCCTCGAAGCTTCTAGGGTCTCTTATGTCCAGAAAAATATCGTCACAAAGTTTCATAGCGTTTGGACTCCGTTTGGTACTGATTCTCTGGAAAACCAAAAAGAAGCATAAATTGGCAACTGGCATTAGGCACTTGGCTAATAGGTTAGTTCCCAAAATGATATAAAATAGCATAAAATGCATATGAAGTATCCAAGATTGATAATATAATAGCATGAAACAATCAGAAATTATAGATAAGTTAGAGACATATCAAGTAGTTAATTAAATAGGTAGTTGTGTAAAGAGTCTATCCCAATAAAGATTTTCAAATCCAAGTATTGTATTGAGACAACAAACAAAAATGAAAAGACGCTCCTAGCAAAACACATATTGTGACACTCCCGATTCAATCGTACACTAAACATACACGGAAATGTGTATGATCATGATCAGGGACTCATGGGAAGATATCACAACGCAACTCTAGACACAAATTAAAATAATACAAGCTTTATATTACAAGCTAGGGCCTCGAAGGCTCGAATACGTAAGCTCAAAACACAAGAGTCAGTGGAAGCAACAATATCTGAGTACAGACATATTTAAACAAGGCTGCCTTAAGAAGGAAAGCACAAAAGCAACAACGATCGAAGAGGCAAGGCCTCCTGCCTGGGACCTCCTAACTACTCCTGGTCGTCGGCAGTCTCCACGTAGTAGTAGGATCCATTGAGGTAGTAGTAGACGTTGGTGTGGGGCATCTGGCTCTTGGGATCCACCATCTGATCGTAGCAACCGGGTATAGGGGAAAAGAGGTAGCAAAGCAACCATGAGTACTCATCCAATACTCGCAGGAAATATATCAGAACTATACTAAGTATACATCAGTATCAAACAAATGAGTTGTATCTGTGGACTGAACTACAGAATGCCATATGAGAAGGGAAAGACTAGCCTACCAAAGACTAGCACCTCCAAGCATCTTGCAGCATTCAGAAGAGTATAGAATAGCATTCTATAAATAACAAGCATGTTGTAGTACTAATGCCTAGAGATCCTTCCTCCACTCTCTGCGAGAAAGCAATCCCGGAGCCAATGAATCCATCTCATGTCTCAAGTATCCATTTCTAGTTGTAATAGATCGGGATACAATTCCGAGCGTCTGTTACCGTGGACATGGCTATTTGAATAGATAAACTTCCTTACAGGGGTACACCACATTACCCAACACGCTTGATTACTCTCGCATGTCACACTTTCCTGGGTCATGCCCAACCTCGGAAGATCAACATGTCGTAGTCCTACCTAGGCTCCACAGAGAGGTCCCCACCGGTCTACATTCTAAGCGCTCCAGGGTCTTAGGCCCATCGCCCTTTGCACTTTGGGTCATTATGCGACGAGCCACGACGAGCACCACCTCATCCTGGATGGCACTAGCCCGACAGGCCCACAATGCTGAACTAGATGTCTAATTGAGTTTTCAGAAGAAACGTACGATGCCGAGTTCCCATAATTGTTCCTGCATGGTGGTTAGTGCGTATAGGCCAGTGGCCAACTCAGATCAAATAACCAAACCCTTAGTGTATTGGGAGCTCGCGGAGGCGAGCAAAGACTCATGATCATGTGACCCTGTCGCCCCGTCTCGAGGAAATACGACAAGGGCCAGCCCCAATCCTCTCACTAGGGCGGTCTACCTGCCCTGCCATGCCTCATCTTTTATCTCGCGGGTACGCTCCAGGTCAACCCGACTAACCAAAGACTGTCGAGAACTCAGGTCCACCTCTACTGAGCTGTTACCGGCTGTCCCTGCTGTCGTGAACTAACAGTAACTCTCGCGGGTATCCCCACGGTTAACCTGACTTCACATATCTCGCGGGTACCCCTCGGGGCCAACCCGACTTTAACATGGGCCTAGAGTAAAGCCAAGGTAACCGTGCGTCCATAACATCAAGGGGGAATCCGAGGAATCACCCTCGAGGGAATCCACTTAATGTAATCGTTAAGGTGAACATATGAAGAACCACCCTCGAGTTTCACACTTGAGGTGTTGCACGACAGAGTCGTATCAGGAGTGGTGAAGGAGGAATCACCCCAAATAGACCACGACCAATTAGCTACACTACAGAGTTCTCATCAGAAGTGTTGTACGAGGTATCACCGTTGACACTCAATAGCAACTCTACATAGTCGTACAACTAAGGGAGTGTGCGGTGATGTGTCGCGCTCTGGACATCGATCACGATGATCGAGTCATCGGTCATCAAGTCGGGGCAACTGGGACAAGGTGAGGGGTCGCTGATGGATCACTAACCAACCTATACTAAGCATTTTAGGATAAGCAGGTAAGGTACAATGGTAGGTTAAAAAAGCATGCTATGCATCATAATAGGATCAATCAATTACAGTAGCAAAATCTAATGCAAGCATGAGAAAGGATGGAATGGGCGATATCGGAATGATCGAGGGGGGGTTTGCTTGCCTAGAATCTCTGCTGAAAAGGAAGAAGGGTCGTCAGTGACGTAGTCGATCACAGGGGCAGCGTCGGTCTTGGGGCCAACCTGAGAGAAGAGGGGGAAGAAACAATAAATAGAAGCAAGTAGATGCATGAAACGACTACAGGATGAGCTAGGGGTGTTCTAATGCACTACTACGTGATACCGGCGAAGGGATAAAACATTCGGGAATGTCTTCCCGAAGTTTGGCATTTCGGATAGATGAAAGAGAGGGGACGGTTTCATGTTCGCTATGCTAGGGACGTGTAGCGACCACGATCCCAATGGACCGAAGTCTCTGTGCTTAAGTGTCATCCCTGGATCGGTAATGCTAACATACACAGTACTCGAGGAATTATAACAGAGTTCAATCACACACTTATTACATCGATTCCTCATAAAGAGTATGATTACATAAAAATATCATGGCTGAAGGCCATCTAAACTAAATAATTGCGGAAGCTTCGAAGGTAAATGAGTTCATCAACCCCAACGGCATAGCTGAGTGCAAGACAATGACCTATTGCACCTTATTCGTCGTCTGTGTAGTCTGGAACAAGAGCCGTTGCAGCCGTGTAGGTCAGCACATTGAATATGCTGGCAGAGTTACACTGTAAAGCAATGAAATGCAAGAACTATATCTACATGCAATATTTGGCTGGTGGAGGCTCTAAGTTTATGAGTATTTGAGAAGGTTCCCCCAACTCAAAATCCCATTTAAAACAAGTACCATCATTAACCCAACTCAATTAATTAAAGAGTGATGAGATCAACAATAATATCCAATTCCATATACTCAAGATGTCCATAACCGGGGACACGGCTAACCATGATTAGTTTATACACTCTGCAGAGGTTGCACACTTTTCCCCACAAGACTTGACCGCATCCATGATCGGATGATCGAGACATAGTCTTTCTAAAGCATTAACTCTCTCCTCCGGGCAGACCGGTACACCTTCTTTCCCTCTACATCTGCTAGTCCACCTCTTCTAGAGCTCATACAACTTACTCAACTATGCCAGAGCCCATAATGGTTTGTGGCTGCACACGAAAGTTTCTAGTCACGAAATATCATATTATCCCTTTGAGCCTGGGTGGCAAACCGAGGAAAAATCACACGGATACCCCGGGATTTCCTTTAATGAACAACACTGGGTTCCCCAGGTGCCCCAACCAATCCACCCAGGTGTGTATTAAAGTTTCCACCTTAATGTTATCCAAGATTAATAACTCTCATAACTTTCATGTGAATCACGATCCAATCCCTGTCTACGAGCATGGCTAAGCATTAAGAAAGCATAGCGTATATTCCCAGGGCGATCAAAAGGTATTAGGTTCCTACCTCAAGTACTACAACCAAACCACATGTTCCCAATCCTAATCATGCAAATATTCGAGGGGCAATACTAATGCATAGTAAAAACTGGGTATAGAAGAGTATGATCAAAGTTTAACTTGCCTTGCTGGCGATCTACAAACTCTAGAGATTTGTAGTAACAAGCTTCGCACTCCGGGTAATCTAGCGTACAGAAACAGTAGCATACATAAGCAATCACTCAAACGAAACAACGAAAAAACGAGAAAAGATCCAAATCAAACACGAAACAAGCAAACGGCTAAACTAGACAGAAAATAAAACGTAACGGCATTATTATCATGTGGATTAGATCTTAACAGTAGGTACATGTGATTAGCTATGATTCGCAAAAAGAAACAACTCAAATGAAGAAACAAAACTCAAGATACGAACGAAACAAGATCGTTTACTAATCTGAACAAAACTCAGATTTTAAATTGTCAAAATCATGTTCAAGTTGGTTAACTGGAAAGTAGACATCGTAACGAAGATTTAGGCGCTGGTTTCATCTAATTTGGACTAATGAGCAAAAAGTTACGATAGTTTTAAGATGAGGGGCTAAATCACGATAAAACTATTCGTGGATAAGTCCCTAGCTAAAAAATAAAACTGAAAAGAAAAATCTACCGCGCGGACGTGCGTTAACAGAACTAAACGAACGAAACCGTTCGTTAAATGATCTAAACGAACGGACGTTCGTTAATTAGGTTAACCTAAAAAATCGATTTAAACTACTGAATCGACTAAACCGGAAAAAAACGGAATAAAACCGAACGGTTTTACCGTTTAGTCGAGATTGACCGGCGGCGAGAAATCCGGTGGGCGGCAGCGTCGTGAGCGGCAACTTTAAGCGTACAAGCAAGGCAAGGCAAGCGGTGCGGGGCAGCGGCAAGCAAAGTGAGGCGCTTGATCGGGACGCAGTGGCAGCAGCGATAGCAGCAGCAAGGCGGCAGCGCTAGCACGTCGCCAGGCGGCGGTGGTCTTGGGTGGTGGTGGTGGCTTGGGTGAGGAGGAGAGGGCGGCGGCAGGGCGGTATTTAAGGGCAGGGGGTGCGGTGGCCATGGAGGAGGGGGCAAGGCGACCCGGAGTCCAAGGGGACTCCGCCGGCGGCCCGAGGCGGCTTGGGGTCGGACTCCCCGAGCGGGAAGGCAGCGGCGCTCGGACGGGCCGGCCGGGCTTTGGTCCCGTTCAGTCTGGGAATTTTATTTTTTTTAAAAAAAATAGCCGCAGAGAAAAATCCTAAATAAATAAAAAAATTCTAAAAATTCCAGAAACAATTTTCACCGTCGAAACCTAATATTTAGGACAAGATGAACATTTTTCTGGACTAAAATGAAATTTTAAAAAAATGCAAGTTTTATGTAATTCAAATAAAATATAAAAAAATACAAATAAAATAATAATTTGATTTTAAAATTTCTTCTCCAATATTTCTCTTCTGTTGAAGAAGTCATATTATCTTCTCTCATTTATTTTTATTATTGGAAATAATTGGAGAGAAAAATATTAAAATCAAATTGATCCTCTTTTCAAATTTGAAATAAATTCAAATATGAATTTTGTGAAACCTCCAACTCTCTCCTTGGGTCATGAGTTGCTTAAGATTTCTTGGATCACAACTGAAATGCAAAACAAATATGATATGCATATCATGATCTATGTATAACATCCAAATTGAAAATTGGGATGTTACAAACCTACCCCCCTTAAGATGAATCTCACCCTCGAGATTCGGGTTGGTCAGCAAAAAGGTCCGGGTGGTCCTTGCGAAGATCTTCTTCTCGCTACCATGTGGCTTCCTCCTCGGTATGGTGGCTCCAGTGAACTTTGCAAAACTTGATAACCTTGCTGCGAGTAACTCGGCTAGAAAACTCGAGAATCTTGAGTGGCTTCTCTTCATAGGTCAGATCACTATCCAACTGAATTGCTTCCAGTGTCACTGTATCTGTCAGAGGAATATCAGCCATCTCGGCGTGGCACTTCTTCAACTAGGAATCGTGAAACACATCATGAACTCCTAACAAACCTTCGGGTAATTCCTACTTGTAAGCAACTTCTCCCATGCATTACAAAACTCTGTATGGTCCCACAAAACGTGGTGCTAGCTTTCCCTTGACTCCAAAATGCTGAACTCCTCGAAGTGGGGACAACCGGAGATATGCTCTGTCTCCGACTTCGTAGACTATCTCCTTGCGTTTAGTATCCGCATAACTCTTCTGCCTTGACTAGGCTACCTTGAGTCTGTCTCGAATCAACTTAACATTCTCCTTAGAATCTCTGATTAAGTATGGTCCGAACAACTGTCGATCTCCAACTTCATCCCATGATAACGGTGTCCTGGACCTTCTTCTGTATAAAACGTCAAAAGGGGCCATTTTCAAACTGGCTTGATAACTGTTGTTATAGGAGAACTCTGCATAGGGAAAATTGTCATCCCAACTAGATCCATAATCTAGCGCACAAGCTCTCAACATGTCCCCCAGAATCCGATTGACTCTCTCGGTCTGTCCATCTGTCTATGGATGAAAGGTTGTACTAAACTCTATCCTGGTATCCAAAGTTTCATGCAACTGATTCCAAAACTTTGAAGTAAACTGCGTTCCTCTATCTGATACAATGGTCCTCAGAACTCCATGCAGACATACAATCCTAGTCATGTATATCTTTGCCAACTTAGCACTCGTATAAGTTGTCTTCACCGGGATGAAATGGGCTACTTTCGTCAGATGATCCACTACAACCCAGATAGAGTCATAACCTGAATGAGTCCTAGGTAATCCAGTGATAAAATCCATGCCAAGTTTATCCCACTTCCATTCGGATATTGGCAATGGTTGTAGCAATCCTGTTGGTTTCTTATGCTCTGCCTTAACTCTCTGACATACATCACATACTGCTACATGCTCGGCAATATCCTTCTTCATTCCTATCCACCAGAAACTTTCCTTCAAATCCAGATACACCTTTTGTTTCCTGGGTGAATCAAGTAAGGCGAATCATGAGCCTCCTAGAGAATCAACTTCCTGATCTTAGGGTCATTAGGCACATATATACGATCCTCAAACCATAAGGTGGCGTGCTCATCCTCACGAAATCCTTTAGCCTTTCCTTTACTCATCATTTCCTTTATCTCAGCAATCTCCTTGTCCGTCTTCTGGGCTTCCCCGATCTTACCCAACAAAGTGGTCTGAATTTCCAATGTTGCAATATAACCTCTCGGAACTATCTCCAAGCATAGCTCTTGAAGATCATCTGCTAACTCCTTAGGTAATCCTCCGGTTATGAGCGTGTTAACATAACTCTTGCGGCTCAACGCATCTGCTACGACATTGGCCTCTCATGGATGATAATGCAATCTCATGTCATAATCCTTTATGAGCTCCAACCATCTCCTTTGACTGAGGTTTAACTCCTTCTGCAGCAGATGTATTTCAAACTCTTATGATCCGTGTATACATCACAACGGTTTCCGATGAGAAAGTGTCTCCATGTCTTGAGCGCATGCACTACGGCTGCTAACTCCAAATCATGTTTAGCATAATTCAACTCATGAGGTCGAAGCTATCGTGAGGCATATGAAACAACTCTTCCTTGCTGCATAAGCACACCTCCAAGTCCTCGACGGGAAGCATTGAAATATACTTGGAAATTGCGTTGGTCTGGGAGAATCAGCACTGGGGCTGTAACCAAATGTTTCTTCAACTCTTGAAAACTGGCCTCACAATCCTCAGTCCATTTAAACTTGGTGTCTTTCTTCAATAACTCTGTCATGGGCTTCGCAATCTTGGAAAAATTCTCAATAAATCTCCGGTAATAACCTGCTAGTCCAAGAAAACTTCTGATCTCTCCCACGGAGGTGGGTACCAACCATTTAGTGACACAAGCAACCTTGGTAGGGTCTACTATTATTCCTTCTCCGGCTATAACATGTCCGAGAAATCCAACTTCCTTTAACCAAAACTCACATTTGATGAACTTGGCATACAACTGATGTTCTCTGAGCTTCTCAAGAACCAAATGCAAATGCTCCTTATGTTCTTCTTCATTCTTCGAGTAGACCAAAATGTCATCAATGAACACCCCGACGAACTTATCCAAAAACTCCATGAACACCTTGTTCATCATACTCATGAAATAGGCAGGGGCATTAGTCAAACCAAATGACATAATTGTATACTCATATAGCCCATACCTCATGGTAAAAGCTGTTTTAGGTATATCCTGCTCTCGGATCTTCAACTGGTGATAACCTGATCGAAGGTCGATCTTGGAGAAAACTTTAGCTCCTTGCAACTGGTCAAACAAATCATTGATCATCGGCAGAGGGTATTTGTTCTTGATCGCCACCTCATTCAGCGCATGATAATCAACAACCATCCTCAAAGATCCATCCTTCTTCTCCACTAGAAGCACTGGGGCTCCCCAAGGTGATGAACTTGGACGAATGTAACCTTTCTCCAGTAACTCCTTTATCTGTTTCTTGATTTCCTCCGGATCCTTTGCGAGCATCCGATACGGTCTCTTGGATATCGGTCCGGTGCCTGGCAATTGATCAATCAAAAACTCAATGTCCCTATCTAGTGGCATGCCTGGTAACTCTTCCGGAAATACGTTGGGATAATCCTTCACCACTGGTATTTCCTCCTGTACAACTCCTGATAAGGAATTCACCTAAGTCCTCCTCGGTGCATGCCTGGATACATACTTGATCCTCTTTCCTTTCGGGGTGGTGAGAAGAATTGATTTACTGGCTCAATCAATGTTTCCCTCAAACTTGGATAGCCAATCCATACCTAGTATCACATCCATTCCTTGTGACTCCAGAACAATCAGGTTGGTGGGGAAAACATGTCTACCTATGGTTACTGGCAACTGATAGCATCCCCTACTAGCCATATACTCCGCTCCTGGGGAACTTACTAACATAGGTGACTTAAGGGCTATTGTTGGCAACTTATACTTCTCCAAACATCCCCTTGATATGAATGAATGAGATGCACCAGTCTCGAAAAGAACAAGTGTTGTAAATGCATTGATCAAAAACTTACCGACAACTACGTCGGGTTGATCCTCAATCTCCTCCACATTGACGTGGTTCACCTGACCTTTGGTGAAGGGGTTGGGCTTCTTTGCGGAACCTCCATTGCCATTTCCATTATTAGCTTCAGAACAATCATTGGCATAATGTCCGGTCTTCTAGCACTTGAAACAAGTAATGTGGCTCAGATCCCTCTTTGCTGGTGCTGAGGTGTTGGAATGGTTATGACTGATGCTTCCTCCATTCCCATTGCCATTCTTGTGGCCACTGTGATTGTGCGAACTTGCTCCGTTGTGCGTGTGTCCTCCATGGTTATGCCCTCCATGGTTATGAGTATGTCATCCTGAGTACGGGGAATAGCGAGGCTTCTACTGAGCTCCAGAAGTGTTCCTCCCCTGTCCATACTTCCTCTTGCTATTGTCAATCTGTTGCTGCTTGCCTTCTATCATGAGGGCCCTGTCTACCAACTCCTGGTAGTTGTTGAATGTTGCCACCATCAACTGCATACTCAGCTCACATTGAGTCCCTCAAGAAACTTCTCCTGCTGTTTTTTTTGCCTATTTCAGTGTTTCGAAGGAAAGGAATATCAAACGGAGTCCAACCGGAATGAAACCTTCGAGAGCGTGATTTTTGGAACAAACGTGATCCAGAGGACTTGGAGTGGAAGTCAAGAAATAAACGAGGTGGTCACGAGGGTGGAGGGCGCCCCCCTACTAGGCGTGCCCCCTATCTCGTGGGCCCCTCGAGCATCCACCGACCTACTTCTTCCTCCTATATGTACCCATGTACCCCGAAAACATTAGAAGCGACCACGAAAAACTATTTCCACCGCCGTAACCTTCTATATCCGCGAGATCCCATCTTGGAGCCTTCGCCGGTGCTCCGCCGGAGGGGGAATCAATCATGGAGGGCCTCTACATCATCTCCAAGGCCCTTCCGATGAGTTGTGAGTACTTTACCACAGACCTTCGGGTCCATAGTTATTAGCTAGATGGATTCTTCTCTCTCTTTGAATCTCAATACAAAGTTCTCCTCGATCTTCTTGGAGATCTATTCGATGTAACTCTTTTTGCGGTGTGTTTGTCGAGATCCGATGAATTGTGGGTTTATGATCAAGTTTATCTATGAGAAATATTTGAATCTCTTCTGAATTCTTTTAGGTGCGATTAAGTTATCTTTGCATGTCTCTTCGAATTATCAGTTTGGTTTGGCCTACTAGATTGATCTTTCTTGCAATGGGAGGAGTGCTTAGCTTTGGGTTCAATCTTGCGGTGTCCTTTCCCAGTGACAGCAGAAGCAGCAAGGCATGTATTGTATTGTTGCCATCGAGGTAAAAAAGATGGGGTTTATATCATATTGCATGAGTTTATCCCTCTACATCATGTCATCTTTCTTAATCGTTACTCTGTTCTTTATGAACTTATCTCGAGAGATGCATCTTTGGATAGCGGTCGATGTGTGGAGTAATAGTAGTAGATGCAGGCAGGAGTCCGTCTACTTGTCACTAACGTGATGCCTATATACATGATCATGCCTAGATAATCTCATAATTATTCACTTTTCTATCAATTGCTCGACAGTAATTTGTTCACCCACCGTAATACTTATGCTATCTTGAAAGAAGCCACTAGTGAAACCTATGGCCCCCGGGTCTATCTTTTATCATAAAAGCTTTCAATCTACTTTTATTTTCATCTTTACTTTTCCAATCTATATAATAAAATACCAAAAATATATTTATCTTATCATATTATCTCTATCAGATCTCACTTTCGCAAGTGGCCTTGAAGGGATTGTGTCGGTGTCCGGCGGATCTCGGGTAGGGGGTCCCGAACTGTGCGTCTAGGCGGATGGTAACACGAGACAAGGGACACGATGTTTTTACCCAGGTTCGGGCCCTCTCGACGGAGGTAAAACCCTACTCCTGCTTGATTGATATTAATGATATGGGTAGTACAAGAGTGGATCTACCACGAGATCAAGTAGGCTAAACCCTAGAAGCTAGCCTAT
The DNA here is from genome assembly GCA_021437245.1 of Aegilops speltoides. NCBI lineage: Eukaryota > Viridiplantae > Streptophyta > Magnoliopsida > Poales > Poaceae > Aegilops > Aegilops speltoides. The sequence goes on from CM038147.1 coordinate 105,033,342, forward strand.
GGTATGATTGTTGTAATGGTTGTGTGTCCTACGGACTAAAACCCTCCAGTTTATATAGACACCGGAGAGGGCTAGGGTTACACAGAGTCGGTTACAATGGTAGGAGATCTACATATCCGTATTGCCAAGCTTGCCTTCCACGCCAAGGAAAGTCCCATCCGGACACGGGACGAAGTCTTCAATCTTGTATCTGTAAGTGCATCTAGTGCCCCTTAGTGATTTTGGTGTATTGAAGACTTATAGGTTAAGTAACTGATGCGTTTGTGAGTGTACACAGGTCTATAAGTCTATGAGGAGTTTGATATTTACAGAGAAAGTCGACCCCTAAAAATGAAGTTCTTCGACTGAAGACTTTGATATTCTGAAGACTTTCTGAAGACTTTGAAAGTGAAGAAAATGGTGTGACCTTGAAGACTTGGCATTCACTTGAGGAACATGAAGCGTGAAGACTTCTGTTTTCGTAGTTTCATTTTCTCTTTATTGAGTCATAGGAAACACCGTACTGTTAAAGGGGGTCGAAGAAATACTAAGGAAAAAATTACATGTGATGCTCAACTCAAAATCCTACACCTACCAATCCCTTCGAGTGAAGCCATTGGAAATCTCATACAATTCAGTCAAATTCTTGATGTGAGAGACGCAGTTCTTACAGTCATCGATGACTTCTTTCTCGATCGAGGAGTTAGGAATTCGCCAGTCTGAATTGCCTACACATGAGGAACATGATAGCCCCGAGGAATTTGAGAGTCAAATTTCCGACCGTTCTTTATCTTGTGTGCGGCTGTCCAAAATATCTTATCCACCTAACGGTCATATCATTGAAGGGCATTTATGTCTTATCATGTCGGGCTGCTCCTAGGCTATAAATAGCCGCCCCTACAACCACTAGTTGGTTGGCTGCTCCGAGAGAACTTGACACTTGTCATCCGAGAGCAACCCATCCTCAGAGGACTTTGGCGAAAATCATCGAGTGAGGAAAATCCCAAAACCAAACCCCCCCACAAACCCAAAGTGATTGAGCATCATCAAGAAATTGATCCTGCGTGGATCCGGCGCTTATTACCTTTGAAGACTGTGCTTCTTCCGCACGGTTAGGCATCAAGGTCTAGAGCATCAAGAGGAATTGTGGATCGCCGAGTGACCAAGTCTGTGAAGGTTTGGAAGTCACCTCAAGACTTACCACGAGTGATTGGACGAGGCTGTGTGGTCTTAGTTCAAGTAGAATCGTTGAGGATGGATGTCTGAGTCGCGCTCGAGATCGGGTGTCCGGACTGTGTGTCCTCGAGTTTAAATACTCACCGCTCCAACCAGACGTATAACCGAGATAGCAGTTGAACTGGTCTACCAAATCATTGTCTTCACCAACTGATGGTTCTATTTCCTCAACTCATTCATTTCCTCATTACTGTGTTGAATGTTGTTCATATGTGTGTTTGAAGACTTTGACTGAAGACTTTCACAAATTCCTCAGTTCAATTTCTTCAGTCTGTTTGTCTTCATCTTGTTATCCTGTGTTTACGCTTTCTGTACTCTGTGCTAGTCCTCATTTCATCGTGATGACTATGTTTGTATCCTATTATATTTACTTCTGAGTACTTATTCCGCTGCAAGTAGTTCTTTGCCAAGGAATTTCCTCACCAGCAAATTCCTCAGTGAAGAATTCATAAAAATCGCCTATTCACCCCCCTCTAGTCAATATAACGCACTTTCAATTGGTATCGAGCAAGGTACTCCTTGTTACGTGTGATTTTGGTTTAACCGCTTTGGAGTTTTAGTTATGTCGACCGCAGTATGATCAAGGTCTCGGCTGGGTGTCCTACCTTTGATGGAGCGGACTACCCCTCTTCGAAGAACAAGATGCGAATGCATCTTGAGGCAATTGATAACGATCTATGGTATGTTGTGGAAAATGGTGTCCCTCTCACTCCCACACCTGAACGCTACCGATGTGAAGAGATTCAAACAACTCGATTCTCAAGCGAAGAATATCATATGTGGCCATCTGAGCAAAGGACAGTATGGAAGAGTGAGTGCTTTGGAAACTGCTAAGCTTATCTGGGATAGGCTGTCCAAAGTAAATGAAGGAGTTTCAACTCAGCGTGACTCTCGAGTCGATGTTCTTCGGAATCTCTTCAACCGCTTCAAAAGACTCGACAATGAGAATGTCCAACAAACCTTTGATCGCCTCATCGACATCTCAAATGAGCTTCAAGCCCTCGGTGCCACCGACATCACCGATCATGAAGTTGTGAAGAAACTCTGAGATCGCTTGATTCCTCATTTGATACTCTGGGACCGATGATACAAGAACGTCTTGACTACAAGTCGCTTGATCCTGCTGATATCCTCGAAAGGCTGAACACTCACGAGTTCCAGACTTGCTGAAAAGAGAGATCTCTATGGCTCAAACTATGGCAAACCACGTGCCTCAAGGCTAAGGTTGTGTCGACTCAATGTGAGGATTCGGTAGCAGCCTTGGTGATCTGAAGAAGCGAGCAGATCTAGCACCGCTTGTGAAGAAATTCCAGAAATTCACAAGACGTGGTCGCCTTGGAAAATCCTCAAGAGGAAATGATTCCTCATCCAGTGACTATAAGAGAAGACTTTGCCACAAATGCAAGAAGCCTGGCCACTATATTCAAGATTGTCCTCAGTGGGAAATGGAAATGAAGAAGAAGAAATACAAGGATTACAGTTCTGATGATGCGAAGAAGAAGAAGAAATCCTCAAAGTCTTCATCTCACAATAAGAGCAATTCCAAGAAGGCTCGGGCATTCATTGGCAAGGAGATGGACTCTGAAGCTGAATCTGAGGAAAATGATGAAGAGGAGGAATCTGAAGAATCTGAGTGCAGTGTTGCGAGTCGGCGTTACTCTTGCCTTCATCAGCAAGTCCATCTTCAACATCAAGAATCTGACTCCACCGACAAGCCCGATGAAGATAATGATGGCTACGCTCCCACCTATTGCTTCATGGCAAAAGGTGCTAAGGTACTCAAATACAACTCCTCTGACTCTAGTGAAAATGAATCTGATGAGGATCTCAAGCCCAGCTACTCTAAACTTGCTAAAATTGCTGTGAAACAACAACGGGCTCTTGAAAAGGTTCAAAACATGCTAGATAAAAGTGATGATATGTTGGGTGAAGAAATGGATCGCACTAAAGCCTTGATGAAAATCTTGAGAGACTTGGTCTAGGTATGATAACCTTCAAGGTCATCATAACTCTCTCTTGTCTGATCATGAGAAACTTTCTTATGAATTTCTTCAAGAAAAGCAAGATCACAAGAAGCTTTCTCTTGAATCTCTTCAAATAAAGGATGATCTTGAAAAGCTAAGAGTGTGTTATGAAGATCTTCAGAAGGAGCGCGATTCATTACTAGCTCAACAAATCAGCGCTTCTCAGGAAGAATTTGTTCCTCCATGCTTAAAGTGCATTGAACGTGAATCTGCTAATTCTTCACCTGAATGTTCAAATGCTTCAAGTGTTACAAATTCTTCATCTGCCTCTGCTATCACTAATTCCTCATCTGGGGACATTGCTAGTATCACTGACAATGCAGGGCTGAAGGAATTGTACATGACAGGCATGTACAAAAGCCTCAAAGGGCATCAGACACTTTGTGATGTGCTCAAAAAGCAGATCCTCAACAGAAACCCTAGGAAAGAGGGTATTGCCTTTGAGAGGAAACTCAATGCTGATGGAACATATTGGAAGCCTGAGCAGTACCCCAAAGCCTCATGGGTTGCTACAAAGGGACCTCCTGTTGATCCATCTAACTTATCTAGCTTTACGTGTGAATCTCCTCATTCTTCTGATTAGTCATTTGACTCCAACTATAAACTGTTCAAAAATCAGAATGGTGAAGTGTTTGCTAGATATGTTGGCACTAACTGCAGGAACGGTTCCCCTATGAAGAAAATCTGGGTTCCCAAAAGTTGTGTTGAAAGTCATCAGGTGAATGTCCTCATGACACCACCTGTGAAGAACAGGAACCCCAGATCCAAGTCCTCATATGGACCAAATTCTTCATATGGACCAAACTCTTCATCTGGATCAAAGTCCTCATATGATTATCATCGTGCTAACAACTCTGTCTCGCAGGGTAGAGCTAAGGGCTATGAATATGTGCATTATTCTTCAAACCATTATGTTCATAAGTCCTCGAAGAATTACTCTGCTTATTCATATGCTTACCCTAACCCCTCTTATGTGAAGCGAAATGGTTTGGCATCTTTGCCACCTTTCTCACATGGTGCTCGCAGGATGATGAACTCTTTGCCACCCCTCCAGATGTGGGTGGTGAAGAAAAAGAACTAATCTCTTCTGCAGGGTCAGGTCTCGGGCGTGCTCTAACGTCTGAAGAATTTCTTGAGGACGACAAAATGCTCGAAAGGGCGCAGCGAATCATGATGAAATGAACTTTCATTTCACACGTCCTCATCTTGCTATATCTGTGTAATCGCTTGATGAAATTCATCGATGAACTTGATATCATATTCTTCATTGATGAAGCATATGAGATTGTAAGCTACACTAATTCATCTGTAGGATGATCAACCCAAAACCACTGAATGGGTCCTCGATAGTGGATGTACAAAACACATGACTGGTGACAAGAATCAATTGATGGATGCTCCCTTATCACCGTCACCTCTGAAGCATATCATCTTTGTTGACAAAGGCAAAAGTCAGGTATTGGGTCTTGGTAAGGTTGCTATCTCTAAGGACAAGCACATGGACAAAGTCATGCTTGTTGAGTCCTTAGGATACAATCTCATGTCAGTCTCAATGCTTTGTGATCTTGATATGGTTGTTGTCTTTGGCAAATATCGTTGTGTTGTGATTATGGAAGTGACAACTCCAAAGTCTTGAAGGCTTTAGGAGAGGAGATCTGTATATTGTTGATTTCTCTGGGACCACAACCAGCCGTGTGTCTACTTGCAAAAGCTTGAAGGCTGGCTATGGCATCAACGACTTGGTCATGCAGGCATGAGGAATTTGAACACGCTTGCGAAGAAGAAGCATGTCATTGGCATTGAGAATGTCAAATTCCTCAAGGATCACTTATGCGAGCAAGTGAAGCGGAAAAATGACCAAGGCCAAGCATCCAGCGAAGACTATCATGACCACTACCCGTCCATTGAATTGCTTCACATGGACCTCTTGGACCTAATCATTATTCAGCGGTCACTAATGATGCATCTCTATATGGTTTTGTCATTGTTGATGATCATTCTCGATATACATGGGTACACATTGTTACTTACAAACATGAAGTGCAGGAAGTCTTCAAGCGATTTTCTTGAGGGCTTCAACCAACTTTGGTGTGAAGATCAAGCATATTAGAAGTGACAATGGGCCTGAGTTCAAGAATTCTGGTCTTGATGCCTATCTTGATGAACTTGGTATTACTCATGAGTTATCTGGTCCCTATACTCCTCGGCGAGAATGGTGTCGTGGAGTGCAAGAACGAACTCTTGTTGAGATGGCTCGCACTATGCTTGATGAATATAAAAGCGCCTCGGCGTTTTGGATTGATGCAATTGATCTTGCTTGCCACATCATCAATAGAGTATATCTTCACAAATTCTTCAAAAGACGCCTATGAACTCCTCACTAACAAGAAACCCAATGTGAGTTATTTCAAAGTCTTGATTGCTAAATGTTGGATTAGAGATCCTCACCACAACTCTAAATTTGCACCAAAGCACATGAAGGTTTTATGCTTGGTTACGGAAAGGACTACGACACCTACTGAGTCTTCAACATTGTTCTTCACAAGATTGTTGACCTTGTAGATGTGCGGTTCGATGAAACTAATGGCTCGCAAAGAGAGCACCTACATACATGTTAGATGAACCAGCACCTAAGGATGCTATCAGCTCAAGGCAACCGAGGATGTCATTCCTCTTGAAGAATCTGTTGAAGAATTCATTCCTGTTCGTGAAGAGCGTCGAGTGATGCACTGAAGAACAAGATGAGGAAAATGGTCTTTGAAGAAAATGCTGATCAAAATCCTCGGCGACAACCAACTCATGCAGCGTTGCAAAAGAAGTGCAAGTGGAGAAGATCATCGATGACATTAGCGCACCAGTCCTCTCACCGCTCAAAAGCATCACATTTATCTAACTTTTGTGGGCACTATGCTTTTGTCTCTATCACAGAGCCCACTAAGGTAGATGAAGCATTTACGGGCGGAGTGGATTCAGGCTATGCAATAAGAATTACATCAGTTCGAGTTGAACAATGTCTGGGAATTGGTCAATCGCCCAGATCCTCGCAAGCATAATATCATTGGCACAAAGTGGATCTACCGCAACAAGCAAGATGAAAATGGCCTTGTGGTGAGGAATAAGGCACGACTAGTAGCTCAAGGCTACACACAGGTTGAAGGAATTGATTTGATGAAACTTTTGCACTGTTGCTAGACTTGAGGCTATTCGCATTTACTTGCCTATGCTAACCATCATGATATCATCTTATATCAAATGGATGTGAAAAGTGCATTCCTCAATGGTAAGCTTGAGGAAGAAGTATATGTTGCTCAACCCCGTGTTTTGAAGATCCCAAAAATCGACAAAGTCTTGAGACTTAATAAGGCTCTCTATGGCCTCAAGCAAGCCCCTCGGTGGTATGATACATTGAAGGAATTCTTCGTGAAGAATGGCTTCACACCAGTTCACTCGATCCTACTCTTTTACTAAATCATATGATGGTGAACTGTTTGTGTGCCAAATATATGTTGATGATATTATCTTTGGCTGTACTAACCAACGTTATAGTGATGAATTTGCCTATATGATGAGTGAAGAATATCAAATGTCTATGATGGGAGAGTTGAAATTCTTCTTGGGTCTTCAAATTAAATCGGCAAGAATGGCATATTCATATCTCGGAGAAATACCTCAAAGATGTCTTGAGGAAATTCGCATGCAAGATTGCAAAGGCATCAAAACTCCTATGCCCAAAAATGGCCATCTATGCAATCGATGAAAATGGTATTGACTTGATCACAAGGTATACCGCTCCATGATTGGTTCCTTAGTGTACTTATGTGCATCTAGGCGGATATAATGCTTAGTGTTTCCATGTGTGCCCGATTTCAAGCTGCACGAAGGAATCACACCATAAGGCTGTGAAGCATATTCTTGATATCTAGCTCACACACCAACACTAGGATTATGGTACCCCAAGGGCTCTGCTTTTTATCTCATTGGATATTCGACTCGACTATGTTGGTGATCGTGTGGACCACAAGTCAACATCGGCACTTGTCATTTCCTCGGACGATCTTTGGTCCGTTGGTCCTCGAAGAAAGCAGAACTGCGTATCCTTGTCTCTGCTGAAGCTGAATACATTGCTGCTGGCTCATCTTTGTGCTCAACTACTTTGGATGAAACAAACCCTCAAGGACTATGGCGTCAGCGTGAAGAATGTGCCTCTCCTTTGCGACAATGAGAGTGCCATCAAGATTGCTCACAACCCAGTTCAGCACTCGAAGACTAAGCACATCAGATTCGTCATCATTTTCTTCGTGATCATGTGTTGAAGGCGACATCTCCATTGAGCATGTGAAGATCAAGAATAGCTAGCTGATATCTTCACTAAGCCCTTGGATGAGAAGAGATTTAGCAAGTTGCGGTGTGAGCTAAATATCTTAGAATCTTGAATGTTCTTGAAAAGGCCACACATCCTAACCCTTATGCAGAATTGATGACTTAGATGTGCAACACATGAAGAAACGTTTTCTTCAATCAATGAAGAATAACACTCTAAGTGTGAAGAAATTAATGAAGAATTTGATTCTCGAACCCTCGACAATTGTGCGCGGTGTCTGAAATCATCATTCTTATCTGATGGGTCACGCCACCACAAAAGTTGAAAATCTTTAATTTGAGTTTTTCCTCATTTTTGAAATTCTTCATTCTTACAAATTCTTCAACTTTGCAAAATCTTCACTGTTTCCGTCGTTTTTATTCATTGGCTATATATATATATATATATATATATATATATGTGTGTGTGTGTGTGTGTGTGTGTGTGTGTGTGTGTGTGTGTGTGTGTGTGTGAGTTTATGTCCTCTATAGCATTCACTTATTGCTATTTCTTCAAGTTGTGATTTCTGCTAAGTGAATGTGATCGGACCCTTCCCCCTCTATGCTGTACTCAACCCAATTTATTCACAAATCCTTCATGTGCGTTCTGATTGAAACTCGTTCAAAGTCTTCACTGTGTCCTTGTCAGCTGAAGAAATTGTGAATGAAATTTTTAAAACAAATCTTATCCAGATTTTCGGTTTTACCGCTCAAACCGTTCCGCATCCCACGATGCATTAGTTTATTCACCCACGATCTTACACGATCTCATCTGCACGGTACGTGGGTGACACATGTCGCGTGAAGAAGAAAGGGCAGGGGCATGTTCGTCCCAAAATCTTCGGACGAACAGTTTTTACCGTGGCTATAAATACCCCTCTCCCTTCCTTACTTCATTTACTCCGCTCGGTCGCTGTCTCTCGCTCGAGCTCTCCTCAAACCCTAGCGCCGCCGCTACTCCATCGCCGTCGGTGAGGAAGAGCTTCACTGCTTCGACCTCGTCGCCGTCGTACTCGCGCCGGCTGCAGAAATCTTCACTCCGCCGCCGCCGTAGCTGTCTCCCTCTGCCAAGTTAGGGCGTGGGAGATCTAACGTGACGAACTTCACCATGGTTCATCTCTGTTAAATCGTTTTCTTGATTCGGGTAATTAAAAGTCACTTTTATTACTCGCTTTGATTCTCAAACTTTTCGAAAATCTTCAAAGGTGTTTTGTTCTTCAAATCTTCACATATGAACACCTCACACACTGTATGGTCTTGATTCATCTCTCTAAGCACTCATTTCTTCAAGATTCCTCAATTGTGCGGATTTTCGGTCTGTACAACTCTGGAACCTAAGACAAGAACGCTTAGTGAAATTCCTCAAGGCTCAACTGGTCAAATTCCTCAAAACTTGACTTTTCGAAAAATCTTCTGAGAACCCATATGACCTCTCCAAATTCCTCGCACCTACACTCTGTTCACAGGTACTCATGTCCGCTGCTGAATCACTAGGTTCTCATCAACTTAACTCATTTGCAGCGTTCCTCGAAGAAAAACTGCATACTTCTTCAGAGTGTTCCATTGTTCAAATTCCTCACCTGAAGAAAACGGCAGAAGGCAAGAGACCGCAGAAGGAAGGAAAGAAACCGGAGGTCATGACTGCTTTTGAGATCCCTGATGAAATATACAAGGATTATTGCACACCTGATGAAGCCAAGTTTGGCAAAGAAAACAAAAATCAGCGCAAAGTGCGCATTCAGAGGATAGAACGAAGATGGGCACGAGAATGGAGGGAATATCGCTATGTTACTCCCAAGTACATGAAGAAATTCGCCTTAAACCCTCCATGCCCAAGAGCTCCATTGGCACCTGGCCAAGTCGCTGATCCCACCAGCATCAAGCGTGGTGAGGACTTTCCTGAAGAATGGTCTAGGCGTCGAGCAAAACTGGCAAGACAAGCCAAGGAGGCAGTGAGGAAATTCAATGAGGATTCTGCTGCTGTTGCTGCCGTTGAGACCTCGGTCAGGCCGAGGAAATCAATGCCGAAGAAGCCTGCTCGCAAGCCAAGTGCTTCACCATCAGCGCCCTCATAGCCAAGTTCCTCAGCCGCGCCCTCACGGCAAATTCCTCATACTACTGCTGCTCCACCAAAGTCCTCAGCAGCTCCCTCCAAGTCCTCAACTCCTGTGCATCTGGCTACATGTCAAAGGACTCAGGGTTTCTCAATTGCTTCTGGTGTCTCAGCAAGTTCCTCAGCTGCACCAATGTCCTCATCAGGCCCCACTCTGCTGAAGACAAAAGCAACAGCTCGACGCGGTCCTCGGCCAAGTCCAAGAAAGAAATAGGTTGCTTTCCAAGTACCCTCTGATGACGAGGCTTCTAATGAAGAACTTGAAGAAATCATCAGAGACAGACTCACAAAGGCCGCTAGCGCCAAAGGAACAATTGTGCCTCTGCTTTTGGATCCGAAGAAGATCCTTGACTTCATCGACTTATGGCATCAGGATCCAAGCACTCCAATGCCTGACCTGCCTCTGACTCCTGGTCAAAGTCATATGCTGACCCATTTCATCGCTGAAGAGAAATGGAAATTTGAAAAGGCTCGTGAGATAAAGAGAGCACAAGCCAGAAAGGAGAAGTTTCTGAAGAAGAACCTTGTTAGACTGTCACCTGAAGAACTTCTCAAGGCTCAATCTGAGATTCAAGCCCTCAGCAAAGATTTTGATGCATACAATGCTGATTGGCAAGGAGCCAAAGTGAGATTCGTCAATTTGACGAAGAAAATGACAACTGTTGCAGCCCCATCGCAACAAGCAAATCCTCAGGCTGCAGACTCTGCTCAGCCTGCTGAAGAACATGCCAGCACTGCTGATGACTTTCAGCCTGCTGATGAGAATACAAGTTCCAGGGCTGATGACTCCATTCCAGCCGCTGAAGAAATTCCCAGGGCATCCACTAGTGGTGCGCCTGAAGAAATCAAGAGATCGAGGCAACTTGCACGATTCTTTGAAGAAAATGAACCACAGTCCTCAGCTCCTCCTGCGCCAACACCAACTCCAATTCTTCCTTCTGCTTATGAAGTGAAGAAGACCAAGGCTGCAGAGCGAGCTGCAGTGAAGAAAAGGAAGGCATCAGCTGCGTCAAATTCTTCGGCTGCGAAGAAAATGAAGCCAATGACCAGCTCGCTTGAAAATCCCATTGATGCCGTTCCCATTTCCTCCATGTCGTCTAAGGAAATTGTTCCTTATCTCTCCCTAATAATAAAGCACGGATTGGGTCTCCGGGTTCACCGTCGTGGCGTTTTTGCATAAAAAGCCCTATGATTTTATGTATTCAAGCTGCAATCCATCACTAATCTTCCACGTAAAAACGATTGGCTCGAAAATATACCCGTACGCATCTTGGCTCTTGGCCTCGACCTTGGACAGGCCGAGCCAAACCCTCCCGGCCGCCGACGCACTACTCGCCGCCGCGGCACCTCTGCCCGCTCGCGAGTCCCCACCCGCGCGCTCCGCTCTGTGACGCCTGCGACGCAGCGCACGCTGCCCTCCGCTGCCAAATCGGCGCGCACCGGGCCACACTCTGCGCCGACCGCCGCGCGCCTCCCGACGGCAGCGGTGGAGCCTCCCTCGTCGAGCATTACACCGGCTACCCTGCGCTCGCCGAGATCCTCCGCATCCTCTTCGTGAAGCGCCGTCGTCGCGGGTGGCTCTTCGACGCCTGGCTCGCCGACAGCCTCCCCCAAATCCTACAGGAGGTTCAGGTACAAATCTACTTGGTTAATTTCTAAATTCAACTTCCTTTTTTGCGCCAGTATATGCAATTGAGGGAGACTCTTCTTGCTGCTGCCGCCAACCATCTGTTCATGTTGTCATCTCCTCTCTGTGCCTTGCGGCGGCAACAGCCAACCAGAAGTTCTCTTCCTCTCCAATGTACTAGCTATCAAGTGCATCCTTGCCTGTACTGTTCTCGGATTTTGGTGCTTCCATAATAATATATTGATGTATTTTTCTTCTATTATACATCTACAGGCATACTGCCTTGACTATGGTGACCACCACCAGTCCACCGCTTGGCTGGCTGTATTTATATTGTCACATTGATGGACTGTTACATGGTACATGGAGATCTGAAGCCATTTGTACATATTTGCACACATGAATCGCCAATACTGCCTTATTTTCCATTCTCTTGCTGATATTTACATATTACTTTGCCCTTTTAAAGATACAAATATTTTTCTACCATAAAAGGGTGTATCCGAGGACAAGCAGCAATGCCATATTTTCATTGTATTAAAAAAACTTAATTTTTTGACTATTTTGTTAGTCATATACATTTGTTGACTAATACAGCTGCTATAGAGAAATAAGGTTTGTTGAGTATTGTTACTTGCCTTCCTGTGTTATTGTTGAGAAAGATCTCTGCTGTTGGATAACACCAGGGTTACGGCGTGCTCTATGTATGTGTTTGTGAGTGCTCCGCCTGCAGCCGTGTGTCTGTGTGGTGCATGCTTGCCGATGGAAAGTGCGGCTTTCGGGTCAGCCCTTCATGACACTGATTGTGTGCTACAGGTGCTGATTTTGCTGCTGCTTAATACTAACCTGTACAGTACATAGAAGATGATATGTATGTTTTAACTTTAGTTGCAAAGTGAACTGACTATCTATTATCTTTTCTCTAATATTTCTCAAGATCAGATTCTCTTTTGAGCCCTCTATTGCAAAATTACTTAATATACAATGTGTTCAATAAAAATCATGAAACCCTTAACTCCTTATTGATTTCATTATCCCTTTTCCCTACAATTTTTCGTCTAATATGTGTCGCTTACAATTGCGTTGAAGATATATTATTATTTTTTTCACAAAAAGAAAAGTAGGATTTCAACGTCGCCTGCCTATGCTCCACCCAAGGTATGCCGTTGTACAACTTGAGTACTATATTTTATATGATCAGACCATGAATAGCCTTGAAGTAGCACCCCTTGGTGTTGTAACTATTATGCCGTCGTACAATATGAGTATGAGATTCTACATGATCAGACCATGTATAGCCTTCAAGTATGAAGTTCCCTTGCTGTTGTAACTTTCAACATGGACTTTTGCTGTTGTGCTATTGCTTGACATGATTCTAAATATAAGTCTTTTTAGAGATTTCAAGACGAACTATACAGACGTATTTTAGAGTGTAGATTCACTCATTTTGCTCCATATGTAGTCTATAGTTGAATCTCTAGAAAGACTTATATTTAGGGACGGAGGGAGTATATGTTTTTTATTTATGTGATGTTAGTTTGATCCAACTGGAATTCGTAGTGTTCAAGAATGATGCCACATGATGTCAGTAGGTTCGATTTAAGTGATATTGTGCATGTTGTTCATTGAGACGTATGATGTTCTTGCACATTGATCAAAGACAAGCATGCTGGTGTTGTTGCAGACTCATAGTTGTTATATTTCATGTACTTTCTGTAATCATGTATAGATATTTCTATTTACTGCTTTAAACCATGTCTAATATTATTAAAATTCATTACCCATAGTATGTCCCATAACAAGAAATTTGCAGCCAAGTATCAATTGTGACGCAGATATTGAGTTCAACACTTCGGCTACCTCAACTGCACATGAGAAAAATGATACTTGGAAGTGCCCAAAATGAGTTATTACCACATTTTGTTGTTAGTAATCCTCTATGCATATATCTTAGTTTTTATTATTATTGGGCAGGCTCTTCATTTCCCTTCCAGAGGTGCCTCTTCATTCGTTAAAAAATGTTTTTTGTGAATTTGATATTGGCCCATCAACATGGAATAGAAAATGTACTTTTAAGTACTTCCAATATTATTATTTTCTACTTACAAAGTTGTTTTGGTGGTAAATTAGCTTCAAATTTCTAGGCACATCTTTATTTTACGCATGGGCACATCGACAAAGCTTGGTCGTGAGGTGGCCAAGGATGTCATCCTCCTGTGCCCTCGTCTTTGGAGCTCGGTTCTGTGTGCCAAAAATCTCGTTGCAAAAAGCAGATCCACATGCGCTGCTGGACATGCTATGCTACTCGATTTGACCCAAGCTACTTCAACGTGATTGATTTTAGTGGCGGACGGGAGGAGACAATTTGCATACTCATGTTTGTGCTTTGGTATGGTGATTTACTAAACATATTTTGGTTTCTGATCCTTTGATGTACACTTGTGCCTTCCCATTATTTCCAGTTTGCAAAATAGTAGGTAAGGAACGGCAGAAAGTGGATTGTTTAGTTTTTCAAGCATAATGGCACACCTAATTTTGGCAGATCACTTGGCTTTGATGTCTTCACATGACTATATGAGGTTCCTATAAACTGCTGTATTGCCACAATAGCTTCTTTTAATGTACCAGGAATTGTCTTTTATCTCGGGTAAATAGTTCCTTTCTCACCCGTTTTTCCGCACCGAGATCAAGATAGGGAGGGGGAGTTTTAGTTAGGTCGAGGCTGGAGGATATACACGCTGATTGTGGCTGCCATTTGTACATGGCAATACATGGAGACATTTTCTGGTTTTGCTTTGTCTTGGCGCTGCCATTATTTGTGTGATGATGTCATTATTGTGCAGAGGAAGGGACGGTGAGAGAGATGGATAGAAATTACTATTTTGATTGTTGTAGGTTGTTAATGGAAAGTTAACAATACTTTTATTATTTCAAAGCAGTGTCGATTTAATAAATTGAACTAAATTGAACTACAACATGTTGGCGTAGATGAGTCTGAACACGATTAACATGATCATGCAATTTTTAGTGACTAAAACAGGTTGGCGACGTATTTTTATTCCCGTTGCAACGCACGGGCATTTTTTGCTAGTGGAGAAGAATACAAGATCCCAAGCGGATCTGATGAAGAAAATCATTCTGTTGCTACCTCAGAACAGTTTGATGAAGAAATTGAAGTGGAAGCATTCCCTTCAACGCCAGTCGTTTCCTCACCCATGCCTCAGTTCACAGCTGAAGAGGCTGGTGTTGAGGAAGTTCAAAAAGAAGATGAAGACGTGGATATTGGATGCACTACACCAGTGATGAACGATGACTTTTGGGAAAGTCAGCATCCAAATACTCCTCTCTTCACTCCAATTCAACAAATTCCTCAGTCCCCGGCTACAACTGTTCAAATGGGCTCTGAAGAAACTCATCCCACATCATCTGTTCATGAAGAAATTCCAGCCGCTAGTGCTGAAGAACCTGCTGCTGATCCCCAAACTGCACAAGAAGAGGAACCAGAAATTCCTCAGCCTGAAGCACCTGAGATCGCGATTCCTGAGGTTGTGCTGCAAATCACTGACACTCCTCTGCCCAAACCGAAGAATCCGTTCTCGAGCAAGCAAAAATTCAAGGCTGAAGACTTCTTTTCTGAGCATGTGTTCTTCACTGACTACAATCCATATGACTCTGCTCGCATAAGGAAAAGACGTTTCTGGACTGCTACTCAAGCCAACTTCTATTCCTCAGTGCTCTTTGACAAGGACAAAATCTTCGATCATGAGCATATTCCTCATGTGGATATGGAATCTCTGCCGTGCTTCGAGCCAGTCCTCGAGTTATTCACGATGCGGGACTCTTGAACTTCTGCGATATACGTGATTGGAATGAAGAACTCATTCTTCGATTCTATGCCACTTTGCATATCACGGAGATCTTTGAAGATGTCAATTCATGGGTGCTGGATTGGATGACGAAAACACTCACTATAAGGCACCAAAGAACTGAATTGCTTCGTGTCCTTCCTCTTGATCCTCCCCATGACGATTACGTTGCATCTACAATGACCGCGAACGACCGATCATTATATGCAAGTGCTCATGAAGCCTTTGAAGCGAGGCAGGCCCTCGAACCAAATTCCTCGTCAAGGAATTGCTGTATGTGCCTCGGACTATCTATCGAATCCTGACGAAGACAATGAGTCCTATCAAAGGCCACGACTCAAATGATGAAGATGTTGTTGGCATCATGAAGAATATGCTTTTCAACATCATTCATGGCGTTCCCGTCAACTTCCATGATTTCTTCATGAGGACTCTGGCTAATGTTGCACTGTCACCTTTTGAGCTGAAGCCATATGCGCCTTGGATTATGAGACTCATAAGGGCAAGATCTTCATTTGAATTACAAAGTGACACTCAAACCATGGTAGCTACTTGCCGCCCATTGAAGTCCTCAAGCGACCAGTTTCCTCATCTGATGATAAGGGCAAGGTAGCTGCTGTGATCGATGAAGGCACTCGTCCATTGGATGGTCAATTCCGTCTAGCTACTTCTTACTCCACCAATGACGATTCTGCAACACATGACACTGCCGCAAACACCTCAGCTAAGCAAAATCCTCAAGCCACAGCACCCAGGGTGATGACTGACCGTGAGTTACTCCTCAGTCTTCATCAGAAGGTTGATCGCAATCACAAATGGGTGAAACGCCAATTTGCTGCAATTCTTCACAACATGACCTCAACCCACAATGCAGTGAAGAAAAATCAGTATCACCTTCATGAAACCCTCAACCGCACCTGGGCTGTTCTCACTCATGCATATTCCGCGGAAGAACTGAAGACTATGGGTCTCCAGGAAGCATTTGACTAGTCTGCACCACCTCCGAAGAAATTCAAGAGAGTCAAAGTTCCTGATCTGGTGGCCAGCTCTTATTCTTCATCGCGTGAAACTGATGAACATGAAGATTTGGACGACACTGCGGCAGGCCCTACTTCAACAAACAACCCTGACAACGCTGGCGCTCCTCCATCAACTTGAAATTCTTCAGGGGCGTTAGTCCTCAGTTTCGGTCCTTTTGGTCATGATGACAAAGGGGGAGAAATCTGAGTTAGTCTTCAAGCGGGTTTATATTATGGGCATTTTGTTAAGTTATAACTCTCGTTCTTCCAAAACTTTTTATTGGATCGAGTTGTAATCTTAAATCCGATGGTGCCTTGATACTTCTGGTCGTGCTCTGATGCTTTTGATGCACTGAGCTCTGAAACTTTTGATGTGCTATTCTGCATGCTTATTCCTCGTTAATATTATTGCACGCATGCTGAATCTCATCAGGCACCATATTTCATCATGCATTTTAAATTCTTCATATTATATATCAAATGCGTGTATGAATTACAAGATATAGGGGGAGATCTCCATGATTCAATTCTTCAAATGTGCATTGCCTCAAGAGCAAATTCCTCACTATGCACATATTCAGGGGGAGTTCTTCTATATCTTGCAATCAAATTCCTCAATATCAATATTTACACTTCATATGTTTATCCCCGTTGAAAACTTAACATATGTTGTCATCAATCACCAAAAAGGGGGAGATTGTAAGTGCATCTAGTGCCCCTTAGTGATTTTGGTGTATTGAAGACTTATAGGTTAAGTAACTGATGCGTTTGTGAGTGTACACAGGTCTATAAGTCTATGAGGAGTTTGATATTTACAGAGAAAGTCGACCCCTAAAAATGAAGTTCTTATATTGAAGACTTTGATATTCTGAAGACTTTCTGAAGACTTTGAAAGTGAAGAAAATGGTGTGACCTTGAAGACTTGGCATTCACTTGAGGAACATGAAGGGTGAAGACTTTTGTTTTCGTAGTTTCATTTTCTCTTTCTTGAGTCATAGGAAACACCGTACTGTTAAAGGGGGGTCGAAGAAATACTAAGGAAAAATTTCCATGTGATGCTCAACTCAAAATCCTACACCTACCAATCCCTTCGAGTGAAGCCATTGGAAATCTCATACAGTTCAGTCAAATTCTTGATGTGAGACGTAGTTCTTACAGTCATGATGACTTTGCTCGATCGAGGAGTTAGGAATTCGCCAGGTCTGAATTGCCTACACAATGAGGAACATGATAGCCCCGAGGAATTTGAGAGTCAAATTTCCGACCGTTCTTGTCTTCGCGTCGCTGTCCAAAATATCTTATCCACCTAACGCTCATATCATTGAAGGGCATTTATGTCTTATCATGTCGGGCTGCTCCCTAGGCTATAAATAGCCGCCCCTACAACCACTAGTTGGTTGGCTGCTCCGAGAGAATTTGACACTTGTCATCCGAGAGCAACCCATCCTCCGAGGACTTTGGCGAAAATCATCGAGTGAGGAAAATCCCAAAACCAAACTCCCCAAAACCCAAAGTGATTGAGCATCATCAAGAAATTGATCTGCGTGGATCCGACGCTTGTTACCTTTGAAGATCGTGCTTCTTCCAGACGGTTAGGCGTCAAGGTCTAGAGCATCAAGAGGAATTGTGGATCGCCGAGTGACCAAGTCTGTGAAGGTTTGGAAGTCACTGAAGACTTACCACGAGTGATTGGACGAGGCCTGCGTGGTCTTAGTTCAAGGAGAATACGGTGAGGATGGGTGTCTGAGTCGCTCGAGATCGGGTGTCTGGGGTGTGTCCTCGAGTTTAAATACTCACCGCTGCAACCGGGACGTATAACCGAGACGGCAGTTGGAACTGGTCTACCAAATCATTGTCTTCACCAACTGACTGGTTCTATTTCCTCAACTCATTCATTTCCTCATTACTGTGTTGAATGTTGTCCATATCTGTGTTTGAAGACTTTGACTGAAGACTTTCACAAATTCTCAGTTCAATTTCTTCAGTCTGTTTGTCTTCATCTTGTTATCCTGTGTTTACGCTTTCTGTACTCTGTGCTAGTCCTCATTTCATCATGATGACTATGTTTGTATCCTATTATATTTACTTCTGAGTACTTATTCCGCTGCAAGTAGTTCTTCGCCAAGGAATTTCCTCACCAGCAAATTCCTCAGTGAAGAATTCATAAAAATCGCCTATTCACCCCCCCTCTAGTCGATATAACGCACTTTCAGTATCTTCATAGTCTTGGAGTCCGGCTGACGATGATAGTCCGGCTGTCCGGACACCCCCTAGTCCAGGACTCCCTCACTAGCCCCTGAACCAGGCTTCAATGACGATGAGTCCGGCGCGCATATTGTTCGGCATTGCAAGGCGGGTTCCTCCTCCGAATAATTCATAGAAGATTGTGAACACCAGGATAGTGTCCGGCTCTCCAACATAAATTCCACATTCCACCATAGAAAGAATAATATGTACACAAGTTCAATCTGCTGACGTATTTTGTGGCATGACGTCACGCCACCACCAAGCCTTTACTTGAATCGTTTTTTATTATACCACCTCAGCGCGTTTAGCGAAGCAGTATCCTTGGCACGTCTTGTCGAAGCAGAGATCGTGTTCCCCTTATTCCGGGATTCCCATCAATACGGACGTGGGTAACCCAACCGCGCTATTGATGGTGGCGCTTGGGAGATAAGCGACTTTTATCAGGCCGGTGGGGACGCAAAGTCTTCGTCCGCCCACATATAAGGGGATAAGGATCCACCTTTTTACCTACGCCTTCTTCCTCCTTTGCTTATCCATCTCCGCGCGCTCGAGCTCCAGCGCCCAAGCTCGCACATCTCGCCTCGACCTTCTCCAGCCATGTCCGGAGCGGGAGGCAAGTGGTTGGCCTCCTCCGTTCTGAGAGGGCACATCAAAGCTGCGCGGCGCGGATACCTTTCCAAATGACATCGGCGCCGACCGCCCCCGACGAGGGGCAGATCATCCCCACCCCTGACCCCATGAGAGGGTCGTATTCCTTCCCACTTCCTCCGCTGGACTGGACTTCCCACTTCATCCCTTCGTCCGGGGCTCATGTACTACTACGGCTGGATTTCCACGATCTGGCGCCAACTTCATCCTCAACATCTTGGTGTTTATCGTCATGTGCGAGGCCTTCCTCTCAGATCCGGCCTCACTTGACTTGTGGCTCAAGACCTTCAATGTCAAGCGAAGGTGGTGAAGGGCGCTCAAGCGAAGTGCGGAGGCGCCATGGTGGGCAAAATGCCCAACGTCACCTGGCTCGACGGGGCCTTCGTGGAGTCCATCAAGGGATGGCAATCGGGGTGGATCTACATCACTGAGACGCGTGACCCTAAATGGGCAGCGGCCCCCGAGTTCAAATCTGGTATCCCCATGCAGCTCACCTCCTGGAAAGAGAAGGGCTTGCTATGGGGCAGTTCGGAGGAGCTGACAGGACTCCAGTCCGGTCTCCAAACCCTGGTGAACAAGAAGCTCAAGCTTGTCAATGTGATCCAGGTCATGCTCGTCCGCCGGATTCTCCCCTGCCAACAGCGGGCTTTCAATTTGTGGGAGTTCGATCCGGCACAGCACCGGACCCTCAGCGGGCTCTTCGACACAACGTACGAAGCTGCCTGGAGGGTGCTGTTCAAGGGCGGAGAAGCCCCCGCATCCGCGACTGAAGATCGCCGATTTAGCACCAAGCGCCCGGCCGGCGAGGTAAGCTTTGTTATCCTCTATGGGACACTTATTTTCTTTCATAGTTTAATTCTATGTGGGATCTAAAAACTCCCAATGCCTTTGACAGGACTGGTAGAGGACGTCCGGACAGGTAGACTGTCCGGCTCCCCTTCCCGAAGACCCAGCGGACGCCCGCTTAACGGGGCTGCTAGTCCCGGCACTTTATGTGGTGCCGGAGAAGAAGGCCAAGAAGAAGGCCATGGGAACCCGAAGGAGTTCTCGGCGCCAGGTGGTATCGGACTCATCGTCCGATGACTCCGAGGCGGAATCCTCCCCCAAAGGCGAGGAGGAAAAAGAAGACTCTCCCCAGGAGGGGGGAGAGGAAAAGGAAGGCTTCCCCGACGGGGGAGGCCGACGGGTCCAAGAGGGGAAGGACCCTTCCTCCGGACAGCTCCGCCAACGCCAACGACGGCGACGCGGAATGGCCCTCAAGGGCCAAGCCCCTAGCAAGATAGTAAGTATCCGGACACCTGAGTGATTTGTAATTTCTTTTTCGTGCCACGTAGTGTCCTTCTAATGCCGCATACTATCTGTAGCCCGGCCGAGGAGGATCTTCCCGCTTCATCCAGCGGGTCCTTGGCCCCGTCGGATGTAGATTCCATTCCGACCGCCTCCACCCCTCGTGATCTTTGAGGGCCGAGGTGGGATCCCGGAGGGACCCGCCAGGAGGAGGCTCGGAGGTGCCGCAAGGCAGCCTCCGGACTTTGCACGGACTCCATGCGAAACCTGCGGTGGTTCCGAGTCCGCAGCGGCCCCTTCGTAAGAAGGGCAAGACCGTGACACCGGCAGCCTCCGTCCAACCGGGGCGCGGACAACTTGTTGGGCGCTCAGCGGCGCTTCCATCAGGAAGAACACCGCACCATCATGAGTGCGGTGATTTAGAAGGTTCACTTGCCAAGAGCGGGCTGACCGAAGCTCGCATAGCCTTCTAACAAGCTTTGAGGTAAGAAGTTTAAAATATGTAATGTGATACCGCATAGACAGTAGCCCTGATGCTCGGTTTGGTGTTGGAAAGAAAAACCGGACTGAGGATCTAAAAAGATATCGCATGAGAGTGCTAAAAATTATGTCAATATGGGTTTGCAGGCTGCCTGCTGACCTCTGCCGACTTGATCTATGGAGGTCGGTGCTTTAAAGCAGGACCTCGGCGGTCGAGCAAGAGCTCGGGCTTGCCAAGAAGCAGCTCGAGGACAAAGAGGGTGAGTAACACCACTTTTAAATTTGTACCTTCTGAGAAAAGGATTTTGGTTGCAATAGAAATAACAAGGATAACATGGGTACTGCGGGGCCACGAGGCATAATCTGCCCTTTAACGAGCAATGGGCGAGAGAAGTAGGGCCTTGGTGGCGGAGGTGCGGCAAGAGCTCCGTGCTCTCATGGAAAAGCATGAGAGTTTGGGCGCGACTCGAACTCGAGAGTCGAGCTTGCCTCGGCTCTTGAAAGCGCCAAAGACGCTAAGGCCGAGGCCCATAAGGCCCTCCAGAGAGATTGGCGGTGAAGAAAGTAGCGGCGGGTAAGGCATTTTTCATGCAAAGCAAGCATGTGAATGTAAATTACATTACTTACCCGAATCGGAGCTCTCGAGGCGTTGCAGATCTACCTTGCTGCGTGTCCGATGCCGCTGCATTCTACCGCCCGAGGAGGGAGCTCAGCGGAGAAGGTCTTCGGTCTCGATCTGCTGAGGCGGACATCCGGTGCCCCTAGCGACCAGGTGAAGCAACCGGTCGAGCTCCACAAGGTTGCCGAGCAGGCCATGAAGGGCCTCATAGTCCGGCTGGGCCTAGAGAGGCCATACACAGGAGATACTTGACCTCGTCTGGCGGCTGGTGGATCGTGCCCGGTGGAGGTCATCAAGCGCTCACTTTGCATTGAAGGTGCCGCCGGGCCTTGCCCGCAAAAGGTGCACTAGGGAAGGCTGGATGCTGAGAGGCTTCTGACGGACGCGCCACCGGCGGGCAAGGAGTATCGTACGCCCGAGATGTACTATAAGACTGTCCTGAAGGGTGCCCGCAAGATTGCGGATGAGTGCCCCAGAGATGTAATTTTTTAGTAGACTCGCAATGTGTTATCCTGTGCGCTGAAAACTTTGTTCATATGCGCTTAGCAACGCTTTTTAATTTAAAATATTACCTTCTGTGCGGCCGTTTATCAAATCTGAGAGATGGCAAGTCGTCGGCTTCAGCCCCCATGCCACTAGTGCTGGGGTGTTCAGGATAAACTTGAGCGCTCTTGTTCCCAGTTTTGGGTCCATCTAGGGAGGCGCTCAACACAACGAACAAGGCAACCGGACTTATAATGCTTGAACACTCTCACTTAGCCATAGAATTCTATAATTTTAAATTTTGGCAAAGCCCCTAGTGTCGGAAGACCGAGTTCAGGGCGCTATCCACGACTTGGCCGGACACAGCCGGTTCCTCGCTCTAAGCGGCATAAGTCTTTAGGGACTCGAAAAGACCTCTCGAACGGCGACCAGCTCTCACCTTATCATGACAGTCAGTTTTAGCTTTCTCCACCGAGGCGCTCGCCCAGCTCAACCGGGGCGCAATCGCAGTGGTTCTCCCAGTGCTACCTTAGCCGGCGAGCGGGCGTAAGGTACCAAAACATGGGAGCCGGGCAAACCCAACTATTGACCCAAGACATTATTCGGAGCCGATGCATATAGTGCTATAAGTTCGGGGTGCCGCACTTGTGAAAGTGTTCGGACTTACCACACCATAATGCGGGGAACATAAGCCCCTGGTGTATTCGGCCGTACCAAAGTGTACAGATGCAAGATGTCATAAATGAACATATATATAAATAAAGGGGATGCAATTATAAGCGAAAAATGATGCATTGTTTATTCAAGGAGTTCTGTTGTGAGTGCAGAACGATACAAATAGTGCGGTAAGCAAGGGTTTGGACTATTTTAAACATGTCCCCCTCCAGGGGTGGGCTGCGGAATGGTGTAATAAACAGATTAAATGCTCGTAATGGAGACCACCTGAGTGTTCATCGTAGCCCTTATTCCTCCCTGGCTATTGCATCGTGAGTTCGGCAGATCTACTGCCGGACAGGGCCTCTTGTAAACGGAGTCCTGTGGATAAAAGAGAAGAAAAAAGAGTGACACACTTGGGAGCCCCTGGTGTGGTTAAGCC
Source organism: Aegilops speltoides (assembly GCA_021437245.1). Lineage (NCBI taxonomy): Eukaryota > Viridiplantae > Streptophyta > Magnoliopsida > Poales > Poaceae > Aegilops > Aegilops speltoides. The sequence continues at coordinate 105,056,425 of CM038147.1, forward strand.
GCACTCTGGGCCTATCGTGGTCGTGCCCCTCCCCTATGCCCATGGTATCTCCAGAGCATAATGATGTACGCGAAGAGCTGGTCTTGCAATCATGCAAGGGCTGGGGTTGGGGCTGCATTGCTACGCGTGCTCGGAACGGGCCAGGTGGTCTTGATTGATGTTACTCCGGGCGCGTTTGGCCATGTCCGGTCGTTTAACGGCCGGACCCGAAAATTGCCTTAAAAGGCTGCTCAGATTTCGCGCGAGAGCATTGTGTGTTCCTCCGTTTGGAGGAGCGTTGATGTTTCCGTTGGTCGTGATGACTCCGCGAGGGCCTGGCATCTTGAGCTTGAGGTATGCATAATGCGGCACTGCGTTGAACTTTGCAAACGCAGTTCGTCCGAGCAGAGCGTGATAGCCACTGCGGAACGGGACTATGTCGAAGATTAACTCCTCGCTTCGGAAATTATCCGGGGATCCAAATACCACCTCCAGTGTTACTGAGCCTGTACAATTGGCTTCAACACCTGGTATGACGCCTTTGAAGGTCGTCTTTGTAGGTTTAATCCTTGATGGGTCTATGCCCATCTTGCGCACTGTATCCTGATAAAGCAGGTTCAGAACTCGCCGCCGTCCATCGGACTCTAGTGAGGTGAAATCCATCGGCGATTGGGTCTAAAACCAATGCGGCGAATCCACCATGGCGGATACTGGTAGGGTGGTCCCTTCGATCGAAAGTGATCGGGCAAGAGGACCATGGGTTGAACTTTGGGGCGACTGGCTCCATCGCATACACGTCCCTAAGTGCACGCTTCTGCTCCCTCTTGGGTATGTGGGTTGCGTATATCATGTTTACCGTCCGCACTTGTGGGGGAAAACCCTTCTGTCCTCTACTGTTCGGCGGTCGAGTCTCCTCCTCCTCGTCGTTGTGCAGCCCCTTGTCATTATTTTCGGCAATTACCTTGCCTGCCTGCTTGAATACCCAACAATCTCTGTTGGTGTGATTAGCTGGCTTTTCGGGGGTGCCATGTATCTGGCAAGAGCGGTCGAGTATTCGGTCCAAATTGGACGGACCCGGAGTAGTTCTTTTGAATGGCTTCTTCCGCTGACCGGGTTTAGAGCCTCTGGATCCGGCGTTGACTGCCGTATCCTCATTGTTATCGCCGTTAACGCGGCGTTTGATTTTGTTTCGACGCGACCTGCCATTGTGGTCCTTAGTATCCGGACTGTTTGGATTTTTGCTGAGGTTGTTGCTGCGAGCTAGCTAGCTGTCCTCTCCCGCGAAGGAACGGGTCATGAGTGATGTGAGGGCTGCCATGGATTTCGGCTTTTCCTGTCTTAGGTGCCGGGCCAGCCACTCGTCGCGGATGTTATGTTTGAAGGCTGCGAGGGCCTCTGCATCCGGACAGTCAACTATTTGATTTTTCTTTGTTAAGAACCGTGTCGTAACTGTCGGCCGATTAAATCAGCTGCTGAATTATGTGGCTTAGGTCATCGGCGTCTGGTGGTCGCACATATGTGCCCTGGAAGTTGTCGAGGAATGCGGCTTCCAGGTCCTCCCAACACCCAATTGACTTTGTGGGCAGGCTGTTAAGCCAATGCCGAGCTGGTCCTTTAAGCTTGAGTGGGAGATACTTGATGGCGTGGAGATCGTCTCCGCAGGCCATATGGATGTGAAGGAGATAATCTTCTCTCCAAACCGCGGGGTCTGTTGTGCCATCGTAGGATTCAATGTTCACGGGTTTAAACCCTTCGGGGATTTGATGATCCATTACTTCGTCTGTGAAGCATAGTGGGTGTGCGGCGCCTCTATATTGAGCAATATCGCGACGTAGCTCAAGAGAGCGTTGTCTGCTGTGTTCGGCCCGGCCAGAGTTGATGTATCCGGCGTGACGGTAGTCGTCGTGGTTCGTGGGGCGCCCACGTGATCTGTAGATAGATCTGGATTGTCTTGCCTTGTCCTCCAATATATCCCGCAAGTCCGGCGCATTCCCTCGTGGCTTCGTACTTTTCGAGCGGTGCCGGGGTACGGTCCTGATGGAGGGCCTAGATGCCTCTCTGTCGCGACCACGGGGCGGTCGGTCTGCCGTATTATGCGCTGGTAATGAAGGTTTGTATGCTTCCTCCTCTAGTCGGGGGAGCAACTTGCATTTTGGGTAGCTCTTGGAGGGGCGTTCGAGTTCGTACTCTTCGGCCGCGAGGACCTCGGTCCATCTGTCGGCCTGCAGGTCTTGATCAGCTTGAAGCTGTTGCTGCTTTTTCTTTAGGCTGTTCGCTGTGGCCATTAGCCTGCGCTTAAAACGCTCTTGTTCGACGGGATCCTCGGGCACGACAAATTCGTCGTCGTTGTGGCTTGCCTCGTCTCCGGAGGGAGGCATGTAATTGTCGTCCTCTAACTCCTTGTCTGCCGCTCTCTTTTGAGGGCTGGCTTCCCCGTCCTCCTGTGCTAAATCCTGCTTGAGGGGGTTGTCTTTGGCACTCTCTGGGGTGTTATTATCTCCGGTGCGGGAATCTCCATTCTTGTTGTGGCAGGATTTACAGCGGCGCCGCTGACGTCGGCGCTTGGGCTGTTTCTTGGAGGAATCTGCCTCCGCTGCTTCTTCACCGTCCCCATCCTTTGGGGTGTCCACCATGTATATGTCATATGACGAGGTGATCTTCCAGTGCCCTATAGGCGCTGGTTCTTGATCGTCTCCGGCATCGTCGTCCATACCGTCGATGTCTTCGGAGTCATAGTCTAGCATGTCGGTTAGATCGTCAACAGTTGCTACAAAGTGGGTGGTGGGTGGGCTTCGAATTTCTTCGTCGTCCGCATCCCAGCCATCCTGGCCACAGTCCGGCCAGGGCTCTCCTGATAACGAGAGATACTTTAGCGAATTCAGGATGTCGCCAAACGGTGAGTGCTGAAAGATGTCCGCGGCGGTGAACTCCATAATCGGCACCCAATCGGATTCGGTTGGCAGGGGCGCCGGAGGTTCGGAGTCCGGCAAGGAGTCCGGCGCCTCGGAGTCACAAGCTTTGTAAGGGACAAGGTCGGTATTCGGCTCTATCATCGTAGAAGTTGCAGCCCCCGAGGCGGTGTCCAACCACCTGTCCTCGATCTGCGCAGTCGGCTCCGAACTATGGGTCAGAGTGGACTTGTGTGCGGCCTCCAGAGTACTGTCCGGCGGCAGAGCTAGATCATGCCCATCGTGACAGTGCGGCACGCTCGGCTGTGGCTCGACTCCATCGAAGATCAAGTCCCCGCGGATGTCGGTACCGAAGTTTAAGCTTCAAACCTGACACGATGGCGAGGGCGTAGCTTCGATCTGCTCGGATGGCCAAGTGAATTGGCCCGCGATCTTGAAACCGCCCGAACACGAAGATCTGTCCGGGAGAAAAGTCTCACCACAGGCGGCGTTGTTGTTGATCGAAAGCCATCAAGCCTATCGGTGACGACACATAGGAACTCTCAGTGAAAGCACCAATGTCGGTGTCAAAACCGGCGGATCTCGGTTAGGGGGTCCCGAACTGTGCGTCTAGGCGGATGGTAACACGAGACAAGGGACACGATGTTTTTACCCAGGTTCGGGCCCTCTCGATGGAGGTAAAACCCTACTCCTGCTTGATTGATATTGATGATATGGGTAGTACAAGAGTGGATCTACCACGAGATCAAGGAGGCTAAACCCTAGAAGCTAGCCTATGGTATGATTGTTGTAATGGTTGTGTGTCCTACGGACTAAAACCCTCCGGTTTATATAGACACCGGAGAGGGCTAGGGTTACAAAAGTCGGTTACAATGGTAGGAGATCTACATATCTGTATTGCCAAGCTTGCCTTCCACACCAAGGAAAGTCCCATCCGGACACGGGACGAAGTCTTCAATCTTGTATCTTCATAGTCTTGGAGTCCGGCTGACGATGATAGTCCGGCTGTCTGGACACCCCCTAGTCCAGGACTCCCTCAGATTGACAACCCCTTTATTGCGTTGGTTGCGAGTTCTTGTTTGTCTTGTGTAGGTGCGTGGGACTTTTGAGGAGCCTCCTACTGGATTGATACCTTGGTTCTCAGAAACTGAGGGAAATACTTACGCTACTATTGCTGCATCACCCTTTTCTCTTCAAGGAAAACCAACGCAAGCTCAAGATGTAGCAAGAACGATTTCTGGCGCTGTTGCCGGGGAGGTCTTCGCTCAAGTCAAGACATACCAAGTACCCATCACAAACTCATCTCCCTCGCACTTACATTATTTGCCTTTCGCCTCTCATTTTCCTCTCCCCCACTTCACCCTTGTCGTTTTATTCGCCCTCTCTTTCCCAATCTCCTCTCTCTTTCGCTTGCCTTTTTGTTTGCTTGTGTGTTGGATTGCTTGTCGCCATGGTGCAAGATAATCCAAATTGTGTGACTTTTCCAATACCAATAATAATGATTTCCTTAGTACTCCGATTGCTCCTCTTAATGATGTTGAGTCTTGTGAAATCAATGCTGCTTTGCTGAATCTTGTTATGAAAGATCAATTCTACGGCCTTCCTAGTGAAGATGCCGCTACCCATCTAAACAACTTTGTTGATTTGTGTGAGATGCAAAAGAAGAAAGATACGGATAATGATATTGTTAAATTGAAGTTATTTCCGTTTTCACTTAGAGATCGTGCTAAAGTTTGGTTTTCGTCTTTGCCTAAGAATAGTATTGATTCATGGAATAAGTGCAAAGATGCTTTTATCTCTAAGTATTTTCCTCCCGCTAAGATCATCTCTCTTAGGAACGATATTATGAATTTTAAACAACTTGATCATGAGCATGTTGCCCAATCTTGGGAAAGAATGAAATTGATGATTCAGAATTGCCCTACTCATGGTTTGAACTTATGGATGATCATACAAAAATTTATGCCGGATTGAATTTTGCTTCTAGAAATCCTTTAGATTCATCCGCGGGAGGCACGTTTACGGAAATCACCTTAGGAGAAGCTACTAAACTCCTTGATAATATTATGGCTAATTATTCTCAATGGCACACCGAAAGATCTACTAGTAAAAAAGTGCATGCTATAGAAGAAATTAATGTTTTGAGTGGAAAGATGGATGAACTTATGAAATTATTTGCTACTAAGAGTGCTTATATTGATCCCAATGATATGCCTTTGTCTACTTTGATTGAGAATAATGATGAATCTATAGATGTGAATTTTCTTGGTAGGAATAATTTTGGTAACAATGCTTATAGAGGAAACTTTTATCCTTGACTGTTCCCTAGTAATTCCTCTAATAATTATGGAAATTCCTACAATAATTCTTATGGTAATTTTAATAAGATGCCCTCTGATTTTGAGAATAGTGTGAAAGAATTTATAATCTCTCAAAAGAATTTTAATGCCATGCTTGAAGAAAAATTGCTTAAAGTTGATGGTTTGGCTAGAAACATTGATGGACTTTATGATGTAGGGTGGAACCCTATAGCGTCGATCTTTCATGTTTGGAGTGGGATCCCTCGAAGAACACGATGAACACGGGGAAGAACGGGGAGAAATCACAAGGGGAAACACTCAAGAACAAGTCCAAATCACACATCCACTAGACAATCAAACACACAAGATCACAAGGTACATGAACAACAAAGGGAAAGATACAAGGTAAGGTTCATCTCCAAGAGGAGGTCTTGATGATATCCTAGATGGATCTTCCCACAAGGGGGTCTTGATGATATCCCACGGGATCTTCTCCTAGATGGAGGTCTTGGCCTCCAATGGAGTAGTGGTCTCTCTCTCTCAAGAGTAGAGATAGGTAGGAGCAAAGCTCACCTAAGAATGAGCTATCACTTTGCTAACCCTAGAAAAGAGGTGGAGGTGGTCTATTTGTAGTCTAAGCCTCGAAGGGGTAAGTGGGGGAGAGATACAAGGCCAAAGGCCCTTGCACCACACAGCAGTACCGTTGTCCGGTGGCTCGGGAGGGACGATCGTCCGCTAGTCGTCGGACATCCGCTGAAACTGTTTCAGGAAGGGACACCGGTCGTCCGGTTTCTTGGTCTTCCGTTAATATTACGGTCGTCCATGGGGGGCGGACGTCCGCTCATTGGGAGGTCTTGTGGCTGGTGTTGGCTGGGCCTTACGGCTGGTGCGGCTTCGAGGCGTCGGACGTCCGGTCCCGACCGTCGTCCGGTGGCTATAGCATGTAACAGCTCCGTTTCTTCCGTCTTCTCTTCCATGCTTCCCTCGCGGATGGTGTAGGTGTTCCTTGGCGCTTGCACTCCTCCTCGTCATCGTGAAGCTCCGCAATACCTATGCATGCACAGTGGAGTGTCAAGTAGTATACCATCCTCTAAGGGGTCAAGTGAGCACGTGTAAAGGAGAAGATTCACCTTTATGTATGAGAAGTAGAGGTCGCACGTGTCACTTGCCAAACGGACTCTTGACATGGTGATGACCGTAGGATGCTCCGCATCATCCCCTCCCCCTCGGGAAAGATCCGACCTCGGATCGAAAACCAAATCACCATGGGAAAGAGATGGCGTTGCCGTGTCAAAGTGGTCGATCGCCAAGCACTCATCATCTTGAAGCTTGAAATAGGCACTCTCCAATGTCGCACCGTCTTGTGATTCCTTCAAAAGGAGCAAATAGAACAAACACTTGGAAAAACAAATGTGGTTAGCGTTAGTGCAAAACCAAGCATTCAAGAGGTGATTCACTAGACAAGTGTTGTCATCAAGCATAGCATAGGGTGTGACAAAGGATTGTGACATGGCATGTAAGCATATGAATTGAGCAAAATCAAGGTCATCATGGAAACAAGCATGTAAATGTGAGATAGAGATGCAAATATGTGTGATAAGAGCATAAGCATCTACCTCAAGGTCATAGCAAGCATTCACAAATTGCTCAATGAAAGGTCTATGGTAGGCATAAGAATCATTCACAACACCGAATAAAATGAAGTGTCTAAACACATGGGTCAAGTGCAAGACAATCCAAGCATAATGTGCATAAGGTGTAGTGAAGATGGAGTGGCACTCAACACAATAGAAATAGCAATTGTTCATAATGTGTGAGGCAATCAAGTGAATCATGTGACAAGCAAAGGGACATGGCATATGTGAAGAAATGATATTGGTGCAACCAACCATATGATAGTAGCAAGTAGTCCAAGAATTGGATGCAACACACAAGGTATATATGTCATGGAGCATGGAAATGTGGCAATCATGGGTGAAAGCAATATCTTGAACATGCGTGCAAATGGTGCAAGCAACACATGAAGTATGATCCACAATATCCAAGCTCAAGAACAATGTCACCTTGAAAGCGTGTCCTTGTGCATTCTTCACAATGCCGAAGTGGTAGGAAATGTGCTGTAGAAGTGATTCGTGGTAGAATGTAAGAGGCTCGCTCTCAAGAGCTCGAATGGTCAACTCACGTGAAGTGGAAGTCGACACAAAGTGCAAGTATCCTACACATGCACAAAACATAACAAAGAACGTATGCGCATGGTAGATAAACACATCATCCATCATGATGGTTCTCTTCTCTTGCACATAACCATTAGAAGCACAAGCGCATGAATAATATGATGCAACAATGGCAATATTCATGGCACTAGGTATATGGTGCAAAGAAGTAAGACAAGCATGCTTCACAAGAATTATGTCAAAATCTCCAAATATATGCGAGAATGCTATGGGGGCAATCTCATGAGCAAGAAGAGAATCATTGTTGCACTCAATACATGGCAAATCATCTAGCATGAGAGAGGCAACACATGGAGATATATGACAAGAAGCAATATGAATCATTTGCAAAGCATAGAGATGGTTGTCATCAACCGCATGAGATGAACAAGTATGACACAAGATACAATGATCAAGATATATCATGTGAGAGGCATGAGCATATATGTCATCAACCCAAGAAAGTAAGTAATAGTGGAACATGGGTGATGCAACATAGCAAGCAATCATAACAATCAAGTCAAGCAAGCTAGTAGTGCGAAGATGCAACATACTAGGAGGAATCATGGCAATCATGTCATGTGAGCAAATAATAGGCATAGTGAATGCACATGACATATCGCAAGCACGAACATAAAGCAAGATGAAAGTATCATCATAGGAATGGTGCACAAAAGGAGCATGGCAAGAACAAGCAATATCTCCACCAAGCTTGCAAATACACATACAAGTACTAGAATCAATCATCATGTGTAATGCAAAGCATGGGTCACAAATGCATGGCAAAGGCATAGGAATGAGTATATCATGCAAAGTGAACATGGCAAGATGGGCATATGATATGTAATGAACAATAACCCATAGCCAAGTGAGGGCCATGTAGAATGAATGCGCGAAGTATTTGCGCGAAGAGAGCGATGGGAAAGACACTCCATGGGATCCCAAATCATCGTTACTCTCTAGAGCTCGTTTTGTCAACTCGTGGGATTGCGAGGTTGACAAGTATTCATGGTACCTACACAAAAGAGGCACAAACCAAAGAAATTGTGCGTGTGGTAAATGTACACATCATCCATCATAATGTGTATGTGCACATGTGAGTTAGCACAAGATAAGCATCGCTCAAAGAAATTTGATGCATGGTATAAGAACATGTCATCCATCATGAAAGAATAGTTATTGTGTATGACATGATGGGGACACAAATTGAGAATGCAAGTATATAGCACATCAATAGTATGATTATTCATGGGTAGCATATGGTGCACACAATTATGGGGATCATGCAATGAATGGGACGGGTCAAATTCCCCTAACATGTATGAGGAAACTATGGGGGCCTCCTCATGAGCAATATTGGAAACATCATATGGAGAAAATGGACAACATCCAAAATAATGCATATCCGAAGCTAGGTGGTCATGGCATGGCATATGAGATAAATGATGCAAAGGGAGCATATCAATATCATCACAAGAGAAACAAATTCCAATAACCATGGGCTTGTCATCTATGCCATATGTGCAAATTGGGTTTATTTTAATGGCATATGCATAGTTACTATGAAGAGATTGCAAATAAGACATATGGTTGATCTCATGCATAGCATATGACAAGTCAAGCGGATTATCAAACATGACGTGACCTAAAGAATTGTCATAAGAAATCCTATGTAACATGGCATCACAACTAATAGACTCCACAATAGAATCATCATACTCATCATAAATGGGCAAATCATCGCATGGGGAATCATACTAGCATGAAGCATGGTACTAGGTGGATCAACATCATGCAAGCAATCAATGTCAAGAATATGCACTAGTGGGACTAGAGCATCACCTTCACATATGTTACCTTTTTCATTCCACTCAAGTGGTGTAGGTGAGGTGGGAAAGACCAAATGGTGGTCATCATCATCATCTTGATGGAACCATGTGGGCGGTGCATCATATTCCACCATGGCCATCGTCTTGTCCAAAGGGAGGACGAAGTCGTCGAGGATCGGCACGTCATCATAAATGGGACCTAGCACCAAACGAGAAGACACAATAGAGGTAGAGGTCAAGTTGTTAGAAATGCAAATGGCCTCACGAGACCTATCAACTATCTCACTCTCTCTATGTGGTGGTTCACTCACTCCCTCAAAGTAGGTGCACTCAAACTTACGTATGGTGGAGTCACTCATCTCACTCAAGTGGTGGGGGTTGTGGCTCTCCTCACATGGGAATTGTGGCAACTCATCATATATGGGGCTAGTGGTGAAGTCACTCTCACTCTCAATATGGTGGCACAAGTCACTCAAGTCATCATACGTTGCCGTGGTCGAAGGGAAGATCCCATGCTCAACCATCTCGTCGTCGTTGCCGTGGATGAAGGCCGAAGATGGCACATCATCACTCTCCTCCATGACCAAAGGGAAAATCCCATGCTCGATCATCTCGTCACCGTCGCCGCAGATGAAGGCCGAAGATGGCACATCATCACTCTCGCCTCCTAAGATGGAAGCATCATCCTTGCTCGCCACCTTGTCGCTCTCCTCCAAAGCTTGGTCCTTGGGAGCATCGTCTTGGAGCTCGTCGGGCTTGGACATCTTGGTGGTACTAGCCTCATGCTTGTCGTAGAACTTGGTCACCGCGAAGTTTGCTTGGGGTGGAGAAGCCTTGGCCTTCATGAGTTCTTGTTCCGCCTTGAGAGCACCAATGTAGTAGTCGTCGATGGACGAGGAAGATGGTCTTGGAGATGTCATTGTGCAATCCCATCATGAAGTGGAACTTCATCCAAATGGGGTCGTCCACTATCGGGGCGTGTCTCTGTGCGGCCTCGAGCACCTACGGGGCACGGGGGCCCCTTCTAGTCCGGCAAGGGAGCGGAGGGCGTGCGCAGAGCAGATCGAGGTCGAGCGCGCGTGGGAGACGGGCAACTTTTACCCAGCTTCAGGGCTCTCCGAAGAGATAACACCCCTACTGCTGCTTCGGTGATTGTATTTGATCTTGCTCGAGCATGCGAGCGTATGGTGGTGTTGTGGGTGTCGAATGGACCGAACCCCTTCTACGTGCGCATGGGCCTCCCTTTTATACTCTGAAGGGGGGATCCACAGGTGGCAGCGTAAGAAGAGGGGGTAGAAAGGTAAAAACGCAGGTTGGTACAACAGTGACCAATAGTGTCCCCTACCTAACTCTGACGGCAGGGGACAAGGGCATTTAATGCCCGTCCGGTCGCCCCAACAGTGCAGAGGACTGACCGTTAAGTGAGCCACCGGTTGCCACGATGGCGTCTCTGTCAGCTCCGTTTGCCACCTCGCCCCGCATGGCTGCGTAGTGCCTCGCCACGTGCCCTTGGGATGGCCTTGTGATGACACGCCGCCCGGATCTTGCTGGAGTTTGGGTGGCAGCCTTGCGCGCGGCAAGTGCCTTGCATGACCCTTCTCTTCTTTGTCCGGCAAGCTTGCCGGCCGTCGGGCTGGCCGAGACGCTGGGCGCCCAGGCAAGTCTTCTGGTGATGCCTTGGTTGGCCTTCCCGCAAGCTCCTCTTGTCGGGGCCTTCGTTTCTTAGTTAGTACTTTGTTCTTGAATGGCAGTAATAGGAAATGGTGGAGTGTCTTGGCGGGCGCCAAGAAGCCTTGCCGCTGGTGTCACGACTGCCGTGCACAAGTTCGGGTACTAAGGTACCCTACTTTAGTACACCGACAGAGCCCCGAACTGGGCCATACAGGTGCCGAGCGTTGTTGGGCCAGGCCCAAAACAGGCTGCAGGCGTCCGCGGCTGGGCCCCACTCAAAACCGACTCCGTGCCCACCGTGCTCTCCCTCAAGAACGCACGTCGATTCGGCGTCGTGGGGGCGTGGGTGGTGCATGCGATCTTTAAGGCATCCACCCCCGTGATCACGGGGCAGGGAGAGGTCATTTCGTCCGTCGCTCCGGCTCCGCTTTTTCGCCACGCGGCTCCCATGCGTGGGGGGTTGCGGGCGGCGAAGGTGGGAGACCGAGCCGTCACGGGCGAGGATGGCGAGTCGGCCCCGCCTCTCTGCCCTCCTCGTGCCCTGATTGGCTGAGCAGGGCGGCCGAGCCCCCATCTCGCCCTTTAAAAAGGGCGGAAGGGGAGCACCATAGTCCCGCACTTCCTCTTCTTCCTCCGTCTTCAACTTTCGTTACTCTTCCTCCCATCTGCCATGGAGGTAGGGAACCCCGGTCCTTCATCTGTGGCGGCGAGGGTCGCCACCAGGCAGCGCACCTCTCCCTATCCTGCACCCGTGGCGGCGGAGCCAGCCACGAGGGGAAGAGGGAGGGGGCGAGGCCGCGGACGGGGTCGTGGACGTGGTCGGAGCGCTCGGGGGAGAGCCGGCCGGGGTGGTGCGCCACCCCCGTCTCCGCCGGCAGCTCCTCTCCTTGAGGCGGTTCACACTAGGGACGACCCCTGGGAGTTCTTCGTCAAGCTGCGCCGAGCACCTCGTCGCCAACTCCGGCTACCGGCCCCGTTCGCGAGCGCAATGGAACCGGATCCGCCCGAGATGTTGGAGTTGCGCATGAGGGGCTGCGGGATCAGCGGCACTCGAGTTAGTGTCGTATCCCCAACCCCCGGCGTGATGTACTTCAATCGAGGGTGGAAGACGTTCGCCCGCATCCACAGCTTGACGGCGGGGTTTACCCTCCATTTCAAGTTGATGGAGGGCGACCTTCTCGCCGTCAAGGTCTTCGGGGACTCCGGCACCCGGGAGAGATCCTGTGTGGACAGCTCCTCCGATAGCGAAGACTCCCCCTCGAGCGAGAGTGATGAGGAGGAGAGTGACAGCGACGACGACGGCGGCGGTGAGTCCGACTAGTCGTCGGCCGCCGCCTCGTGCGCCACCGGCGACCCCATCATCCGGGTCGCCGGCCTTCTGAACTCCCCGGGGCCGTCTCCTTGGGCGGCTGGCGTAGGGAGGCTGCGGAAGAGGAAGAGGGGTGACGGCAAGGCCGTCAAGTCGAATCTGAGGGCGAGGTGCCCTCGGCAACAGGTCGACGTCCGCCGCCCGTCTTCAAGCTCTGCCTCCGGCGCCTCTGTCTCCGCCAAGCTCCTGGCCGGCCCCCGGGAAGTTCTCTTGGTGTCTTCTGGCACCCGTAGTTCACCTAGGCGCCCCTTTTGCCCTCCCCGGCAAGCTTCTCTTGCTGGGGCCTCCTTGACCTACCTCCTGAAGAGAGAAATAGTAGAGGGATTACGGGCATCTTATCTTTTAATTTGTAAGCCTTCGGGCCTTAGTTGCATTTAAAATCTGTAATCCTCTCTATCATGTTTTTCATCCTCTATGGACTTGTATTAAATTGGGATGTTTTTTAATGAATGGAGGGGAATTCTTGCCGGATTATGTCCTTCACTGGATTTTGTGCCTTGTACGTTTTTACCCTACGCTTCTAGGGAACTTGCCGGTGCTAACACACTTGCCGAGTGCGGAACATCAGTAGCCTGCTGGCGGTGTTGTTTCCGGCAAGAAACCTTGTCGGGCCAGTTGCAGCGCGCTTGTATTGTTGAGCGGACTCGGAAACAAATCAAGGGCGCAACTTAGCCACGACTTGGCTCCTCCGCGTACAGGTTTTCCGTACAAGGTACGTCCGTTCGAGAACGCAGCTTCTCATTCCCCTGTCCATAAAGGATGCATGACGAGGGATGAAAAACTTATCTGATACCGCAGCCCTTTGTGACTCTGGTCTGTCGGGGATGAATCTTGGCGTTTGCAGCCCCCGGCAACTCTGGCTCCGCCGAGACCTAGATGCTGTCGCGCCTACGGTTTTTCTTGGCGCTGTTATCATGGTCAAAAATATTTGAGACAGCGCCGTAGTGAGTTACTCTTTCGTGGCGTGTCAGTTGGGCAACGCAATGCCATGCTTCGTCCTTCGTATGTTTACACTCTACGCTTTTTAGGGGACTTGCCGGTGCATACACGCTTGCTGCGTGCGGAACGTCAGCAGCCCGCTGGCGGTGTTGCCTCCGGCAAGAAACTTCGTCGGGCTAATTGCAACGCACTTTCATTGTCGAGCGGACTCGGGAGCAAATCAAGGGTGCAATTTAGCCGCGAGTTAGCTCCTCTGCGCACAAGTTTTTCATACGAAGGACGTCCCACGGCAAGGCTTGCTATGTTACGTCCTCTACTTCGTTATATCCCTTGTACGTTGTTACCCTACGCTTCTAGGTAACTTGCCGGCGCTAACACACTTGCTGAGTGCGGAACGTCAGCAGCCCGCTGGCGGTGTTGTTTCCGGCAAGAAACCTTCTCGGGCCAGTTGCAGCGCACTTGTATTGTTGAGCGGACTCGGAAACAAAGCAAGGACGCAACTTAACCACGAGCTGGTTCCTCCGCGCACAGGTTTTCCGTACAAGGGACGAACGCTTGAGGACTATAACATAAAAGCTTAGGACTAAAAAGTGCTCTGTACAAAAGCTTGGGTGACTTAGCTTTTCCGTCTTCAGCGGTCCGCCGAGGCCGTGCTTCTCCTTGACCTCCTCCCTTGTATGTTTTCTCCCTCACGCTTTCAGGGGACCCGCCAGTGCAAACACACTTGCTGAGTGCAGGACGTCAGCAGCCCGCTGGCGGTGTTGCTTTCGGCAGGAAAAACTCGTCGGGCTAGTTGCAGCGCGCTTTCATCGTCGAGCGGACTCGGAACAGATCAAAGGTGCAACTTAGCCACGATTCAACCCTTCTGCGCGTGGGTTCTTCATACAAGGTACGGATTCTCAAGGAATACAATTCAAAAGCTCGAAACTGGACGCCTTCTTCGCCCTACTGGCCGGTGGAGCTCGATGGCGCATTCTCGACGGCAGCGCGGCACTCCAAAGGGGCGTGCTTGCCGGAGCGGGCACCAGAGCTGTTCTTGCCGGGCTTAGTCTTTGGTAGATCTGCCTTCGTCTTCCTACATTTGCCGGCAGAGCTTGATGGTGCGTCCTCGACGGCAGCGCAGCACTCCGGAGAGGGCGCTTGCCGGAGTGGGCACCAGAGCTGCTCTTGCCGGACTCGGCTTTCTTCTTCCCCTGGGGAGCTTCTGCGGCAAGTGGCTTGCTCTCTGCTGCGGCTGCCGCTTCCCGGTAGATCTTGTCGGTGCAGATAAGTGCATCCTTCTTGTCGCCTTGGACAGAGATGACACTTAACGGACCAGGCATCTTGAGCACATTGTATGCATAGCGAGAGGCTGCCATGAACTTGGCAAGCGCTGGTCGGCCGAGTATCCCATTGTAGGGTAATGGGATATCAACAACATCGAATGTGACTCTTTCTGTCCTGAAGTTCAGCTCGCTGCCAAACGTCACTGGTAACGTGATCTTCCCCTTTGGCTTGCTCCTTCCCGGATTTATCCCTTGAAAGGTACCAGTCTCTTCGAGCTCGCTGTCGGGAATCTGGAGCTTCTTGAGCACTGCGGAGGAGATCAGGTTCAGGCCGGCCCCGCCGTCAACCAACATCTTCGTGACCTTGAGGTTGCGGATTGTTGGTGAGACCAACATTGGCAAGCACCCGACTGTAGTGATGCGGTCAGGGTGGTCTTCAACGCCAAGACGATGGGCGTGCGGACCACTTGAGAGGCTTGCGGCGCCTCGGCGGACGGCTCATGCGGCATTTACCTCTCGCACCCACTGCTTGAGTAGGCGGTGCGAGGCGTCTGAGAGCGCCGCGTCGATGCACAACACCTCTGTTGCCTTACAAACTCCTGGTCATCAGTCTCATCTTCCTCCATCTCATCATCCTCATCTTCATCTTCGTCCTTGTCGTGGCCGCGGGGAGGCCTGTCTCCTTGCCGCGGCTTGGCCTTGCCGCGGTGCCCTCCCTGGGCGGGAAGCTTCTTGCCGGATCCTCCGCCACCTCCCTGGGCTTTCTCCTTATCGCGGCGCTCGTATTCGTCTTTCTGTAGCTCCGCCATCTGCTCCACTTTCTTGCAGGTTTGGAGATCGTGGCCCTTGGTGCAGTGGATCTTGCAATATCGCTTGCCGGAGCCATCCTGCTTGTCGGCGGCTACGACGGCCTTGCCGGAGTCATCGGCTTTGGCCTTGTCGGAACTGCCTCCGTTGCCGGAATGCTCAACGGCCAGCACATCCTTAGACTTTCTCTTCCTGTTGTTCCGCCTCCGGTTCTTCCTTGCCGGGGCGGCGTCCTCACTGTCAGATCCTTCTGCCCCTGCAACCTCTCCGGGATTTTCCTCCCTCCTCAGCCCATGCACACTTGTCGGCGGGCGTAGAGCTCGGACGCGTCTCGATCTTGCACATCGCCATCTCCTCCCTCATCCTGCGGTTGCGCGCGTTACGATGAAACACGCCGATAATCTGCGGCAGGGTGGGCGTCGGAATGTTGCGCTGCACTGGCTGAATCTCTATATGTACTTGCGAGGGCTCCCCTCCTTCGGGCGAGCAAGTGGAGGTCACTCTCCGCCATGAGGCTTGTGGCCACCCGTGAAGGCGCCGACAAACCGATGACACAGTCCGCCCATGAAGAGATGGAGCCGTCCGGCAAGTGCATGAGCCAAGATCGGCGTTGGGCTTGAGTACCGGCGGGGAAGTAGTTGGCGAGATCTTCTCGTCGCGCCCTCGGCAGCTCGCACCGCGATGGTGTAGATCTTTGAGGAACTCCGACGGTGTATCCTGCCATCATACTTCTCGCACGCGTCGGCTTGAAGTTCTTGGTTTTGGGCCCTTTGGACTCGCCGCAGCTCACGGGTGAACGCAGGGCAACCTGCGCGTCTGACAAGTCGCTGGTTCTCTGGTGCGTGCGTCGCCGACGGCGGGCTCCCAGGCCGCTGGTCGATTGACGTCGCGCTTCTCTCCGCGCTTCGCGAAAAGTCGCGGCGTCTTCGTGTTGCCGTTCTTGGAGGGCGTGGCGTTGATCGCGGCGAGTTCGAGTCCGGCGACGCGGTGGAGTCGGCGTCGGGGTTGGTCCGGCGGGCTGGCGATCTTGGCCTTCGGGGCTGGGAGTGCACGGAGGTGGCACCCCCAGCGGTCTTGTCGGCGTCGGCTTGCGCCTGGGCGCCTTGCCGGGGCCTTGATACGCTCGGTCGCCGGGGTTTGTCGCCGTTGGCGAAGCCGATGAGGCTCTATATTGTCATCCTCTAGTCGTCGATCTTGTGCGGCGCCGGAGGGTAGTCTAGAAGCAGCTGGGCTCGGGCCAGCGCTTCCTCTGTTGTCTTGGGTGGCGGTGGCGACGAGCGGCGCGAGGAACGGGATGTGCTTGGACTCCCAACCGGATTGGGAGGTGCAACACCCCGTCCGGGCGACCGTACCTCGCTCGCGCCAGCATGCGGGCGTGCATGCTGACCTCGAGCGTCCCGCGACCCACCAGCTTGGCCTTGTTCCAACGCGAGCACGGTGCTAGGAGCACCGGGCGTTATTGACCTTGCACCTCCCGGAAGGGTGCGATGTCGCACGATCGCCGGCGCTTGCGGGCCTTGTTTTGGATCTAGTGACGACGCCTTGAGTCCCACCGGCGGCGCCGCGCTCCTCCGCGGCGTCCACTCCACCGCCCGTTTGCTCCGGCGGCGGTGGCGGAATCGATGTAGACGGGCGGCCACCTCCGAAGCTTCTTCTTCGGTGGCATGTTGGCGATAGCGTTGATGTAGCGCGTGGAGACGGATCGGATGCTCACAACCTCGGCGCCCCTACAGCGCGCCAAAGATGTCGGGCGTGTCTCAGGCGACCTCGAGCACCTATGGGGCACGGGGGCCCCTTCTAGTCCGGTAAGGCAGCGGAGGGCGTGCGCAGAGCAGATCGAGGTCGAGCGCGCGGGGGAGACGGGCAATTTTTACCCAGCTTCGGGGCTCTCCGGAGAGATAACACCCCTACTGCTGCTTCGGTGATTGTATTTGATCTTGCTCGAGCATGCGAGCGTATGGTGGTGTTGTGGGTGTCGAATGGACCGAACCCCTTCTACGTGCGCATGGGCCTCCCTTTTATACTCTGAAGGGGATCCACAGGTGGCAGCGTAAGAAGAGGGGGTAGAAAGGTAAAAACGCAGGTTGGTACAACAGTGACCAACAGTGTCCCCTACCTAACTCTGACGGCAGGGGACAAGGGCATTTAATGCCCGTCCGGTCACCCCAACAGTGCAGAGGAGTGACCGTTAAGTGAGCCACCGGTTGCCACGATGGCGTCTCTGTCAGCTCCGTTTGCCACCTCGCCCCGCATGGCTGCGTAGTGCCTCGCCACGTGCCCTTGGGATGGCCTTGTGATGACACGCCGCCGGATGCGCTGGAGTTTGGGTGGCAGCCTTGCCGCGGCAAGTGCCTTGCCGCGGCCCTTCTCTTGCTGTGCCGGCAAGCTTGCCGGCCGTCGGGCCTTGCCGGGACGCGCGGGGCGCCGCGGCAAGTCTTCTGGTGATGCCTTGGTTGGCCTTCCCGGCAAGCTCCTCTTGCCGGGGCCTTCGTTTTCTTGGTTAGTACTTTGTTCTTGAATGGCAGTAATAGGAAATGGTGGAGTGTCTTGGCGGGCGCCCGGCAAGCCTTGCCGCGGGGTGCTGCGACTGCCCGTGCACAAGTTCGGGGTACTAAGGTACCCCTACTTTAGTACACCGACAGGAGCCCCCGGGCCTGGGCCATACACGGTGCCGAGCGTTGTTGGGCCAGGCCCAAAATAGTGCACGGGTGTCCGCGGCCTGGGCCCACTCAAAACCGGACTCCGTGCCCACCGTGCTCTCCCGCAACGGCACGCGTCGATTGCGGCGTCGTGGGAGGCGTGGGTGGTGCGTGCGATCTTTAAGGAATCCACCCCCGTGATCACGGGGCAGGGCGAGGTCATTTCGTCCGTCGCTCCGGCTCCGCTTTTTCGCCACGCGGCTCCCATGCGTGGGGGGGGGGGGTTGCGGGCGGCGAAGGTGGGAGACCGAGCCGTCACGGGCGAGGATGGCGAGTCGGCCCCGCCCCTCTGCCCTCCTCGTGCCCAGATTGGCTGAGCAGGGCGGCCGAGCCCCCATCTCGCCCTTTCAAAAGGGCGGAAGGGGAGCACCATAGTCCCGCACTTCCTCTTCTTCCTCCGTCTTCAACTTCCGTTACTCTTCCTCCCATCTGCCATGGAGGTAGGGAACCCCGGTCCTTCATCTGTGGCGGCGAGGGTCGCCACCAGGCAGCGCACCTCTCCCTATCCTGCACCCGTGGCGGCGGAGCCAGCCACGAGGGGAAGAGGGAGGGGCGAGGCCGCGGACGGGGTCGTGGACGTGGTCGGAGCGCTCGGGGGAGAGGCGGCCGGGGTGGTGCGCCACCCCCGTCTCCACCGGCAGCTCCTCTCCATGAGGCGGTCCACAAGGGGGACGACCCCTGGGAGTTCTTCGTCAAGCTGCGCCGAGCACCTCGTCGCCGCCTTCGGCTACCGGCCCCGTTCGCGAGCGCAATGGAACCGGATCCGCCCGAGATGTTGGAGTTGCGCATGACGGGCTGCGGGATCAGCGGCACTCGAGTTAGTGTCGTATCCCCAACCCCCGGCGTGATGTACTTCGATCGAGGGTGGAAGACGTTCGCCCGCATCCACAGCTTGACGGCGGGGTTTACCCTCCATTTCAAGTTGATGGAGGGCGACCTTCTCGCCGTCAAGGTCTTCGGGGACTCCGGCACCCGGGAGAGATGCTGTGTGGACAGCTCCTTCGATAGCGAAGACTCCCCCTCGAGCGAGAGTGACGAGGAGGAGAGTGACAGCGACGACGACGGCGGCGGTGAGTCCGACTAGTCGTCGGTCGCCGCCTCGTGCGCCACCGGCGACCCCATCATCCGGGTCACCAGCCTTCTGAACTCCCCGGGGCCGTCTCCTTGGGCGGCTGGCGTAGGGAGGCTGCGGAAGAGGAAGAGGGGTGACGGCAAGGCCGTCAAGTCGAAGTACGAGGGCGAGGTGCCCTCGACAGCGTGCTGACGTCCCGCCGCCCCGTCTTCAAGCTCTGCCTCCGGCGCCTCCGTCTCCGCCAAGCTCCTGGCCGGCCCCCGGGAAGTTCTCTTGGTGTCTTCTGGCACCCGTAGTTCACCTAGGCGCCCCTTTTGCCCTCCCCGGCAAGCTTCTCTTGCTGGGGCCTCCTTGACCTACCTCCTGAAGAGAGAAATAGTAGAGGGATTACGGGCATCTTATCTTTTAATTTGTAAGCCTTCGGGCCTTAGTTGCATTTAAAATCTGTAATCCTCTCTATCATGTTTTTCATCCTCTATGGACTTGTATTAAATTGGGATGTTTTTTAATGAATGGAGGGGAATGCTTGCCGGATTATGTCCTTCACTGGATTTTGTGCCTTGTATGTTTTTACCCTACGCTTCTAGGGAACTTGCCGGTGCTAACACACTTGCCGTCTTGGAACATCGATGCTTCTTTGGCGGTGTTGTTTTCGGCAAGAAACCTTGTCGGGCGATTGCAGCGCGCGCTTGTATTGTTGAGCGGACTCGGAAACAAATCAAGGGCGCAACTTAGCCACGACTTGGCTCCTCCGCGTACAGGTTTTCCGTACAAGGTACGTCCGTTCGAGAACGCAGCTTCTCATTCCCCTGTCCATAAAGGATGCATGACGAGGGATGAAAAACTTATCTGATACCGCAGCCCTTTGTGACTCTGGTCTGTCGGGGATGAATCTTGGCGTTTGCAGCCCCCGGCAACTCTGGCTCCACCGAGACCTAGATGCCTGTGCGCCCTTCTGGTTTTTTCTTGGCGCTGTTATCATGGTCAAAAATATTTGAGACAGCGCCGTAGTGAGTTACTCTTTCGTGGCGTGTCAGTTGGGCAACGCAATGCCATGCTTCGTCCTTCGTATGTTTACACTCTACGCTTTTTAGGGGACTTGCCGGTGCATACACGCTTGCTGAGTGCGGAACGTCAGCAGCCCGCTGGCGGTGTTGCCTCCGGCAAGAAACTTCGTCGGGCTAATTGCAACGCACTTTCATTGTCGAGCGGACTCGGGAGCAAATCAAGGGTGCAATTTAGCCGCGAGTTAGCTCCTCTGCGCACAAGTTTTTCATACGAAGGACGTCCCACGGCAAGGCTTGCTATGTTACGTCCTCTACTTCGTTATATCCCTTGTACGTTGTTACCCTACGCTTCTAGGTAACTTGCCGGCGCTAACACACTTGCTGAGTGCGGAACGTCGGACAGCCAGGGCGGTGTTGTTTCGGCAAGAAACCTTCTCGGGCGATTCAAGCGCACTTGTATTGTTGAGCGGACTCGGAAACAAAGCAAGGACACAACTTAACCACGAGCTGGTTCCTCCGCGCCTGAGTTTTCCGTACAAGGGGCGAACGCTTGAGGACTATAACATAAAAGCTTAGGACTAAAAATGCTCTATACAAAAGCTTGGGTGACTTAGCTTTTCCGTCTTCGCCGATCCGCCGAGGCCGTGCTTCTCCTTGACCTCCTCCCTTGTATGTTTTCTCCCTCACGCTTTGGGGGACCCGCCAGGCAAACACACTTGCTGAGTGCAGACGCGTCGGCAACCCGCTGGCGGTGTTGCTTTCGGCAGGAAAAACTCGTCGGGCTAGTTGCAGCGCGCTTTCATCGTCGAGCGGACTCGGAACAGATCAAAGGTGCAACTTAGCCACGATTCAACCCTTCTGCGCGTGGGTTCTTCATACAAGGTGCGGATTCTCAAGGAATACAATTCAAAAGCTCGAAACTGGACGCCTTCTTCGCCCTACTGGCCGGTGGAGCTCGATGGCGCATTCTCGACGGCAGCGCGGCACTCCAAAGGGGCGTGCTTGCCGGAGCAGACACCAGAGCTGTTCTTGCCGGGCTTAGTCTTTGGTAGATCTGCCTTCGTCTTCCTACACTTGCCGGCGGAGCTTGATGGTGCGTCCTCGACGGCAGCGCAGCACTCCGGAGAGGGCGCTTGCCGGAGTGGGCACCAGAGCTGCTCTTGCCGGACTCGGCTTTCTTCTTCCCCCGGGGAGCTTCTGCGGCAAGTGGCTTGCTCTCTGCTGCGGCTGCCGCTTCCCGGTAGATCTTGTCGGTGCAGATAAGTGCATCCTTCTTGTCGCCTAGGACAGAGATGACACTTAACGGACCAGGCATCTTGAGCACATTGTATGCATAGCGAGAGGCTGCCATGAACTTGGCAAGCGCTGGTCGGCCGAGTATCCCATTGTAGGGTAATGGGATATCAACAACATCGAATGTGACTCTTTCTGTCCTGAAGTTCAGCTCGCTGCCAAACGTCACTGGTAACGTGATCTTCCCCTTTGGCTTGCTCCTTCCCGGATTTATCCCTTGAAAGGTACCAGTCTCTTCGAGCTCGCTGTCGGGAATCTGGAGCTTCTTGAGCACTGCGGAGGAGATCAGGTTCAGGCCGGCCCCGCCGTCAACCAACATCTTCGTGACCTTGAGGTTGCGGATTGTTGGTGAGACCAACATTGGCAAGCACCCGACTGTAGTGATGCGGTCAGGGTGGTCTTCAACGCCGAAGACGATGGGCGTGCCGGACCACTTCAGAGGCTTGCGCGCCTCGACGGACGGCTCCGCGGCATTTACCTCTCGCACCCACTGCTTGAGTAGGCGGTGCGAGGCGTGCAGAGAGGCGCCGCCGTCGATGCACAACACCTCTGTTGCCTTCTGAAACTCCTGGTCATCAGTCTCATCTTCCTCCATCTCATCATCCTCATCTTCATCTTCGTCCTTGTCGTGGCCGCGGGGAGGCCTGTCTCCTTGCCGCGGCTTGGCCTTGCCGCGGTGCCCTCCCTGGGCGGGAAGCTTCTTGCCGGATCCTCCGCCACCTCCCTGGGCTTTCTCCTTATCGCGGCGCTCGTATTCGTCTTTCTGTAGCTCCGCCATCTGCTCCACTTTCTTGCAGGTTTGGAGATCGTGGCCCTTGGTGCGGTGGATCTTGCAATATCGCTTGCCGGAGCCATCCTGCTTGTCGGCGGCTATGACGGCCTTGCCGGAGTCATCGGCTTTGGCCTTGTCAGAACTGCCTCCGTTGCCGGAATGCTCAACGGCCAGCACATCCTTAGACTTTCTCTTCCTGTTGTTCCGCCTCCGGTTCTTCCTTGCCGGGGCGGCGTCCTCACTGTCAGATCCTTCTGCCCCTGCAACCTCTCCGGGGATTTTCCTCCCCTCCTCAGCCCATGCACACTTGTCGGCCAGAGCGTAGAGCTCGCTGACGTCTCTGATCTTGCACATCGCCATCTCCTCCCTCATCCTGCGGTTGCGCACGTTCTGATGAAACACGCTGATAACTGCGGCAGGGTGGACGTCTGGAATGTTGCGCTGCACTTGGCTGAATCTCTGTATGTACTTGCGCGGGGCTCCCCTTCGGGCGAGCAAGTGGAGGTCACTCTCCAGCCATGAGGCTTGTGGCCACCCGTGAAGGCGCCGACAAACCGATGACACAGGTCCGCCCATGAAGAGATGGAGCCGTCCGGCAAGTGCATGAGCCAAGATCGGCGTTGGGCTTGAGTACCGGCGGGAAGTAGTTGGCGAGGATCTTCTCGTCGCGCCCTCGGCAGCTCGCACCGCGATGGTGTAGATCTTTGAGGAACTCCGACGGTGTATCCTGCCATCATACTTCTCGGGCATGTCGGCTTGAAGTTCTTGGTTTTGGGCCCTTTGGACTCGCCATGCTCACGGGTGAGCGCAGGGCAACCTGCCGTCTGACAAGTCGCTGGTTCTCTGGTGCGTGCGCGCCGACGGCGGGCCCAGCCGCTGGTCGATTGACGTCGCTTCTCTCCTGCGCTTCGATGCAAGTCGGCGTCTTCGTGTTGCCGTTCTTGGAGGACGTGGCGTTGATCGCGGCGAGTTCGGGTCCGACGACGCGGTGGAGTCGGCGTCGGGGTTGGTCCGGCGAGCTGGCGATCTTGGCCTTCGGGGCTGGGAGTGCACGGAGGTGGCACCCCAATGATCTTGTCGGCGTCGGCTTGCGCTGGGCGCCTGCCGGGCCTTGATACGCTTCGATCGCGGGGTTTATCGCCGTTAAGCGGCCGGCGATGAGCTGTATATTGTCATCCTCCAGTCGTCGATCTTGTGCGGCGCCGGAGGGTAGTCTAGAAGCAGCTGGGCTCGGGCCAGCGCTTCCTCTGCTGTCTTGGGTGGCGGTGGCGACGAGCGGCGCGAGGAACGGGATGTGCTTGGACTCCCAACCGGATTGGGAGGTGCAACACCCCGTCCGGGCGACCGTACCTCGCTTCGCGCCAAGATGCGGGCGCGTGCATGCGACCTCGGCGTCCCGCGACCCACCAGCTTGGCCTTGTTCCACGCGAGCACGGTGCTAGGAGCACGGGGCATTGTTGACCTTGCACCTCACAGGAAGGTGCGATTCTGCCTGATCGCCGACGCTTGCGGGCCTTTGTTTTGGATCTAGTGACGACGCGAGTCCCACCGGCGGCGCCGCTCCTCCGCCGGGCGTCCACTCCACCGCGTTTGCTCGGCGGCGGTGGCGGAATCGATGTAGACGGGCGCCACCTCGAAGGCTTCTTCTTCGGTGGCATGTTGACGATGACGTTGATGTAGCGCGCGTGGAGACCGGATCAGATGCTCACAACCTCGACGCCCCCCTACCTGGCGCGCCAAAGATGTCGGGGCGTGTCTCTGTGCGGCCTCGAGCACCTATGGGGCACGGGGGCCCCTTCTAGTCCGGTAAGGCAGCGGAGGGCGTGCGCAGAGCAGATCGAGGTCGAGCGCGCGGGGGAGACGGGCAATTTTTACCCAGCTTCGGGGCTCTCCGGAGAGATAACACCCCTACTGCTGCTTCGGTGATTGTATTTGATCTTGCTCGAGCATGCGAGCGTATGGTGGTGTTGTGGGTGTCGAATGGACCGAACCCCTTCTACGTGCGCATGGGCCTTCCTTTTATACTCTGAAGGGGGGATCCACAGGTGGCAGCGTAAGAAGAGGGGGTAGAAAGGTAAAAACGCAGGTTGGTACAACAGTGACCAGCAGTGTCCCTACCTAACTCGGCGGCAGGGACAAGGGCATTTAATGCCCGTCCGGTCGCTAACAAAGGCAGAGGAGGAGTGACCGTTAAGTGAGCCACCGGTTGCCACGATGGCGTCTCTGTCAGCTCCGTTTGCCACCTCGCCCCGCATGGCTGCGTAGTGCCTCGCCACGTGCCCTTGGGATGGCCTTGTGATGACACGCCGCCAGATGCGCTGGAGTTTTGGTGGCAGCCTTGCCGCGGCAAGTGCCTTGCCGCGGCCCTTCTCTTGCTGTGCCGGCAAGCTTGCCGGCCGTCGGGCCTTGCCGGGACGCGCGGGGCGCCACGGCAAGTCTTCTGGTGTTGCCTTGGTTGGCCTTCCCGGCAAGCTCCTCTTGCCGGGGCCTTCGTTTTCTTGGTTAGTACTTTGTTCTTGAATGGCAGTAATAGGAAATGGTGGAGTGTCTTGGCGGGCGCCCGGCAAGCCTTGCCCGCTGGTGCTGCGACGCCTGCCCGACAAGTTCGGGGTACTAAGGTACCCCTACTTTAGTACACCGACATCCACGCCCGCTCGTCGCAAGGCAATCATCATCTCCTTGAAGTACTTGTCGATGGACTTGGATCCTTGGGTGGTGTTCTCCAATTGGCGTCGAAGTTGTTCCGTGTAGGTTGGAGGCACAAACCCTCGCCGTAAAGCTCTCTTCATCTTGGGCCAACTCATCTCATAGCTCTCCGAAGGTGTATGAAGCCACCATGTCGAGGCGTAGTCGTGGAAGTTTCTTGTGCCGCACTTCACTTGATCTTCGGGACGAACTTGATGTAGCTTGAGGTAGTCGTCCATCAAACGCTCCCACTCGAGGTACTCCTCGGGTTCTTGAGTCCCATAGAAAGGAATCGCGTGGTCGATGTCGAGGTCGTAGTAGCGCGTGGAAGTCGCGGACTTGAGCTTGGGGAGTTTCTCTTGAGCGGAGTCTTGGGGTTCTTGTTGGCGAAGATGTCGTATGTCCGTAGGCGAAGATGCCTTGAAGTCGCTTGGCGAAGATGCCAAGGGAGATGGTGAAGTCATTGAGCGGTTGTTGATGTAGAGCTCTTGACCTTCACGTTCTTGTTGGTGATGGTGTCGATGCCGATGTGATCTTGCCGGAGATGGTAGCTCAGAAGCATGTGCTCTTGAGCGTCTTCTCGAAGATGAGGAAGATCGCTTGTGGGACTTGATGAGGGCTTTGATCTCCTCCATTTTAGCTTGCATCTTGGCGTCGGAGTTGTTGTTCATGGCATCGAACTCGTCGTTGTTGTTGTAGACCGAAGATGAAATGCCTTGCCTATCCATCACAAGACTCGAGTAGAGGTGAGTAGGAAATGAGATAAACAATACCAAGTTACCTTTTCCCAAAGTTGAGGATGTATCCCGTGTCACTCAATGTGAGATGAAAGAATAGTGGAATTGGTACCGGACTTGTTCACTCACACCTATCAAGTAAAGCTTATGGTAGAGCTCGGTGAGGATAGTGGCACAAAAAATTTGATGCAAAATGTTAGCAAGAGTCAATAATGTTGAAAGAGATTCACAAATTCGCAGGTGAAACAAATGGACCAATAGCAATGAAAGGTACACGGAAACACACACACGGATAGATAAATGGGGTCGTGCAACCAAGGAATGAGCACAAAATGTGGAATCCACGGAAAACGCTCGTGTTGCACAACTCAAGAGAGACGCTAGCACGATTGCTCAATAGGAGGATACGACACTTGTGCACAACCTATAATATGCAAAATGGATATTCTTTCTATCCCAAGTATGCTATGTATATATGGTTCCCGGTGTTTCTCTCAAGCATGATATCATATGATGTAGATTTGACAATATTATGTGCAATGGGGTATGATGCTATGGCACTTTCTCACGAGCTCTTTGCTCTCTTTTTGCTTAAAAGCTTTTTCTCTTTTTTTTTCTATGGCCACTTTTGCACAATGCACAAACCAAGATAGCAATTGTGTATATGCGGGAACAAACTTGAGGCACAATGGATGATATGATACCAAGATGATATGGTATGTATGCAATGGATGGTGGATCACTAATGTGCACAAGTAACGTTGCCGGCAATACTCAAATGGCTAGTCTCGATAGGCAAGTAATGCAAAATGGGCTAGGGGTTAACAATGCAATTGCAAGGGAATATACAAAGGTGTCGTCGAGGTTACCGTCCTTTGCGATGATGAGTGGCGGTGTTCTTGGTGTAGATACCAAGATGATGGAGACTCGTCCCTAAGTAGCCGAAACACCTTAGGAAACGGAAAAACCGCAAACTCAAAATCTCAAATGACAAATGTCAAATGGTGGTAGCGGAAAGCGGAGGTGGTTTTGCACTAGGCAATGCAGAAGTGGAATGATGAGCTATACACGTGTCGGAGTTGAAGTTGTCGTCCCTAAGTAGCCGAAACACCTTAGGAGACACAAGCCACAACTCAAACAAAATTGGGTTAAGTTGGTGGTGGCGGAAGTGTATGGTGAGCACGGTTATGCGGAAATGGTGGAGGTGGTTGATGAAGAAGCAATCATCCCTAAGTAGCCAAAACACCTTAGGAGACTCGAATCACTACTCAAGCAACCACTAATGCTATGGTGAACAAAATGGGTTAGGTTGCGGAAGTCGTTGGTGGCTATGCGGATGATATGGTGGAAGGCCTAGGCAAACTTGCCAAATTTTCGAAAATTTGATGGTGTCAAATGGTGTTGGTGGTATTTTTGTGGGATGGGGGATGTCAAGAGCTTCAAAACGAGCTAAAGAACATCAAAATCGGAGTTCGGATGAATTAGTTATGGACGAAACAAGAATCAGCCGAAGTCAAAACCTACAGGTTACGGACGTCCGGAAATAAAGGATGTCCGGTGGCCGGACGTCCGGTCGGGTCGGAAATCCGCTAATTTCAGCTCGGGTTAGATGTTCGGCCGTCCGCAAGGTCGGACGTCCGGTCGTTCTCTGACTCCGGACGTCCGTAAAGTGACGATCGTCCGTGGAGTCTGGTCAACGCGAGATGCGAGTTCGGGGGCGCGATTTTGGGCGGAAAATGGAGATTTCGGGGTCAAAATTCGCGAGATTTTGTGGATGGAAAGTGGGAAAACTTGGGGAGATGCTAGATCCACTTGAAACCAAGCAAATCCATGGATCAAAATCAACAAAACATCATCAAACCCACAAATCACAAAAAAAAAATGGGGCTATTTTTTGGTGGGGATTTTTGGATTTAGGACGAAATCAACAAAATCAAGCTAGAATACACGGGGTAGGGGCTCCAAAAATGTGATCAACGTGGCTCTGATACCATATGATGTAGGGTGGAACCCTATAGCGTCGATCTTTCACGTTTGGAGTGGGATCCCTCGAAGAACACGATGAACACGGGGAAGAACAGGGAGAAATCACAAGGGGAAACACTCAAGAACAAGTCCAAATCACACATCCACTAGACAGTCAAACACACAAGATCACAAGGTACATGAACAACAAAGGGAAAGATACAAGGTAAGGTTCATCTCCAAGAGGAGGTCTTGATGATATCCTAGATGGATCTTCCCACAAGGGGGTCTTGATGATATCCCGCAGGATCTTCTCCTAGATCGAGGTCTTGGCCTCCAATGGAGTAGTGGTCTCCCTCTCTCAAGAGTAGAGATAGGTAGGAGCAAAGCTCACCTAAGAATGATCTATCACTTTGCTAACCCTAGAAAAGAGGTGGAGGTGGTCTATTTATAGTCTAAGCCTCGAAGGGGTAAGTGGGGGAGAGATACAAGGCCAAAGGCCCGCAGCTGCGCACAGGCAGGTACCGGTCGTCCGGTGGCTCAGGAGGGACCGGTTGTCCGCTAGTCGTCGGACATCCGCTGAAACTGTTCTGTGAAGGGACACCGGTCGTCCGGTTTCTTCGGTCTTCCGTTAATATTACCGGTCGTCTGCTGGGGGCCGGACGTCCGCTCGCTGGGAGGTGTTGTGGCTGGCGTTGGCTGGGCCTTCTGGCTGGTGCGGCTTCTAGGCGTCGGACGTCCGGTCCCGACCAGTCGTCCGGTGGCTGTAGCATGTAGCAGCTCCGTTTCTTCCGTCTTCTCTTCCATGCTTCCCTCGCGGATGGTGTAGGTGTTCCTTGGCGCTTGCACTCCTCCTCGTCATACGTGAAGCTCCGGCAATACCTATGCATGCACACGAGTGGAGTGTCAAGTAGTATACCATCCTCTAAGGGGTCAAGTGAGCACGTGTAAAGGAGAAGATTCACCTTTATGTATGAGAAGTAGAGGTTGCACGTGTCACTTGCCAAACGGACTCTTGACATGGTGATGACCGTAGGATGCTCCGCATCACTTTCTCTTGATGTTGATTCTTTGAAACTTAGATTTACTCCTCCTAAGCATGAGATCAATGAGTCTCTTAAAGCTATGAGAATTTCCATTGATGAGTGCAAAGAAAGAACCGCTAGATTGCATGCTAAGAAAGATTGCTTTGTAAAGGCGTGTTCTTCTAGTTTCCATGAAAATAATGATGAAGATCTAAAACTTATTGATGTGTCCCCTATTAGATGTTTATTTTGCAATATAAATCTTAATAATGATGGGACTGGATATGAGTCAACTTTAGTTAAAAGGCGTCCCAATGATTCGGAGTTCTTAGATCTTGATGCTAAATTTGGTAAAAGTGGGATTGGGGAGGTCAAGACTTTAAATAGCATTGAACCCACTATCTTGGATTTCAAGGAATTTAATTATGATAATTGTTCTTTAGTAGATTGTATTTCCTTGTTGCAATCCGTTGTGAATTCTCCTCATGCTTATACTCAAAATAAAGCTTTTACCAAACATATTGTTGATGCCTTGATGCAATCTTATGATAAAAAACTTAATTTGGAAGTTTCTATACCTAAAACTTAATGATGAGTGGGAACCTACTATAAAGATTAAAATTAAAGATCATGAGTGTTATGCTTTGTGTGATTTGGGTGCTAGTGTTTCCACAATTTCGAAAACTTTATGTGATATTCTAGGTTTCCATGATCTTGATGATTGCTCTTCAAATTTGCACCTTGCGGATTCCACCATTAAAAAGACTATGGGAAGAATCAATGATGTTCTTATTTTTTCAAATAGGAACTATGTGCCCATAGATTTTATCGTTCTTGATATAGATTGCGATCTTTCATGTCCTATTATTCTTGGTAGACCTTTCCTTAGAACGATTGGTGCGATTATTGATATGAAGGAAGGGAATATTAGATTCCAATTTCCATTAAGGAAAGGCATGGAGCACTTTCCAAGAAATAAAGTCAAATTACCTTATGAATCTATCATGCGAGCTACTTATGAATTGAGTGCCAAAGATGGCACTACTTAGATCTATCCTCGCTTTTATGCCTAGCTAGGGGCGTTAAACCATAGCGCTAGTTGGGAGGCAACCCAATTTTATTTATGTTTTTTTTTGTTTTTGCTTCTGTTTAGTAATAAATTTATCTTCTACCTTCTGTTTAGATGTGTTTTTATGTTTTAGTTAGTATTTGTGCCAAGTAGAACCTATAGGATAACCTATGGTGATAGTTAATTTGATTCTGCTGAAAAACAGAAACTTTGCGCGCATGAAAATAATTTTAGTAATTCACAGAAACGTGATTTTGTGTTAATTCTTTTTTCTGTAGATCAATAGACAAATTTACCAGAACTTCCTATTTTTGTAGGATTTTTAGAGTTCCAGAAATATTCTAGAGTTACAGATTGCTACAGACTGTTCTGTTTTTGACAGATTCTGCTTTTCGTGTGTTGTTTGCTTATTTTGATGCATCTATGGCTAGTATGTAAGGGTATGAACCATATAGAAGTTTGAATACAGTAGGTTTAACACCAATATAAATAAATAATGAGTTCATTACAGTACCTTATGTCGTGGTTTTTCTTTCTTGCACTAACGGAGCTTATGAGATTTCCTGTTGAGTTTTGTGTTGTGAAGTTTTCAAGTTTTGGGTAAAGATTTGATGGATTATGGAATAAGGAGTGGCTAGAGCCTACGCTTGGGGATGCCCATGGCACCCCAAGATATTCAAGGATAACCAAAAGCCTAAGCTTGGGGATGCCCCGGAAGGCATCCCCTCTTTCGTCTTCGTCTATCGGTAACTTTACTTGGAGCTATATTTTTATTCACCACATGATATGTGTTTTGCCTGGAGCGTCTTGTATGATATTAGTCTTTGATTTTTGGTTTTCCACAATCATCCTTGCTGTACACACCTTTTGGGGAGAAGCCCACTTGATTAGAATTTATTAGAACCCTCTATGTGCTTCACTTATATCTTTTGAGCTACATAGTTTTTGCTCTAGTGCTTCACTTATATCTTTTAGAGCATGACGGTGGCTTAATTTTGAAAAAATTGTTGATCTCTCATGCTTCACTTATATTATTTTGAGAGTATTTTAGAACAGCATGATATTTGCTATGGTTATGAATTTGGTCCTAGAATGATGAGCATCCAAGTTGGGTATAATAAAAACTATCATAGAAAGTGCATTAAACACTAGGATCAATTTGATGCTTGATAATTGTTTTGAGATATAAAGGTGGTAATATTAGAGTCATGCTAGTTGGGTAATTATGAAATTGAGAAATATTTGTGTTGAAGTTGGCAAGTCCCATAGCATGCACGTATGGTAAAAGTTATGTGACAAATTTGTTGCATGGGGTGCTCTTTTGATTGTCTTCCTTATGAGTGGAGGTCGGGATCGCGCGATGGTTAACTCCTACCAACCCTTCCCCTAGGAGCATGCGTAGTAGTACTTTGCTTCGAGGGCAAGTAAACTTTTGCAATAAGTATATGAGTTCTTTATGAATAATGTGAGTCCATGGATATACGCACACTCACCCTTCCACTTTGCTAGCCTCTATTATGCCGCGCAACTTTCGCCGGTATCATGCACCCATTATTTACCTTCCTCAAAACAGCCACCATGCCTACCTATTATGGTATTTCCATAGACATTCCGAGATATATTGCTATGCAACTTTCCATCGTTCCATTTATTATGACACGTTCCATCATTGTCACCTTGCTCTTTGCATGATCATGTAGTTGACATCGTATTTGTGGCAAGGCCACCTTCATAATTTTTCATACATGTCACTCTTGATTCATTGCATATCCCAGTACACCACCGGAGGCATTCACATAGAGTCATATTTTGTTCTAAGTGCTGAGTTGAAATTCTTGAGTTGTAAATTAAATAAAAGTGTGATGATCTTCATTATTAGAGCATTGTCCCAAGTGAGGAAAGGATGATGAAGACTATGATTCCCCCACAAGTCAGGATGAGGCTTCGGACTTTAAAAAAAATAGGCTAAAGATCCCACCAAATAAAAAAATGAGAGAAAAAGAGAGAAGGGACAATGCTACTATCTCTTTTCCACACTTGTGCTTCAAAATAGCACCATGATCTTCATGATGGAGAGTCTCCTATGTTGTCACTTTCATATACTAGTGGGAATTTTTCATTATAGAACTTGGCTTGTATATTTCAATGATGGGCTTCCTAAAAATGCCCTAGGTCTTCGTGAGCAAGCGAGTTGGATGCACACCCACTTAGTTTCTTTTGTTGAGCTTTCATACATTTATAGCTCTAGTGCATCTGTTGCATGGCAATCCCTACTCACTCACATTGATATCTATTGATGGGCATCTCCATAGCCCGTTGATACGCCTAGTTGATGTGAGAGTTGAAGGAAATATGCCCTAGAGGCAATAATAAAGTTATTATTTATTTCCTTATTTCATGATAAATGTTTATTATTCATGCTAGAATTGTATTAACCGGAAACTTAGTACATGTGTGAATACATAGACAAACTTAATGTCACTGCCTCTACTTGACTAGCTCATTAATCAAAGATGGTTATGTTTCCTAACCATAGACATGTATTGTCATTTGATTAATGGGATCACATCATTAGAAGAATGATGTGATTGACTTGACCCATTCCGTTAGCTTAGCACTTGATCGTTTAATATGTTGCTATTGCTTTCTTCATGACTTATACAAGTTCCTATAACTATGAGATTATGCAACTCCCGTTTACCGGAGGAACACTTTGTGTGCTACAAAGCGTCACAACGTAACTGGATGATTATAAAGGAGCTCTACAGGTGTCTCCAAAGGTACATGTTGAGTTGGCGTATTTCGAGATTAGGTTTTGTCACTCCAATTGTCAGAGAGGTATCTCTGGGCCCTCTCGGTAACGCACATAACTATAAGCCTTGCAAGCAATGTGATTAATGAGTTAGTTGCGGGATGATGCATTACGTAACGAGTAAAGAGACTTGCCGGCAACGAGATTGAACTAGGTATTGAGATACCGACGACCGAATCTCGGGCAAGTAACATACAGATGACAAAGGGAACAACGTATGTTGTTATGCGGTTTGACCGATAAAGATATTCGTAGAATATGTAGGAGCCAATATGAGCATCCAGGTTCCGCTATTGGTTATTGGCCGGAAATGTGTCTCGGTCATGTCTACATAGTTCTCGAACCCGTAGGGTCCGCACGCTTAAGGTTTCGATGACAATTATATTATGAGTTTATGAGTTTTGATGTACCGAAGGAGTTCGGAGTCCCGGATGAGATCGGCGACATGATGAGGAGTCTCAACATGGTCGAGACGTAAAAATCGATATATGGGACGACTATATTCGGACTTCGGAAAGGTTCCGAGTGATTCGGGTATTTTTCAAAGTACCGGAGAGTTACGGGAATTCACCGGGGAGTATATGGGCCTTATTGGGCCATACGGGAATAGAGGAGAGAGGCCAAAAGGAAGGAGGCATGCTCCCCCCCCCCTCTGGTCCAAATTGGACAAGGGGTGCAGCCCCTTTTTCCTTTTCCCTCTCCTCCTCTTTCCTTCTCTCCTACTCCAACAAGGAAAGGAGGAGTCCTACTCCCGGTGGGAGTAGGACTCCCCCCTTGGCGCGCCCTCCTCCTAGGCCGGCCGCCTCCCCCCTTGCTCCTTTATATACGGGGGCAGGGGGCACCCCATAGACAACAACAATTGATCCCTTGGATCTCTTAGCCGTGTGTGGTGCCCCCTCCACCATAGTCCTCGATAATATTGTAGCGGTGCTTAGGCGAAGCCCTGCGATGGTAGAACATCAAGATCGTCACCACGCCGTCGTGCTGACAGAACTCTCCCTCGACACTCGACTGGATCGGAGTTCGAGAGACGTCATCGAGCTGTACGTGTGCTAGAACTCAGAGGTGCCGTAGTTTCGGTGCTTGATCGGTCGGGCCGTGAAGACGTACGACTACATCAACCGCGTTATTCTAACGCTTCCACTTTTGGTCTACGAGGGTACGTGGACACACTCTCCCCTCTCGTTGCGCGTACGCTTACGCGAGACTGGTTCTACCGACGTGCTTTGCGAGACTGGTTCTTTTGGCCGTGAAGACGGACCGACATTACGCGTACGCTTACGCGAGACTGGTTCTACCGACGTGCTTTGCACATAGGTGGCTGGCGGGTGTCAGTTTCTCCAACTTTAGTTGAACCGAGTGTTGCTACGCCCGGTCCTTGCGAAGGTTAAAACAGCACTAACTTGACGAACTATCGTTGTGGTTTTGATGCGTAGGTAAGAACGGTTCTTGCTCAGCCCGTAGCAGCCACGTAAAACTTGCAACAACAAAGTAGAGGGCGTCTAACTTGTTTTTGCAGGGCATGTTGTGATGTGATATGGTCAAGACGTGATGCTATATTTTATTGTATGAGATGATCATGTTTTGTAACCTAAGTTATCGGCAACTGGCAGGAGCCATATGGTTGTCGCTTTATTGTATGAAATGCAAATGCCCTGTAATTGCTTTACTTTATCACTAAGCGGTAGCGATAGTCGTAGAAGCAATAGATGGTGTAACGACAACGATGCTACAATGGAGATCAAGGTGTCGTGCCGGTGACGATGGTGATCACGATGGTACTTCAGAGATGAAGATCACAAGCACAAGATGATGATGGCCATATCATATCACTTATATTGATTGCATGTGATGTTTATCCTTTATGCATCTTATCTTGCTTTGATTGACGGTAGCATTTTAAGATGATCTCTCACTAATTATCAAGAAGTGTTCTCCCGAGTATGCACCGTTATGAAAGTTCTTCGTGCTGAGACATCACGTGATGATCGGGTGTGATAGGCTCTACGTTCAAATACAACGGGTGCAAAACAGTTGCACACGCGGAATACTCAGGTTAAACTGGACGAGCCTAGCATATACAGATATGGCCTCGGAACAAGGAGACCGAAAGGTCGAACGTGAATCATATAGTAGATATGATCAACATAGTGATGTTCACCATTGAAAACTACTCCATCTCACGTGATGATCGGACATGGTTTAGTTGATTTGGATCACGTGATCACTTAGATGAGTAGAGAGATGTCTATCTAAGTGGGAGTTCTTTAGTAATATGATTAATTGAATTTAAATTTATCATGAACTTAGTCCTGGTAGTATTTTGCAAATTATGTTGTAGATCAATAGCTCGCGTTGTTGCTTTCATATGTTTATTTTGATATGTTCCTAGAGAAAATTGTGTTGCAGATGTTAGTAGCAATGATGCAGATTGGATCCATGATCTGAGGTTTAATCTCATTGCTGCACAAAAGAATTATGTCCTTAATGCACCGCTAGGTGCAGGGCCGGGCCCACAGTGGTACAAAATGTGCGGCCCGCACAGGGCCCAAAAATCTAGGGGGCCGAATTTTTCCATATAGGCCTAGTACTAAAAACAAAAAACGGTACTGGGCCACTGGAGTGGGCTGGAGACCTAGAGTGGAGGCGACTAGGCGCATCGAGCAACGAGCATGATATCCTCGACTCCTCCTACTCAATCGCAACGGGTTTCCGTAAAAAATACTCGATCGCTACAGTGATCGGGGATCGCTAGATCGGAATCGTGAAAAGTGAAAACTCTCGATCGTGGGGCGTCTCATCGCCACGTCCCTGGTTCCTGGTCGCCCCGTCCCTGGTGATTAGATCGATCAGATCACAGGGCGACCGGCCGCTGCCTAATTGTCTTCCTCGCCTCCTCTCTCTCTCTCAATTTGGATTGATCGCTAGCCTCCAGGTGCTCAAAGAATACTAAAAAACGAGGATGTTCAAATAAATAGCAACAAGGAGTTGGATAGGTATGACTTTTCTATATGTCCAATTGTTATGTAAGACATATATTATATATTCCTCCGTAAATTAATGTAAGAGTGTTTAAATCATTAAAGTAGTGAATGCTCTTATATGAGTTTACGGCAGGAGTACATTATAATTTGTTTTCTATGATATATATGTACATTATAATTGCTTGTTAGTTCTTTTTTCAATATAGGGCCCCATTTTTAGTTTCAAGACAGGCCCATGATTTTGCTTAACGCACGCCCTGGCTAGGTGATGACCTATTGCGAGGAGCGGATGCGATGTTATGAACGTTTGGCTAGCTCAATATGATGATTACTTGATAGTTTAGTGCACCATGCTTAACGGCTTAGAATCGGGACTTCAAAGACGTTTTGAACGTCATGGACCATATGAGATGTTCCAGGAATTGAAGTTAATATTTCAAACAAATACCCGAGTTGAGAGATGAAAGTGCTAGTATAGACTAGAGGGGGGGTGAATAGGCGATTTTTGTGAAAGTCTTCAAAACTTGGAAGTTTCGAAGACAAACAATAGAAATGACCTAGTTGATATGCAGCGGAAGAT
The DNA here is from genome assembly GCA_021437245.1 of Aegilops speltoides. NCBI lineage: Eukaryota > Viridiplantae > Streptophyta > Magnoliopsida > Poales > Poaceae > Aegilops > Aegilops speltoides. Next base: position 105,092,406 of record CM038147.1, read on the forward strand.
AAACTACCATAAGCAAGCCATAATCAAGTATGCAATGATGTGAAAGTACAGGACTAATAGCAGCTAAGTAGTAAGGATCGGGATGGAAGATAGTATGAAGCCAATCAACAGTAGTAGTCAAGCAATGAAGTCAAACAGATGCGACAGATAGGCAATGACTTCACGAAGACAAACTTAAGTAAAGGAGGGGATAGGATAGAACCATTAAACTTGTTGAAGACACAGATTTGTTGGACCAGTTCTAGTTCTTTGTGACAAGCATGCGTCTGTTAGGGAGGCTGAGATTCAACTCGAGACCGCGTCTTCACCTTATTCCCTTGAGCTAAGGACACCCAGTCCTCGCTCAATCACTCTGGTAAGTCTTCAAGGTAGACTTCCAAACCTTCACAGACTTCGTTCACCGGCAATCCACAATGACTCTTGGATGTTCAGAACGCGACGCCTAACCGGCTGGAGGATTCACAGTCCTCAAGTGTAACAAGTCTTGAGTCACATGATGTAAAGACTTGATGATGCCTAACACTCTTTGGCTCTGGGTGTTTGGGCTTTGTCCTCGCAAGGATTTCTCTCTCTCAAAGGCTTCAAGGTGGGTTGCTCTCAAACGACAAAAGCCGTGCACAAACTCTGAGCAGCCACCAATTTATGGTGTAGGGGGTGGGCTATTTATAGCCACAGGGCAACCCGACCTGATATGTCCGAAATGACCCTGGGTCACTAAGGAACTGACACATGTTCCAACGGTCCGATTTTAAACACACACGGCAACTTTACTTGGGCTACAAGCAAAGCTGACTCATCCAGCTCTAGATAAGATTTGCTCTCATTGTCTTCGCTCAAATACATAGGATTTGGGTTGAGCATCACTTCAGTCACTCTGACTTAGTTCACTTGGACCCCACTTAACAGTACGGTGGTTCCTATGACTCAGCAAAGAAGAAAAGGAAACAACGAAACCACACAGTCTTCGCGCTCCATAATCTTCACTCAATGTCTTCTCCAGTCATAGTCTTCAATATGAATATCTTCTCATACCACCATTTTCTTCAATGTCTTCATACATTTTTAGGGGTCATCTCCGATAGGTAAACCGAATCAATGAGGAACACTACCTGCGTTATCCTGCAATTCTCACAAATGCATTAGTCCCTCAACAAACTTTGTCGTCAATACTCCAAAACCAACTAGGGGTGGCACTAGATGCACTTACAATCTCCCCCTTTTTGTGATTGATGACAAATTGGTTGAAGTTTTCAATGGGGATAAAGTATGTGAAATTGTAAGGATAGGGAATTGTCTTCATAAGTAGCAAGGGCTCGCCCTGAAGATGTGCATATAAGTAATTTGCTTTTGGAATGCAAATGCACATGGCAGGTTGTACTTGTGGAGATCCTCTTCAACTTATGAAGATAATTCATCATGCACGAAATGATATAGCAAGTAGAATGACATGCATAATGAAAAATGGACGTCTGCAGAATGAACTAAGTGCGGAAGTTATCATCGCACATGCGGAATTTATCATCGCATCACAGTAAAGCAAATAAGTAGCAGACGACCATCAAGTTTAAGTGTCACAACTCAAAGAACCAAATGTTTCAAAAGCAAGAGTTGTAAGCACGAGGCAAAATATAATGCAACCGCCCATATGAACCCGCTTGAAGACTATCAACTCATACGCTTCTCCCCCTTTTGTCAGTAATGACCAAAAAGGTTTTAAGACATAGAGCATCTACTCGTCCTCATGAGTAGGTGAATCAGCAGGGTTGTCGTTGTTGGTTGGCGGTGCAGACATACTTGGTGCAGTAGTAGGAGGTGGTGAAGTAGCATCATCTTCATCATCGATCACTCTGGCATTTACAGTTGCCGCGGAGGAAGAATAGTCAGAGTCTTCAAGGGATGGAGTTCGACGTAGGACAGCAGTCCGTGGAGGAGTGCAGTGTCGATGCGTGCAGTAGTAGGAGTCATTGAAGCCATCGTCTTGAAGATCTGCTTCAGCACTTAGCAACGTCAAACTCTTCCATGATCGCCTGCAAGTCTCATGAGCAACAAATGCATTCTTGGTGGCAAGGTTTTGAATGCGATTGACATCCACCAAGAGGCTTTGCATCTGTCTCTTGAGCCAATAGTGATGCTTATCTTGTTTCTGATGAAGGGCCACAAGAAGTTCTCGGTCATTGAGAACGCGAGAGCGCTTCCGAGGCCTTTGGGCAATGGTGCTTTCAGTGGCTTTAGTAGGTGCACGATGAGGCAGACGAGTATTTCCAGCCATTGGATAGATTCGTGTTGCAGCTTGGACGCCTTCAATGGGTTGAGTGAAGCTTTGCTGCTCGAGATTCTGAAGACAAAGAGGCTTCTTGGCAGGGTCAGAGTATATGGCTTCAACTGACATATCAACATCTGGCAAAAAGATCAAATGATTGCGAGCAGAGGGCTGATAGTTGACAGATGAGTGTCGCTTGATGAGGCGCATGACCCATGGAGCATAAAACTTTAGACCAAATAGGTCAGATCCAGAAGCAGCAAGTTGCCTGATGAAGAATTCTTGAGTATTGAAGCTGATGCCATTGAGAATGTAAAAGACCAAAGTCTTCGTAGCTCCTTCAAGCTTGGCCGCTAATGAATGTCCTTTGATAGGCCATAGAGTTCGCCTGATAATATGATATATTGTGCACGACAGATACTCAAGGTCTTCAACAAAGAACTCTGTTAGATATTCAGCATCAGATGGCAATGGCTTCATCATGCTCAACATCTGGCTCATGTTGGGTTCTAGCTTATGGAAGATGCTCTCCAAAGCATTGCGGTGTAGTTGACAATCAGGTTCATACAGCTCTCCAGGAGTGGCTAGGCCTGTAAGCTCAATGATATCCAGAGCCTAGCTTCATGATGAACATTTCCAGTCATCCACTCGAGAACCCATGTCTTGATATCTCTGTAGTAGCCGCGAATGTGTAGAGTAGCATAGAATTGAAGCAATAGCTCTTCATTCCAGTGTTCTTTGTCTGTCACAAAGTTGAGCAGACCAGCATCACAAAAGCAGTAAAGTGCTTCTTCTAAGCACGGCAGTCCAGCAATGGCTTCAGTGTCGAGGTGCATATGAGGGAAAATGCGCCCTTGATCATATAGAACGCAGGAGTAATAGCTTCTCTGCTGATAGCTCCAGAACTGATCTGATGATATCTTTGGCTTGGAGTAGGGGTTCTTGGCGCTGTCAAAGAAGGTACTGTGGCTTTTGAAGCCATTAGCATTGAAGGACCACGTGAGTTTGCGAGACACAGAAACCTTGGCGCTCTTGGCTTTGGCTTCGGACTGAGGCCTATGCTCAACATGATAATCAAATTGAGGTCCAGAGGCAGTAGGCGGAGGTACCAGAATGGGCCATCGGACAGTGGTTAGCTGACCATGACTGTATGCTTGCTCAATTTTATGGGGCCTTGGTGGCGGAACAGGAGCAGGGGCAACAGCTGAGTCTTCAGGCTGTACAACAGGTGCTTCAGGAGTAGTTGCCTCATTAGCTTCAGGTGCAGTGGCCTCATTAGCTTCAGGCACACTGGTTGGTGCAGGCTCCATATTAGCGTCAGCCATGACTACGTCATTGGCTTCATTGGCGTTGGTGGTGGCAGCTTCAACATTGTCAACCTCCACTTGATGAACAGGAGGGTCGGTCACTGGCACGTTCACATCAGGAACAGCTTCTTCATTAACGGGGGGAGTAGGGACACGTACGTCTTCTTGATTTTCCTCAGCTGATGCAGCCAGAATGTCTTCAGCAGCTTGGGCTTCAGACTCGGAGACATTCACAGTTGGAGTGGGTTCAGAAAATACTTGACGTGCAACAGGCTGGCGTTGCACTTCTCCTTCTGGAACGCTCGACAGAGGGACTTGAGGCCTTTGTCCTTTGCGAAGCCTGCGAAATGTTGGCAACGCCTTTGGAGATGGAGTTGGCTGGGCCTCAAAGTCTTCATCCTCTTCTTGCACTGGTGGTGTAGCTTGTTGTTGTTGTTGGGGAGTACTGGGGGAGTCTTGTTGCTGTGAGTGATCAGCCCACGATGCATCCTGAGCAGTTGGCGTCAGAGGACGACCAATGCTGATGAGTTCGCTGTTCGTAAGAACAGGCGATGATACCACATTGTGTTCAATCTGAGGAAGAACTTCATCATCTTCAACATTGCCATCATGACCAATGTCTTCAGCAGCGGTGGGTTCTGCTGCTGGAATGTCTTCAGCTTCATGAGCCTCTGTGGGAGCAGGCTCATGAACTATCATCCTTCTTTCTTGATGTTCTGACGGCGAACCACTAAAATGGGTTCAACAACTAAGGGCTCTGTGGGAGCAGCCCTAGTCTTCTTGGTCTTGCGCTTCTTCTTGGAGGGAGCGGCATCAGAGGCTTCAGTATTCTTCCTCTTTCTGGCTTCAGCCTCGGCAACCCTCGTCTTCTTCTGTTTTGAAGCGGTTGTGGTGACCTTTGGCTTCGAGCCAGTCATGCTACTGGGGAAGATAATGCGAGGGGCTTCTTGGCTTGAAGGTGCAGGCTGGTCAGCGGAAAGCTTCTTCTTTTTCTTTGCAGCCATCCTGGGGTCAATGCCAGGACGACCAAGTGACTTGCGCTTCTCAGCCTCATTGTAGGCAAGCACACACTTATCAGCCAAACTCTTCATGCGCTCACGAGATCCCTGAGCTTCTTCGCGCTTCTTAAGAAAAGCTTCTTTAAGTTCATGCAGCATGACCTTGAAGTTTCTGACGTCTTGAACACTGAGCTTCGCCACATGCTTCTTGAACTGAGCCTTCTCATAATCAATTTTGTTCTTCAGCTCAACGATGCGCTGAGCGAGAGCTAGCTCAGAAGCAATGGCGCCATTGAAAGAGACGCGGAGGCTAATGGGAAGCTGCAAAGCTTCAAAGCTGAGATTGGGGGTGTCGAACCACTCATCAATGAAGTTGTGGATGATTGCCACATCGAAGAGAGGCAAGTTGTTGAAGATTTCTGCTTCTTCCTTTCTCTTGATCAGTTGCTCAAGGGCATCATCTGCAAGATCTTCGTCGCTGGACAGATCGATGGGTTCTTCACGCAGAATGGCAGTAGGAGTCAAGGTTTGATCAGTATGCCTGACAATTTGCTTTTTCTTCTCCGTTCTCTTGGAGATACGGGATTGATCTTCAAACTGCACACTGTCTTCAGGAGGTGCAGTGGCCAGTGGCTTCGCACGAGAAGCTTTTGGAGGTGCAGCTGATCTTGAAGCCTTTGGCTTCTTTTGCTTCTGCAGCTTCGGAGGAGGAGCTGGAGCTTCATCAGTGTCAGCATCATTATCAGAATGATCTACTCTGGCACCCTGGACCAAGATGTAGGTGATGAGGCCGTCAAGGTTGGAGAAGGGGCCGATGACATTAGGTTCTGCATCATGGGAGCCGTCAGCACGGGGAGCAGAGGGACCAGGGTTGAAGTCTAATCCCAATGACTTCTTGTTTTTCTTGGCCGAAGCTTGGGCGAACTGAAGGTTGTGCTTGAAGAGAGCATCGTCACGACACCAGAGTAATGATGTGGGATCGGCGTTCTCAGGCTGAGGTCCACGGACCATGCAAGGATAGAAGCCTTGCGCAATAGCTTTAGCTCTGTTCTTGGGTTGAAGGCCTCGATAGAGAATATCACCCCAAGGTCTCTTGATAGCATTCTTCTCTACACAGTCCTTGGTCACAAACTTGTACTTGAGCCATTCTTCATCCCAATAGCGTCGAATCCATTGGATTCGTGTCTTGCGCTGATGATAAGTCTCTTCAGGATCTGTCTTGTAGAGCTCTGCTAGGTCATCAGGCAGATCTTTGGATGTTCCTTCCCTGCGCTATCTGCCACCCTTCCTTGCTGATTTTTCTGCAACCATGAACTTCAAACTGAATGGCTTCAATACGTTCAAAGGCTTCAGAGACTTACGCTTGCTGTTCAAGCAGGAACTGGCTTCAGGAGAATTAATGTGATGCTATAGGTATTTTGCAAACGAATGCAGACTATGAGAACCAAGGGATTCTCCCACGGACATGTACCTGTGATAGCATTAGAGATGTGAGGGAAGGGGAAGAGGTCATATGCATTCTCAGAAGATTTTGAAGATAAATCAGTTTGAAGACATTGACCTCATGATGCGAAGACATTCACTTATATGAGATGAGTTGGTTCCAGATTTGTACCAATCCGTGAATAAGTACAAGTGAGGAATCAAACTAGATAGGAAATCTAAGTGAATAGACTAGGCAGTATGAGATGCAGACAGAATAGATCTAACATTGAGTAGGTAGAAACCACTTTCGATAAATAGGATGAAATCTTGAAGATCAAAAAGGTGGTAAAAATAGAGTTATAATTACCGCACGAAGAACTGCTAGATGGGATGAATAGGAGACCGAGCAGTTCAGCCCACCGTGCCCTAACTTGGCAACGGAGGACACCTACGGCGACGGTGGAGAGGACGATGTCCGCGGCCGGCGTGAGGACGGCGACGGATAAGTCACGGTAGCTAAGCGCTTCGTCGCCGGCGTCGTCGAGAGCTAGCGGTGGCGCTAGGGTTTTGACGAGGTGGAGAGGTGGAAGAAGGATTTCTTTACCGCAGGGGACAGGTATTTATAAGTAGGTGTGCGGCACGGCGCAATTACGCTGGTGCCCCTGGCGGTTCACATCTGAGAGGCATGTGGCAAGCATGCAACATACTCAGAGTTGTCCCACGTTCCCACGCCCGCCAGGTATGTCGGAGAGTTGTTCCGGCTTCTCCGGATTTCAACAATAAAGATGAGTTATTTAAAAAACAGACTTAATGTTTGTCTCTTTGCCTTCTGCTGACTAGGACATAGAGAAGACATTCGACAGTTTCAATAGAATGCATATGATTTGGACAGATAGAGTTTGAGATAGAAAGCATAGAGAGGTTAGGGTCCGATCACATTCACTTAGTTCAAAAGATTCAACTTGAAGACATAGCTATAAGTGAATGCTATAGAGGACAGAACACTTGTGTATATATATATATATCAGAAAGCAATCAAATCATCATAGTGCAGAAAATCATGAAGTCAAATTGAAACTGAAGACAAACCAAATGCGAAGTCATTGCAAAAATAACACCATGAGTGAAACACTTCAAACAGAGAAATTTGGTGGTGGCGTTACCCACCGTATAGGAAGTATTAGACCCAGACACGGCGCACAATTATCGTGGTGCTCCGAAGTCAAATTCCATGTTAATGTATTCACACTCAGAATGTAAGTCTTCATTGATTGAAGATATACAGTACTTCGTGTGTTGCACATCTAAGTCATCAATATGCATAAGTGTTAGGATGTGTGCTTGTTCACAGGACATTAGAGGATTCCAAGATATTTAGCTCACACCGTAACTTGCAAAACCTTTTCTCATCCAAGGGCTTTGTGAAGATATCTGCTAGTTGCTCTTCAGTGTTGACATGAATGATGTCGATGTCTTTCTTCATGACATGATCTCTGAGAAAGTGATGACAAATTTCAATGTGCTTTGTCTTCGAGTGCTGGACTGGATTGTTGGCTATCTTGATGGCACTTTCGTTGTCGCAGAAGAGAGGTACTTGTTTCAGGTTGATGCCATAGTCCTTGAGAGTTTGCTTCATTCATAGAAGCTGAGCACAACAGGATCCAGCAGCAATATATTCAGATTCAGCAGTTGAGAGTGATACACAGTTCTGCTTCTTTGAAGACCAACGGACAAGTGATCGACCAAGAAAGTGACATGTGCCTGATGTAGACTTGCGATCCACCTTGTCACCAGCATAATCAGCATCCGAGTATCCAACCAAATCAAATTTTGAGCCCTTGGGATACCATAATCCGAGTGTTGGGGTGTAAGCCAAATATCGAAGAATTCGCTTCACGGCTAAGTGATGCGATTCCTTCGGTGCCGCTTGGAATCGAGCACACATGCAAACACTAAGCATAATATCTGGCCTAGATGCACATAGATAAAGTAAAGAACCAATCATGGAGTGGTATACCTTTTGATCGAACTCTTTACCATTGTCGTCAGGACCAAGATGGTGTTTGGCTGGCATTGGCGTCGTGTAGCCTTTGCAGCCTTCCATTCCAAACTTCTTCGACAATCTTTGAGGTATTTTTCTTGAGAAATGAAGATGCCATTCCTTTGTCGATTTAATTTGAAGACCAAGGAAGAACTTCAGCTCACCCATCATGGACATCGATATTGCTCTTGCATCACATATCCAAACTCATCAAGATACTTCGGTTGGTGCAACCAAGATTATGTCATCCACATATATTTGGCACACAAACAGTTCACCATCATATGTCTTCGTGAAGAGTGTGGGATCGAGGATCCTGGTTTGAAGCCTTTGCTCTTCAGAAGTCTTTGATCGTATCATACCATGCACGAGGAGCTTGTTTGAGGCCATACTGATTGCTTTGTTTAGCTTGTACACCATATCAGGATGTTTTGGATCTTCAAAGCCAGCTGGTTGAGCGACATATACTTCTTCTTCAATCTTTCCATTGAGAAATGCACTCTTCACATCCATTTGATATAGCAAGATGTTGTGATGGTTGGCGTAGGCTAGCGAGATCTGAATAGCTTCAAGCCTAGCCACGAGAGCAAATGTTTCATCGAAGTCAATTCCTTCTACTTGAGTATATCCTTGAGCCACAAGACGTGCTTTGTTTCTGATGACTTGACCATGCTCATCTTGCTTGTTTCGATATATCCATTTTGTTCCAATAATGTTATGCTTGCGAGGGTCAGGTCGCTTGACAAGTTACCAAACATTGTTCATCTTGAACTGTTGAAGTTCTTCTTGCATAGCTTGAATCCATTCAGGTTCCATAAAAGCTTCAGCAACTTTCTTGGGTTCTGATATTGACACAAATGAAAAGTGCCCACAAAAGTTTGCTAATTGTGTTGCTCTTGAGCGAGTAAGTGGACCAGGCGCATTGATGTTGTCAATTATCTTCTCAATTTGTACATCATTTGCAACACGAGGATGAACCGGACGAAGACTTTGCTCTTGCTGATCATTGTCATCATTGGGAGGATTGCCTTCGGTCTGAGCATTGTCTTCAGGTTGATTTGGAGCTGAGATGATAAGTTCCTCTTCAGGCTGTGCTTCAGAGGGCATGATTTCACCAGTTCCCATCAGCTTCATAGATTCGCTAGGCGGAGCTTCGTCTAGTGTACTTGGCAGAATCTCTCTCTGTGAACCATTGGTTTCATCAAATTTCACATCCACAGTTTCGATGATTTTGTAGAGATAAAGGTTGAAGACTCTGTAGGAGTGTGAGTCCTTTCCATAGCCAAGAATGAAGCCTTCGTGAGCTTTAGGTGCAAATTTTGACTTGTGATGGGGGTCCTTGATCTAGCACCTTGCTCCAAATACTCTGAAGTAACTGACATTTGGCTTCTTGCCAGTAAGGAGCTCATAGGATGTTTTGTTCAGAAGCTTATGGATGTAGACATGATTGATGATGTGACATGCTGTATCAATAGCTTCAGGCCAGAACTTTCTTGGTGTCTTGTATTAATCAAGCATTGTTTGAGCCATCTCAATGAGAGTTCTGTTCTTGCATTCAACGATGCCATTTTGCTGAGGTGTGTATGGAGCAGAGAACTCATGAGTGATTCCCATTGTATCCAGATACAGATCAAGTCCGGTGTTCTTGAATTCAGTGCCATTATCACTTCTGATATGCTTGATCTTCACACAATAATTGTTCATTGCTCGATTGGTGAAGCGTCTGAAGACATCTTGAACTTCAGTCTTGTAGAGAATTATATGAACCCATGTGTATCTTGAGTAGTCATCGACAATGACGAAGCCATAGAGACAAGCAGTTGTTGTGAGGGTGGAGTAGTGAGTAGGTCCAAATAAGTCCATGTGTAATAGCTCAAAGGGTTGAGATGTTGTCATGATTGTCTTTGAGGGGTGCTTTGCCCTTGTCATCTTTCCAGCTTCGCAGGCACCACACAGATGATCCTTCTTGAACTTGACATCTTCAATGCCTATAACATGCTTCTTCTTGATGAGTGAGTGCAAGTTCCTCATGCCAGCATGCCCTAGCCTTCGATGCCAGAGCCAGCATTCTGAAGCTTTTGTGAGAAGACATATGGCAAGCTGTGGACCTGCTGACAAATCTACCATGTATAGATCATCTTTTCGATACCCTTCAAAGACTAGAGACTTGTCAGATTCCATTAGTACAAGGCAGTGATATTTTCCGAATAGCACAATCATGTTCAAGTCACAAAGCATTGAGACATACATTAAGTTGAAACCAAGGGATTCAACAAGTATCACTTTATCCATGTGTTGATCCTTTGAGATTGCAACTCTACCTAGACCCAATACCTTGCTTTTACCAGTGTCAGCAAACGTGATGTAACTCTTGTCGGATGGACGTAAGGTTGAGTCCATGAGAAGACTTCGATCACCAGTCATATGATTTGTGCATCCACTGTCCATAATCCATTCTGAAGCTTTTGGTGATGTACCCTACAGTGCAGTTAGGAGGATAGGCTTCACAAGAGTGTTGTGAAGCATAAGCATTTGGCACATATAGGGATTGTCACAGCTTATATCAAGATTAGGATACATAGTATGATAGGTAAGCGATTCAGATATGAAGTATATAGAATGACATTTTATCATGCGTCCTTAATGTGTTTTAGGTCCCCAGCAATAGTATCGGACGCCATTGATTTCAGGCTGGAGACCCTTCTCTGCAAAAGAAAGTTAGTTCTTCTTCGCCACCCACATTTTCAGGGGTGGCTTAGAAGCAATGAGTCTAAGTGCAGCATCTGAGAATTTCGGCTTTGGAGCCCTAGCAAATAGCCTTGCAGGAGATGAATGATACTCATATGAATAAGCAGAAAAGTTCTTAGTCCTATGAACATAGCGGTTCGAAGACACGCGCTCATATTCATAAGTCAGAGCATGATTTCCCTGCAAAACATTGGCGTTAGGGTGACTCATGTGAGTCATGTATCTGTATGAAGCCCTTGGGCCATATGAAGCTATAGGTCTAGGGTTTGTCTTCTTCCTTGGTGGTGTCATGACGACATTCATAGGAAGATTCTCAATGTACTGCTTAGGTACCCAGATCTTCTTCATAGGTGGTCCATTCCTGCAGTTAGTACCAATGTACCTGGCAAACACTTCACCATTCTGATTCTTGAACAGCCTATAGTTTGCATCAAAGGATTCATCAATGGTAATAGGATTAGCACAGGTAAAGCCAAATAAAGTGGATGGATCTACTGAAGGTTCCTTCGCAGCAACCCATGTGGTTTTGGGGTATTGCTCAGGCTTCCAGTACGAGCCATCAACATTCATTTTCCTCTCGAACCCAACACCCTCTTTCCTAGGGTTTCGGTTCAGAATCTACTTTTTGAGGACATCGCAGAGTGTCTGATGTCCCTTCAAACTTTTGTACATCCCTGTTTCAAGTAATGTCTTCAACATAGCATTTTCATCAGCAATAGTAGTGGTATCCTCCGCAGAGGGGTTAGTAACCACATCAGTAGGTGAATACAATGAAACAATAGCAGCAGTGGAACATTCACAGAATGATGTAGCGTTATCACGCTCAATGCATTTTAGACATGGTGGTTCAAAGCCATCCTGAGCGGAACTGATCTGTTGAGCGCGAAGTGACTCATTCTCTTTTTGAATATCTTCATGAGCCGCTCTCAATTTCTCAAGCTCTTGTTTCCTTTGAAGATAATCATAGGAGAGCCTTTCATAAGTAGTTGAGAGCGTTTCATGACGACCTTCAAGTTCTTGGTACTTAGCATGAAGATTTTTTATGTCTTCAACTAAGGACTATGAACGTATCATTTCCGCGTCCAACAGGTCATCGCTTTTGTCTAACAGTTTTTTAGTATGTTCCATAGCCTTTTGTTGTTCAGTTGCAATTTTAGCAAGTGTTTTGTAGCTAGGTTTGGATTCACAATCAGAGTCATCTTCACTTGATGTTTGAAAGTAAGCATCACGTGATTTTACCTTGGCACCACGTGCCATGAAGCAGTAGGTGGGAGTAGGATCATCTTCGTTATCAGCTTCAGCGTTGGTGTGGAAGTCATTGTCTTCAGTGTTGAAGATGGACTTGGCAACATAGGTTGTGGCTAGAGCCAGACTTGCAACGCCAGGGTCAGACTCCTCTCCAGACTCCACCTCCGCCTCCTCAGAAGCAGACTCCTCCTCTGAATCCATTTCCTTGCCAACAAAAGCACGAGCCTTGCCAGATGAGCTCTTCTTGTATGATGAAGACTTGGAAGAAGACTTAGAAGAAGACTTTGAGGATTTCTTCTTCTTCTTGTCATCAGAATCATATTCCTTGCTCTTCTTCTTCTTCTTCTCGTTGTCCCAATGTGGACACTCAGATATGTAGTGACCAGGTTTCTTGCACTTGTGGCAGGTTCTCTTCTTGTGATCATGGGTGGAAGCTTCATCATTCCTTGAACTAGATCGTGAAGACTTTCTGAAGCCTTTCTTCTTGGTGAATTTCTGAAACTTCTTCACTCGCATAGCAAGCTCCTTTCCAATGTCTTGGGATCTTGAGCTGCAATGATTCTTCTTGATGAGGAAACAACTTTTGCCTTCAAAGCGCGAGTTCGGCCATAGTTTGGGCCATAGATATCTCTTTTCTCAGAAAGCTGAACTCATGTGTGTTGAGCCTCTCAAGTATATCAGACGGATCGAGTGTCTTGAAGTCAGGACATTCTTGTATCATGAGTGCAAGGGTGTCAAAGGAGCTGTCAAGTGATCTCAGCAGTGTCTTGACGATTTCATGCTTGGTAATCTCAGTTGCGCCAAGAGCTTGAAGCTCATTTGTGATGTCAGTGAGGCAATCGAATGTGAGCTGGACATTCTCATTGTCGTTTCTCTTGAAGCGGTTGAAGAGGTTGCGAAGAACACTGATTCTTTGATCTCTCTGGGTTGATACGCCTTCGTTGACCTTGGATAGCCAGTCCCAGACTAGCTTTGATGTTTCCAGAGCACTCGCACGACCATGTTGTCCTTTGGTCAGATGACCGCAGATGATGTTCTTTGCAGTAGAATCCAGTTGAATGAACTTCTTGACATCAGTAGGGGTGACACCTTCACCAGTTTTGGGAACGCCATTCTTGACGACATACCAGAGGTCGACATCAATGGCTTCAAGATGCATCCGCATCTTATTCTTCCAGTAGGGATATTCAGTTCCATCGAACACGGGGCAAGCAGCGGAGACCTTGATTATCCCTGCAGTCGACATAGCTAAAACTCCAGGTGGTTAAACCGAATCACACAGAACAAGGGAGTACCTTGCTCTGATACCAATTGAAAGTGCTAGTATCGACTAGAGGGGGGGTATAGGCGGTCTTTGTGAAAGTCTTCAAAACTTGGAAGTTTCAAAGGCAAACAATAGAAATGACCTAGTTGATATGCAGCGGAAGATAAACTACCATAAGCAAGCCATAGTCAAGTATGCAATGATGTGAAAGTACAAGACTAATAGCAGCTAATTAGTAAGGATCAGGATGGAAGATAGTATGAAGCCAATCAACAGTATTAGTCAAGCAATGAAGTCAAACAGATGCGACAGATAGGCAATGACTTCACGAACACAAACTTAAGTAAAGGAGGGGATAGGATAGAACCAGTCACTTGTTGAAGACACAGGATTTGTTGGACCAGTTCGATTCTTTGTGACAAGCTGTGACGTCTGTTAGGGAGGCTGAGATTCAACTCAGAAGACCGCGTCTTCACCTTATTCCCCTTGAGCTAAGGACACCCAGTCCTCGCTCAATCACTCTGGTAAGTCTTCAAGGTAGACTTCCAAACCTTCACAGACTTCGTTCACCGGCAATCCACAATGACTCTTGGATGCTCAGAACGCGATGCCTAACCGGCTAGAGGATTCACAGTCCTCAAGTGTAACAAGTCTTCAGGTCACACAGACAGAAAGACTTCAGTGATGCCTAAAACTCTTTGGCTCTGGGTGTTTGGGCTTTGTCCTCGCAAGGATTTCTCTCTCTCAAAGGCTTCGAGGTGGGTTGCTCTCAAATGACAAAAGTTGTGCACAAACTCTGAGCAGCCACCAACTTATGGTGTAGGGGGTGGCCTATTTATAGCCACAGGACAACCCGACCTGATATGTCCGAAATGACCCTGGGTCACTAAGGAACTGACACGTGTTCCAACGGTCAGATTTTAAACACACACGGCAACTTTACTTGGGCTACAAGCAAAGCTGACTCATCCAGCTCTGGATAAGATTTGCTCTCATTGTCTTCGCTCGAAGATATAGGATTTGGGTTGAGCATCACTTCAGTCACTCTGACTTAGTTCACTTGGACCCCACTTAACAGTACGGTGGTTCCTATGACTCAACAAAGAAGAAAAGGAAACAACGAAACCACACAGTCTTCGCACTCCATAATCTTCACTCAATGTCTTCTCCAGTCATAGTCTTCAATATGAATATCTTCTCATACCACCATTGTCTTCAATGTCTTCATACATTTTTAGGGGTCATCTCCGGTAGGTAAACCGAATCAATGAGGGACACTACCTGCTTATCCTGCAATTCTCACAAACGCATTAGTCCCTCAACCAACTTTGTCGTCAATACTCCAAAACCAACTAGGGGTGGCACTAGATGCACTTACAAGAGATATGAAGTCTCCAACAAGTTCTATAGCTAAAAGATGGAGGAGAATCACTCAACTAGTGAGCATGTGCTCAGATTGTCTGGGTACTACAATTGCTTGAATCAAGTGGGGGTTAATCTTCCAAATAAGATAGTGATTGATAGAGTTCTCTAGTCACCATCACCAAGTTACTAGAACTTCGTGATGAACTATAGTATGCAAGGGATGACGAAAACGATTTCCGAGCTCTTCGTGATGTTGAAATCGACGAAGGTAGAAATCAAGAAAGAACATCAAGTGTTGATGATTAACAAGACCACTAGTTTCAAGAGAAGGGCAAAGGGAAATAAAGGGAACTTCAAGTAGAATGACAAGCAAGTTGTCACTCCTACGAAGAAGCCCAAAGCTGGACCAAAGCACTAAACCGAGTGCTTACCTCGCAAAGGAAATGGTCACCGGAAGCGAAATGCCTCAATATTTGGTGGATAAGAAGGATGGCAAATTGAACAAGGGTATATTTGATATACAGGTTATTGATGTGTGCCTTACTAGTGTTTATAGTAGCCCCTGAGTATTTGATACTTGTTCGGTTGCTAAGATTAGTAACTCGAAACAGGAGTTACGTATCATAAGAGACTAGTTGAAGGGGAAGTGACGATGAGTGTTGGAAGTAGTTCCAAGATTGATATGATCATCATCACACACTCCCTATATTTTTTAGATTAGTGTTAAACCTAAATAAATGTTATTTGGTGTTTGAGTTGAGCATAAATATGATAAGATCATGTTTATTGCGATATGATTATTCATCTAAGATAGAGAAAAAATTGTTATTCTGTTTACATGAATAAAACCTTCAATGGTCATACACCCAATGGTGATGGTTTATTGAATCTTGATCATAGTGATACACATATTCATAATGTTGATGCCAAAAGATGCAAAGTTAATAATGATAGTGCAACTTATTTGTGGCACTGTCGTTTGGGTCATATTGGTGTAAAGTGCATGAAGAAACTCCATAAAGATGGATTTTCGGAATCACTTGGTTATGAATCATTTGATGCTTGCGAACTGTGCCTTTTGGGCAAGATGACTAAAACTCCGTTCTCCGGAACAATGGAACGAGCTACTAACTTGTTGGAAATAATACATACCGATGTATGCGGTCCAATGAGTGTTGATGCTCGTGGCGGGTATCATTATTTTCTGACCTTCACAAATGATTTGAGCAGATATGGGTATATCTACTTGATGAAACATAAATTCTGAAACAGTTGAAAGGTTCAAAGAATTTCAGAGTGAAGTGGAAAAAGAATCGTAACAAGAAAATAAAGTTTCTATGATCTGATCATAGAGATGAATATTTGAGCTACGAGTTTGGCCTTCATTTTAAACAATGTGGAATAGTTTCACAGCTCATGCCATATGGAACACCACAGCGTAATGGTGTGTCCGAACATCGTAACCGCACTTTATTGGATATGGTGCGATCTATGATGTATCTTACCGATTTACCACTATCGTTTTGGGGTTATGCATTAGAGATAGCTGCATTCACTTTAATAGGTGTAACGCCCCGGATCCGATGCGCCAGGTGTCCGCCAGTTATTCGCCGTATTTGCCATGTCCTGCGCTTGCGTGTTGCTCTTTGCCATGTCATCATTTGCATTTTATCATGTCATCATGTGCATTTCATTTTGCATACGTGTTCGTCTCATGCATCCGAGCCTTTTCCCCGTTGTCCGTTTTGCAATCTGGCACCCCTAGGTCATCCGGCGTCCCCTTCTTCTCTCCTGTTGTGAGCGGGTATTAAACTTTCTCGGAATGGCCCGAGGTTTGCCAAGTGGCCTTGGTATACCACCGGTAGACCGCCTGTCAAGTTTCGTGCCATTTGGAGTTCGTTTGGTACTCCAACGGTTAACCGGGTAACCGTAAAGGCCTCTTTGGGTTGCAGCCCAACACCCCTTCCAAAGTGGCCCAAAACCCAGCAAACTCCCCTCCATGCTCTCGGTCGTTCGATCACGATCGCGTGGCCGAAAACCGCTCCTCATTTGGACTCTCCTAGCTCCCTCTACCTATAAATATGTGGCCTTCCCCCGAATTTGCGGTCTAACCCTAGCCTTCCCCTACCTCGCGCCACCGGACAAAATCCCCGCAGCCGGACGTGTCCGTCCGCCACCTCACTCCGGTGAATCGCGTCGCGACACGTCATCTTCCCCGCCGCCGCAGCCAACCGGAGCCCGCCACATGTCCCTCTCTCTCCTCCCACCGCAGCGGCCCATGGGGGTTCAAGTCGCCCGCCCGAGCCGCCCAGGCCCGATCCTCGCGCCCAGCGCCTCCGCCCGTGCCCGCCTCCGG
This sequence comes from Aegilops speltoides, assembly GCA_021437245.1. Lineage (NCBI taxonomy): Eukaryota > Viridiplantae > Streptophyta > Magnoliopsida > Poales > Poaceae > Aegilops > Aegilops speltoides. The sequence continues at coordinate 105,109,418 of CM038147.1, forward strand.
CCTCGTCGCCGCCTTCTGCCGCCTCCTTGCCATGCCACCTGACGCGTCGCCGCCGCCTCCTGGCCCAGCGCCTCGTCGCCCGACCTCGCGCCGCCGCCTCGCATCCTCCGGTGCCGCCCGGTGCCCTCTGCTGTGCCGCCCGGCTGCCCTCCGCCGCGCCGCCCGGGCGCCCGACCAGCGCCGCCAGCGCCCGCCGCCCGCCACCTCGCCCGGCCACCTCCGTCCGTTGCCGTCGCCTGCTCCGTGGCTCGGCGAGATCCGGCGGGTGGATGAGATCCACCCGTCCCACGATCCAAACGCACCCCGAGCCGCCCGGATCCCTCCGTCCCGAACGGCTCCGTCCCAATTTCCCGAGGTTGATTTTTCTTCTAAGTCCCCGAAACCTCATGTTTTCATGCCATGTTCATGCCATCATATCTCTGCATCCGTAGCTCCGTTTTGCGCGTGTAATATGTCAAATTGTTCGTTTCGACGAGTAGATCATTTCATTCCATTGCATCATTTTCATTTGAGCTCATCTTGATGCCCGAAATGCTGTTGGAAGAGTGCATGTTGATGTTAATCTGCTGAAACTGTTATAACTTGCTGTTTTCTCATTTTTGCCATGATTGATGTGTGCATCCTATGAGATTGATGTCTACATGAATGTTGAACTATGCCATGCCATCTTTCCAGGGGTGTTGACCATGTATTTTTGTGAGTTGTGTGCTGAGTGTATCAAGCTTGTTAAATAGGGTAGTTGTTGTTGCTGTTTTCCTGACAGATTCTGTTATATTTTGTTGCTATGTTAACATGCTTCCACTAATCATTCTATGCATAATCTGGAGATGCTCTATAAACATGTTTTGAACTACATGTCATGCTCTATCCATTCATGCCCTTGGTTGCAATTATAGACTGCTGGAACATGTTCATTTGTTGCTCCAAAATTGCTTGAAAATGTTAATGTCAGCCTGTTAACATTAAGTTCACTTGTTCCCATGTGTTTTCCTAGTGATCCATGTATCCTATGAACTTGCTCTTGCCATGCTTAGCTTCATAAACATGCCTTCTTACTGTTGGTTGCCTTGCCATGCCATGTATTGCTCTATAGTGAGTGGTTCGAGCTCACGAACATGCCTACTTATTGTTGTTCCTGCCATGTTATGAATCTGTAATATAACTTGCCATGTTTACATGGGTGCCATCATATTTTCCGTGCTCTTTTGGCTCATGGTCAGTAAGGGTCTTTTGATATATGCTATTAGTAGATTCATGCCATGCCTTTGTTTGCCATTATATGTTCCTGTAACATGTTGTTTGATAGCTCTAAACATTGCAACTTGATGTTATTTCTGCTAAAGTCTGAAATTGTTATTACTTGCAATATCTCCATGTCATTTTGAGCATGTTCTAGTGATTTCTGGAGATAGCTCAGTGTTTATGTTTTGTTATGCTTTACGTGTACTTCATGCCCATGCCTTTTGTTATTATGTTGGGGTGCTGTAGCATGTTGTTTTGATGCTTGTAAGAAGCCTAGTTGCTGTTATGGACAGATTGTTGCTATAACTTGTATAGTGTGCATGTGTTGAACCGTTGCTCCGTTTTGAGTGTGCTCTATATGAAACTTGCTTGTTTTTGCATGTAGCTTCATATTATCATGTTGCATCCTTGTTTTGGTGTGTTTGCTTGATGTTTGAGTGCCTTTTGCATCAATGTCATGCTTAACTTGTTTTGCTCATGTCTTCTAGACCGTAGCTCCGAATCTAATGAACTTTATATGTAACTTGACTAGAATTTCGTGTAGATTCTCTTGGTGCATCTTAACTTGCTGTTTAACAACTTGAACATAATGTTTATTCAGATCTGGACCAATTTCGAAATATGCATATGAGGACTTACCGAATTGTTATGTGTTGTTTCCGGCCTCATTTTAACTTGTCTTGATGTGTTGTTCTTGTTTGCATCATCTCTTGCCATGAGTAGCTTCATGTAGCTTGGTCATGCATCATGCTTGTTGTGCATCATGCCTTGTTCACGTGTGGTGTGTTTTTACCTATGTTGTGTGCTTCTTCTCGATAGTACCCGCTTCCGCTATGATCGTGAGGATTCGCTCGCTCACGTGTGGTTCGTCTTCGTGGCTTCATCTTCTTCATGGATTTGTTCTTCTTCCTTGCGGGATTTCAGGCAAGATGACCGCTACCTCGATCTCACTACTATCATTGCTATGCTAGTTGCCTCGTTCTTTCGCTATGCTTTCGCTACCTATTACTGTTTGTCCAGCCATCCCATATTGCCATGAACCTCTAACCTTTGACACCTTTCCTATGCAAACCATTGTTTGGCTATGTTACCTCTTTGCTCAGCCCCTCTTATAGCGTTGCTAGCTGCAGGTGAAGGTGAAGATTTTCTCCATGGTGGACAGGATTTTGGTTGGGATATCACAATATCTCTTATATTATTAATGCATCTATATACTTGGTAAAGGGTGGAAGGCTCGGCCTTATGCCTGGTGTTTTGTTCCACTCTTGCCGCCCTAGTTTCCGTCATACCGGTGTTATGTTCCCGGATTTTGCGTTCCTTACGCGGTCGGGTGATTTATGGGACCCCCCTGACAGTTCGCTTTGAATAAAACTTGTCCAGCAAGGCCCAACATTGACTTTTACCATTTGCCTCACCACCACCTATATTTCCCTTGGGAGTAATTAACCCAAGGGTCATCTTTATTATAGCCCCCCCCCCCGGGCCAGTGCTTGTCTAAGTGTTGGTCCGAACTGAGCTGCCTGCGGGGCCACCTCGGGGCAACTTGAGGGTTGGTTTTACTCGTAGCTAGTCTCATCCGGTGTTGCCCTGAGAACGAGATATGTGCAGCTCCTATCGGGATAGTCGGCGCATCGGGCGGCTTTGCTGGTCTTGTTTTACCATTGTGGAAATGTCTTGATGTACCGGGATACCGAGTCTGATCGGAGTGTCTTGGGTGAAGGTCTATTCCTTCAATGATCGCGAGAGCTTGTCATGGGCTAAGTTGGGACACCCCTGCAGGGTTTAAACTTTCGAGAGCCGTGCCCGCGGTTATGTGGCAGATGGGAATTTGTTAATGTCCGGTTGTAGACAACTTGACACCAGATCCGAATTAAAACACATCAACCGAGTGTGTAGCCGTGATGGTCTCTTCTCGGCGGAGTCCAGGAAGTGAACACGGTTTCTGGGTTATGTTTGACGTAAGTAGGGGTTCAGGATCACCTCTTGATCATTGTTAGCTTCACGACCGTTCCGCTTGTTTCTCTTCTCGCTCTCATTTGCGTATGTTAGCCACCATATTTGCTTGGCAGCTGCTGCAACCTCACCACTTTACCCCTTCCTTTCCCATTAAGCTTTGCTAGTCTTGATACCCATGGTAATGGGATTGCTTTGAGTCCTCGTGGCTCACGGATACTTCAAAACCAGTTTGCGGTGCCTATGTTACCGAAAGCGGTGACGCAACCAAGCTTAAGGAGGAGCTCGATGAAGATCTTGCCCTTTGTGTGTATCGCTCTAGTTGATCGATAGTGGAGCCCAGTTGGGGGTCGATCGGGGACCTTTATCGATTTGGGGTTCTTCTTTTATTTTGGTTCCGTAGTCGGACCTTGGTTGTATCTGGATGATGTAATGCTTTATTCATGTATTTGTGTGAAGTGGCGATTGTAAGCCAACTATGTATCTTTTTCCCTTATGTAATACATGGGTTGTGTGAAGATTACCTCACTTGCGACATTGCTTTCAATGCGGTTATGCCTCTAAGTCGTGCTTCGACACGTGGGAGATATAGCCGCATCGAGGGCGTTACAAGTTGGTAATCAGAGCCATCCCCGACCTTAGGAGCCCCACTGCTTGATCGTTTTTAGCGGTCGAGTTGTGTCTAGAAAAATGTTTTGAGTCATTTAGGATTATATATATCGGAGAGTTAGAATTCTTTTTACTCCTCGGTCCTTCGTCGCTCTCGGTGAGGTATCCCGACGAGAGTTTTGACTCTTCTCTTCTCAAATTTCACTAAAAAATTTAGGATCACGCAGGTATCTTAGAATCGTTCGATGGTTTTATGATGACAACATTGTCTTGGTGCCTCCCGTCAGCAGGGTTTTTTAGTGGAGGTGTCCCGGGGAGTTGAGCTTTGAGGTGTTGTCGTCATAATTTTATCGTTGCAGTTCTGGAATACCTGAGTTTAGTACGCCGACATCGAAAATCTCTTTTATGCAGTTGTTGGTGAGATAACCCCGCTAACCCAGTACTGAGGTGAGTACGGGAGTATTGCCATGACTCGTATAACGGATGCTTTTCGAAGGTTGAGGTACACGATTTCCGAAGGTTTCTTGGTTATGTGTTGACGGATGGATACAGCTTGGATGTAGGTATTGTTAGTTTGGGTGAGATATATTGCTTCCCCTGTATCCCCAACACCAGATTGCATAACCAGAAAGTTTCGGGAGTTTATAGGTGGGAATTCAAGTAGCTCCTAGAATATCTTTCCGACAGATGCATGATATGGGATTGGGTAAATCTCTATCATATGTTTGTTCCGGCTTATTCTGCAAGCCAAATCCTTTGTTTGGTGTTATATGTGGTATTCGAGTTGCTTCAATGTCAAATGTTGAATCCATACCTTTCCTAAATGGTGTTCTCATATTGCTATGTGAATACTAATCCTTTTGATCATTGATTTTGTCATGTCAACTCTTTTCCAACCGGTGTGCTTCTCTTCAAGTGGATCCGATCATTCTCCCCATCCGCAAGATCAAATCTAAGTTTTTCTCAACGGTGTTTGTTTCATCCATCCCAAGTTGTCTTTGTTTTCCCGCCCTCCCACCCTTTTTCCTCAAGGACTAAGATTTCTTTACCAAGTATCCTTTTATTTTTGTGAAGTTTCTCCCTTCTTTTCCGTCAATGTTCTTACCCGGTGATTTCCCATGAAGATGCTCACGAGCTTCAAGTTCATCATCCTTCATAATTTTTCTTCTTTTCCGGTGGATCCAACTCTAGCTTTCAGTGTTGATCATATCTCTTCCTTTGTGGTTCACATATCTTCCCATGTGAATTTCTTATCCAAGTCTCTCTTATTTATTCACCTCTCCCAGTTCATATCCGGAGTGTTGAAGATATCTCAAAAGAAATGTGTTTCCATTCTTAATCCGTTCAAGCTCTTTCAAGATTGGTATCTCATTCAAGCCATTTAATTCAACCGGTGCAATATCTCTTTAAATCATCTCAACGATGTCTCTTTGAGTGGGCCCTAACCCACAGGTCTTTTCCCAGGATCTTACCTGACTCTTCTAATTATTCCGGAGCTATTCTCAAATTCATTTCCAAGTTGACGTAAGAATGAATTTTCATCAGTCCGATGCCATCTCCAAGATCGCTTTCAAATTCTTTTCATCTTTGGCTCAACCTTTCCTCTTTTAATTCTCCCGGAGTGTCTCAGTAATTTTGGTGGTGTTTCTCGTCGTCATCTGAAGACCGAAGAAGAGTTTCTCTTAAATCTTGGTCCATTCTCTTGAAGATTCATGGTTCTAGCTTCATGCTATCCTCATAATTGTTTTCGATTGTGAGAATTCTTTTTTACCATCCGGAGCATTTCATGAGTTGTTTCCATTTCTTTCCTCCGAAGGTCATCATGTCTTAATTCTTTATTCTCAGCGTGTAGCTATCGTTCTCCAAATCTTACCGGTGATTCGTTCAAATATCCTCTAATCAGTTCATGTTCTCTTCGTTCTCATGTATCTAAATCCCTTCAAGTATCTTCATTCATTTTCAAATTCTTCCCGGTGAATTGTGCCTTTGCTACATTCATTTTCAATGCTTACGGTGATTCGTTCACGATTTCACTTCCTTCGTTATCATATCAAATATTCGTTGTTTCCAAATCCCATCGGTGGTTCCATCAATACCTTCTCAAGTTTACGCTATATCTCTCTCTTAATCCTTTTCAATGGAAATAAGTAGTATGCCAAATCCGTTCCTTGTCATCAATTAAATTTGATGAAGGATAAGCATACAATAAATCTTATTCTTATTTCCTCGAGGTGACTCAAAATTCTTTTTACGAAGATTATTCATGATGAATAAATTCTTGTTTACAAGTGATTCATCTTTCTTTCCGGAGTTGCTCATCATATCACATTCTTGGTTCGAGATGCTTCATCTTTTCTTTTCCGGAGTTCCAAGCTCTAATTATCACGGAGATCCATCTAAATCATTGCAAGGATTCACCTTGTATTCTCAATTTCTCTTTCTTTTCATTCCGAGTTCTTCATGGAGGCTCTACATGGTGGTTCGTCAAGGATTCTTTCATTGTTCAATTGTTCTTCAAGGTTTCTCTCGAAGTTATGATCCCCCAAGCTATACTCTAAAATAAACATGGTGCTCAACACATGTTTTGTTTTGAGGCGTTCAAGTTTTCTTCTTCTTGCATTTCGAAGTGCAATTCTTCTACTTTAGCTTTTGAGGTGGTATTATATCATTCTTGACAATTTCCATTCATGTTTCGTGATTCACATGTTGTCAACAAGGAGATATTTTAAATCCACCAATCTCTTCTTTGGAGTTATCTTGGTATAGATTTCACCTAAAGCCTTCCCTAAGGAATATTGCTAATTGAGGTGCTTATCAATGATCCAAGTTATATCTCTATCATCTTGGTGAAGCAGTTTTCATCTCTTTGGTGCTCTCAATCATATCAATGGTTTCCGTTAGTGGCCGGTTGTCACCTCATAATCTTGAGATGTTTGCCATAAGCCCACAACAAACTTGTGCTTCTCGTTGTTGATTCTCCAACAACTCCGTTCGAGTCTTCTTTGCAAGTATGCTTTCCAAATTCAATTGTGGTAGAAGTTGGCATTTTCTGCTCCATTCTTTTATTCCAATGGTCTATCTTCTATTCTTTCGTTCATTGAGGCATTGTGATGCTGCTCTCTTCACTCATCATCATCGATTGTGAGGATCATGTAATTTTCCTTGCTTATCCGTTTAGCCGGAGTGTCTTGTTCTCATTCGAGTTCTCTCATCTTATCAAGTTTTGCCTCCCTTCTCAACCGGAGTGCGGTCTGAAATGTTTCTTACCCCTTGTGCCATTCTTTCAATTCCGGAGGCAGTGTGTTGTTGATTTCATCAAGTATCCTCTCATTTGTCAAGTTCATGTTCAACTCCTTCCATTTACAGTCGGAGTATTGCCCAAATTATATCATTCTTCCTCTCTCATCTTGTTTCAACCGGAGTGGTTTCAAATTCTATCTTGTCCATCAAACTCTTGATTCATGTCTTTGCAACCTTCAAGTTCTCGTAATGTTCCTTCTTCCTCTTTTCTAACCGGATTGTTTGCAATCTCGTTCATCTCTGTTGTACTCTTTCTTTTAAATTGCTCAACCTCTCAAGGTTCTTTGGTTTCACTCATTGGTCAAAGAAGCAACTTAGTTTTACCTCTTCTCTTCCTCTTCCGTCTCTCTCCGGTGCCATCCTAGATCTCGGGACGATATCCTCTCGTAGTGGTGGAGTGTTGTAACGCCCCGGATCCGATGCGCCAGGTGTCCGCCAGTTATTCGCCGTATTTGCCATGTCCTGCGCTTGCGTGTTGCTCTTTGCCATGTCATCATTTGCATTTTATCATGTAATCATGTGCATTTCATTTTGCATACGTGTTCGTCTCATGCATCCGAGCCTTTTCCCCGTTGTCCGTTTTGCAATCCGGCACCCCTATGTCATTCGGCGTCCCCTTCTTCTCTCCTGTTGTGAGCGGGTATTAAACTTTCTCGGAATGGCCCGAGGTTTGCCAAGTGGCCTTGGTATACCACCGGTAGACCGCCTGTCAAGTTTTGTGCCATTTGGAGTTCGTTTGGTACTCCAACGGTTAACCGGGTAACCGTAAAGGCCTCTTTGGGTTGCATCCCAACACCCCTTCCAAAGTGGCCCAAAACCCAGGAAACTCCCCTCCATGCTCTCGGTCGTTCGATCACGATCGCGTGGCCGAAAACCGCTCCTCATTTGGACTCTCCTAGCTCCCTCTACCTATAAATATGTGGCCTTCCCCCGAATTTGCGGTCTAACCCTAGCCTTCCCCTACCTCGCGCCACCGGACAAAATCCCCGCAGCCGGACGTGTCCGTCCGCCACCTCACTCCGGTGAATCGCGTCGCGACACGTCATCTTCCCCGCCGCCGCAGCCAACCGGAGCCCGCCACATGTCCCTCTCTCTCCTCCCACCGTGCCGCGGCCCGCGGGGCCCGAAGTCGGCCCGCCCGAGCCGCCCCGGGCCCGATCCCTCGCGCCCAGCGCCTCGCCCGTGCCCGCCTCCGGCGCCTCGTCGCCCGCCTTCCTGCCTCCTCCGCCAGCACAAGACCTGTGACCGTCGCCGCCGCCTCCTGGCCCGCGCCTCGTCGCCCGACCTCGCGCCCGCCCAGCATCCTCCGTGCCGCCCGGTGCCCTCTGCGGTGCCGCCCGGCTGCCCTCCGCCGGCGCCGCCCGGCGCCCGACCGGCGCCGCCAGCCAGCGCCCGCGCCCCCCCGCCGCCAGGCCACCCTCGTCCGGCTGCCGCCGCGCCTGCTCGCGGCTCCGGCCAGATCCGGCGGTGGATGAGATCCACCGTCCCACGATCCAAACGCACTCGAGCCGCCTGGATCCCTCCGTCCCAACGGCTCCGTCCCGATTTCCCGAGGTTGATTTTTCTTCTAAGTCCCCGAAACCTCATGTTTTCATGCCATGTTCATGCCATCATATCTCTGCATCCGTAGCTCCGTTTTGCGCGTGTAATATGTCAAATTGTTCGTCTCGACGAGTAGATCATTTCATTCCATTGCATCATTTTCATTTGAGCTCATCTTGATGCCCGAAATGCTGTTGGAAGAGTGCATGTTGATGTTAATCTGCTGAAACTGTTATAACTTGCTGTTTTCTCATTTTTGCCATGATTGATGTGTGCATCCTATGAGATTGATGTCTACATGAATGTTGAACTATGCCATGCCATCTTTCCAGGGGTGTTGACCATGTATTTTTGTGAGTTGTGTGCTGAGTGTATCAAGCTTGTTAAATAGGGTAGTTGTTGTTGCTGTTTTCCTGACAGATTCTGTTATATTTTGTTGCTATGTTAACATGCTTCCACTAATCATTCTATGCATAATCTGGAGATGCTCTATAAACATGTTTTGAACTACATGTCATGCTCTATCCATTCATGCCCTTGGTTGCAATTATAGACTGCTGGAACATGTTCATTTGTTGCTCCAAAATTGCTTGAAAATGTTAATGTCAGCCTGTTAACATTAAGTTCACTTGTTCCCATGTGTTTTCCTAATGATCCATGTATCCTATGAACTTGCTCTTGCCATGCTTAGCTTCATAAACATGCCTTCTTACTGTTGGTTGCCTTGCCATGCCATGTATTGCTCTATAGTGAGTGGTTCGAGCTCACGAACATGCCTACTTATTGTTGTTCCTGCCATGTTATGAATCTGTAATATAACTTGCCATGTTTACATGGGTGCCATCATATTTTCCGTGCTCTTTTGGCTCATGGTCAATAAGGGTCTTTTGATATATGCTATTAGTAGATTCATTCCATGCCTTTGTTTGCCATGATATGTTCCTGTAACATGTTGTTTGATAGCTCTAAACATTGCTACTTGATGTTATTTCTGCTAAAGTCTGAAATTGTTATTACTTGCAATATCTCCATGACATTTTGAGCATGTTCTAGTGATTTCTGGAGATAGCTCAGTGTTCATGTTTTGTTATGCTTTACGTGTACTTCATGCCCATGCCTTTTGTTATTATGTTGGGGTGCTGTAGCATGTTGTTTTGATGCTTGTAAGAAGCCTAGTTGTTTGTTATGGATGATTGTTGCTATAACTTGTATAGTGTGCATGTGTTGAACCGTTGCTCCTTTTGAGTGTGCTCTATATGAAACTTGCTTGTTTTTGCATGTAGCTTCATATTATCATGTTGCATCCTTGTTTTGGTGTGTTTGCTTGATGTTTGAGTGCCTTTTGCATCAATGTCATGCTTAACTTGTTTTGCTCATGTCTTCTAGACCGTAGCTCCGAATCTAATGAACTTTATATGTAACTTGACTAGAATTTCGTGTAGATTCTCTTGGTGCATCTTAACTTGCTGTTTAACAACTTGAACATAATGTTTATTCAGATCTGGACCAATTTCGAAATATGCATATGAGGACTTACCGGAATTGTTATGTGTTGTTTCCGGCCTCATTTTAACTTGTCTTGATGTGTTGTTCTTGTTTGCATCATCTCTTGCCATGAGTAGCTTCATGTAGCTTGGTCATGCATCATGCTTGTTGTGCATCATGCCTTGTTCACGTGTGGTGTGTTTTTACCTATGTTGTGTGCTTCTTCTCGATAGTACCCGTTTCCGTTGCGATCGTGAGGATTCGTTCGTCTACGTGTGGTTCGTCTTCGTGGCTTCATCTTCTTCATGGATTTGTTCTTCTTCCTTGCGGGATTTCAGGCAAGATGACCGCTACCCTGGATCTCACTACTATCATTGCTATGCTAGTTGCCTCGTTCTTTCGCTATGCTGCGCTACCTATTACCTGTTTGTCCAGCCATCCCATATTGCCATGAACCTCTAACCTTTGACACCTTTCCTATGCAAACCATTGTTTGGCTATGTTACCGCTTTGCTCAGCCCCTCTTATAGCGTTGCTAGCTGCAGGTGAAGGTGAAGATTTTCTCCATGGTGGACAGGATTTTGGTTGGGATATCACAATATCTCTTATATTATTAATGCATCTATATACTTGGTAAAGGGTGGAAGGCTCGGCCTTATGCCTGGTGTTTTGTTCCACTCTTGCCGCCCTAGTTTCCGTCATACCGTGTTATGTTCCCGGATTTTATGCGTTACGCTGGTCGGGTGATTTATGGGACCCCCGACAGTTCGCTTTGAATAAAACTTGTCCAAAAAGGCCCAACATTGACTTTTACCATTTGCCTCACCACCACCTATATTTCCTTTGGGAGTAATTAACCCAAGGGTCATCTTTATTATAGCCCCCCGCGCCGTGCTTGTCTAAGTGTTGGTCCGAATCGAAACTACTGCATGGGCCACCTCGGGGCAACTTGAGGGTTGGTTTTACTCGTAGCTAGTCTCATCCGGTGTTGCCCTGAGAACGAGATATGTGCAGCTCCTATCGGGATAGTCGGCGCATCGGGCGGCTTTGCTGGTCTTGTTTTACCATTGTGGAAATGTCTTGATGTACCGGGATACCGAGTCTGATCGGAGTGTCTTGGGTGAAGGTCTATTCCTTCAATGATCGCGAGAGCTTGTCATGGGCTGTTGGGACACCCTGCAGGGTTTAAACTTTCGAGAGCCGTGCCTGCGGTTATGTGGCGATGGGAATTTGTTAATGTCCGGTTGTAGACAACTTGACACCAGATCCGAATTAAAACACATCAACCGAGTGTGTAGCCGTGATGGTCTCTTCTCGGCGGAGTCCAGGAAGTGAACACGGTTTCTGGGTTATGTTTGACGTAAGTAGGGTTCGTGGATCACCTCTTGATCATTGTTAGCTTCACGACCGTTCCGCTTGTTTCTCTTCTCGCTCTCATTTGCGTATGTTAGCCACCATATTTGCTTGGCCGCTGCTGCAACCTCACCACTTTACCCCTTCCTTTCCCATTAAGCTTTGCTAGTCTTGATACCCATGGTAATGGGATTGCTGAGTCCTCGTGGCTCACCAGATACTTCCAAAACCAGTTTGCAGGTGCCTATGTTACCGAGCAGGTGACGCAACCAAGCTTAAGGAGGAGCTCGATGAAGATCTTGCCCTTTGTGTGTATCGTTCTAGTTGATCAGTAGTGGAGCCCAGTTGGGGGGTCGATCGGGGACCTTTGTCGCATTTGGGGTTCTTCTTTTATTTTGGTTCCGTAGTCGGACCTTGGTTGTATCTGGATGATGTAATGCTTTATTCATGTATTTGTGTGAAGTGGCGATTGTAAGCCAACTATGTATCTTTTTCCCTTATGTAATACATGGGTTGTGTGAAGATTACCTCACTTGCGACATTGCTTTCAATGCGGTTATGCCTCTAAGTCGTGCTTCGACACGTGGGAGATATAGCCGCATCGAGGCGCTACAAGTTGGTAATCGAGCCATCCTCGACCTTAGGAGCCCCACCGCTTGATCGTTTTTAGCGGTCGAGTTGTGTCTAGAAAAATGTTTTGAGTCATTTAGGATTATATATATCGGAGAGTTAGGAATTCTTTTACTCCTCGGTCCTTCGTCGCTCCGGTGAGGTATCCCGACGAGAGTTTTGACTCTTCTCTTCTCAAATTTCACTAAAAAATTTAGGATCACGCAGTATCTTAGAATCGTTCGATGGTTTTATGATGACAACATTGTCTTGGTGCCTCCCGTCGGCAGGGTTTTTTAGTGGAGGTGTCCCGGAGTTGAGCTTTGAGGTGTTGTCGTCATAATTTTATCGTTGCAGTTCTCGAATACCGAGTTTAGTACGCCGACATCGAAAATCTCTTTTATGCAGTTGTTGGTGAGATAACCCGCTAACCCAATCTCGAGGTGAGTACGGAGTATTGCCATGACTCGTATAACGGATGCTTTTCAAGGTTGAGGTACACGATTTCGAAGGTTTCTTGGTTATGTGTTGACGGATGGATACAGCTTGGATGTAGGTATTGTTAGTTTGGGTGAGATATATTGCTTCCCCTGTATCCCCAACACCAGATTGCATAACCAGAAAGTTTCGGGAGTTTATAGGTGGGAATTCAAGTAGCTCCTAGAATATCTTTCCGACGATGCATGATATGGGATTGGGTAAATCTCTATCATATGTTTGTTCCGGCTTATTCTGCAAGCCAAATCCTTTGTTTGGTGTTATATGTGGTATTCGAGTTGCTTCAATGTCAAATGTTGAATCCATACCTTTCCTAAACGGTGTTCTCATATTGCTATGTGAATACTAATCCTTTTGATCATTGATTTTGTCATGTCAACTCTTTTCCAACCGTGTGCTTCTCTTCAAGTGGATCCGATCATTCTCCCCATCCGCAAGATCAAATCTAAGTTTTTCTCAACGGTGTTTGTTTCATCCATCCCAAGTTGTCTTTGTTTTCCGCCTCCCACCCTTTTTCCTCAAGGACTAAGATTTCTTTACCAAGTATCCTTTTATTTTTGTGAAGTTTCTCCATTCTTTTCCGTCAATGTTCTTACCCGGTGATTTCCCATGAAGATGCTCACGAGCTTCAAGTTCATCATCCTTCATAATTTTTCTTCTTTTCCGGTGGATCCAACTCTAGCTTTCGGTGTTGATCATATCTCTTCCTTTGTGGTTCACATATCTTCCCATGTGAATTTCTTATCCAAGTCTCTCTTATTTATTCACCTCTCCCAGTTCATATCCGGAGTGTTGAAGATATCTCAAATGTGTTTCCATTCTTAATCCGTTCAAGCTCTTTCAAGATTGGTATCTCATTCAAGCCATTTAATTCAACCGGTGCAATATCTCTTTAAATCATCTCAACGATGTCTCTTTGAGTGGGCCCTAACCCACAGGTCTTTTCCCAGGATCTTACCTGACTCTTCTAATTATTCCGGAGCTATTCTCAAATTCATTTCCAAGTTGACGTAAGAATGAATTTTCATCAGTCCGATGCCATCTCCAAGATCGCTTTCAAATTCTTTTCATCTTTGGCTCAACCTTTCCTCTTTTAATTCTCCCGGAGTGTCTCAGTAATTTTGTTGGTGTTTCTCGTCGTCATCTGAAGACCGAAGAAGAGTTTCTCTTAAATCTTGGTCCATTCTCTTGAAGATTCATGGTTCTAGCTTCATGCCATCCTCATAATTGTTTTCGATTGTGAGAATTCTTTTTTACCATCCGGAGCATTTCATGAGTTGTTTCCATTTCTTTCCTCCGAAGGTCATCATGTCTTAATTCTTTATTCTCAGCGTGTAGCTATCGTTCTCCAAATCTTACCGGTGATTCGTTCAAATATCCTCTAATCAGTTCATGTTCTCTTCGTTCTCATGTATCTAAATCCCTTCAAGTATCTTCATTCATTTTCAAATTCTTCCCGGTGAATTGTGCCTTTGCTACATTCATTTTCAATGCTTACGGTGATTCGTTCACGATTTCACTTCCTTCGTTATCATATCAAATATTCGTTGTTTCCAAATCCCATCGGTGGTTCCATCAATACCTTCTCAAGTTTACGCTATATCTCTCTTAATCCTTTTCAATGGAAATAAGTAGTATGCCAAATCCGTTCCTTGTCATCAATTAAATTTGATGAAGGATAAGCATACAATAAATCTTATTCTTATTTCCTCGAGGTGACTCAAAATTCTTTTTACGAAGATTATTCATGATGAATAAATTCTTGTTTACAAGTGATTCATCTTTCTTTCCGGAGTTGCTCATCATATCACATTCTTGGTTCGAGATGCTTCATCTTTTCTTTTCCGGAGTTCCAAGCTCTAATTATCACGGAGATCCATCTAAATCATTGCAAGGATTCACCTTGTGTTCTCAATTTCTCTTTCTTTTCATTCCGAGTTCTTCATGGAGGCTCTACATGGTGGTTCGTCAAGGATTCTTTCATTGTTCAATTGTTCTTCAAGGTTTCTCTCGAAGTTATGATCCCCCAAGCTATACTCTAAAATAAACATGGTGCTCAACACATGTTTTGTTTTGAGGCGTTCAAGTTTTCTTCTTCTTGCATTTCGAAGTGCAATTCTTCTACTTTAGCTTTTGAGGTGGTATTATATCATTCTTGACAATTTCCATTCATGTTTCGTGATTCACATGTTGTCAACAAGGAGATATTTTAAATCCACCAATCTCTTCTTTGGAGTTATCTTGGTATAGATTTCACCTAAAGCCTTCCCTAAGGAATATTGCTAATTGAGGTGCTTATCAATGATCCAAGTTATATCTCTATCATCTTGGTGAAGCAGTTTTTCATCTCTTTGGTGCTCTCAATCATATCAATGGTTTCCGTTAGTGGCCGGTTGTCACCTCATAATCTTGAGATGTTTGCCATAAGCCCACAACAAACTTGTGCTTCTCGTTGTTGATTCTCCAACAACTCCGTTCGAGTCTTCTTTGCAAGTATGCTTTCCAAATTCAATTGTGGTAGAAGTTGGCATTTTCTGCTCCATTCTTTTATTCCAATGGTCTATCTTCTATTCTTTCGTTACGGAGGCATTGTGATGCTGCTCTCTTCACTCATCATCATCGATTGTGAGGATCATGTAATTTTCCTTGCTTATCCGTTTAGCCGGAGTGTCTTGTTCTCATTCGAGTTCTCTCATCTTATCAAGTTTTGCCTCCCTTCTCAACCGGAGTGCGGTCTGAAATGTTTCTTACCCCTTGTGCCATTCTTTCAATTCCGGAGGCAGTGTGTTGTTGATTTCATCAAGTATCCTCTCATTTGTCAAGTTCATGTTCAACTCCTTCCATTTACAGTCGGAGTATTGCCCAAATTATATCATTCTTCCTCTCTCATCTTGTTTCAACCGGAGTGGTTTCAAATTCTATCTTGTCCATCAAACTCTTGATTCATGTCTTTGCAACCTTCAAGTTCTCGTAATGTTCCTTCTTCCTCTTTTCTAACCGGATTGTTTGCAATCTCGTTCATCTCTGTTGTACTCTTTCTTTTAAATTGCTCAACCTCTCAAGGTTCTTTGGTTTCACTCATTGGTCAAAGAAGCAACTTAGTTTTACCTCTTCTCTTCCTCTTCCGTCTCTCTCCGGTGCCATCCTAGATCTCGGGACGATATCCTCTCGTAGTGGTGGAGTGTTGTAACGCCCCGGATCCGATGCGCCAGGTGTCCGCCAGTTATTCGCCGTATTTGCCATGTCCTGCGCTTGCGTGTTGCTCTTTGCCATGTCATCATTTGCATTTTATCATGTAATCATGTGCATTTCATTTTGCATACGTGTTCGTCTCATGCATCCGAGCCTTTTCCCCGTTGTCCGTTTTGCAATCCGGCACCCCTATGTCATTCGGCGTCCCCTTCTTCTCTCCTGTTGTGAGCGGGTATTAAACTTTCTCGGAATGGCCCGAGGTTTGCCAAGTGGCCTTGGTATACCACCGTCACGTCGCCGGACGACCTGTCTGCCGCTTCGCCCGCTTGCCTGCTCCGCCTGCTCTGCCGCTCGTCCTGGGTCTCGCTCCGCCTTCCTTCCGCAGCCGCTCTCAGCCGCCGGCCGTCCCTCGCTCTCTGCTGCCAGGCCCTTTGCCCGCTCCGTCGCCTCGCCGTCCTCACTCCCAGTGCTCGCGCGTGCCCTGCCAGCGCTATCCGCGCCGGCCGCTCGACCGCTTCCGTCAGCTCCGTCCACGTTACTACGGAGCTTGTCTCTATCCGGCGTCTTGATGTCTCGCCGTTCCGATTTCGAGTGCAATCCCGGATCCGACTCGTTTCGGCCTGTCTCTCTCATAGCTTGTCATGACTGTTATCTAGTCGCCATATTGTATTTGTAGTGTGACATCATATCTCACGTTGTCCATTTGTTTCCAGTGCTAATGTCATTTGATCTATAGCTCTGATTCTTGCATTGACATCATTTGATCATGTTGAATGCATTTTTGTGATGCTTATTCTGATCGTATCTTGTTTCAGATCATTCTGGTTGATCCATGTTCATGTTACTAGACCATGATGAACCTACGGATGTTGATGTATCTTATGTTGCTCTATGTCGTATGCCTTTGTTTAAGGACTGCATGTTGATTTCTTATTGCTTGCAATTCGTATGTTTTGTGATAGTTAACTTATTACTTTTCCTACTAGATTTATCATATTGATTATCAATTTCTTGACCATGTTGCTTCATTTCATTGCTCTCTGAATGCTTATAGAGTTTGACAGTATGTGACATTTTGATGCTGAAGTTATACTTTAATATAAGTTGTCATTTTTGGCATATTGCCTGTCATTTAGTGTTGATTCATTTTGCATTAGTTCATCCATGTTTCCATTGTTTGTGTTTTGCATGATGTGCCTTATGTATTTCAGCTAAATGCTTTGCATGTTTATCTAGCCATCTGTATTGAATAGTAGTTAGTTTGGTTAGCTGCCTTCTTTTTTCTGTGCATGTTTTTGATCTGTAGTGTCATTGTATTACTATGATTTTACGATTGTCATTTGCTATGGTCTTTAATTGTTCTGTATGTATTGTTGTTCATAATTGCATGTTATTTAGTGCATAGTTGTTCATTTGCTGTCTGTTGATGTTGTTCTTGATTGTTGCTAATTTTGAATGTTTATTCGACTAGATTAAATTTATTGTCATTTGCTTATTTGTGATGTTCTTCTTTGGGATTTGCATGTTGTTATGTTGAACTTGCTCGTTGTGCTTATGCATGCTTCTTTTATTATGTTCCTTACTGTTGTCTTCTTGCTCTTCTTGCTCTTAGTTTATGACTTTTGCTATCTTATATCATGCTTCTTATGTTGTCGTTTCTGAGTTTCTCTATGAACTTACTTGTCTCAATGTGCTTCTTATTATATGCATCTTGATTTTGTGTACTGTTTGGTCTACTTTGCATATGTCATCTTTCCGTTTTGCTATGTGTATGTTATGTTTTCGTCGAATGCCTGTTGTAACTTGCTTGCCATTCTTAACTTTGTTGCATTACACTTTCCTTATGATGTATGTTATGTGATATCCATGTGCATTTGGTGGTTTCAATATGTTATGTGTTTACTATGCTCTATACTGTTTGTGTCGACGGATTTGTCACTCTGCCTATGGTTTGTTACTGTTTCTTGCTTCAGGATGTCTCGTTCTTCGTAGTTTTGACGATGGCTTGTCTTCTACATGCCTTGTTTGCATTTCTGAAGCCTTTATTCGTTTTGGCGATGCATTGCAATTTCTTAACTTTCATGTACCATGTGTTGAGTTGTTGTCAGTCCTTAGGTTTAGTGCTGATGGATTAGGTTAGCATCTTGCTTGGAGTTCCAGTTCGTCTTTGTTTGCTTTATTTGCTATTGGATGACTCTTTTGTTCGCTCTTCCCATTTCCCATTAGCTTGGTTTGTCTATGCGTTCTTGCTCAGCGTCGTAATTCGGCTAGATTGTATGGGTAAACTTGCGTTCTAGAAGTCATGTTACTAGACCATGATGAACCTACGAACTATGAGGAAGCGATGATGAGCCCCTATCCCACGAAATGGCTTGAGGCCATGAAATCTGAGATGGGATCCATGTATGAGAACAAAGTGTGGACTTTGGTGGAGTTGCCCGATGATCGGCAAGCCATATTATATAAATGGATCTTCAAGAGGAAGACAGACGCTGATACTAGTGTTACTATCTACAAAGCTCGAATTGTTGCAAAAAGGTTTTCGACAAGTTCAAGGTGTTGACTACAATGAGTTTTTCTCAACTGTAGCGATGCTTAAGTCTGTCTGAATCATGTTAGCAATTGCCACATTTTATGAAATCTGGCAAATGGATGTCAAAACTGCATTCCTTAATGGTTTTCTTAAAGAAGAGTTGTATATGATGCAACCAGAAGGTTTTGTCAATCCTAAAGGTGCTAACAAAATGTGCAAGCTCCAGTGATCCATCTATGGACTGGTGCAAGCATCTCAGAGTTGGAATATATGCTTTGATAAGTTGATCAAAGCATATAGTTTTATACAGACTTGCGGTGAAGCCTGTATTTACAATAAAGTGAGTGGGAGCACTACCGCCTTTCTGATAAATATATGTGAGTAACATATTGTTGATCAGAAATGATGTAGAATTTTTCTGGAAAGCATAAAGGAGTATTTGAAAGGAGTTCTTTAAAAGAAATATCTCAGTAAAGCTACTTACATATTGAGCATCAAGATCTATTTAGATAGATCAAGACGCTTGATAAGTTATTCAATAAGTACATACCTTGTCAAAGTTTTTGAAGTAGTTCAAAATAGAACAGTCAAAGAAAGAGTTCTTGCATGTGTTGCAAAGGTGTGAAATTGAGTAAGAACTCAAATCCCGACCACGGCAGAAAATAGAAAAGAGAATGAAAGTCATTCCCTATGCCACAATCATAGGTTCTATAAAGTATGCTATGCTATGTACCAGACCTATTGTATACCTTGCTCTCTATTTGGCAAGAGAGTACAATAGTGATCTAGGAGTAGATCATTGGACATTGGTCAAGAATATCCTTAGTAAGGACTAAGGAAATATTTCTCAATTATGGAGGTGATAAAAGAGCATGTCATAAAGAGTTACAGCGGTGCAAGCTTTTACACCGATCCAGATGACTCTAAGTCTCAATCTGGATACATATTGAAAGTGGGAGCAATTATCTAGAGTAGCTCCGTGCAGAGCATTGTAAACATAGAATATTTGCAAAATACATACGGCTCTGAATGTGACAGACTCGTTGACTAAGCTTCTCTCACGAGCAAAACATGATCACACCTCATTACTCTTTGGGTGTTAATCACATAGCTATGTGAACTAGATTATTGACTCTAGTAAACCTTTTGGGTGTTGGTCACATGACGATGTGAACTATGGGTGTTAATCATATACAAATATGAATATTGGTGTTAAATCACATGGCGATGTGAACTAGATTATCGACTCTAGTGCAAGTGGGAGACTGAAGGAAATATGCCCTAGAGGCAATAATAAAGTTATTATTTATTTCCTTATTTCATGATAAATGTTTATTATTCATGCTAGAATTGTATTAACTAGAAACTTAGTACATGTGTGAATACATAGACAAACTTAATGTCACTAGTATGCCTCTACTTGACTAGCTCATTAATTAAAGATGGTTATGTTTCCTAACCATAGACATATGTTGTCATTTAATTAACGGGATCACATCATTAGAAGAATGATGTGATTGACTTGGACCATTCCATTAGCTTAGCACTTGATCGTTTAGTATGTTGCTATTGCTTTCTTCATGACTTATACAAGTTCCTATAACTATGAGATTATGCAACTCCCGTTTACCGGAGGAACACTTTGTGTGCTACCAAACGTCACAACGTAACTGGATGATTATAAAAGAGCTCTACAGGTGTCTCCAAACATACATGTTGAGTTGGCGTATTTCGAGATTAGGTTTTGTCACTCCGATTGTCAGAGAGGTATCTCTGGGCCCTCTCGGTAATCACATCACTATAAGCCTTGCAAGCAATGGTGACTAATGAGTTAGTTGTGGGATGATGCATTATGTAACGAGTAAAGAGACTTGCCGGTAACGAGATTGAACTAGGTATTGAGATACCAACGATCGAATCTTGGGCAAGTAACATACCGATGACAAAGGGAACAACGTATGTTGTTATGCGGTTTGATCGATAAAGATCTTCGTAGAATATGTAGGAGCCAATACGAGCATCCAGGTTCCGCTATTGGTTATTGACCGGAAACGTGTCTCGGTCATGTCTACATAGTTCTCAAACCCGTAGGGTCCGCACCCTTAAGGTTTCGATGACAGTTACATTATGAGTTTATGAGTTTTGATGTACCGAAGGAGTTCGGAGTCCCGGGTGAGATCGGGGACATGACGAGGAGTCTCGAAATGGTCGAGACGTAAAGATCGATACATTGGACGACTATATTCGGACTTCGGAAAGGTTCCGAGTGATTTGGGTATTTTTCAGAGTACTGGAGAGTTACGGAAATTCGCCGGGGAGTATATGGGCCTTATTGGGCCATACGGGAATAGAGGAGAGAGGCCAAAAGGAGGAGGCCTGTGCCCCCCCCCTCTGGTCCGAATTGGACAAGGGGTGCAGCCCCTTTTTCCTTTTCCCTCTCCTCCTCTTTCCTTCTCTCCTACTCCAACCGGTGGGAGTAGGACTCCCCCCTTGGCGCGCCCTCCTCCTAGGTCGGCCGCCTCCCCCCTTGCTCCTTTATATACGGGGGAAGGGGCACCCCATAGACAACAACAATTGATCCCTTGGATCTCTTAGCCGTGTGCGGTGCCCCCCTCCACCATAGTCCTCGATAATATTGTAGCGGTGCTTAGGCGAAGCCGTGCGACGGTAGAACATCAAGATCGTCACCACGCCGTCGTGCTGACGGAACTCTCCCTCGACACTCGGCTAGATCGGAGTTCGAGGGACGTCATCGAGCTGAACGTGTGCTAGAACTCGGAGGTGTCGTAGTTTCGGTGCTTGATCGGTCGGGTCATGCAGACATACAACTACATCAACCGCGTTGTTCTAACGCTTCCGTTTTCGGTCTGCGAGGGTACGTGGACACACTCTCCCCTCTCATTGCTATGCATCACCATGATCTTGCGTGTGCGTAGGAATTTTTTTTTAAAATTACTATGTTACCCAACAAGACTTTCTTCTCCCTTTTTGTCTTCACAACCACCACCATATACCACCTATAGTGCTATGTCCATGGCTTGCGCTCATGTATTGTGTAAGAGTTGAAAAAGCTGAAGCGCATTAAAAAGTATGAACCAATTGCTTGGCTGAAACCGGGGTTGTGCATGATGGGAGTATTTTGTGTAATGAAAATGAAAGCATGGCCTAACTATATGATTTTGTAGGGATAAGCTTTCTTTGGCTATGCTATTTTGATATGACATAATTATTTGTTAGTATGCTTCGAGTATTATTATTTTTATGTTTTATAAGCTTTTATCTTGAATCATTTGGATCTGAACAATCATGCCACAATAAAGAAAATTACATTGAGAATTATGCTAGGTAGCATTCAACATCAAAAGTTCTGTTTTTATCATTTACCTACTCGAGGACGAGCAGGAATTAAGCTTGGGGATGCTTGATACGTCTCCAACGTATCTATAATTTTTGATTGTTCCATGCTATTATATTACCCGTTTTGGATGTTTATGGGCTTTACTTTACACTTTTATATCATTTTTGGGACTAACCTACTAACCGGAGGCCCAGCCCAAATTGCTGTTTTTTTTGCCTATTTCAGTGTTTCGAAGAAAAGGAATATCAAACAGAGTCCAAACGGAATGAAACCTTCGGGAGCGTGATTTTTGGAATGAACGTGATCCAGATGACCTGGAGTGGAAGTCAAGAAATAAACAATTCGGCCACGAGGGTGGAGGGCACCCCCCCCCCTACTGGGCACGCCCCCTATCTCATGGGCCCCTCAGGCGTCCACCGACCTACTTCTTCCTCCTATATATACCCATGTACCCCGAAAACATCAGAAGTGACCACGAAAAACTATTTCCACCGCTGTAACCTTCGGTTTCCGCGAGATCCCATCTTGGAGCCTTCGTCGGTGCTCCGCCGGAGGGGGCATCAATCACGAAGAGCCTCTACATCATCTCCAAGGCCCTTCCAATGAGTTGTGAGTAGTTTACCACAGACCTCCGGGTCCATAGTTATTAGCTAGATGGCTTCTTCTCTCTTTTTGAATCTCAATACAAAGTTCTCCTCGATCTTCTTGGAGATCTATTTGATTTAACTCTTTTTGCGGTGTGTTTGTCGAGATCCGATGAATTGTGGGTTTATGATCAAGTTTATCTATGAGAAATATTTGAATCTCCTCTGAATTCTTTTATGTGTGATTAAGTTATCTTTGCAAGTCTCTTTGAATTATCAGTTTGGTTTGGCCTACTAGATTGATCTTTCTTGCAATGGGAGAAGTGCTTAGCTTTGGGTTGAATCTTGCGGTGTCCTTTCCCGGTGGGATGTTAGGGCAAAGGCATGTATTGTATTGTTGCCATCGAGGATAAAAAATGGGGTTTATATCATATTGCATGAGTTTATCCCTCTACATCATGTCATCTTTCTTAATGCGTTACTCTGTTCTTTATGAACTTAATACTCTAGATGCATGCTGGATAGCGGTGGATGTGTGGAGTAATAGTAGTAGATGCAGGCAGGAGTCGGTCTACTTGTCACGGACATGATGCCTATATACATGATCATGCCTAGATAATCTCATAATTATTCACTTTTCTATCAATTGCTCGACAGTAATTTGTTCACCCACCGTAATACTTATGCTATCTTGAGATAAGCCACTAGTGAAATCTATGGCCCCCGGGTCTATCTTTTATCATATAAGCTTTCAATCTACTTTTATTTGCATCTTTACTTTTCCAATCTATATTATAATATACCAAAAATATATTTATATTATCATATTATCTCTATCAGATCTCACTTTTGCAAGTGGCCTTGAAGGGATTGACAACCCCTTTATTGAGTTGGTTGCAAGTTCTTGTTTGTTTGTGTAGGTGCGTGGGACTTTTGAGGAGCCTCCTACTGGATTGATACCTTGGTTCTCAAAAACTGAGGGAAATACTTACGCTACTATTGCTGCATCACCCTTTCCTCTTCAAGGAAAACCAACGCAAGCTCAAGACGTAGCAGCAGCATCTGTGGCCACATCATCTGGGGCATAGCTTGCTAACTTGCTAAACTCGTCCACATACTGTCCCACCGTATGAGCTCCTTGGCGCAAGTTGCGAAACTCGCGCTTCTTCATGCTCATAGCTCCTGCTGAAACATGGGCGGTGCAGAAAGCCTGCTGAAACTGATCCCATGTAACTATATCAATGGGTGGTGAAATTCTCCCACCAAGATGTTGCGGGTCCATCAAGCTGATGTGCGGCAAAGCGCACTCTCTCCGCATCTGTGCATCCTGCAGTGGTCAACTCTCTTCCAATCTTGCGGAGCCAATCATTTGCAACAATCGGCTCGGTGCTGCTAGAGAACACCGGCGGATTCAACCTCAGAAACCGGGCTAGGTTGTCAACAGGGGGTGGTGGCGGTGGGTTGTTGTTGTTGTTGTTATTGCCTTGGTTCTGGTTCTGAACTAACATCTGCATCAAGGCATTCTGATGCTGGATCAACTGGGTGAGCTCCGGTGGGAACACGAATCCATTGTCATGTCTCGGAGGCATCTGATGGGTTAGAAGGAGTGAGAAAACAGAAGAGAATAAGGTCTAAGAGAGATTCACTACCCATATGCTCATGAGACAAACACAATCAATTCACTTCATTCAAAATCACACATGGTTCACACAAACGATCTAAACTATGATTACAAACTCGATCGATGCTAACTACTTGAAAGAATACTACTAGTAACATGGTGGTCATCTAGAAATTTTGATCAGAGGAAGACTCCATGATATCTGCTCCAGCTTCGTCTACGTAGTCATCATCACTATCTTCATTTGCATCACTATCCGTGTCGGTGTCGTCCAAGATGATGTAGTCCTCCGAACGAATCTCCTTTGCTGGTTCTTGCTTATGATTCTCCACTGGTAGTCCTAGCTTCCCCTTCAGATCTTCATGCTTCTCCAGTAGTATGGCAATTTCTTCCTCATATCCACCACGTGTAAACTTGAGTTCCTCTTGTAGCTCGTTGTTCTTCTTCATCAGTTTCTTGATCTTCTTCATGTTGAAGCACAGTTGATTCTCTTGTCGGTGAATATGATCACCCATCTCCTGAATGTAAGCTGCAATTGATCCATCCTTCCTGGTACGAATCATCTCCCATTCTTCGTCTCAGCGGCCACATATTTGGTAGATAGTGTTTTCCAGCTCCTTGTGATACACTTCACATATGCGTCCAAAAGTGATATGGGCGACCATGCTCTTTTCTAAACTCCATCTTGGTGCATTAAGGTAGAAATCAATAGGCTCCATTGTTGGCGCGAACGTCCTCCCAGGTACCTAGACTTTGATCTTCCAGCGCTCCTCTTCCAGTACAGTTGCAAAGAAAGTCCTAGTGAAGCTTGGTAGTCTGATGTTCAGGTACTTAGTGACTTCCTTCAAGTGTCGTCCGAAAGGGGTGTCGTCATCTGGCTGAGTGAACTTGTGCCTGGGGTCCGCATCCTATAGAGTAGAAATAGAGGAGAATTAGAAATGAGAAAAGAAGAGAATTCATGTGGCTTTATTCTAGTGGTCGGGTACTACAGTCAGCGTGTATTCTGATACCATCTTGTAGCGACCACGATCCCAATGGATCAAGTCTACGTGGCAAAGTGTCATCCTGGATCGGTAATCTTGACACACACAGACTCGAGGAATTATAACGAGTTCAGTCACACACTTATTACATCGAGTCCTCATAAAGAGTATGATTACACAAAAATATCATGGCTGAAGGTCATCTAAACTAAATAACTGCGGAAGCTTCGAAGGTAAATGACTCCATCAACTCCAATGGCATAGCTGAGTGCAAGACAACGACCTATCGCACCTTATTTGTTGTCTGAGTAGTCTGCAACATAAGATGTTACAGCCGTGTTGGTCAGCACATTGAATATGCTGGCAGAGTTACACTGTAAAGCAATGAAATGCAAGAACTATATCTACATGCAATATTTGGCTGGTGGAGGCTCTAAGTTTATGATTTTGCGTAAAGCTAGTTTTTCCCTACAACGAAGGAATAAATTTATTTACTACTCCCAAGTTGAATCAATATTTGAGAAGGTTCCCCCAACTCAAAATCCCATTTAAAACAAGTATCATCATTAACCCAATTCAATTAATTAAAGAGTGATGAGATCAACAATAATATCCAATTCCAGATACTCAAGATGTCCATAACCGGGGACACGGCTAACCATGATTAGTTTATACACTCTACAGAGGTTGCGCACTTTTCCCCACAAGACTCGACCGCATCCATGATCGAATGATCGAGACATAGTCTTTCTGAAGCATTAACTCTCTACTCCAGGAAGACCGGTAGACCTTCTTTCCCTCTACATCTGCTAGTCCACCTCTTCGAGAGCTCATACAATTTACTCAACTATGCCAGATCCCATAATGGCTTGTGGCTGCACACGGAAGTTTCTAGTCACGAAATATCATATGATCCCTTTGAGCCTGGGTGGCGAACCGAGGAAAAATCACACGGATACCCTGGGATTTCCTTTAAAGAACAACACTG
Source organism: Aegilops speltoides (assembly GCA_021437245.1). NCBI lineage: Eukaryota > Viridiplantae > Streptophyta > Magnoliopsida > Poales > Poaceae > Aegilops > Aegilops speltoides. Next base: position 105,135,268 of record CM038147.1, read on the forward strand.
GGTTCCCCAGGTGCCCCAACCAATCCACCCAGATGTGTATTAAAGTTGCCACCTTAATGTTATCCAAGATTAATAACTCTCATAACTTCCATGTGAATCACGATCCAATCCCCGTCTACGAGCATGGCTAAGCATTAATAAAGCATAGCGTATATTCCCGAGGTGATCAAAAGGTATTAGGTTCCTACCTCAAGTACTACAACCAAACCACATGTTCCCAATCCTAGTCATGCAAATATTCGAGGGGGAATACTGCATAGTAAAAACTGGGTATAGAAGAGTATGATCAAAGTGTAACTTGCCTTGCTGACGATCCGTGAACTCTAGAGATTCGTAGTAACAAGCTTCACACTCTGGGTAATCTAGCGTAGACAAATAGTAGCATACATAAGCAATCACTCAAACGAAACAACGAAAAAAAGAGAAAAGATCCAAATCAAACACGAAACAAGCAAACGGCTAAACTAGACAGATAACAAAACCTAACAGCATTATTATCATGTGGGTTAGATCTTAACAGCAGGTACATGTGATTAGCTACGATTTGCAAAAAGAAACAACTCAAACGGAGAAACGAAACTCAAGATACGAACGAAACAAGATCGTTTAATAATCTGAACTAAACTCAGATTTTTAAATTGTCAAAATCATGTTCAAGTTGGTTAACTGAAAATAAGAGATCGTAACGAAGATTTAGGTGCTGGTTTCATCTAATTTGGACTAACGAGCAAAAAGTTACGCTAGTATTAAGATCAGGGGCTAAATCGCGATAAAACTATTCGCAGATAAGTCCCTGACCAAAAAATAAAACTAAAAAGAAAAATCTACCACGCGAATGTGCGTTAACAGAACTAAACGAACGAAACCATTCGTTAAACGATCTAAACGAACGAACGTTCGTTAATTAGGTTAACCTAAAAACCCGATCTAAACTACTTAAGGGACTAAACCGGAAAAAAGGGAATAAAATCGAACGGTTTTACCGTTCAGTCGAGATTGACCGGGCGAAAATCCGTGGCGGCGGCAAAGAAAGTGCCATCGGCGACGGCAATGACGGCACCGTCGTGAGGCGGCGTTAGGCGGCGGCGGCGGCGGCGGCGGCGGTGCGATGACGGCGTATCAGGGAGGCGGCGGCGGCGGTGGGGCGGCGGCGGCGGCTACATAGAAGGAGACGATGGCGGTGGTGCAGCTGAGGAGGCGGCGGCTTGGGAGAGAGAGGGCGGCGGCGGAGCAGTGGCGGCAAGCGAGTGTGGCGGCCTTGGAGGAGGGTCAGCGACCCAGAGTCAAGGGACTCGACGGCAATGGCTTGGCGGCTCGGCCTCGGACTCCCGAGCGGGAAGGCGGCGGCCTTCGGACGGCCAGTGGCTTGACCCGATTCGGTCCGGATTTTTTAAAAATAGCCATAGAGAAAAATCCTAAATAACTATAAAAAATTTCTAAAAATTCTAGACACAATATTCACCGTCCAAACCTAATATTTACGACAAGATGAACATTTTTTGGACTAAAATGAAATTTTGAAAAATACAATTTTTCCCTAATTCAAATAAAATAGCAATAAAAATACAAATAAAATAATAATTTGATTTTAAAATTTCTTCTCCAATATTTCTCTTCTATTGAAGAAGTCATATTATCTTCTCTCATTTATTTTTATTATTGGAAATAATTGGAGAGATAAATATTAAAATCAAATTGATCCTCTTTTCAAATTTGAAATAAATTCAAATATGAATTTTCTGAAACCTCCAACTCTCTCCTTGGGTCCTTGAGTTGCTTAAGATTTCTTGGATCACAACCAAAATGCAAAAAGAAATATGGTATGCATATGATGATCTATGTATAACATCCAAATTGAAAATTGGGATGTTACAGGACGTGTCTCGAACGAACAGAGTGCTTATTCGGATTCGTCATATTTTCTGAGCAACTTTCATGTATAAAACTTTTTGATCTCGCTTATAGATTATTTTATATTAATTTTTAAAGTTTTAGCTGATTTTTTGGATTTAATTTAATTCAAAATTAAAAGACAAAATGCTAAGTGCACCCACAGAGTGTACCCAGACACTATAGCTGACATGTAGGCCCGGGGGGCAGTTGACCAGTCAAAGTTCGACTGGTCAACAAGGGGTGGGGCCCCCTGTCATACACACATTAGCTAAATAGTTGATTAATTAGGCTAACTAAGTAATTAGTTTAATTAATCAAAAATAATTAAGTTAATTAATTAATCATTAATTATTATTTATTGATTATTTTTATTCTAGTTATTTTTATTTTGGATTTGTTTTCTCTTTTTTTAGGGCGGGCCCCATGTGTCATCAGTCTAGGGCCAACGGGGCGGGTCAGCAGGCGCGGCTAATGGGCGTCGGGGCATCTGGCGGCAACCACGGGCGATGTGATGTAGGGAAAGGCGGCAGGCGATGTCGAGCGCTGGCGCCGTGGCGTGTCTGACGACGGCGGGGCCTTGATCACGGGCGAGGTGGCATCGGCGCGAAGAAAGGCGAAATGGCGAGGAGGCGGGGTGGTGGTCGAGCGGGGGTCTCACCGACGTTTGATAGGGAGAGGGGGCGTTGAGGTGCGAAGAAGCAGCTCGGGGAAAAGGCGAGGAGGAGGCGGCGAGGTCCACATGCGGCGGCGGTGGTTGACGATGGCGTGGGGATGATGGGGACGGGGCGATGATGTGAGGCAGCGGCCTCGGGTGGCACAGCGACAGCGAGACGCAGGGGCACGAGAGGAGGGGCGAGGGCTAGGGTTCTACGGGGAGGAGCGCCACGGGTGTGAAGTAGGGGGCAGTCGGCCAATGGCTACCACGGCACCGGCCGCTAGCTGGCTGCCATGGCTTCCCGCCGTGAACAGGAAGAGGGAGGGGGAAGGTGGGCTGGCCAGCTGGGTTGGCCTAGGAGGTTTCGCCTTTAATTTTATTTTTTATTTTTGTTTTTCTTTTATCTATTTTTTGTTTATTTGTTTTATTTTTATTTTCATTGTATTTTAGTTTAACAGAACTATAAGACCAACACCTAAATTAGTGTTTTAATTTAACCCTCTGCCACAAAAGGTTTTACTCCCAAATAAGATAGTTTAATATTTTATAAATTAGAAAAGGCATTTAATTAATTCTGAATGCCATAGTTTTAATTATTTAGTGCAACTAAACTACTTTGTAAAAATGTTCGTTCATCACCAATATTACCTCTGAATTATTTTCCATAGATTGTACTTTTTAGTTTTGACATTTTGAAAACTTTAAACTTTGACTTTAGTTTGAATTTGAACCAGATGGAATCAGAGGGGGATTTAGCTACAAAGAAAATGATGACATTGCACCATTAACATGGATTACTTTACCTTAATTATCCGGGCGTTACACATATTATATGACGAATAAAAATATAGTTCCAAGTGAGGTTACCGATAATGTTGGCGAACCAGGGATGCCATCAGGAGCAGCCCCAAGCTTAGGTGCTTGAGCATTCCTTGAATATTACCTTGGGGTGCCTTGTGCATCCCCGGCCTTAGGGTCTTGCCACTCCTTATCTATCTATCTATCTATTATATAATTAAGACAAGAGACAAACAAGCAACCACGTTTAACCACATATGCTAATATTATTTACACCGTTTGATTAGAATATCAAAGGTCAAGATTTAAAATTTATTGCGTAACATGTTAACACGTATAGACCACAATATTGAACTGTCACGTGTCTATGCACCAAATATATCTAACTCAGAAAAAAGATACATATATAAAAAGGCATGTTGCAAGCCGGTCAAAAAGAGAGTCCTAACCACGTACAACATATTAGTCCTGGCCACGGACGCACACCTCCATGCATACTATATATTAGGAAAAGAACCTCACGGCTCATCGGGCAAAAAAAAATAACTCATGGCCCATCGGACAAATATAAAACCATGTCACGTATACTTAGAAAGAAGGAATCATACGGACAGACCTTCTTGGAAAAATATTATACATGCATAAATAGATAAACCTATGTAATAAGGAAATTGACACGTGCAATAGGTCTGTAAGGACGCACACCTCCATGCATACTATATATTAGGAAAAGAACCTCACGGCTCATCGGGCAAAAAAAAATAACTCATGGCCCATCGGACAAATATAAAACCATGTCACGTATACTTAGAAAGAAGGAAACATACGGACAGACCTTCTTGGAAAAATATTATACATGCATAAATAGATAAACCTATGTAATAAGGAAATTGACACGTGCAATAGGTCTGTAATATGGACATGTACAAAATCAGGTTCACTTACAAACTGGAAAAAATGAAGGGTGTGGCTATGTCTCAGTCAACTTGGGCATAGTCAAGTCTAAGTCAAGTGACACAACATGTAAGAAAAAAAACTAACAAAATTTTTTTACACGGATCTTCATGTAAGATCCAATGAATATAGCGTGGCAAGTCTCCGCCGACTAAGACTTAGCAGTCCCGAAAAATGAAACATACGGGTAGGTCTTTTTGTAGAAAATAATTAAATACATCATTTTGTTGCGAGAGATAATTAGATACACCCTATAATAAAGAAATTGGCACGTCCAATATGGACACATACAAATTCAGGTCACATACGCATCAGAAAAAAAGTAATGTACGGGCATGTCTTTCTGCCAAAAAAGAGTAGACTCATAAATTGGTAAACCTACAAAGGAAGTATAAAAGAATCTCTACCCAATTCTCTCCCTAAAAAGAAGAAGTCTCAAAGGAGCGACATCATACGAGGTCGACGGCATGGTTCAAGATGGCCGTTTCCATATAATGATAAACAGCTCCAAGACACGGCAAGGGTTTCTTGATTGGCATGAAGTGGAGTTGGATGGGTACGTAATATGCCAGGAGGGCTTGCTTTCATGCACCATCGCTGAGGCACCATGCACGACAGAGTTCTGGGATGCGAGGAAGATTTAACGGGCTAACGCAACAACAAAACATGACATGGCCGAACCTGGAAGCATTAAGATCGTGGTGGCAAGCACGAGGCAGCACACGAAACCCGGCTAGGTTGTTGGCCATGGCCGCGTGCATAAATTGCATCTCCGCAAGAGATGAAGAGATGGACTAGACGGGTCATGTAGTTCTCTCGGCGACCGATAATGACGTTGTGGGCAGAACCAGATGCTATTTGGCCGTCTACATAATACGGCGTGCCGGTGCCACTGGTGGTTGCACTGCCCTTGACGGATGGTAGTAGAGATGTGTCCATTCTGTGCACATGAACCGATGTGATGGCTTATGGTGCACATCATGTACGCAGGAAGTTTATTTCCTGTATCCATGCTTTAAAAAGAAACTGAAACAGAATATATATGGATACAGGAAATAAGGGAACTATTGGATGGCCAACATATCAAAGATGATGTACAAGGCCAATGAAAACTATGATGAGGTCACCTTCATGAAACGAAAGTAGGTTCATATGTGATAATCAATATAGTTATTTTTTACAAGATGGTAATTAGCAATGGAGATTTAATACGGTATGATAAAAGAAGCGTACACATGAATATTTATCGAAGTTGTGGCACATGGGAGCAATCGGAGTAGCATTTATCTCACCAAAATCCAGGTAGCATTGCATTTGTTCATGTAATAAGTGGTGTCAGCAAAATACTTGGATTGTTATAGGTGTTTTTCCTTTTTTCTCATTGGTGGGAGAACTAAAATTTATTTATGGAAAAATTTACTAATACCAAATTTCCACATTTATAAACATCTTATGTGTTTCAAGATTTCATCATGGTAATCTAAAGTATTAGTTCGTAATCAAGAATAATAAAGATGAAAACAACTACACATTTGGCAAAACAAGCGCGAACGCAGACACACACACACACACACACACACACACAGAGAGAGAGAGAGAGAGAGAGAATCGTGATGGAACTCATAAAATGTTCCAAGTTTCTACGGAACAATTAAAATAGGCAAAGACACCACCTATACATACATACAGGTACAAACATTCTTGGAACATATGCTTGAATTCAAAATGTACCTTTTCATAAACACAAGTTTTAAAACACATTTGATCATATATTGTGTTTATTTTAAAATATAATTTCTTTAAATGAAAAAATATAGCTTCTAACAAAGGAAATTATAAATGAAAAAAATCTAGCCGCGCAAATGTGCGGGTAACCCCGCTAGTTCTCTTCATATCGATATCTCACCCAGAACTTGAAAACTTCAATCACAAAAAACATAACGGAACTTCATGAGATATGTTAGTATGATGAAGAGAAAATCATTTACTTTGTTACTGTCAAGACAAGATTCATAATTGTTCTCACATAATTCCTACTGTACTCTATCATTTCTATAATTTATATTGACCAATATAAGTCACAGAAACTATAAAACAAACAAACTATGTATTGAAAATAGAATCTGTCAAAAACAAAACAGTCTGTAATGATCTGAAGAAAAGCCATAGTTCTGTAACTCCAAAAATTCTAAAAAATTATGACAACGTAGGAAATTTGTATTATTTGTATGTCAATACTGTGTAAAAATTTGAGACCAAGATCACGTTCCAGTAAAAAACTTAAATTCCTGCACTGGGCGCAATTCTGTTTTTGCACAGAATCAATTCAACTAGTATCCACACTATCTCAAATGCTTTACTTGGCACATTATTGAAATAAAAGGTACAAAACATGATTAATATAGTATGTTAATCATGTAGGCACACTTTTCTTTATAGCCTTTTAGCTAGGCATGATGATTTCAATGATGCTCACATAAAGTAAATAATTGAAGCATAAAGAGAGCATCCTAAAATTATATATCAAATACATTTAAACCTAACACACTTCCTATGCATAGAGATTTTATAAGCAAACAATTTATTGGAGCAAAAATCAACTAGCATAGGAAGACAAAACAAGTGCAACTTCAAAACTTTCAACATAAAGAGAGGAAACATAATGTTGTTGAAATATATATAAGCATATCTTCCTCTCTCGTAATAATTTTCTCTCGACTGAGAAATGTTTGAATTCAAGATACAAAAACGACAAGTACCTCGCAGTGTACAGAAGTAACAAAAATGTGGACCAACTTTCTTTCAACATGTACAACTCTGGGTTGCAGTGTGTGCCTACTGTCGCAAAGTACAAATCAGACAAATGTGGTTGATTCGCTCGGGACATAATGACACGGAAGTGGCCTTTTTTGTAGTGCCACCGCCGTCAGATCCGCTCCCGCCACGCCGTCAAACAGCCCCACCGCCGCCGACGGCTCCCGGCGACGCGCTTGGGCGGCGGTGATGCGTATGTAATATTTCCTCAGGAACTGGATATATACATTCAGACTATCTTAGAATCGCATTCAGCAATTAATTGGTCTCTATATTTTCTCACGACTGTGAAATGTTTGAATACAAGATACAGGAACGACAAGTATCTTGCAGTGTGCAAAAGTAACCAAAATGTGGACCAATTTTCTTTCAACATGTACAACTGTGGGCTACAGTGTGTGCCTGCTGTCGCAAGGTATAAATCAGACAAATGTTGTTAATTCCCAGAATAATCCGGCAGATACTAGGATTACCTTGGCACTCGCCTGTCAGTGGTCATATATACACTCTTTCGAAAATAAGACCAACAACATCAAATTCAGAAAATAAATTAATCTGGGTATCAGCCACAGAAACTGCTATTCCTAGCTAGGCTATGATATGGGCCCATCACCCATTCTTGCACTCATTCCCTTAGGACATTGGTGAATATCCCCATAAGACGGAACGAAAGTATTTTTCATTTCTTCTGATCTGATGCGCGCTATGCAGAACAGTTGTCGGCATCTCATCGGGTGTTCATCTCGATTAGGATGGCGTGTTCGGGCACAGAGTCATTGGGTTCTACATCACCAGGACTTTCTCTGATCCCATTGACACCCTGAGTATGCTCATTTCTGGCTTCATGGTGGGGTTGATCAGCCATAGACACACTGCCCATGCCGTTCTGCAGCGGACCAGATCCTCTGTGGCCTTCACTTCCGCCATCTCCATCGGCACTCTGCATATCAGAATTCCTCACTTTGGTGTATTTGGCATGAACCGACTTGGCAATGCTTATCAACAGCATGAGAGCTGACATACATACAGTGATGATGAAGAGACCAGAGAAACTTCGCAAAGTGAGAGGTGCCGCGTCCGTGTTGGGGATGCCATAGCTGGGCAATGGTGTTTCTGTGCCTAACCATTTCTTTTCAATTCGTGAGCCCTCAGCCCCAAGGTCCAGGATGGCAACCGAAAGATCATGCACCAGAGGAGATTTTTGAGGAAACACCTGAAAACAAAAACATGATGCTGGTTAGACAATATTGTTTTGTCAGTGTAGCTATTGTAAGGATGCAGAGTGAATCTGCCGAAGTGCTAGAGTAAGAAGCTTACGAAACCAAGTCCAGGTGTCTTGTATATGCGATTAACCATCTGGAATTCATTATGGTATTTAGGGTCAGAGAGAAACGAGGTTATATATGGGATCTCATCAACGATAGCTGAGACACCTCCATTCTTTGATCCTTTCCTCAAAGCTTTAGCATATTCCTCTTTATTCGGATAGTCCTTTAGCCTATTGACATTGAAGCCTTCTTTTATCAAGACAGAACGTACAAATGATCCAGATTGGTATCCAATATAATCACCATTTGATCGGAGCTGCTCAAGATCTGTCACTGAGGGCCGGAGCCTCTTTGCAGTCAAAATGGATGATAAGCTAGCTGTGTAGCTCTGCACTATAACCAGCACAACAAAGCACCATATCACCACAACAATTTTCGACAGGGGGCTTCTAATAATTTGACCTGTGCAGATATTACGATAATCAATAGATTAGAGTATTCCGGACATAATGTAAGATATGTAACCACTTATAATGGATCAAGTATTGTGAGCAAGTTTGAGCCTACTAACCATGAGAAAATGTCAAAGTCGAGAAAGAAAAGTAGAGAGCAGTGCTGCACTGTCTCAAACTCGATCCTTGGTACTCCGGGTTTCTGGGCCACTCGATCGTCCACACAACAAGTCCAGTGAAGAAGAATCCCCCCATAAGTGCTAACCAAAGTTGTGTTGTTAGTGGCTTTAGGAACACCCATTCAATTGCTGACTTGGAGTCATTCTCGGTGAGCACAAGCAGTGACACGCCTGACTCGGTGTATGGCATTGTGAAGTCCACGTCTACAGCTCGCTCTGCGGTTATAGTTATGTCACCCACTACTGCATCGTAGTTCTGGTTGTAAGAACCAACAAAGTACAGTGTGAGTTATGTGATTCTCACGAAATGCAGAAATGGCATGCAAGTGAAAGGAGCAAGGCTCACCCCCGAAGACACGTTGCGTACTAGTTCGTCATAAGAACCATCAACGGCAACGAACTCATAATGAAGAACATGTGGTAGTTTCTTCGCAGCAGCCTCAAAGATATCAATGCAATAGCCACTGACATTATGAGAAGTTGCATTCACAAAAGCTTTAAACCCCGGTTTTGCAGGCACAGCAATCCTGAGTGTCTTCACATAGCCTCTGGTCAAAGCTCCTGTGTCTCTTCCCGATAGTATTCTGTTGTTCATTCTCCCGATTTCTGGATTAACACAAGTTTTAGTACCTTATCCGACTGCCAAGACAATGTTCTCAAGTTGTATGGGAAAAAGGAGAGCTCCATAGCACAAAATTAAAATTAATTGCTCCAATATGACTAACGCATGAGAGTGTTTAAGGTAGCCAGAATATAGCTTTGCACTTATTAACACACTTAAAAGGAAAACCACATGTTTTTAAGTGACATGCAAGATTAACTTGATTCTCATATTTGGATACATAGTTCGATCTGACATGCTTTCCTCCTATTGCTATACGTGCTACTACACATGCAAATCACAAGCCTGTTACTTGGTGGTACAAACCGATTTTTTTTTTTGGCTTAATATCAAAGTGGTACAAAATGGGCAATACAATTCAGTGTAAAATGAATGTGGACCACAGATAGTATGTACTACTTTCCACCTCGACGATCTGAAATGGTCGATATTTTCCATCTGACAAGGGAATTATAGGAGAAATTTATGTAATGGCAGAACAAAAAAAAGGGGCGAAACATGCTTTTTATCTGATAGACCTAAACTACAGTCAACCGAGCTAAAATCAGAGACATGTTCTACTAGGTTTCATCAAATCTTGGATATGCACAACAACTTATGCTTAAATGTGTGGGATTAAACAGTTACTTTTCCCAGTCAGTTTTGTACTACAATATTCACATCGATCCCCTTGTTTGGTACTCCCTCCGTCCGGAAATACTTGTCGCACAAATGCATAAAAATGAATGTATTTAGAACTAAAATATGTCTAGATACATCCATTCCTCCGACAAGTATTTCCGGACGGAGGGAGTACTATACTAGCAGAGTAACAGTCCTAGCATTTTTCATGATGAAGGCAGTGGACAAGGCCTCGGCATTGGCAACAACGAACCTCGTCGGCCTTATTTGGAATCGGATCTGGTTTGGAGTTCCTCACCTGGGTTGAGGAGAGGAGGTAGCCGCGTCGCAGGTGCGGCGAGGGGCCTACACTGCATCTACCTGGAAGAAGGTAGTCCATCTTCTGCCCCATTGGCAACAGCGATCCCCGCCACCGTACGACTCCCGCGGACGGTGGGGGGCCGGGACGGGAGGTCATTCCGACGAACAGCGACCTCGCCGCCGTTGCGCCGGTCGGCGGAAAGGCTGGAGATAGCGGCCAGGGATCTAGGATGCGTTTGGTTTAGGCCCAAGATTGGCCCTATAAAACATGGATGCCCATAAATGGGCTTATGCTAAATTCCCATGGGCCAGGCCCAAAACACCTCTGAGACAAAACTGAATCAAAATCTATACCCAAAAAGGTTTTTAATTATCGAAAAAGGTGTCAAAATCTATACCCGGACATCCCCTCAAAAGAAAATTTATACCCGGACAATTCTCGGTTAAGGTTCCCTCAAAAAGAAAAATTCTCTAAGTAAAGGTTGTTTCGCTCAAAATAAAAAATTAAGGTTGTTCGAAGAACGCCATTTCTTTCACAAAGCTCTTCTGGCTAGTGTTTGAGCCGAATTTTCCCTAAACAAACACTGAAACTTCATCAATGAACGTGTCCCCGTTGTGCGGTTCATGATCGATCGGGCGGCAACCACAGCTTGAAGGTTGCCAGGAAAAACCACTATATATATTGAGGGTTCAACTGAAAGTGCAACTGTATTTACCAGCCGTTGTTGTAGCGTCTCCGGGTGAGCCACGGGGAAGCCGGTCCAGGCGGCACACCTCCGGCGCCGGGGAAATACTTCCGTCCCCGGCCGCCGCCGGCATGCTCCAGAGCGTGAGCATGACGAGCAAGGCGACGGCGAGCGCGCGCTCCATATTTGGATCTCCCCGGTTCAACCCATCGGCTCAGTATATATAAGCATTCTGACTGATGTGATGTAACTAAAAGTCTATTTCGGACCAGGACCTGGACGTTGTGACTGGTCCTTGCTGAATCTTCGATGCTAGCTGGGTAGCCTGGCGCGAACGAACGGGTCAGAAGGCCATTTTCCAGAGGTGGAGCGAGCTGAGCTAGATGCATGGATCGATGGGACAATGGAAGATCGGCCGAGCCTGTCCCTCTCCAAGCAAACCTCAGGAATGAAGAATCGTATCAGCCGGCGAACAAGTTACAGCACGCGTGGCGACGTGGCATCACCTTCGGGATGTTGATTATCGATCGAGGTTGTATGTGGTGTGGAAAGAGCATGCTTCCAGAGACAAGTCAGCCTTCCCTAATTTGACTCTTGTAGTACTCCTTCGGGAGTACGTTACATGCAGCTTCATATATACGGTTCCGCATTTACAAATAGAAATACTCCCTCCGTTCCTAAATATTTATCTTTTTAGAGACTTCAAATGGACTATCACATATGGATGTATATAGACATATTTTAGAGTGTGGATTCATTCATTTTGCTCCATATGTAATCACTTATTGA